>OU342673.1:3750000-5000000 GCA_910589285.2 Mythimna ferrago | reverse complement strand
TATTAGTACAGATTAGCTGAACCTATACACGAGGTATATAGTGAATTCGTCTTAGTGAATCTGTTGTATTCTATTTCAATAACAGGAGCTAAGTTAATCGGTCTCGTCTCAGCATAGAACACTGGTTAGCGTAATCCTGCTGCCCGCTACCGTAACACCCATTGACTTACGGGGTTACCATGACGTTCAAAATAAGATTGTTTTAATCTTGTTTCAGTGTGGGTAAGAGATAGCGCTAGACAACCTGTATAGCCCTGTCTCTTACCCACACTGAAACAAGATTAAAACAATCTTACTTTAAACGTCATGGTCTAGGTCCTAGTCTCCTAGTATGTTCTGAGACCCTAGTCCGTATACCAGTCTAGTTAGTCACTTTGGTATAACTGCGTATCCATTTTTTTATTGGATTGACTATCAAATATATAAACACTAGATAAAACTACTTGTTTTCTTAACATAATGATTTCACTGAATAAAGTTTAGAAGAATCTGCCGATAGCTAAAATTTCTGTTCTAAATTAAGTTGATCGTAAAAGAAAATTAAAAAGTGACTTAAAATATTGGATGTTTTTCATAATAGTTGATAATATTTGAGTTCAAATTTAATGAGATGCATAGTTTTAATACAACCAGTAATTACCGGAGAACAATTACGCAATCGTTGTTCAGAAAATATTGATTCATAATAACAAAATCTATCGATTTAAAGTTACAGAACATCATGCCTGTTTTCCTATAGCTGGGGTATTTACACCCACTTTTTAAGTCCCAAATACTACAAACGAGAGGGTGACCGGTAAAATTTTGGGAAAAGAATCAATTTTTATTTGCTTTATTACTAAAACCATCTTCGCATTTTTAATTAAACCGATTTAGGGCACATAGATTGGATAGTTTCTATAAAGGACGTAATATGTGGACATGACTATTTTTTATTTGTTAAGTAAATCTGTTTTTTGAAAAATGTCTTTATAATAAGGCTGCTCTTTTTTTTTTCATATTTATAAAGGGATCTTTTTGTAATAAATTCCATTATATAAATTTTAAGACTTTATTAAAATAAGTCGCAAACTTGGCCTCGGCACTAAAAGCGGGGTGCGTCCACATACATAAATTCATACAGTAATGGTCGCTCCGTGTCGTCTGAATCAAGCCTTATCCGCGGATTGTGTATCCATTGTTATTCATCGGCGGCTCCCGAGGATCTCTGGTCAACGAATTTTAACATTACAATAATATCACGTATATATTAGGGCAATCTTTGCAAGTATGATAACAGAGGTCATAATGTTTTATTTGATATAATAGATCGCTATCAAATATACTATAGAACTTCTCAAGCGAGTGAAAGTGTGGGGAATGTTATTACATAATCTTCAGGGAAAGAAATCGACTACCAATGCGTAGAGAATTTAATAGATTAAATCGTCTACTTAAAATTTTTAATAATCATTCACTAACTAACAACGCACAGGTTTATAAACACAAAATTGCAAAGGCGAGTGCTAATACGTTTTGATATTATTGATTATTCAGCTTTTAGTTTTAAAGTATTACTTGAGTCAAAAAAATTGCCTACCTGGAGCATGGTGGAGGTAGGCAATATTATTTTTCGCCTTATTATTTTCTTTGATAATATAATATGGCACAACAACGTTTGCCGAATCAGTAAATTCTAGCTAGTATTTAATATATGAACTTCGTTAAATCAAATTATATTATCTAAAAAAATTTATAATAGTAATTTTTTTTCGTCAGTAATTTGATGTACAGATGATTCGATTACAAAAATTCTACAGCTTGCAGAAAGCTACATTCATTATGTTCATGGCCATAGAGACTATAGAATATATAGTGACATAACATTTAATAAGTCCGATTATGTAAAAATCAGCGCTGTACAAGTTTTCAATTACTAATTCAGTAATGTCAGTAAGCTCCAAAAAAATATGATTTTTTCCACAAACTGTTTTTAACTTCATTATTATTAAAATGGTTCATCGTGATTTTAATTGACGAAAAATTTTCCATTTATAATTTATTTTAACTCTATTACACAGTTTTTTGGTAGAGTGTAAAAAAAAATATGTTTAACGCTATCCTTTACGAATCATATTATTTAAATAAATAATTTAAAAAATACAAAGTGTCTACAGTCTCAAAGACCAATAATCACCCGCAGTTTCTATAATTTTCATAGTTCACTTAAGAACCAAAATAAGACATTCGCCTAAAAAATAAAAATTAAATAGCTTAGCTATCATATCAGTTTTTCGTGAACAATCAAACGGCGGGATCAATCAATGTGCCGGTCATCACCAAGTACACGCGCTAAGAGGGAATTCTTGTCCGCGCCGAGCTTTTCCGCCGCCCGTCATCTCTTCATATTGAGATTGATGTTAGGACCGCGCCGAGAACCAGCCCGGACAGAATACTAAGAGGACAGAACGGCAAACCATTCTTCGCCAATTAGCCCCCGATCCAGCGGGGTTTGTCCCGCAGCCCCGCAGCCGAAGCGGACCAAGACGAACACCATCCCGCATACTAAACTGACGTCATAATTTTTCATATAAGCCCTGCGCGATTAAAGTACGACACAAGTTTTGTTAAGTGTTCGAGTTCGGCGCCTAGTTTCTTGGCGCTGCTTTTTTGTCAGTTTTCGGTCTTTATTATTTGAAGGTTTGAGTCTTTTAGATACCTATATGGTTTAGACTTATACTTTTTTTTTAATTTCCGCACATTTAGTTGGTTTAATGTACGGAACAAACTCGTAACCAACAATAATTAAAAGTTTGATCTGTTATTATCGAGTCAAAATAAAACAGCGTTAAATATTATGTTTCTTGCATATAAAACAAAAATAAACAAGTCAGTATTTGCAAAAAAAAAAAAACTATCAAATTAATTAAGGGAAATTATGGAAATGCTTCCGCGCAACACCATAAAACACTTATAACACACCTGAAAAAAAATAACAAAGAACCTATTCACGCATTCGTTAAAGACGTGTAAAATTACCATAGCTTTCAAGTATTAAGAGCTCAGTGCCATGCCGCCTTGGGCGTTAACTAGGCGGCATGGCACTCGACACATAATAGACCAAGCCAAATTAGCCATTAAACTTATACTAGAACATATTATGTGAGTTGGGAGTTGTCGTAAACGGGTGTCGAATCTACATCACTTACTGAAACAGGCTTACTCATTGGCCTAATCGAAATACTGCTGTTCTAAATTATTGTAGGCGACAAAACATTCAGCCTTGTTTTGGCGTTGATTTAAATTACATTATCTGTGGCGTTGATATAAGAGATGTCAGTTTTGGATGACTGCTCAAGTATGAGTTCGGCCTGATTTGGCATTGTCCTCTTCGTACGTTATGACTTCGAGTATTATTAAAGTTAGATTATTAAAATTAGGACTATAATAGGACCAAAGATTTTATAAATCCTACGCAAGAATTTTGAATAGGGCTGGTGGAAAATATATTGGCTATGAAACGTTTTAATAAAGATTTTCACAAACCCTAACCGCCTTATTCCAAAACGCGATCTAAATGTCGTGTAGAGCCTGTCTAATAAGTTAAACGACTTGGGTAATTATTAGGATTTAATGAAATCAGATGTAGTCAACACGGGTTCAATAATCAAAGTTGATTAAGAGATAGAGATCATTGTTCACTAACAGAAGAACCTTATAAAAAGTATCGAATATAATTATTTAAAAAAAAATTAAATGTTATACAAAATTCCCAAGTCGGTTGACTTATTAGACAGACTATAGCGTTCTGGATTATTACTAGGTTTAAGACCAAAGGTAGGTTTTGAATTTGGAATTTAGGTATAAAAACGAAGTTTATCACTAGTTTCTGAACTATCTATGGTAGTAAAGTTAGACCGCCGAAACCTTTAATTTAACCATGGTACTAACTTTGATACTAATATTAACTATATTATTATTTTAGGTTATCTTTGATTTTGTGTAACTCCATATAAAAATTGTTAAAAATATTTGACTTGACGGATCTGGATGATTTGTATATTTAAATATTTCAAACACATGGATTTTGTATTATATTTAAATATAATTTTAATGATTGACACAAACAAGACCCGTTGCTAGGCAACCACACATTAGACACACCACAAGTCTTGTAGGTACTTAAGCCAAAACTTTAGTATTATGACGGATAAAGTTTACTTTTTGACAATATTCGCTGACAAAAGCCTTCTTTTTTTGCTTTATGCACGGTTTATGCACTGGCTTAATGCCAGTGTCAATTTTAGAAACTAATTGTTGATATAATCTGTCTAAAAAGTCAACCGACTTGGGAATTTAGTATAATATTTAATTATTCAAAAAATACTTGTATTCGATACTTTTTATAAGGTTCTTTTAGTAGTAAATAATAATCAATATCTCTTAATCAACCTTGATTATTGAACCAACGTTGACTACATCAGATTTCATTTTACTCTAATAATTACACAAGTCGGTTGACTTATTAGACAGACTCTACCAGTCAGTTTGTATTTCATTCGAATGCAGATGTAACGCAATTCAAAACTTTTGCAGTATTTGCTAAAAAAAAATATAGAGTCAACTTCTTTTAGAAAGCTTTTGGTAATAAGGTAGTCAACATAAACTTATCAACTCCATTTTGTAGAGATGGCGCCTGTTTCAATGATTCTACATTTTGTTCATTTCCAATTTTACCTAATAATGTCAACCAGGTTACAATTTGCGTACAATAAAAATAGCCACTAAACCATATAGAACACTTTTTATCCTAAACGTATATTCCCTCGATATACCTAAATTTCTATTTTCCCTCGGGTGGTCGCTGACAGAATCTAGTTTTATAATTCATTAATTTACTATAATTAACGTGACTTATTTAGATTAGTTTCAATTTTCAGAAAAAAAAAGAATATAAATGTTTTTTAAAGAAATATTTCAAAATCTGCACGAATTGTACAAATCCACATAAGCAAATGCGAGTCTATATATAGTATGTCATAGAGGCAATCAGAACTCTATTCAAGTCGCTTGATCAGCTACCAAGGACCCTTACCATTGTAACTAGTCAAACGAGGGACATAATCACTTTTAAGCACGAAGTTAATAAAGAATAAAAATGGAACATAGTAAAACCAATTGTTGAAAATTACTAAATAGCATTAAATCTCAATTAGGTAGCTCAAAGATACTCAAAGTATTGGTACAAAAGTGCATGTTGTACATCGATGGCTTAGAATGAAAACCTTGAGTATGCAGTTTTAGGTAATTTTATTTTATCATATTTCTAGAAAGAAAAGCCTAAACGCACAAACTTGTATCACGCAAAATTTTGGTTCGATATTTGTAGCACTATCTACGATGTTAAATGCATACCTTTCTCGAGTCGATTTGGTGTGATAACCTCGTAATGGCGCGTCAAAACTGGTCGAAAAAACTTAAAAATAAGAGTACCTCCAAGTTTGAAATAAATCACAATGTTTAAATATGTATTTGAATAAAACACGCAGAAGCACCTTAAATAAATATGATATAATAAAGGTCTAATTTAGTTTTTTGTGCCTACTGAAAAATTTCAACCATCACTAACCACACCAAACTAAGTATATAATACTAGCGGCCCTTCCCGGCTTCGCACGGGCAATAAATATAGCCTATGTTACTCAGGGTGAAGCAGCCTTTGATAGGTGAAAGAATTTTTGAAATCGGCATAGTAGTTTTTGAGTTTATTCAATACAAACATACTCACAAAAATGAAAATAAATCCCTCTTTATAACATTAGTGTAGGTAAGTTTGAGCCTGGTAAAACATCGAGTCTTGACAGTTCGATCGATGGACTTTTTATTTTCTTTTATTTGTCAGATTCGAATATCGAATAGTTCTATGTCCCTTGTTTAATAAGTCAACCTGTATAAATCCTGGCGTGCTCCATGTCTGTTATAATCCCCATGAAACAATGTGTTAAGTCCGTTATATTGGATGCAAAAAGGTCCTTGCTGGCTATATATACATATTATTTATAGTATGTGAGTACCACAGAGCTTTGCGTACCAATGCATTGTACTGAAGTTAACCAAGACTGATTATGACCTAGACCATGACGTTTAAAGTAAGATTGTTTTAAACTTGTTTCAGTGTGGGTAAGAGACAGAGCTATACAGGTTGTCTAGCGCCATCTCTTACCCACACTGAAACAAGATTAAAACAATCTTACTTTGAACGTCATGGTAACCAAGCAGGTTATATGTTTTAAAATTCGAATCAAAATCTAAAAAAAAAAAATTAACATATTATTATAATATCGTGTCTATGTCTTTAACCATCGGACTTTTTTCATTCAATACACAGTAATAATGTTGTCATACGTATAAAACGACCAAAACTGAAAGAGTACAATATTACTTTCGTTTTTGGGAAAGCACACTGAAAATTAATGACCGACATTCGCAGCACATTCCAAAGCTTAATTACGTATAATGTCTGAGGACGTGATAACTGACCTCAGCCTATCTTATTTCACGAACACCACCTCAGCCTTAGGTTTCACAGAGACGTACGACATTGCGACAATCACAAGCGCTTATAACGTTTAAAACGTTAGACGCATCGTGCATGTCAAATAGACACGATTGAAACGCTTTTTCATACAAATTGGTTGTTGGGTGTATTGGAGGCTAAGGAGCTTCCCATAGATATAAGGATACATACGAGCTCTTAATACATCTACTTGATATAATGGATGTACCACGTTCTACAAGTTTATAGAAACAGGTAGGTACTTAACGTTTGATGCTCTGATTGTCAAAGGTGTATTATGTCAGCTCTGCAAGACAACATGTAGCTAATGGATTAAGACATACCGTACCTGCGAATAAACGCACTAAGTAATAGACATGTACAGAAAGTATTCACTGCAAAAATGTACCTTAACGTAGCTCATAAACATCAATTAACTACGTAACTGGCATTAGTTGAAAAACTTCCGTTTATAGTCATTAAAATCCTAAAGCAAGAAAATAACTCAACGACTATTTATTGTCAGACAAGAATTTTTGTTGTCAAGCATAATAAGTCAAACACGATGATGAGTCGACTGCACATAAAAGTGTTAAAGTATTTAGGGGCCTTTTAAATTGATGAATATGATTTGTGACCGTCTATAAATTAGTTCAATAGGCGAGCTGAGAATAAATATGTCGCCGATTGATGACAGTTCGTCGCAAGTGACAATGTATTAATAATACTTGTAGAATAGTTTCACAGATCATTTCTAATAAAAGCTGGTTATATCAGGCATTTAATGACGAGTAGTGACTGAAAGAATAAAACAATATCTGCTACTTAACCTAGGTTTTCGAAAATGACTATTCAAACTTCTTGTTATTTGCATAAGTGTAGAAAATGTACTTACAATAGACAAAAACCTAAGGTTTTTTACGATGCTTGAATAGCTACTACGTGCTCATCGAAGAAATTCTGACAAAAACTGTATGCGCATAAAATTATCTACGAAATAAGTTATCAGCCCCCAAACCGAAGCTAGCGAACAGTCCTTCAGAAAATAAAACACGATAGAACTATCCAAGAAAACATCGATTTAATATTTGCATCTACACACCCCTGTTTGCACCCGCCCCCGTCTCTGAATTGCGCCAACGCATTACTCATCCTTTGAATTAGCCAGTGATTCGGCAGTCACTGACGTGTTCGCTATCGAATTTTATAGAGAATCTCATCAAATGGATTCAGTTACTGACGAAATATGTTTTTTAGATTAACAACGTCTAGAACTAAATTGACAATGAGGCATTGTATTCAAGCTAAAATATTCAAGTGGCCAATTATTAAAATTGATTGTGATCTTTCCAGAATTAGCTGCTCCACAGGATGTGTCAAAGTTGTGATGCTTTTCATTCGAAACGTATGATGTGGAAATTACCTGCAACAAAGATAAAACAGAAGGTCAACTTTATGCATAAAATAAAAATTAAGGCTACAATGGCTTTTTGCTGACTTAAACTTTAAAACTGTTTTGACATGTCCAATTTAATAAGTATAGATCTAAATTGAAGTAAGATTTTTTCTTTTCATTATTAAAAAAAAAATGTTCATTACAATGTTAATATTTCCCAATTGTCTTTATGCACCAATTGTAGTATATTCGTGTATTTACTTTATTCATTTGAGTGTATAATTATAATATTATCATTTATATAGTTAATTAGCTACACTAGCGGCTTCGGTCTAGGTTTCTGGTCTACACGTGTACTAAATTCTATACAAATTTGTTCGGCCGTTCGATATATGCATAGTCACAAATTTTTGCGTTTATATTAATAGTGTAATTTGTCTATACTTTCTTTGTGTTTGGCTGTTTTTCTATTTTATTGCATCTAGCATAATTTTTTTAATGTTCCCACTACTGGAATTAAGGCCTCCTCTCTAGGAGAGAGAATGGGTCGTTATTGCATGCACCACTGTTTTTTTCTGCAATATCCGAGGGTTGTTGAGGGTTGTTGGTCTACCGCCGATCTTAGGGTGCGTATGGCATTAAGTCCACCTCAAAACTTTTGCGTGCATAAAATATTAACAAAATAAATAAAAACAACACAAAGAGGCTGATTTCGAAAAAGATAAAGTATAACATACAAACTAGTGCCGATAAAAATATATTTCTCTTATTAATATTATATTACATAAGAACAACTTAACTTGAACCTGAGTAATACATAAACTTTTCATTAACAATACTTCTTTTGACCATTAATTGATTCAGGTTTTTTATAAGTGTTTAATACTTATAAAGTTTTAGGTATGTGTTGTATCCTCGTAAAACCCAACGACTTAATTTAATGCCAAAAATATTTAGACATTCCGGCGCAAAATACTTTTTAAAATCAAAATTACAGCCCGGCGACGTAACATTATGACATGATGTTTAAACGTAATTTCTGGTTTAAACAATCTAAACAAAATATTTACCATGATTTTATTATTTCAATCTATTTTTTACATCAAATTGTTAGGATATACCGCTTAAAAGAATTTAGCCAAAAGCTTTAAAGAAGAAAAAAGATAGAAAAAGTCCTGGGCCGCAACTATTTGAGACTATTTTGAAAACATTGGGTCGTAATGTACATTGTCCTTTTAGCTTGGGCCATAAGAGGTTAATACAAAATCGTGGCAGGAGTCACGTTAGAGAGTTAGGACTAAACCAATAAGAGCATAATAGGTATAGAAATGCGTCCATTTGTTCTGAAATAGATTTCGACACCGTGCTGATTTCAATGCTAATTGAACCAGACATCTGGCCCGGACCAAAACCTAGCTTTTAGCTTTACGATACGGGAGTCGTTGACAAATAAAATCAATAAATCCACATTGGATTCTAAAACAAAACCAATTTTTTCTTTAGCAATCCAGGAACGCACGTTAGTCGGCCTTATAATGTTCCCACTGTTGGGACTCAGGCCTCCTCTCTAAGAGAGGGAGAGAAATATTTTATTTAAGAGACATATTTTTTTATTATTACTGTATATCTATTTGTTTCACCAATTCACGAACCAAGTGTCTTTGTTATATGTATGTGCATGCGTGATTATTTCTACAGAGATATGGAGTCGCGACTCACGCGGCGCCGGCGCACCCAGCGAGGCGACGGAACCCGGCCCTCGAACTTCATAACGATTTGCATGCTTGATGACATACGCCTGTGTTCACAACGAGAACTTTTATGTTGTAAATGGATTAATTCAAAATATTGGATGTACGAGTAACCTATTCACTAGTTAAAGATTCCCGAGTTGTAGTTATCAGGAAACAGATTCTGGCAACCGGCACCGTATCAGGCAACGGCGCTCACAGCGCCCCAGCCACCACCGGGATTCCGATCCCGAATTCCGGGCAACATAGGCGCGGGCTTGCGGACGGCGAGCAATAAGTAGCTCGCTGTCCGACAGTCCGGTAACTGTCCGGACCGAGCCCAAGTCGTCATAACTGGCCTCAAGGTGTTGTCAGCAACAGCAGGGGCGTAGCTGGGTCGAAGCCTACTGGAGCCAAAGTTAGTTTCGAAAGATAGCTCAGTCCCGGTACGAAAGGCAACGAAAGAACAGGAGTGGGGTTTTAAATCATTAAAAGTCTGACACTATCTCCCGCTCCGCCCAAGAGTGGGGGATTTCATTAGATGATTTTCCCACCGAAAAAAAAAACAGTACCTAACTCGTTCGAACATTCTCGCAGTAATCCGTCTCCCTGCAGGTCACTAACAAACTTAAAGCCATCGGATATAGGATACAGAAAAAAGGACGACTGTCCTTTTACATTAATGGTGTTTGAAGTTAGAACGTAACAAGTTTCATCTGTGATTTTTTTTTTAAAGTTGTTAAGTATATAACAACAAGGTAAATATGGAATTTTCTTTTTAAATTACATCGTTTCTTTTTTCCTTCTTCATAGCGAGTGGTGAACAATAGATAAATTAACTTAAGGTTCTTCTTACATGTTTATATATTTACAAGTAATAAAAAAGGATTTTCATAAATTCTTCATTTCAAAGGCGTCCAGCCTTTGAAATGAAGAATTTAGGCAGAATTAAATCGTTTAAGCTTATCTTGGACCTCTACATTAGTTTCCTAGCCAGGCTATCTATCTGAATACTAAGTATTGCAATTTGAAAAGCTTAGATTGTCAGCACAAGGCATAGAATGCAAATAAAACAGGTGACTAAAATTTATAAAATTTGAAAACTATTATATCTATGTACGTTTATACAATAGAAGATTTGATGGCCGCATATCATTAAATTTAGCCGCCGGACGTACGAAAAATTAATATTTCCACTGTGAAGACTTTTGAGTTTTGGTAAAACGACAAGCGCGACCTTTTTCATTTCGTTAGGAATCATTGCAATTGCGTTACAGTATAGGGTCGATCGATAGGTCGTTGCCTTAAATAGTACCACTTCAAAAATCTACCAAACCGTAATACTTAGTTTTTCAATATGACCAAATCGCTGCTATTTTGGATTCGATGCTAAAGTTATATAGTTTTTGTGGCAGCTTGTAAAGTTCTTTAACTGGTACATTGTAGGCCACCTTCCTATACTACATATGTGTGCAGTGTATAAGTAACAATGGACAGGGCATATTTCTCGTAGAATAGATGATCGTTGGGGCCGCGAGGTGCTGGAGTAGTGACCGTTTATTGTAAAATGCAGCATTGGAAGGCCTTCTATAAGGTATAACTGGTAATGTTTGCGGGAATCCGATGGATATGAGACGCAGAAGACCGTTAATCGAGGCGACACTTGTGGAGGTCTATAGGTCAGTAGACGTTTTTTGGCTGAAATGATGATGATGATGATATGTGTGTAAAGGAGTTTTTTATTTGTGAAACATTTATTCAGTGCGGTGAAGTTCGAATGCTTCGTCTGTTTAGATTCTGCATGAGTATAACTGCTAAAAAGTTTAGTCCACGTACATTTTCTAAGAAATATTTAATCTTATTTTTTACCACTAGCAAATACGGTTTCAGACAACAATAAGTAAGCATTTGTGATTGCTCCTAGGCCTCTTTCTACACCAAAATAACTAAACAACATAGTCTTCTTCTTCTTGTTCTTTTTCTTTTTGTGTCGCTGCTCTCAAACTATACTTCTTTTGACCAATATCTGGCAACCTGTACAGCTCTATTGTTGGCCTCGTATAGATCCTGGAAACTGCAGGTCATTACGTAGGATGTCTCAAACTCAAACACCATAGTAACAGCTTGAGATTGAAAGACAGAAACAGACGACCTGTTTATTTCTGAACACATCAATATTAACCTAATAGCTACATAATCGATTTCTCGACAGTCATGACAGTTTATTGTTTGATGTTACAAATTATACACAGATTTATCTAAGAACAATGATAATAATTCATCTAATATAGGTTTATCTCTTTCCGCTACTTTAATACCAAAGCATATTCTGTGGCGTAACTACGCATAGTTACGCCACAGATTATGAGTTTCTAGAATTTATTGAACATTTTAACGATTTCCTGAATCGCTGTCCTCTCGTAATTTGTAAGATAGTCATCACTGACAGGTCACTTTCTTCATCGATTAGTTCAAGTTATCGAGACTGGCCACATGACTGATGTTGTATCTGGACATCAAGGTGATATGATATGCTTACTGGCTACTGCTAGTGATGGTAAATTCTCGTATTTATTCTGTTAGCCAGAATTTAGCGATTAGGTAAATTCTTGAGATTATTTTTTCGGAAGACAATTTACAACAATTTAAAATTTTTAAGAGAGAGTAAGTACTGTGGATGTCACATGTCTTCGAACTTTTGGATCTAGGACATCAGCGTACTAACGTGCGCTTCCTCATAGTGTTTTCCTTCACCGTTGGAGTGGTGATAAAATAAATTACACAAACTATGCGCCTGGCTAGGTTTGATTTCACGACCTGAAACTCATAAGTTGGGGATGTTACCTGTACGCCACCTCTTTTCCGAAGTTCACATCCAAATAATTTACCAACAACTTAGATTCTCAATAAATTCTCTGGAGTAAGAATGTTCTCAAGAATATTGCCATAAACTGTCTGTCAATATAACATTTATAGAAAAAACGGTAAAGCCTACCGTTTCTTTTTTCTTAGTTAAAACTTCACTTTTTAACAGCTATTAACCGCAATGGCGTGTAATCTGAGAAGCTCAAAGTAGATGGCGCCAGTGAATTTGGAGGTCATACTATCTGTCAAACTCAATACATTTTCAAGGAAATATTGTGTTTTCAAGTAAATGACCATCGTTTTTGTAAAAATAAAATGCCCCAGTGTTGTGTTGTGCCTTTATGCTCATCGAGAACATCGGGATACAGGTTTCCCAAAGATAAATCATCTAAGCTGATAATATAATCATTTCTTCGTCTTAATTCTTATTTTAATTCACAAACAGTCCAAGATCCGTATTTTTCTACCATAAATCAACATAAACAAACAAATCACCATACAAATCGTTGTATGGTGATTGTCGAGGTCATTCATTTTGACAGCTCCTTGTATCGACAAGGAGCTGTCAAAATGAATGACCTCCAAACACACAGGCGCCAACTAGCGGGAGAAAGAGCGGACATAGCTGCCATTAAAAACAAATTAGCTGCACCAATTTTCTAAATGTTTATGAAATATATCCTCTACACAACGAATTCGTCTGAAACAAGCGTGAAAGGGTAATGATGCAACACGCGTTATCTTATCTAATCCCGCGTAAATATAGAGCGGTCTGTTTGTCTGATTCTTTAGATACGCAAAATATGTGAACATGTTACATTTTCGTAACATTAAATCACAGTAATCTCTATAGTTATCAAACCGTTCAAAACGAATATCCTCATTTTGTCGCATTTTAACCAGCCAAAGCTATACTAGGTACTGAACTGTCAACCGTGATGCCATCCGCATATATACCTTGACGGATTTGAAAGGTAAGTACTAAAGTGAAGGCTTTATTTATAGGTTAAAACGCAACAGGGTCGCATTGGCATCCCACTCTCAGTAGCTTTTCTTTAGCTTTACGTTAAACTTGTCTCTTCTAATTCAAGGTCAGTCTTCTTTTAAATATATAAAACTGACCTTGAACGAAGTACAAACTTCAAATTGATCAGTCAGTAGAATAAAATAGAATAGAATAAACTTTACTTAATTTTCTTTTTTTTACTTTTTTAGTAGGTTCGTTTTGTAGAAAATGTTACAAAATGCAGTTCTACTGTTTTATAGAAAAACCTGGAATGCATTAGAACAACCCGCCCTGGGCCTGCGTGGTGGATCCAGTCTTGGTGCGGGTAGTCTCAGTGCGGGTTGTTCTACAGCCCATTCCCTCTCCTAGAGAGGCCTGAGTCCCAACAGTGGGAACATTAAAAGGCTGTTTATGCTATTATGATATGCTTTAGAACTACAAGTTTAAATGTCAACCTAGTTGAAAGTGTTTCTAAAGTCCTAATATTCTGTCCAGTCCTAAACTTATAAAATGAAATGAATGAATCTTCTAACGAAATTCCACGAATGATTCACAAACATGCAGGGTCAAATCCAACAATGTCATGAACTACATTCCTTGCTCGATTTGTGTGAACGCGCCTTATAGGATGATCCAAGATCCAGAATTTTGTCTCGTTGCGAACACGTTATGACTCAGAGGTCTTTCCTCGCGACCTAAACGAGCGTACCTCTACTTCAATAACCATTGACTTTTTGAAATGCATCGAGCTGTTCGATGTTCGATAAAACCCACCATTGGATGCCAACCACTGTTTAACATTCCATTAAACAACATATGCACCACGAAACTGGTTTGTGCGTAGCGGAGACTTATTTATAGGTTTCGGTCACTTGTATACCTTATATACCGTTAATGTGTTAAGTGAAATGGTTTCTTTAAACCTGGTCCCCATTGCAAAGGACACCAAAGGAGGTTATCCTTTTATAAGAAATGAATTAGGTACCTACTAAAGATTTTGTTCCTAAAATTCAGTGATTTAAATCCTTGTACAGTTTTGGGGTATCAACTCATTGACATTAAGAGAAAATTATATCATAACTAGATTCGTAGGAAATTGAAATTACAGTCGTTACTGACATTTCAAGTTTTTACGAGGCTAGGTGAACTGTATCTCAGAACCATCTTATCTAAAGAATACATACCTAATTGAAATACAAAGTTTGAACTTAGCAGTAATTTTGCTCTGCTTGTTATAGCATATTCCTCGAATATGCAGCCTGACGTCCTTCGAAGCCAACTCTTACTATCGGAAAATTTAATAACAATTTACTGGTAACAAATTATGTTGCGAAATTTAATCTGCCGTTACCTCCGACGTTCTTGTTTATTAAACTATTTGTTTTCTTTGTACATTAACGGACATAATCCTGGACGACATCATTTAGAAAATAATTATTTAAAGGTGAAAAAAGTATTAAAAACCTGAGCTTTAAAAAGAGTTTTCTTTATAGAGCACAATCGTGGTCTTTACAAAGCTTCTGGGATGAAAGAATAGCAATATAGATCTCAAACCAAATAGACAAATACCGACAGCAAATAATTTAAAAATCGTAGAAAATAAATATGTTGTAACTACAAATTATCTGCGATTTACTTGTGCAATATTACTTCTTGCCGAATTACATGATCCTAGGTCAACGAGAAGTAACCTATAGCGTATGCGAATGGCAAAATATTTGACATAACTCGCCATATCATATGATTGAATTTAATTTAAAGTATGATTTGATCTATAATATTTTAAAAATAAATATTATTTTACACAATTTTACCTTGATACCTTAAGGGCTATATTTCATCGGGACACCAGGGCGGCGTAACTAGTCGTGCCACCATCCATGATGTCCCGGTGAAGTATAGCCATAAGCTACCAAACTAGACACCATACAGACACCAGAGTCGCCCGAGCTGGTCGCGCCACCACCTTGGTTGCGCAACCAACACCAGGTGAATACCTCTACAGAGCTGACTCTACAGAGCTCTACAGAGTTGTAAACATTTTGTTGGTGGCGGCAACCAGTGGCGCCACCATGGTGTCCCGGTGAAATAAAGCTCTAATACATTCCTAAAAAAAAGGTTTTTACAAAAAGATAGGTCCTATCCTATAAGGGTTTCTCCTACCACTTGAGGTCCCCAAAAGACAACTCTAACCAATACGTAAATTTGAAAAACTTGTTAAGCTGCAAAAACAGCATCTAGCAGTGAACTTATTTTGCCCAAAGATGCAGCGTTGGAAGGATTGTACCAGAAGGTACACCGATGACCTGGCTAGGGTCGCTAGAATCTGATGATTGCAAAACGCACCGGGCAATGTTGAGACGCTTGGGGGAGGCCTATGTCCAACAGTGGACGTCTTTCTGCTGAAGTGATGATGAGATGATTATATCTATTTTCAAACTTGTAAATTAACTAGAAAAATAGTAAAATAACGATTGCCAAATGTCCAAAATGTTTGAGACCACGTAATATTCCGGTAACACAAATGTCAACTGCATACATTTTGAATTTATTGACCTCGGGGTTACCATGACGTTCAAAGTAAGATTGTTTTAATCTTGTTTCAGTGTGTTTGGGTAAGAGACAGAGCAATACAGGTTGTCTAGCGCCATCTCTTACCCACACTGAAACAAGATTAAATCAATCTTACTTTAAACGTCATGGTTTAGGTCCATCTCTCAGTATCTCAGACGAATGTCACTTTATCTGAACACAAAAATGTTCTATTATGAACTAATAGTCTATAGACAAGAGTAGATGTGTCAATGGTTTCAATCATATTCGTAAGCAATGCAAGAAAGATGAAATATATACATAGAGATAATTGAACGGAAACCGTAATGGGGTCGCGTTAACTAAACTGTGAGACAACAATGTAAACATGAAGCCATTTAAACATGTGGCCCTTCTTACTATGGATATCATTTAATAGGGCCACTTGTGCAACTTGTCATGTTACTTTAAAACGATAGTTCGTTTGAGTAGGTCAGTTTTATTATTTAAATTTTCTTTTTCTACTGTCCCTGTTCTCATAGGATTGTTCCAGAGCTACAGGATTATTCGAATGTCACCTTGGCCTGGAACGCAAAGGACAACTGAAGGAGCATTGGGCTATAGTCAATAAAAATCTGACATGAGTAAACACAACACATACGAGAACTTTTCCCCCAGGAAGAAACCTTTGAAGCAATTCCTACCTAACCGAGTCGTAACAGAGTCCTATAAAGTGCTGTAAAAGCTGCCACAATAAACTGCCTCATAAATCGATTGGGCAGACTAAATCTCTTCAAACTATTTGACACATGCTAATAGCTACTGGGGTTTTTTAAACATTATCATCATCAGCCTTCTTAATGTTCCCACCACCTGAATCCCACTCAGGCCTCCTCTCTAGGAGAGGGAATGAGCCGTAACCCACCACGCGGGCTAAATACGGGTCGGTGAATGTCACATGTCTTCCAATTTTTGGTTCTAGGAGTTTTTGGTTTTTGGTGTTTCTTACTAAATAATAATAATAATTCCCTCTTGTGGGCAAGACGAGCAGGGCCAGTGCACGAGAAGTTTTTTGATGAAATCGCTCAAACCTTATTATTCCCTAGGGATCGCCCAGACTGCATTAACTCCCTAGGGACAGAATTACTTGCTTTAAGTGCTGTTTGCGTCATGTATCTGTCACACACAGCCAACTAACCACATGCGACATACAGTTAGCAGGCTAGCTAACCAGTTAACTGACCAACGAATTAAGCACTAGTTTATCAATCAGCATACTAATGTTGCGTCATATCCACAGAAAATCACATTACTAACTTACAACTATCCTTCATGACTTCACGACATGACATGACAGTTATATTTCATTAGTCAGACAAATTGTAGTGACCAGATCCAGTCAGTGCATGAAATCGTCTCACTTGCTCTGAAATGCATGCGTGCTCTCGCGCTCATACTCTCGGCTGAAAAACATTTGTAATTTTTGTATTTAGGGGATGTTTGGTCACTACAGTTGGTCTGACTTCTGAAATATAACTTTTTAATAGTTATTTTAATAACCTATATAAACATCAATCATGATAATTTAAGTAACTCTTACTTGTAGTTCCCTTTCTCACCTGGTATCTGCCCCGGGGCTTTAAGGGGGAGCTCCACAAGTACACAGGTATTCAAAGCACATGAGAACCTAAGGTTTCATCCCTGTGAAAATAAGTTATGGCAGATCACTCTGGGATCTGGAAAAGGCCTACACACAGATTTTTCCTAGTCTGGATGTCTGGTTGTAGGTGAGTTTACATGTTTGTGAACGCAGCCTCGATATAGGAGTAAGACTAGTAACCTAATTCTTAGTGTGGGGCAACGTTTTAAAAAAAAACTTTTTAGTGAAACCGGACTCATTAAATTAAAGTCAATGTGCCAATAATATATTATTACGAAATAAACTGTATATTTAGAAATAAAATCACTACACGTGTAGTTCCCTATTATTCTTACAAAACCACCTAAACTCGGTTGACTCATAATCCCTACATTCCTAGAAAACCTTTACAATTCAAACCATTATTATAGTTATCAAAAAAAAGTTATTTCACCATCACCGTCACCAAATCTCAAGGTCAAACATTTTTCTTAGCCTTACAATATTACTTATAAAACGAAGTCCCCCACCACGTCTGTTTGTCTCTTCTCAACCCTCAAACTCCGAAACTACTGGACGGCTTTTCTTGCGGTTTTCGCAAATAGATTGATTCTGGGAATAGTTAAGGTTATACATGCATATTATTGTAGAGAAAAGCCGAGAATTCCAAGGGTTTTAAACACCCGTGTGAAGGCGGGCCGGGCTACAATTATTATATTTTATACGATTTGATATGGTGGTGGATTACAGCCCATTCCCTCTCCTAGAAAAGAGGCCTGCGTCCCAGCTGTTGAAACATTAAAAGAGGCCTGCGTCCCAGCTGTTGAAACATTAAAAGGTTGATAATGTTGTGTTGGCGTCTCTACAACAGAAAGTGCAGAAAATCAACTTCTCTCTCTCTTCAAGAGTGAATAGGCTACTTTTAGGCAAGCGTGATTCATCGTCGACCACATCGTCGCTTGCCAACAGTTGAGATAGAGGTCAAGCATGACCCTATCATAACAACAGCAACAACACAGTAACAGTATATAATAACAATAAAGCCTAGCCTAGTAGTTTGTACGCAACGCCGACTATTACCTACAGGTCATTGAACTCGCTCAGCTGACGTTTTCTTAAAGAAATTAATTTCGTACATGCGTAAATTAATACGAGTTTTGGAAAAAAGGTACTTTATTTTTTAATTTTATCTTTACAAATCGATAGTGTTTCATGTACCGGATCGACCCTCCACGGGATTAAAACGATTAAAATTTAGCGGTGTATAGATATAAAGATAATAGTCAACATTATTTTTAGTATATAATATGCGAAACCTAAATATAGCTTATTCAGAATCAGTAACTCAATCGATTTCAATAACTTTTGCACCATTTTATATTTTTACCCAAAATTTTTTAAAAAAGGTCACAAGTTGGACATTACCAACACTAAATACAAATTAAGTCACGGCAGGTCATAGTGGGCATTAGCACAGCTGGGTGCGGGAGCAAAACAATCCCCAATCGATCGTGTGGTCCGGTGACTATGTATTTATGTCGCCACCCAGGTACCATAACGGGGATATAACTTTGTAATTTTTTTATAATACAGTTTTGAAAGCTTGTACATAATTCTTTACATAAAAATACTAGACATGTGTTTCAGGTTTCATATATAATACTAAAAATAAGGTTGTATAACAAGTTATTATCTATACATACATACATATAAATAAAATTGGAGTGTCTATTTGTAATATTGAAATAACCGCTTTTTACCACATGCATATGAATATATACGAGTATACGGTACATACACCAAAATAACATTTTTTATAATTTTGTGTCTGTCTGTCTGTCTGTTTGTCCGGGCTAATCTCTGAAATGACTGGATCGATTTTGACGGGACTTTTATCGGCAGGTAGCTGATGTAAAAAGGAGTAACATAGGCTAATTTTATTTTAGAAAAAATAAATTTAAAATCCTGCAGTCCACGCGAACGAAGTCGCGGGCACAGCTAGCCTCCAATAAACCAAAAATAACGTAAATGACTAAATGCAAGTTTTTGTGTGCTCACTCGATTATGAACGGCCGTACGATGTTTTCATGGAACTTTGACACTTACGTAAGTATTTTTTATGTCATGCGATTAAAACAGCGTACGGCGTAAGTAATACGAGGCCTTGCGCGTGCGCGGCGAATGATTCGAGAAAATTGATATTTTATTGGTTCTGTCTAGTTTGACGTTTTGATGATGAGGTATTGTACACTGGTAGATGAATCAGCCGTTGTCATGGGCATAATGATTTAAAGAATGTTTATTTGTCTTTTGTTTTTGATTGGATGGTAATTAAAAGACTCTTATTTGTCTTTGATTGGGTAATAATTAAAAGACTCTTAGGTAATAAGGTTACTTCATGGGAATCATACTGTTAGAAAAAACAGCAGTTAAGTATCTTTTTTTCTGAAGACGAATATTAAATTGAATATTTATAATTTTAAAGAATATTAAAACTTGCTTTTACTCTTAATAATGATCATTTTTGATGACTTTATTGTTGCTATCTTTCTGCTAATTACTGCATCATCACCTCTACATGGGCGTGTAACTCTAACTTCGTTTAATTTCGACTAATTCATTATTTCATTTAATTAATTCGCATATTTCTTTAAGTGGAGAGTGTGCGCAGGAATAGCATGACTTGATTCCGCTATCCCATTTCTACCATCGGACAACCCGACGTACGGCGAGTATCCACCCTTATGTTATTGAAACCTCTACGGTCCGGACTAAGCGTTTCGCCTCATCGTTTATACCTCGTACATAGAAGGACTAGAAAAATTTGCCTGCTGCGGTCTTCCCGTCCGATTATAATTTGGGTGTCTTCAAGGCAAGAGTGAATAGTTTCTTAATAAACTAGTGCGCCTCACCATCAACGATTGCATCACTGCTTACCATCAGGTGGGATCGCAGTCAAGCACTAGTTTATATCATTAAAAAAAAGTAGCTTCTGTGTGCTCCAAATTTCCCATTTAAGCATTAATGACAACAGTTAGTCAATACAGTACACATAAAAAATAACAGTTCCAATGAATCGTAGCTATGGGATTTTATTTCATAACCTACTCATAAATTAAACTTCGCTCCTTTCATAGACATTTAATGATGCGCGAACGGCGAACTCTGTACCAAAGGCTGTAATAATAAACAATATGTCATTTGGTCATTCCGAGATTCTTGTAATCCTTGGGTACATGATGTCACCGGGTTCTGATCTCTGATTGGCTCTCAAGTCATTTGACTAAAAGTATAAACAATAGAGCAAACGAAAATTACTCAAATATTGAAGATTTATCTAAATATATGTCTAGCTTATCGTGATGTGGCACGTGGAAAAGAGGTTTCTGGAACTGATGGTGATTGAACGATGAGTACCGGTATTATATTTAATACAGGTTAATAATTATAATATTGTTGCTGAGATATAATAATAATTATAGTTCAGCAACATTTTAATAGCGTCATTTATCTAACTGACTAAAAGATTATTTGCTATAAAGAAATGTAGATCTTTGTGGAGGGAAACAAGCACTAAACTACACGGAAACACTTTAAAATTAAGTAATCTTGAAGAACTATATACCTAATATATATAAATATATAGTTTTTCACTACGTGTGTTTGTCATCTATTTCCTCCTAAACGGCTTTAAGGATTTGGACGAAATTTTGCACGAGTAGTTGAGTGGCTCCCCTCACTCTCCCCTCAGATGGTTTAAAAATAGTATTGAACCCGGCAGTTAGTGCTACAATCGCTTTCTCACTTTTTTCCTTAGAGTTGGTTTAATGCTCTAAACTTTTTTCTGAAGAGCTTGCGGATTGGACAACGTTTATCGGGATTGCTAATTATACATATTGACAAAATCCAAGTCTATTCTAGTTTATTCTGTGTCAGTCAATGAAGAAACTTTTAAACTTATCGTTAATTAAAGTTAATTATAATTTTAGAACCGTGGTAGCCGAGTGGTAACGACCCCGACTTACGAGTTGTAGGTAGCAGGTTCAAACCTAGCAAGGCGTATTACTTTGTGTAATTTATTTCATCACCACTGCTATCAAAACGGTAAAGGAAAACATCGTGAGAAAACCGGCAACCGGAATAAAAAAATCGAAAACATGTGACATGCATCAACCCGCACTGGGCTGGCGTGGTGGATGGATTACGGCTCATTCCCTCTCCTAGAGAGAGGAGGCCTGAGTCCCAACAGTTGGATCATTAAAAAGCTAATTATGTATATTTAAATACAAACAACTACTTGACAATTGATTATATTATTTTTTTGTTAATTTTGACTCTGTTTAGCGACAAACAATGATGTTAAGTTATTATTGATGTCAAAACAGTACAACCTTGGCGAGAGTTGTTTCGAAGACACGACGTAAGGTGACATATCTACCTACTCAAGTACCTATGAAGGAATGCTACTGTGTTCAAAGTTGCGAAGTGTAGTGGTGATGTAAGGTCATAAGTCAAGTTGCCGAATTGAAAGACTTGAGTGCAATTAATGATATTCTAATACTTGAGTGACTTAAGCCGCGTTTTCACTAGGACACATGTCGCGGAGACATATCGCCCAACATTCACGTGGTATGTCTCTGCAACTGTGCGGGACAATGTCGCTCGACATTTCCCTTGTTCACATTGGCCAGTCGTGATCAGTATGTCGCCCGAGGAGGTAGTGTTGTTCAGTGCAGCTTACATAATTATTCGGAAGACAATAGCAAAACGTAAAAAAAGAGGTGGTGGGCCCGAGAATATTTGCTACAAAGGGAAAGTTCAAGTTTAATAAACGCAAATCGCGCGTGTCGACGCTCGCAGAGCATCGACTAGCGACAAGTTGCGCGACCCGTAAAAATCCCGCGCGACGTCGGGCGACATCGCGCGGGACACGTGAATTTCGTGTCGAGCGACAGAGTCGCGGAACAAATGTCCCCTAGTGAAAATGCGGGATTTATCATCAGGGGCTTTTAGCAAGCATTTCAACATTTTCACTATCAAGTTTTTTATTATTATCGATAGGCTCACAACATTCATTCATTGCGTTGAGCGTTTCAATAAAAAACAGAATCCATAACGAACCTTATTTATTTGTAGGTTATTTTGCGACTTATTTACTGTAAATTTCGCGGTTAAGCCAAAGGTTTCATCATCATCATCATAATCATTTCAGCCGATAGACGTCCATTGTTGGAAATATGCTTCCCCAAGTGTCGCCACAATGAATAATCCTGTGCGTCCCGCATCCGTCGGATTTCCGCAACCTTCACCGGTCATTGGTCCACCTTACAGGACGCCTTTCAACGCTGCGTCTTCCGTTCCGCGGAAAGGTTTGTTTTAGGCAAACTCTTGTTTTAATATTCTTATTGCTAGGCTCGCATTTGACCCAGGTTGCACCCAAAACTTTTGTGCGTATGGGTGGGATGCCCATGCACACCAACCACCAATGGCGCATCGCCATACGCCTAGTGGTGAAGATTGAGCCGGGCTTGGGGGAATTAATTTATGTAAATCCGGTGCATAGCATAGTATAACCAGTCTTACAATGTTCCTACTGCTGGTGCTCAGGCTTCCTCCTTTTGAAGAGGGACTGGTCCATAATCCAGCAGGCTCAGTGTGGACTGGCTGATGTCACTTGTCTTCAAAATGTTTGTTCTAGGACATGCCGGTGTCCTTACGATGTTTTTCTTCTCCGTTTTGAGAGCAATGGTGATGAAATAAAAAGCAAAACATATGTTTAGGTTTGAACCCGCGACGTACCTACAGCTCGGCCCCAAGCCAAGTTACTACCGTTTCGCTTGCGTCGAACGCTTCGAGCTGGCCACGCCCCAATTCTTTTGTTCTGATCACGTGACTGAGCATTGAGATGACGTCATTCCCGTACATTTGAAGCTTTCTGCTAGCGTTAACGATTGCAGATTAGCAACTTGGCTAGGGGCAGAGCCGTTACGAAAGGCGACTGATAGAAAATCGACAGACTAGCTACTCGACGGAGATGCTCAAAACTCTGTTAATAACTTAACAGACGGAAGTTTTTCAAAGTGAATTTTGATGTATCGAACCAGTTTTAACCAGTAAAACATTCCACAAAAACCGTCTATCACAATTCAATACGCTTATCCTAATTCCTATAGGCAGCTTGCCAGGTACGAAATGTTTTTACCAGCGAGTTTCCTGCTCTACAAACTTGCATGAAACTGGAACCCCGTCAGGGAAATTGAATGGTGACACTGACTTAAAAGGATCACAGCCATCGATGGGGTTATTCAAAAAACCCGACAACTGTGCTAAAAACCGAACGAAAGCTAAAAATTTAATCAAAAGAGATGGATACCCTATACAGGAAATCTGTTTTTTGGTTACCTTGTGATCGGTGATTGATTGACTACGAAATTGTAAGGACTATAAAATTCTCGATGATGAAGCAGAGAGTAAACTTATAACATGAAATCTTATTACTTTCACTGATGTAGGACGTGAGTAGTTAATTACCTAATTACTTTTGAAAGCCAGCATGTTTTTTTTTCAAAGCAAGTTTTAACAAAAATATTCTTTTAGGTACATTATTTAATTTACTTTATTTGGTTCTTCAAAATTGAGTACACTATTACATAATATTTAATAGGTATAGGATTTTTTTTAATCTTTTGCTTAAATCAGCCAATTAGGTACAGTCATTATAACGAGTACTATTTGAAGTAGATGCTACACTCCACTAAGCCTATGTGCTGAAGTGAAGAGTCAATCTGCCTATCTCTTTATGTACAAGTATATGAACCGAATGTGGTTTGTACCGAAAACGAACTTCGGCCAAACAATTGGGTAAAATTTTAAAATTCGGCCGAACTTCGGTTATTTTTGGTGTGCTTTCTAGGGAGCGAAAGGTCAGGACAAGTCGCAACTCAATTCGCCCCATCCGCACCTCCCGCAACCTCAGCCGGCTCTCTGCCATTACCGAATATGTAATCTTCGCGACACGCGAGTTTAATTATTTCAATGTCCATGTCAAGTGGTCCATTTCGTTAATAATAATTAAAAGTTTATTTGATTTTATAAAAAAGGTTGTGGAGTGTTAACTAATTACAAAGATTAATAAATGACTGATTTGATTTGATTGATTATTAATTTTACTGGTTTAATTTCTGTTTTTTTTTGTTTTGGTAAAAATAGATGAGTTAATTAGATCTTATCTTGGACCGAATGTTCGGCATTTGAACCGAAAGTCGGCCGAATGTCGAAGTTCGGTTCAAGCCACCAAAATTCGGTTAAACCGAATATGAAACGAATTTCGGCCCATCCCTAATATGAATGTAACAAGGACATAAATATACCTAAAGTCACTGCTGACCCGACAAACATTGTTCTACCATAGAAATTATCAAATAAAACATGGAGGCTGAAGTAGGAGGGCAAAAAATAGCCTCTGAGCTATTCTCAGACGTAACTCTGCCAAATCCCGATTTCCGGCCGGCTTGCGGATGGCGAGCAATGGGCAGCTCGCCGTCCGGCCGAGCGGTAACCGTCTGGACCGAGCACAAGATGTCAACGGCGCGTATCGTTCCACGCACGCCTCAAGGAGTTGTCAGCATAACGTAGAGGCCCAGCAGGGTCGAATCCTAGGGCCAAGAATTCGTTTCTGAAAGGAAGGTTTGGCCCCGGTAAGAAAGACAACGAAGGAACAGGAGTGGGTTTTCAGTCAGTAAAAGTCTGACACTACCTCCCGCTACGCCCAAGAGCGGGGGATGTCATTGGATAATTTTCCCACTTAAAAAAAAACACTGTGACACGAGATTTTTATATATTAGATAGTGCATGTTTCAGTCAACGAATATCTTATTTCATTATAAATAATTTTATTTATTTATTTATTTAAACTTCATGTACAATAGTGGTACATAGGCGGACTTAATGCCACAAGGCATTCTGTACCAGTCAACCTTTGGGTTAAAAAAGACAACACTGTGGTAGGTTTGCACAATAAACAAATACATAATAACAAATAGTTCAAATGGAAAAATATAAAATAAGTTATTTATAATAATAAAATACATATATATGCTAAAATAATAAACTAATAAATACTATGAAAAATATGAAATCGCTATGAGAACATAATAACAATACTGAACGAAGACCGAACTAAGGTTGAGAGGACTTCAAGTAGTAGTTCCGAATTTTACGTTTGAAGGATAATTTACTTTCGGCTTTTTTGATGTCAAGGGGAAGCACATTCCAGAGTTTTATGGTGGAAACAGCGTAAGAATTGGACATAAAGCCAGTACGGTGAGAAGGAATATGAAGAAGCATGTTTTTGGATGCACGAAGGTTAAGATTATGAGAACTGCCCAACACTTTAAAATATTGTTTTAAATAATCAGGAGCACAAGGATCGTTCATTATGGTGAAGAGCGTGCAGAGGGATCTGAGGGATCTCCTCTGACGGATAGGCAGCCATTTAAGCTGAAAACGGAAGGAACATTAAATCTATATTTAATCCTACGACTACATCTACAATGTAAAAATACAGTTGTTTTTTTTTCTCAATTACTCATACCTACAGCTAATTAGGGCCAACGAAATATAAACAAATCAACTCATGCGCAGGACCTAAATTAAATTATCATATAAGTTATCAGTGAGACATCACCGAGAAAATTGATTGTTTCTTTGCATTATATAATAATATAACCTAATTACATATTTGATTATGCATATATTTTTCTACCCTAAATTAAACTATAACGACGTATGATGTATAACAACGGTAGAAACACAACAAGCATCTGTTGTACGGCGAGTATATTCCTCTACGGTGCGGACTAAGCGTTTCGCCTTGTCGTTTACACCGCATATATTGAAGAACTGGAACAATTTGCTTGCTGCGGTCTTCCCATCTGATCATAATTGAGGTGTGAATAGGCTCTTAATAAACTAGTGCGCCTCTCCATCAACGATTGCATCACTGTTTACCATCAGGTAGGATCGCAGTCAAGCACTAGTTTATATCAATTAAAAAAAACCGGCCAAGAGCGTGTCGGGCCACGCTCAGTGTAGGGTTCCGTAGTTTCCCGTCCATCAAAATAAGTGTACCCACTAATGAGTTTAAAAAAATGCTTGCATATACTACAAACTTAGTCCAGAAATTATTTTGTACAACCTTTTTGTCTTTTTTGTACAAAAACTGTTCTTTCCATCAAGTTCAAAATAATTTTCCTAGAAAGTCCTTATAAAGTTCTACTTTTCAGAATTTTTTCATATTTTCTAAACTTATGGTTCAAAAGTTAGAGGGGGGGGACACATTGTTTTTTGTTTTTTTTGCGATTATTTCCGAAATTATTGACATTATCAAAAACCGGCCAAGTGCGAGTCGGACTCGCCCATGAAGGGTTCCGTAGCAGCAAGTAACATAAAATAAAAGTTCTTGTAATGTGTTGTAACTTTGATCGATGTTTTAATAATTGTGTATTTTTTTCGATTTATGACGCATTAAAAAAAAAACTACTTACTAGATTTCGTTCAAACCAATTTTCGTTGGCAGTTTTTATAGTAATGTACATCATATATTTTTTTTAGTTTTATCCTTCTCTTATTTTAGAAGTTAGAGGGGGGGACACACATTTTACCACTTTGGAAGTGTCTCTCGCGCAAACTATTCAGTTTAGAAAAAAATGATATTAGAAACCTCAGTACCATTTTTGAAAACCTATCCATAAATACCCCACACGTATGGGTATGATGAAAAAAAAAAATTTTTGAGTTTCAGTTCTAAGTATGGGGACCCCCAAAATTTATTGCTTTTTTTCTATTTTTGTGTGAAAATCTTAATGCGGTTCACAGAATACATCTACTTACAAAGTTTCAACAGTATAGCTCTTATAGTTTCGGAAAAAAGTGGCTGTGACATACGGACGGACAGACAGACAGACAGACAGACAGACAGACATGACGAATCTATAAGGGTTCCGTTTTTTGCCATTTGGCTACGGAACCCTAAAAATGATTTTAAGTAGTAAACCCTTATTCATTTTTAAATACCTATCTAACAATATATCACACGTTATGGATGAAATTAAAAAAAAAATCACTTCCTACTTTACATATAGGGGGGCTCCCCTAATAAAACATTTTTTTCCAATTTTTATTTTACCACTTTGTCGGCGTGATTGATATACATATTGGTACCAAATTTCAGCTTTCTAGTGCTAACGGTCCCAGAGATTAAGCGAGGACGGACAGACAGACATGGCGAAACTATAAGGGTTCCTAGTTGACTACGGAACCCTAAAAAACAACTTTCATGATGAATTACCGCGGCAGAAAAACATCTAACTGCCAATAATGCTAATCTGCGCATTCAACAAGGCACAAAACTTAAACGATAAAAATAAACTAAATTGCATTGAACATAACTATTCATATCACGTTTCTGAATAGCAGTGTAGTGTTAAATCAGTCATAAAAATTTAAATACAATCAATTCATGCGAGAAAATTAACACAATTAAATAATATAAATTAATTTTTATAAAGTTAGATACCGGATGAGCACCATATCTATATTGTGGCCTAGGTTATATGGTATTACGAGTTCGTCACAAGATTAGATTAGAGACTCTTATATGGCATACTTGTCTTGTAATTAATTATATTAAGATGGCCCTGTTATAATGCAGCGGTGACATGACACGACACCATATCAAATATTGTGTCATGTGACTCATTTTGAAATGTTAAAGATTTTACTGCTTAGTTACTTGCGCCTGCGTCTCGTCTAGTCAAGGTTTGTTTGTTCAGGTGCTTTAAATTAAATAATACTGACAAAAACCACGTTATACAAAACCATGTGTTACGTCCTTTTTTGAAACATACTATGTTTTAAATTAAACAAATATATGTCTCACTTATTTGTATTTTTATTATAATTTATTAGGTATACTAGCGACCCGCCTCATCGTCGCTCTAATTATTACATGCATGTATATAATACCATAAGTATATAATACATGCATACTGCGCGTTCCAAATGAGAATAGGACAGATTCCTATGTTTTGACGTCTCGTCGTACTCTCAAATCGAAGATATTTTGGCAAAATTGAACTCAGAGATGAGTAAAATTGAAGAACTGGATTCTGATTAAACTTTTTTCGTTCACTGTTCATAAATAAATTAAATTTTTCGTAAATTAATTAATGTTTAAACATTTCTTTCCTCGATTTGACAGTAAATCGCGACGTTACAACATGGCGGGCGATCCTATTCTCATTTGGAACGCATTGTACTCCTATAAACCTTCATGAACAAACTCCGTCTACTGCACGAAAATTCGTTTAGTAGTTTTCGAGTTGCGTTCATGTCTGTATGATTTGGCTGAGGACTCTGTTTTATAATAATTTTATTTATTTATTTCTTCACCTTCGTTGGTTGACTTGTAAGGAATTACGCCTCAGAGGTCCAGTCCACCTTTATACGTTTGTGTTACATGAAGTTATAATAAAAAGAAGTAAATCTGTCCTCAACAAGCCTGTGGCTTAATTTTCCACTATTGCATCTTCCATTCCTAAACTTACAAATTTCCTAAAAGTTCATATATCGCATCTTCAGTGCTACAAAGTCACAACAGCTCATTGTTAAATTTTACTGGAGAAGACTTTTAATTTTTTTTCGCATTTATTTCCTCATTTCTGGATTACTATATATAGTAGATTTGAAATCTTTATAAAATTAATTATTTATTTTGTTTGCTATAGTTTTACGTAAAAATTTTCTATTGAATTACCAAAAAAATCCTAATAAAAGACATAACAAAAAAAGTGTCCTGAATTGTGACTTTGTTACGCCAGGAATTATTTAGTTTTATGACTATATACTATATTATTTAAAACAAATGCTTTTGTAGCTCCAAAACTTTTCTAATTTCATACAAACACTCACGGGCGCAGAAACTGTCGCCCCAAAACGCATGGAAAAACCGCCAATAACCACAAAGGCACCTGCGCCATCTAGTAGAATTTTAAGATACTCTCGCGGATGTTTTTGTTGCCCCAAGTATAGGCATGGCTCAGAGACAATTTGGCATACTTAGCTCGATTTTGCAGTTTTGGCTATTTGTGACTTTGTTGCACCGAAAGGGGCGATATGTTTTTTAAAGGGTATGATGGGAACTCACGATATCACAGTTCAGCACATTAATATTAATAAATCGGTGGACTACATCAGCAGTCTACTTCTGGTCTACATAATGGTGTTCTGAATTAAAAGGCAAGGTTGATACATTAGACCGCCATTAAGTGTTATGGTTAGCTATATACCTACACACTGTTCCATAGCGAGAATAAAATTAAGGACCCTGTTGGGCACACAATTGTGTGCCCAACAGGGTCCACAATTGTGTCTATTATATTTTCCCTTACCACCTAAGCATGTACATTGTGGAATGCAATAAACAATTGAGTATTGAATATTAAGTGATAAACTCACTGGGCACTACACTCAGTCAGTCTGTAAGTGGCTTTGTCACAATTGTCACCTTGTGAGCAACGCAACAGCGCTCCAGACACAATACAACAGGACTTGCTCAAGATGTTAAGCTGAACTGACATACATAGGCGCTGATGGTCTCTTGATAATGGCTCGTTTAAGGGCTGATTAAATGATATCAAATGAAACCGTTATCTACTCATGTAAAGATACATAAAATGAAACTTCTGTTAGTTTAATTTTATGTCCAACCTATTTCTGTCCATTTCAGGTTGCCTAAAACAGATCGCAGAAATCGATAAGGCGGCCAAAGCCTCAAATTGTACTGTTTATTATAATAAATAAATAAATGAATGAACCGACAGATACATAGAAATTAATTAAAATGTTTAATAAACTTATAAGTATAACGGTTAAGCGCTCCTCCTTGCTCCTCCAGATTTAAAATTTTGCTAAACTGACAGGCTCTATAATTATTTCTATTTATTCGTATATTGTATGTAGATCGCTACAAAGATTTCAAATTCAATTATGTTTATAATTTAAAAGCCTCAAGTTAATAACCACGATGATAAAAGTAAGGGCCGTTGAGCCAAAAAATATCTTTTCGGCGTCAACTTACAGATGAATGCACGTTTTCAAGCAAACGAAACACAATCAGGTTTCAGACTCGTCTCCTAACACACACCTAAGTAAGAAAGAACCTACCTGACAACACTGACAGCTGATTTTAAAATCTATTCGTATGCAAATAAGGTGCACGTTGCAGTACAAGCACGCACATCCGTTGCATCCAGGTTAAGCAACACAGAATGCGAGATGTAGGTCGAATGCGTTATCATCTTATTGTTATCATAATTCCTCATAGTTCCCACATACTGAAACATTTTCTTTGTAATCAGTACATTAAGAGTGTAACGTAAACAGGTTTATAGTTATAAAGGCAGAAACTTGCATATGACGCTTACAATCGCCAGCACAAAACATTGTCATTCTCTACAACTTCGATAGAGAGACATTACAACATTTGGTTTTTTGTTTAATACGTTTGTATGTACTTAGGAACTATGTTTAGCGATACCGGATTAGACGTTTGGCTAAGTCTGATAGGGCAAACAACATAAAAATGTGGATGTAAAAACAAACCTTCGATTTTATAAGTTTTGATAATTATTTCCAGCTAACCTTCAGTTCAATTTCTTTTTAATCCAGTTCAAATCTACACTAATATAATAAAGAGGTAAAGTTTTTTTTTTTTAAGAAGTACTGGTCCGATTGCGAAAATTTGTTCGCCGATAGAAAGCTGCTTTATTCCTAAGTGACATATGCTATATTTTATGTACACGAGCGAAGCCGCGGGCAAAAGCTAGTCTTTTATAAAATGTTTAACTGATTTTGATGACTTTGTTTTAATGAGTAATTTACTGAAGTAGTCCCTTTTTTTATTATAAAAGCTGTCTAATAAGATTCTCTTAATAATGAAGGTACACAGTTCACGCTGAGGTAACTAGCTGGTTACCCTTATTATATGAAATCTGAAATACCTAGTGAGTCTAACAAGTAGGTACAGAGACAGAGCGCAGACTGGTTTCTATAATAATAACCTTCTCTAAGTACATATTTGAAAGCAGTGGTGGCCGAGCGGTAATGGCTCCGACTTATGAGTTGTCGGTCGCGGGTTCAAACCCTGTCAGGTGCATTACTTTGTGTAATTTATTTCATTACCACTGCTCTCAAAACGGTGAAGAAAAACATCGTGAGGAAACCGGCATGTCCTAGAACCAAAATTTGAAGACATGTGACTTCACCAACCCGCACTGGGCCCTGCGTGGTGGATTACGACCCATTCCTTTTCTTAGGGAGGCCTGAGTCCCAGCAGTGGGAACATTAAAAAGGCTGATGATGATGATGTAGGTACTACAACAGCGACCATTAATTTTATAACAAAATATGTGTTTTACAAAATCATAATGAGAAAACTATAATAGATCCGTCTGATGCAATATAACACCATTATCCAATGTCATTTACGGTTTTATCGAAATTATTAATCAAACGTCTGGTAAAATCAAAAACAGCGTTCATTAAAACAACGGGGAGTTTATTACAGTGTTCAGTTTATTCAGCAATTTCAGTAAAGCTAAGGTTCGTACGATGCTATTTTTTCAAATAAATTTACCGAAACTTAACATTTGAAAATTTATTTTACTAGGCAGTCATCTTCTTAGTCTTTTTCCTACTAGCTTGGCGTCAGTTTCCAGTATAAACGAAAGCGGCTGGGTACTCGGGTTTAACATGGAGCGGCTGCTTACCTCCACAACCCAATTACTGAGCAACACGACACTTCTTGGATAGAATGGTCAGACTTTTTCTTGGCGCCTTTAACGACTATCATCGATCTACGAATCAACAATATTAAGTTATTAAAATATTCAAATAAAAGTAAAAGATTTAATTTCAAGTTATACATAAGCAATATACTATAATAATATTATGAAGAGAAAAGATTTGTATTTTTGTTTGTAATGGATAAACTCAAAAACTACTGGACTTGTTTAAGAAATCCTTACTCCAGAATGCTACTTCACAAAGACTTCATCACTGAGTAACATATTTTCTGCCGCTGCAGAAGGTGCTTGAATATAAAACTATAAATAAAAAATATTAATACGACAAAGGTCGCTATCATAAAAATCTGCCAGACGACGCGATCCCAAAATCACAATTGGGTAATTAAACTAAATACAGTATGTATCAAAACCTTATTAATAAGGAAATTGACACTGTTATCAACGTTTAACTACAGTAATTGTGCAAGGCGTCATGGGGTCACTGTGTTCGATAAACTGACATGAGCCGATAACCACAAGAAAAAAATCACAAAATACGAATATATTTTTCTTTAATTTATCTCGCGTTACAGAAATAGCGAGATGATGAATATATGTGAACAGGCTCGTGATAACATATTGGATAACCTCCATAAATGACAATCTCCAGGCTATTGTGCTTGGATCGTGCGCATGCACATCTTTTGCATTATTATAAACCCTAGTAAGCAGATCCATCGACCCATCTCTAACGCAGTGCCAGTGTGGAGCCTCTCCACAGGACTTGCGCCACCTGCTATGCTGCCCATCCTGCGTAACGACCTGCAGTTTACAGGATATATACGAGGCCAACAATAGAGCTGTACAGGTTGCCAAATATTGGTCAAAAAAAGTATAGTTTGAGAGCAGCGACTAGAAAAGAAGAAGAAGAAGAAGCATATAACCGAGCTTAGTCTAATTGTTTCTAAGACATATTTGTCAAATTAGCCTTACTAACGGTGTCGTGACATTTTTTGTGTCGCATTGTTGAATTGGGCAGACGCCATTTTATTTATGTACATAAGTAATTGAAACATTCAGTGCAATAGGTAGTTATGAGTAAATATATACTTATGTTTAATGTATACTTGGCAACAGGTTGCCCAAGACGTTTATCGTCATACTGATATACCCACTTGATAGGAACTCAATATTTTGTATATCTGCGGTGTGCGCTTCATATGTACATCCCCTTGTTACATGTAAAAATGTCTCGGCGATCATAGGCAACCGCATATTTTAAGATTACGTATTCATATATCAATTTTCAGGACTAATACATCGCTAAAAGCAAAGCAAATTTCAGTATATCAATCAAAACTTTATATTTATTTATTTAATTATGCTTTATGCACATGACACTGTACAAAGGTGGACTCCCAGAGAATCACTAGTTTCTATCATCATAATTTCAACTGCTGCGGTCTGTTAGCCTGCTGAAATGGCAACGTTTGGCTCACCATTTCACTCGTGTTTTCTTGATCTTTAAATTACCAGCCAATCATATAGAGTTGATATGCAATTCCCTGTCATAGCATAGCTGAATCAACCTCATTACCTTCCCCCTCCGGTCTCATCTCCTCTTTAAGACAGAGAAGCCACCACGCGGGCCCAGTGCGGGTTCGTAAATGGCACATGTCTTTGAATTTTTGTTTAGGACATGCCTGTTTATTTAAGATGTTTTCCTTTGCCTTTTTAAAAGCACTGTTAACAAAATAAATTTGAACCCACAACATAATACTTGTAAGTTGGGGCCATTCGCAATAGGCCACTAGTCAATTTCCTGTGCGTTAAAATAATAGATAGAATTACCTTCAAGGAAATAGAAGCAGACTTAATAGTAATTTTGTAAAGTTCGTTAGTACCTATAAATCGTAAAAAAAATCGTAAATAGTAAAAAGCAAGCAGAAAACTTATCTGACTTAAAATTTTATAAAGTACACACACTCCGTAACCTAATTTTATTAATAAGTTCCTTATTATTATTATTGTTTTATTATTATCAAAAACTATCGTGTCCTGTCCTGGCATGTCTAGTTTTGTAATTCCAATATACTGGTGCTCGTATATTGCAATTAATTAATTACATAGCTACACTTAATATTTTATGTTTAATTTGCCTGAGACAATCGTTGCGCAATTTGCGCAATCCGAACATATCCTTATCGGTACTGATAAATTATATAAAAACTTAGTTATACGAATAGTAGATGCATTCTTGACCTTTCACACGATACAATGCTCAGTGGGAAGTGACCTAATTATCATTATTTCGACTGATATACTACTCAGAAAAAAATATTATTGTGAAGAGTGGATTGTGAGAATATAATAAAAATAGCGCCAGTGCCTACATATAATGTACGTTATATAACTTTTGTTTTTTTAATGATACTAGCCAACATTGGTTTTCTACCAACCAATGGCAAGTGTACCATAGCGAATTTAATTATAGCAATTATTACCGATAAAATGGGCTTACTGACGTTTCGGATACGTCATTTTGGGACACAGTGAACTTTCTCTTAATTTTTTTCAGTGACGTTTCGGACACTATCAAATTTAATTAAGCTGTTCAGTACAGTTAGATACAAAAGTTTTAAATCATAAAATGAAGTAAAAAAAGCATTACCTATCTGAACTGTTTTAAGATGGCCTTAAGCCGCCTTAAAGCCACAGAAAGATGGCGATATTTTGCAAAACAATAAGATAAAATAAGGTAGTAATTAAAATTAGTTATTTTATGCCGAATCCGTGTTTCCCTTGGTTATGTCTGAAAGCATTCATTTTTTTTGACAAGTAAATTAGTTAAATCAATCAACGTGATTGTTGACGAGATATTTCTTATTTGATTGACTTAATTAGATTAGGTAATATAAATTAATATTTATCAAACAAAACTTTTTTTATCTGACTGTACCAAACAGCGTTTTTTTATCTGTGTCCAAATCGTCACCCTTAAAATATTGAAATTTAAAGTGTCAATTGGGACACTGTGTCCGAACATGACGTGTCCGAAACGTCACTAAGCCATAAAATGTACCTAAAATGTACTATTCAGTACCTAGCTCTAAAATATCTGAATAATAAAATAAATATAAAATCGTAATAAATAAGTTTTTGAAAGATATCAGAGATGGCGCGAGTTGTTTAGAATGTCAATGACGTGTGTCACGTGACTGGCACACGACTGAAGTGAAGGAGATACGATTGTTTTATTTCTCAGGGACTATCCGACTGATCAAGTATGTGGTCTTTTCTACTTGAGGTACTTTTTAAGTACATTTTTTTGGTGTAATTATATCTTATGAGCTTTGGTTAAATAATAAAATATTACAGAACACCCGCCATCTTGACGTCAACATGGCGGGTGTACCTTAATTTTGAAATAATTTCGTTCTGAAGGAGGTACAGATATTTTAGACCTAAGTACTGAATCATTTTAGGTACATTTTATCGGTAATAACTATAATTTAATTCGCTGCGATACACCCGTTATTTTGACTCTCATTGCGGCGCGTCGCCATGTAATATAAACTTTGGGCCCCCGTTTCATCCCGTTGGGAGTGAATTTTTGTAATCCTTTCTTATTTTTGTATGAATTATAAAAATAATCTCTATACAAAGTGTCAGCTTTCTATGTTCAAGAGTTGTGGCTGGAATGATGAGTCAGTTAGTGAGTCTGGACTTTGCTTTTTATACTTATATATTGATGTACTTGGCAATCTGTATAATTCGGTCTGGCAATGTATGGAATACCTAAAACGTGCAGGTAACGTATGAAATATTATCTATTTTATAAGTATAAAAATAAGGTAAAGTTGCCTAGGTATTCTATACAATACCAAATACGCAACCATTAGTATGTGTAAAAGACGAGGACGAAAACAGGGAAGGACAGACACAATTTTAGAGGCCCCGACACGAACTGTTTAAGTTAGAATTATAGCTAGATTTTTTTTTATTTCACGTTAATTTTATTATGTATATGTACTCAGGTCATTTCTGTACGCGGTGTTTTAAAGTAAGGTTCCTATTGCTGGTTTTATAAAATAATAACCACGAAGGGTTAGGATTCCAACCTAATCTGTCCGACGTCCGTGTAGGGGTACCCTAAAATTACGTAAATTTCTTCCCTGCTCTCGTCTTTTACACACATTGATTAAGGTATCTAATAAAACATTGTTTCATTTGCCCATCATATTATGGTAGGTCGGTCAACATTGATAAATTATTGACTTATTCGGAAAACCCTGGCCCCAGTAGGCTTCGACCCGGCTGGGTCCCTGCTGTTGCTGACAACTCCTTGAGGCGCGCGGGAACAGTGCGTGCCGTCGACGACTTGGGCTTGGTCCGGACAGTTACCGGACGGCTGGACAGGAGCTACCCATTGCTCACTGTCCGCAAGCCCGCGCCTACGGGGGCTGGAAATCGGGATCGGAATCCCGGCGGCAGCGAGAGCGCCGTTGCCTGATGCGGTCTGCCTCCTCCTTTGCGAGAATTACTGCTTCGCAGAAGTCGGCGACCGCCTGCCATTCCTCCTCGCTCTGGACTATGGCCTCAACCAAAGCCCGGCGCGAGAGGTCTCCGCCGCCGATCGCCCACGAGGGCACGGCGATGTTCCGCCCAAGCAGGGCAAACCTCGACTGTTTACTCCACCCACCGTGTCCTCCGGGTGTAGGAAGGGAACTCGAGCCCCGGTATGAAGGCTTGAAGGAACGGGGTGGGTTTTTTTAGTCAGTAAGAGTCTGACACTATCTCCCGCTCCGCCCAAGAGCGGGGTTGTCATTGGATGATTATCCCCACCAAAAAATAAATCGTAAAGCGATCATCACGTAACGTGGTCAATAATTTTAATTAATTTAGGATATAAGAGCAAGCAAAATAAATAATTCAGGTTAAAACTCGCGCAAAGATCATTTTTTATCTTATTTACCTATTGGGAACGGATAGCGAGAGTTCTCGGGCCGTACGTAAAGCAAACACGCGTACAAGCAGATAGGCGCCGCTAAATAACTCAAACATTAACACTAAAATTAGGTACAGCCATATCGTGCTAAATGATAACCACGATAAAAATGGACGCGGATTTGATGGGGTCAAAAGTACTGTAACGTATTTTTTTTTTAGTTACTTTAAAAAACTAACAAGTATTGATAATATTGAAATTTGAATATGATAATGATGAAGAAGTAGTTGTACAGGTCGCGCGATGAATCAAGATCGCTTGGCAAAAGTGGAAGGGGCATGCGCAGTATTCAATTCTAAGGTCTATTTGGCGACGTGCGGGCGGGTGTGCGCCGTCGGCGACACGTCATTGGTAGATAGAGTCGCTCTTCAATTCCCGCGTTGCGTTCTCGCGTCTCATTGGATACTGTTGTACTTGGGTACTGTTGCGTACAGCTTGTGTTATCGTATTAGTAATACGTAGTCGTAAAAAAAATGGTTAAAAATAAAGTTTTAAAACGGCTAGCCAGAAAAATGGTTTACGACGTGAATTGTTACGTTAAGAAAGAAACTAACGAAATTATTATTTTTTTATTTTAATTTTTATTTTAAAATTTTTAATTTTTCTGAATTTACCTACTTACAAGATAAATTACAAGCAAAAACTAGTGTTATTATAAGTTATGTTACTAAGGTTCAAACATACGAAATTAAAAATAAAATCCTAACCTACTAAGAATTTCTGTGCGCAATTGTACACATGCGCCGATTGCCCCCACTCCTTTCACCGAGCGATCTTAATTCATCGCGCGACCTGTACCAAGCTAACTTGCTGTTTAGTTGCAACAATATTGTCTATCTCAATAAAGTTATTTTTAAATGAGCTTCTTTCCATAATACTAACTCGCAAAATAGGTTGATATCAATTATATATTATTCAAACTTGTCTCCTGTGTCCGTTTGAGCTAGTCTAGGTGTCTGCCTCAGAGATTTGTTTTTATTAACATAAACTAGTGCTTGACTGCAAACATGCATTTTTCAGAATAATCAAGTGTCAAAGAAATATATCATTAACTAAATATTCTCAGGGTTATTATCGACTTCTGGCTGTTTAAAAAATTCAATTCAACTTTAAATGGACAAATTAGTGAATTGGGCAATACTTTAATACCTAACTACACACTAGCTTACTCGACAAACTTTATTCTGCCATATAAGATAATTATTAAAAAAGAAATGAGGGTTGAGTAGGACCAATTTTTAAAGGAGAGAGATTGCAAAGAGGTTGATATTGTAGAACTAAAAACCTTTATTGGTATTTTGTAAAAACTGTTTGTTTTGTTCCAGAATCCGAGTTACCAGGAGAAGAAAAACCAAATGGAATCTGCGCGGTTTGCCCAAGACGCAAAAATCGCAAGTCTAAAAAGAGCTGTATTTACTGCCAAACATTTTTATGTACTGAGCGTAATCATACATTATGTGATATGTGTAAAAAATTCGCAAATTTGATGAAGATTAATAAATTATTTCTACTTATTTAAGTTTTTGTTTGAAAATAATTTTATTTTGTTAATTTTTTTCCTTAAAACTGTCTTAAAAGACTGGCAAATTAGTTCCCATGATTGTTAATTAAAAATAAAAAAGATATATGTTGGAAACTTTTTGAAAATATATTTTCTAGAATAAATAAAGTGTATTTTATTTAATAAAATTATAAAATCATATTTTTTTTTGGAAATCTTCCATTTAATGACATTCATTAACATAAGCAAAATGCTCTACATGCGAGTGACTGTGTGATTTCTAAAAGCGCGAGTGCTGGCAGGTTATGACGAAATTGTAAGTGTAAAAAGGTGGTAGATGAAGGCCTTCCACTTTGTGGTTCATCTTTAATCGACTCTCTTCCTTCTGTAAATGCCTTACTCTACCGATAAACCTTGACTCTTGACAAAGCACTGTCTCCGTAGGCCTGCTAAAGAGAGAGTTTCCGTTGCACTGTGCCCAAGTCTGAAGCAAAACATGCTCGAACTTGATTTCTCGATATTAAAAAACTGTTTCACAAAAAAAAAATCGATACTGAGAAACAAATGACTCGAGCGAATCCAAACCAGTAGGTACATGTTCGCCTGCCACTCCTCCTAGCCCAGCGCCTAAAGTGTTGCCAGATCAAAAGCTACGTAGCCATTATCATTACTTAATTTACAGACCTCGTACATGGTTGTTTTTAATACACAATATTTTCGCTGAAAATTAACATATTATTTCTATTATTTTGTTTTGTTGATATAGTACTAATTTAAAAATTAGTCCAATAATAGTGTTGGACTCATTTTAACTAAAGTCAAGTGCCAGTAGTAGTATCTTCATAAAATGTTTTAATATCTAAAACCTTTTTTTATTCATCCATATTATTTGAATATATAGACTGATGACATGCGCCGCTGAAACTATTTGTTACTCATAGACTCTGTGCGATAAATAATGGTCGTGGAATAAAGTGCAACTAACACTAAAAGTTTTAATATGGTAACCCAACCCAACCATCCGTCAAATGTTTAGCATTTCGTGTTGACACAGCTTTGTTTATCATGTTATTTTATTCAAAATCATGTAGAAAATTGATAATATTTTACACAGTACCACAAGAGAAATAATATTTAATCACACTATTATTGATCTAAACAAATTCACGGAACGTTGCAACACGTTTGCAGGCTATGGCTGATACATAACAGTTTTATTTTAATATTTATAGATTTCATATATAACTCCGGTTCCTGACATCTCCAAATATATACAAATTAAAAGGAAATTCATTTAAACATTATAATTTTTCTTTATTTTGTTTCGATCAATGTTTTAGATAGCTGGTTTTATACCAGCTATCTAAATAATTGAGTGTTGAAACTTTTAATTTATAATGCGTTCCGATAATTTAAAATATTTCTTTTTAGGCTTGACTAAAAGATACAGTAACTAAAAGAAACCCGGGCAAGTACTTACGAAAAAGTTTTTTTTTTGTGACGTTACTTCAAATTTACAATTTTAAACGGCTGTTTTCCGTAAACTCAGAAGTTTTATTGTTTCACAGCTTCAAGGGACCGCTGACTTGAGTATATGATTTTAATTTCAACTCGATACCTCTACGCGTTTACGAGATAAAGGGTGTTGACAGACAGAGAGACAGACGGACAACCAAGTGATCCTATAAGAGGTTCCATTTTTCCTTTTGAGGTACGAAACCTTAAAGATGATATTATTATGACAACGGCGCCTTCAAATTTTAGAACTGTTTTCTTTTCGCACAAACTCTATTTGCTCTAGTTTCAAAAACTAAATTTGTTAAAAATCCTCTCTTTATAGAATTAAAAATATATGAAAACCACGAGTGTGTCGAAGCAAGGTTTGCAAAATCACTTCTCATAGTAATAAAGTCATGTCTATCAGGTCAAGTGATCACTAGCAACTTGGCTTAGTGAAATCGATGGGCAATTCGAATCGACGATAGTACAAATATTGAGTGTTCGGTATGCAATTGAAATGGTCAGATAACTAATCTGTAACAGAAGCTAATATCACCCACGCCATTGCCCGGAGGCACCTGGCTTCAAATCAAATAGCCTGACAACGTTTGGTCGGCCTTTGAATCTGTTCTGTGGATTTATTAAAAGCGTCAAACGCCAGGTACATTTTCATACAATAGATCTTACGTGATTATGATGGGACTACACATATTCCTCCAGACATTTTGAATGTACAGATGTTTTTTGGATATTATCTAGGCTTCTATGGTAATCAAAATATAAGTTTGTGCAAAACCAATCGTTCAAACCAATTTTCGTTAGCGGTTTGCATGGTAATGTACATCATATATTTTTTTTAGTTTTATCATTCTCTTATTTTAGAAGTTAGAGGGGGGGGGGCACATTTTACCACTTTGAAAGTGTCTCTTGCGCAAACTATTAAGTTTAGAAAAAAATGATATATGAAACCTCAATATCATTTTATAAGACCTATCCATAGATGCCCCACACGTATGGGTTTCATGAAAAAAATATTTTTGGTTTCAGTTCTAAGTATGGGAACCCCCAAAATTGCTTTTTTTTTCTATTTTGTGTGTGAAAATCTTAATGCGGTTCACAAATATACATCTACGTACTAAGTTTCAACAGTACCTACCTATAGCTCTTATAGTTTCGGAAAAAGTGGCTGTGACATACGGACGGACAGACAGACATGACGAATTCATATGGGTTCGGTTTTTTGCCATTTGGCTACGGAACCCTATAAAGTACATCCATAGAAGCCTTGCACATTTAATCGAGATTCTGAATGATGACAATTTTTTCAAAAACTCATAAGAGGTTTAAAAAAATACGTATATCCTAGAACAAATTTTGGGAAATATTCGAGTAAATCACAGAATTACCGAATGCTAACAGAGTTTTCAGGCGTTATCTCTCATTTTTTACGTTGCCACTTCGTCAAACATCGCGTTGGATTGCGTTAGATGAAGCCACAAGATTTTATACTTTAAACTATACTCGATGTTGACCATAGGCGAGTGGATAAGGACCCTCTTAAGCAAACAAAAGAACAGATTCAGATCAATATCACGTAAGAGCGGTTGTATGAAACTTCGGGCTGGTCGCTCTTAACAGGACACAAATTCATATGTTCGGTAAAACAAACTTGGACCACTTTGATTTCAGTACCAAACATGAATGTTCTCGGAATTAAACCCACGCTTCACCTGCGTTTTAATAGGAAACACAGGGTGAATTTACAAAGCAATAACCATGTAGCATCGAGCTACGTTGACATAGTCGTGCACGCTCTCATATTGAAACTACGCAGATGTTAAATTCTGACATTATTTTGTCAGCGTGGCCAAATACTAGCCCAAGCCAGAAATTTCATTTGAAAAAAAAAAAATCTGCCAACGACAAGCTAGAAGAAGAACTTTTTTGACTTGCCTGTTGGTCGGTTATGCCGCAGGCCGTAGGTTCGATTCCCACCCAAGACAAAAGTTTGTGTGACGAGCAAGATTATTTGTTCTGTGTCTGGGTGTTAATTATCTATATTACGTATGTGTTTAGAAATATATATAAGTATGTTTATCTGTTGTCTAGTACTCATAACACAAGCTCTGCTTAGCGTGAGACTAGACGGCGTTGTGTGATATTTGTGGAATAGTATTAATTATTTTCAGGAAGAGGACTTCACTGTTAGCCGACGCCATTGACGTATATTCTAGTGAGTGCATATATATCGAAGGCCGACGCCTTAATTTATTTAGTTTATAACTGTTGATAGCCTTTAGTGATAACCACATTTGGCTATCAACTCTAGAGCTCAAAATGTTAATCAATTGCGTCAATATTTAAGAAGAATATCAATATGGGAATAAAAATATTTTTTTTGATTGTTAAAAGTAGTATGTGTTACTTTTTCTTTTTCAGTCTATTAGTATTAGTAGATTGCACGAATTCTTAAATTAATTCCTATTACGACTTTTTTTTAATAATTATGATTATTTTTATTGTGCCTTTGTGTACAATATTGACTGGTCTACACTGTTTTTACATAATATCTATTATTATTGTAATATAGAATAATTTTAACATCAACCACTTTTTTTAAAAGAGTGACCTTGGAGGTTTTTGCCGGTTCTTCTCCATAGGAAACGGCCAATTTGGAACCGTGCTAGCTTTTGTCATTTTCTAAGTGCCCGTGTAGGCCTATGTGAAATAAATATATTTTTAAAAATTAAAAAATTAAAATTACATGTCAAAAAGCCGGCCACATAAAAATCTTTTGAAAAGAAATTTTGTGTATTTCTTTGATTTCTCAAAAACCTATCGACTTTAATAATAAATTAATTATCTAATAATTTCGAGATATTATAATCATGGGAAAATTGGTACGTTAGTTGTTTAGTGAATACATAAGAAAAGCTTTTAAAGTGTGTATATTGCTGTGGCAAATTGAGTTGTAGGTGACGCGGCAGAACGCCCGACTGGCGCACACTCACAGAGTCGCTCGTGTACACTCTGGGCACAATAGTCAAACATCTGTTTAGTATTTTTAAAAGCTTAAGAGCCCTGTGCCATTGCAACCGTAATTTTTTTATTAAATTACCAACTTGTTCGTTGGCCAACTTTGCCTTTCTTATTCAGAAAAATGGAAAGACTGACAATTTTGACTTATTTCAATAGTTCATAGCAGCCTGGTTTTTATTAGCACGTTTTTCTTCGTTTATATAAAGTCAAAAAGAAACCAAATGAAATATACAAAAAAAAATCGGTTCTACAGTTCACAGCTGCCTGATATACAAGGTGTAAGGGACAGCCCTCCACAAACTTTAAGGGCTTGCTCAGTAGACGAAACTGAACAACCATCCACAAAAAATTTTTTCAGGAAACGAAAAAAAAAATCCGTCTCACCATAGAAAATTATAAACTTGATTGGACAGTTCGTATGGAGAGGCCGAATTTTTTTTTTCGTTTCCTGATAAAATTTTTTGTGGAAGGTTGTTCAGTTTCGTCTACTGAGCAAGCCCTTAAAGTTTGTGGAGGGCTGTCCCTTACACCTTGTATTTATTAAAAAAAATACTTCCAAAACTACTACGCTGAAAAAATCAAAGATAATAATATAATAATATCTTTCACTTAAATTACATAATATTTTTGAAATAATAAAATAAATAAAGAAAACCTTTATCCTACTACTTACATTTAATTCAGTTAGGTACTTAAAATTCTATACTTTATATAAAATATTTACCAGAATAAGTGACCAATCATAGAATATCATAACCTTGTCTGAAATAAAATTTATTAAAAATTCTTAAATAAACGTAATTACAACTGTATAAATGATTGTACAGAAGAACCCAGTTTTGTGATGGCGTCGCGTCGTTAATAAGTATACATAGTAGCTGGTACAATGTCAAACTTTTTTTTTAAAGTGTGAGAATTGGACTTCTATGTTCTTTTTTTGCTGATTGTGTTTCCAGTTGTATTTTTTTTTCCTAAAAAAAAATTACATTGTCATCATATCAACTAAGATATTTTTTCCCAAAAAAATGTGAAATCGTAAAAGACTAGTTGTTTATTTTGCTAATAACAGAAGGAGACATAGACACGGTTACTGAAAAACCAGAGAAAAGATGAGCGGAATTTGTGAAAGATGGAAATATTAAAAAGACAACTATTGAGTTGACGGCAACCAACGTTGTGTGTTGATGAGGAAGACAAGTTACTACGATTACAAATAAACTAGAAAAAAAAACATTGTTATACTGAATATAATTATGACGACAAAACTCTTATAAAACAATGACGAATGATGAATCTTTTTGTATGTTGATTTAAAAATGTGTAGAAAACCTAACACAAAACGATTAAAACCAGTCGTGTGATGAATTATGACGTAGCAAACCAGTTTGGCGGGTAGAAGATATCATTATTAAGAGTTTAAATTATTTATGTAAGACACTGGCATAATTTGGAGTAACGAGAAATATTGGGTGGCGCTAATTAGGATTTATTTTTGATAGGAACGAAACTATTGTGGAAAAGTAGGTACATTTCTGTAAACTATTTTTATGTTTTTCTTTTTAATTTTGTAACAGATGTTATTTATTTTATTTTTGAAATCACTCCATCTAACCCCAACTTTTTTCAAACTACGTTTGTATTTCGCTAATATTTTTTTATAGGCATTTGAAATGGATCTGTAGGTAATTATTGAGTTTATTTTCTTGTGTTAATAATTTGTTCCAAGAAATCTGCGGCAGACTGACATTTACTGCAGCTCTTTAGTAAAACATATTGTTGCCATCACACAATTGGGATAACGCTGATATATATATATCATCCTCTATATAGGACAGCTTAATGCACTTCATAAAGTGTTAATGCTGTGCTTCACTCGAAGGCCTTCAAAAGCAAACAAATTCAAAGTTTCGCACAATCAATTAACAGACTTGGAAAATAAAGCGATTATTCTTCGCGGTGATCGGTCCTATAGATGAAACCTGTTTTATAAAACTTTATTTTATAAAACACGCGTGTGGCTGACAACAATTTGGAATTTTGTAATACGAGATTTGACTTATATAGTTAGCTGGTGTTTTGACCTCATTTAAGTTTGCGCATTTAATTAAACAATTTTATTACATTTGCAATTTGGTTGACAGAAATGCAGACTTGGCTTGAAATAAATTAGCGTAGGCAATGAAGCAGCTGTAACAATACACCGGTAGGTACCTAATACTTTACAGTTGTAAAATGGCAATAAGACAATTATTATTTTATTAATATAATACTGAAAATTATTATGCAATCAGCACAACACCTATTTCCTATGTTAATATAATTTTACCTACATAACGATTTGCTTGCTATTTATTTAACTGGGTTACCGTAAACTTTATCGAAGTAAAATTATCTGTTTTTATCAACTTGATAGATACTACGATTTTTCGAGTATTACTAATAATGTAGCTACTACACTACTGTACTGCAAAACCCATAATTGCTTACAAATAAATTCGTAGATGTCATAGTAAGAACCGATGTCCTACCAAACTGTGCGCGACTAGTTCCATGTAAATTTTATTCAAACAAACTGAAAAGTTGTATTTTAACTAAGTCAATCAAACAACACACAAATCTTTTGTCCAGTTCAAATGAGTCAGGCGTACAATAAATACAGAATCGCAAGGTCTAGACTGCAAAGCGAAAAAAGTTTTGCAAAGTTATTTTTCAGAATCGCCGCCACCGACTGGTTGCGTGCCGGCTTTTGAACAAAGTTTGAATAAAGACGTACCTGTAGCACTGGAAATGCGAGGACTAGCAGAAGGGCCGCTAGCGGGACCCTTCCAGTCCTCATGGTGGTCCTGAGGTGTTGGAAGACGAATGTTGGAAAGTTAGTCCGTTGACCGGTAGGCGCGCGTGATCGTCCGCGCCGCACCGCTGTCGGACCGCGAATGAAGCCCGCTCCGCTCGGCGCCTCCACTCCGAGCCTCTGCTAGCTTTTCGTCCAAGTCCAGCGCACGCACGCCGCCGGCCCGAGAGCGACACTCCGCTGCAACGCTTCCTACGCAGCCTCGCGATGCGCTCCGATCAGCCCACTCCAATACAAGTTCTATAATGTGCATTCTTATATCATATTATATCACCTTAATTAGGTATTATTTATATTTTATTGTATTCCTTACCTAAATCAGTTGTTATATTTGCTCAGTATCATGGTATGCTAAACTGAAGCAACTTGTAGTCTCCAAAGAAAAATTTTTCGTCTCGTTCTCGCGTGTGAGCCCTGCAAAGTTCTATGACCCCTCTCCTGCGCTTATCACAATGGCGCAATCGTATATCAAAAATGCCTTATGTTTTATCGCGTCGTGGCAAGAAAAATATTCTTTATGTCTTAGGTATAGGGTTTGTATTGTATTCATTGGTGGATCGTAGTGATTCAAAGTGATATCGCTATTTACTTAGCCGTCGCGCCCAATTCCTTGGCGCAGTATGTTGTACCTACTGGCATTTAATTGTACTTTAATAGATTTTCAAATAGCAATAAAAATTTAATTGTTGGGCTATTTAGCTTTCAGATGGGAGATAGGTGATTTATTTTAGTAACAGAGACCTGAAGCGGCGCAAAATAGTTTTCTTATAAAGTGTGATCATCATTATGTCTTATTGCTAACGCCTTCTACAGTAATCTAGCTAGTTTATAAGTGGTGATAAGAGTTCTTCAAAATTGGGTTAGGTTATGAAAGGTTAGGTTAGGCTATCGGGAGCCATCTTGGTGCCACGATTAACTTCAGTTTGGGGAGGTAACTTTTGTAAATGAGTAAGTAGGCACGTAAAATATGACAACTAGTTGTTGTGTGACGGTTGGTTTATTCGGCAGTTGTCTTTTTTTCAGGTCGCAGATTCGATCCCTGATTAATACAACCATATTTACCAGCTTGTGTTCCAAGTGTTGGTGATATGTGGTGAAATTAAAATTAATTAATTCTATTGAGTCTCTAATTACGGTATTAGAAAAGTTAAATTGACAGCACGATTGGTGCAGTAGTTGAGCGATTGGCTGCTATGTTGCGTATCGCGGGTTCGCTTCCCATTCGAAACAAATATTTGTATGGCCTACAGATAGCTGTTCTGGATCTGGGTGTCTTGTATATATGAATTTACATGTTTATTAACGCACCCACGATTCAGGAATACTTAAATCCTAATGTGGATGCTGTGTCACGTTCGCATCGATACAGTCGCGATGCGGTCGCAAGCAGTTTGCCCACACCATGATTATCAGGTGCGATGCAAAGGCGATACAGTCAGCTTCTGTCGCGATGCAAAGGCGATATTGTCGCGAAGCAAACGCGATACTGTCGCGCTTCTGTCGCGATGCAAATGAACATTTCAAGGTCTAGTCCTTGAAATCAAACTGAAGTAAGTACCGTCTATCTGGTACCATTGCATTGGAGAGCCAAGTCATCAGCACAGTCAAAGTCTCTCTCATCAAAGGCACAAACATAGCATAGCTAAGCATAGTGGTATAATACTCTTAGGTCTTCTATACAACTTGCTGCACTGTATAAGTATTTGTGGTCTGCGTAGCTGAAGCCTTTTGAAGCCTTCTGAAGATTTTTGTTTTTTCAAGAAGTTGAAAGTCGTTAGATCGTCAAGTAGTAGACGTGAGTCAGAAGTGAGATGGGCCTATAATTCCTATATAGATATTGTCTTCCTTCTCAAAGTAGAGTAGCACGTAACCTCTGCCCCACTACTCATGACGGAATCAAATAAAAAGCTTCTGAAGGGCCATATGGACCATTTTTACACCAGCCTGCAGAAATTCAGCCGTAATTGCGTCATCACCCGTTGCCTTGTGGTTTGAAAGCTGCTTCAGAGCCTTTCTAATCTCGTAACGGCTGACGTTCAGGATGGTGATTCTTCGGTACAATCGCAGCGGGTAGTTGACGAGTATAACTGTCCATAGAATGCCTCGACCTCTCACAGAACCTCCGCTTTGACTGATATGACTCTCGTATCGTCGGTCTTCAATTTGATGAACTGGTTCTGCTTAATAGATCTTTTGCAGAGGCCTTTGAGCCCTTTTTCTACCCAATCGCGTCTTTAAACCTTTTGGTATTAAAAAAACGGCAACCATCCCTTTTCAAAGACTTTAAAATCTGTCCATTGAGCTACTGGTACTTGCCTGATACTTCACAGTTGGTTCAAAAACCTGAAAAATCTGATTGCATAAAAATTACCTAAACGAACAGTTTGTGAAAGTGAAAACGGATAAGATGAATAATAAATATATTAAAAGTGATTATTAAAATAATTGTGCATAAAATCATTATAATCGTTTAAAAAATTAAAAGTCAATAAACATTTACAGGTAAAACCAACTTACTTTTCTTTAATAGACTACACAATAAGTTCACTTGTTTAACGTTATTAATTTCACATAATACAGTTATTTATCAAAACTACCGAATTTTCAATATAAATCATTAAAAACATCAATATCTATCTTCAAGCAAATTTTCGCAATGTATATGAAAAACCGACCACAACCTTAGTCATGGATTTCCTTATTTTCAGATTTTTATGAAACATATTTACTTCATCATCATCATCATCAGCCTTTTTAATGTTCCCACTGCTGGGACTCAGGCCTCCTTTCTAGGAGAAAGAATGGGCCGTAATCCACCATGCGAGCCCAGTGTGGGTTGGTGAATGTCACATGTCATCAAATTTTTGGTTCTAGGACATGCCGGTTTCCTCACGATGTTTTCCTTCATTTTTTTGATAGCAGTAGTGATAAAACAAATTATATAAAGCAATGCGCCTGACTGGTTTCGAACCCGCGACCTACAACTCGTAAGTCGGGGCTGTTACCACTCGGCCACCACTGTTCTCAACAACATATTTACTTAAACTTAACAAAATCCAAATGTTTTATTAAATATTCTAACTTGTGGCTATTAAAGCATTAAGGATCTCCTGAAATAATAGCATTTTAATTAGATGGTACTTACCATCAGGTGGGATCGCAGTCAAGCATTAGTTTAAATCAATAATAATAAAAAAACAGATCTAAACTTTCAAAACGCAATAACACAGAACTGACTGCACTTAGATAGTTTTTGCAGTAAACCCTCAAATCGGTTTCGGTTACGAATATTTTTTCATTTTGGATAAACAATGGTCCCATAACCGTAATTACGTAACCGTGTAGCTCCAAAACATCCCTGATAATATACCTAGGTACGTACTTAGATTAACTTCTTCTGAAATTTCGGCGGTCTCTCTAATTCAGTGCTCTTCTCTAGTTAAGTTCTCGCTGGAACGCCCATACTGATCTGCTCCGACTTTCGGTACCTCGGGTCACTCGTCTAAGGAGATGGTGAGGTGAACCGAGATGTAACGCATCTGATTAAACGCAGGATGGATGAAATGGCGACAGGTCACGGGAACAACTTGCGACCCACGGATGGTCCTCAAGTTGAAGGGTAAAATTTACAAGTCCGTGATAAGAACTGTCATACTGTGACGAGAAAGGATAAAGTGAGAAATGAATATATTAGAGGAAGTTTGAAAGTGGTGCCAGTGACCGAAAAGTTGAAAGGCAATCGAGAACGGATGAAACGCATGTCACTAAAAAGTAATGAGTGGAGATGGATGGAGAGGGAGGCCAAAGAAAAAATGGATGGATTGTGTGACGAATATGGCATATATGAAAGAAAAACCGGCCAAGTGCGAGTCGGACTCGCCCATGAAGGGTTCCGTAGCAGCAAGTAACATAATACAAAAGTTCTTGTTATGTGTTGTAACTTTGATCGATGTTTTAATAATACTGTATTTTTTTCGATTTATGACGCATTAAAAAAAAACTACTAACTAGATTTCGTTCAAACCAATTTTCGTTGGCAGTTTTTATAGTAATGTACATCATATATTTTTTTTAGTTTTATCATTCTCTTATTTTAGAAGTTAGAGGGGGGAGGACACACATTTTACCACTTTGGAAGTGTCTCTCGCGCAAACTATTCAGTTTAGAAAAAAATGATATTAGAAACCTCAGTATCATTTTTGAAGACCTATCCATAGATACCCCACAAGTATGGGTTTGATGAAAAAAAATTTTTTGAGTTTCAGTTCTAAGTATGGGGACCCCCAAAATTTATTGCTTTTTTTCTATTTTTGTGTGAAAATCTTAATGCGGTTCACAGAATACATCTATTTACAAAGTTTCAACAGTATAGCTCTTATAGTTTCGGAAAAAAGTGGCTGTGACATACGGACGGACAAACAGACAGACAGACAGACATGACGAATCTATAAGGGTTCCGTTTTTTGCCATTTGGCTACGGAACCCTAAAAAGGAGTTAGTGATAGTGTGACGGGTGACAGGACAGAATGAAAGAAAAAACATGTTGCGCCGACCCCAAGTATTATGGGATAAGGGCAGAAAGAAGAAATTAGGTTATAAATATTCATAGAGACCAAATAAAATAAATTTACCTTTATTCACTGAAGGTAATTTACAAAACTATAGATATCTAAACTTATCTAACAATAACACATTTAATTTATAAACAACCTTAATTTTTACCTGTCTAGTATTTTTAACCGACTTCAAAAAGGAGGAGGTTCTATGTTCGGCTGAATGTATGTTTTTTTTTATGTTTGTTTACCGATATCTTGGTCAATTATGGACCAATTTTGAAAATTCTTTTTTTGATTGAAAGGTTATGCTTCCAAGTAGGTCCCATAGATTGTTATGATCTGATCATGAACTTCGAAGATATGGAACCGAAATCCTCATAGAATCACAGCAGAACTGTGGTTACAAGTAAGTAAGCACAGTTACGTCAAAAATAGGGGTGGCAAATACGATATGATTAATCGGTATTTCCTAAGATTTACTTTGGCAATACGTTATAAACTGCCTTCAGGAGGGAAGTATTTATGGTTTTTATCTTACTTTTTTATTCGTTAACTTGGAAGTTTGATTTTTTCACAGCTTGAAGGGACCGTAGACCTGAATATATGGTTTTAATTTCAACCTGATATCTACACGCGTTCTCGAGATAAAGGGTCTTGACAGACAGAGAGACAGACAGACGGACGGACGGACGGACAACAAAGTGATTCTATAAGGGTTCCGTTTTTTCCTTTTGAGGTATGGAACCCTAAAAAATCAAGTTAATTACCCAATTGTCTTTGAATTAATTACCCAATAATGCTAATAAATGTTTTTCAATAACTTTCGAATTCAAAAACCCGCTCTTATCCCACCTCTTACAGGCACGCAATATGCTATTTCCCGCACTATTGCAAAAAAGTGCGCGCGCTCTCCCCGCCATAATTTATTACATTATCGTATTAGGCTTTGCGCGCGTCGTCCCCCACGAGTCGCCGGTCAACCCCTTTGCCCTTTTCTTTCACCATTTTGAGAGCAGTGGTGATGAAATAAATTACACAAAGTAATGCGCCTGGCTGAGTTTGAACCCGTGACCTACAACTCGTAAGTCGGAGCCGTTACCACTCGGCCACCACTGCTCTTATATTATCTCTCTTATCTACACTAATATACACTTCTGGACACATCTATTGGCCCACCTTAGAGTTTAGGTTTCGATGGCCACTACCGAAATATGATTGCTAGATTGAACAAAAACTGTTGATGCTGTTTTAAACCTGATACATTTTACCATCTTTTTCGATCGTATTGTTTTAAATTTGAATTCAGAATACCATACGACATGGAGCTACGCCTAACAAGTCGGATATGCGCCTTGTTAAAGGCTATTGATTTTTGAATACAAAACATGTTTTATCAAATAAAGGTTTAATTTAATAACGCGTGTTGCCTCCATGGGCATCTACCACAGCTCTCATACGACTAGGCATAGAGTTTATTGCATTATCATGCATAAAAAGGAAATTTGGGCCCACATAGTCCGCGTATGGTATCACGTGAGGTTCTAAGCACTCACGAATGTACCTTTCAGCATTTAATGTTGGCAGCCGTGGTCCTGTAACAACCTCAAGTTCAGTTTTGCCGCTCGCGGATATACCGCCCCAGACAGTCCATGAGCCACCGCCATAAGCAACCCTCTCTTCAAAGCAGCATTGTGCGAAACGCTCTCCCTAACGTCGGTAGACCTTCTTCCTTCCATCATTGCCATGTAACACAATTTTAGACTCATCAGAAAAGAGTATACGGCTCCAATCTTGCTGTGTCCAATTTAAATGACTGCGTGCGAAATGAAGGCGCGCTGTTCGGTGGGCTCGCGTTAGTTTGGGCCCATTAGCTGGCTTGTGTGGTACCATATCGCGTTCTTTTAACCTTCTCCGAACAGTTCGAGCGCTCACAGATACTCCGTGGAAGTCGCGAAGTTGGTTTTGTATCTCAATGGAGGTAAGGTGACGATTTCTCAAGCTGGTCGTCACGATGAATCGATCCTGCCTTTCAGTTGTGACCCGAGATCGTGGCCTTCCTTGGCGACGAACAAAGCTGCCAGTCTCTAGGTACCTCCGATAAACATTTCGGACCGCAGATCGACTAAAATTAAGTTGAGCACTCACGTTTCTTTGGCTGTGTCCGGCCTCAATAAGTGCCACAGCTTGGGCGGCGACTTCAGGTGAAGTATCCATAGATTATTGATAGAACCTCACCTTAATGTTAAGAATAAGTAATGTTTGTTGCAAAACCAAAGATATCAATCACTTTTTCAAGAATTAAATCCAAGTAAACCAATAAAACCAAGTTTTCTTAGTATTCGATTGTTTTATATCAACAAACAGGCTCCAAATTGTCTTTTGTTTCTTTAAATTCTGTGTTCGAAATTCAAAAAAAGACTATTGAATGAAATTGTGAATGTGCCAGGTTCAAAACTGCATAAAAACTTTTTGCTCGACCTAATATAAAATTTTAGCTAGGACCAAACGAAACTGAAAATACAAGGTGGGCCAATAGATGTGTCCAGAAGTGTAATAAAGAGGTAAAGCTTGTTTATTTTTATGTTTTTTTGTTTGTAGGAGGTAATCTCTAAAAGTACTGGTCCTAAATGGTATCACGTCAAAATCACACCATAATAAATGCAGTACATGTACACCATTGACTTATATTTACACTGATTCAATCCACAGTTCCTTTGATGCGTGTAGTTTATATGTTTTCCGTCAAGAAGCCATACTTATAAAGCTTTTCACAACTCGTGGCGGTTTTAGACTTCATACTGAAACTGCTGAAGGCATCGATACATATGTACTACGCACTAGATTAGACATGCCGAAAATTCACTTCAGTCAACTCAGGTGTAATTAAGTCCGTACACCTTGAACATTACAGTATGTTGAACGAAACGCGTGAGTGCCACGAAATTCATGGCACTAAAGACATTTTGTCGCGAAAAAATTATCCTAAGTATTTTAACAAATGGTTTCCATGAACGTCATCATCATCATCACCAGCCTTCTTAATGTTCCCACTGCTGGGACTCAGGCCTCCTCTCTAGGAGAGGGAATGGGCCGTAATCCACCACGCGGGCCCAGTGCGGGTTGGTGAATGTCACATGTCTTCGAAGTTTTGGTTCTAGGACATGCCGGTTTCCTCACGATGTTTTCCTTCACCGTTTTGAGAGCAGTGGTGATGAAATAAATTACACAAAGTAATGCGCCTGGCAGGGTTTGAACCCGCGACCTACAACTCGTAAGTCGGGGCCGTTACCACTCGGCCACCACTGCTCAACGCATGAACGTGCTTTTCTATAAAATGAGTTGATGGATGGAAGAGCCATCAACTGCAATAGCTGTAATAGCACATAGGGTACACTTATTATCCAGGGAATTATGCTCTCTGGGGATAATTTACTACTAGAACGAGGACGGAGCCGCTGGCAGAAGCTGGTTTACCATGATCTAAGGTTTTTTGGTACCTTTTTCTATTCTATTCTATTCTTTATATCCTATTTTATTCTTTATTGGCGAGCTTAACCCACAACCGGGTTTTCTTACAGCAAACCATTAAATGAAAATGAAATTTTGCCTTTGGAACCTTAAATGTACAACAAAAAGAAAAAATTAAACAAATAAATTGAATTTAACTTAAAACAAAATATATACTAAACAGATATGTGTACATCACACTATACATAAATATAATGTATACAATAAATAAATACTTATATACATACATATTTGTAGATCATGTTGACAGGAAATGTTCCTTAATTTTTCTCCTGAAAGCTTCCAATGAAGGGGTAGTCATCAATGTATGCGGAAGAGAATTCCAGAGGCGCACAGTGCGAATAGTACAAGATCCACTTCACTATACCGACTTGAAGAGTGAGAAGGAAGAAGAAGAAGAAGAGAGGATGATGAGTAGTAGTGGTAGTCTTTGTTTGTGGGTATAGCGAAATCTAATTTCAATCCCTTCTTTGAAGCGACTTCAGGGATTTTTTATATAATATGTATAGTGGCATTACAAAGAATCTGATGAGAATAGAATTATCTTTATTACTTACACAGTTTTAATTAAAAATAATTAGTTTGAACTTTGTTTAAAATATATTGCAGAAGCAAGAATTATCTTATCAGCAAATAAAAACAAAAAACAATGATGCTATCATAAACCTCGGTTACCTACTCAAAATTCTGGAAATAATATACATATTTATACGAATCTGAATAAAGTTATTTAATACATTTTAAATTAATCCATTTTATTGGTTGGCATTTGGGTGATTAATTTTGTACTTTCTTCAAAAAATTTGAAACGCTTCTGCGCGACCTCGGAAAAGTTTTCAGGCGGTCGAAATAGTAGTTGGTCATGGTTTGATGAATTGCAGTTTTTTTCTCTTTATACTTTTAGAAAGGCTAATCATCATCATCACCAGCCTTTTTAATGTTCCCACTGTTGGGACTCAAGTCTCCTCTCTTTGAGAAGGAATGGGCCGTAAACCACCATGCGGGTCCAGTGCGTGTTGAATCACATGTCTTCGAATTTTTGGTTCTAGGACATGCCGGTTTGCTCGTGTTTTTTTCGTCACCGTGAAAGAAAGGCTAAAATTCTAGATAATTATCATCTAAACAGAATCTTTTGTTCCCCGAAATAAAATATTAGTTGTTAGGTAGGTACATACTATCTATTACAACATAATTACTTACAACTTGGTATCATCAAGTGATTAACTACATATTATAAGAGGTCGATAACCACAAAGATCTTTGATTTTAGAATAGGTCCCTCTCAACCAAGCAGGAGAGTTGCACCAGGGTGGTCGCGGGACACTTGCTCAGTGGTTCATGTCTCCCTGTGCAGGGAAATTATACTTAATTTTGTTTAACCCGGCGTCATGAGGGTTGGGTCTGTGACACCCATCACATTTTATATCGCTTCTAGTTCGGTTACTACGCGGGCAATGTTGCTGTTCTTCTCAATAGCTGGAGCTGTTGAGTTGTTCTATTCATCGCAGGTAACACTTTTGACATGCGACAGCCGCAGTGGGAGTTACACGTTCTCAAAATTGAATCAGGTCTGTGAGACCCATCTCCGCAGTTAGTGTGCAGTGCGTTTCACTAAAGAAGTGCCTTCGCCGTAATGTTGGCAATACGGAAAAACAGTGTTGCTATATTTTAAGCAATGAAATTACTTAAAATTTGGGAGATTAACTGATATTTCGTTACTTTTAACAATTGTCTTATTAGTTTGTTTCTTTTGGAAACTGTAAAAAATTTTTTTGAATAAAATATAGGACGATGGGCTCCATTTCAATTGTCCTGCAATTCTTTCAAATACCAAAAATGCCACGCCACAATATAATACCTCTTTTTTAGGGTTCCGTAGTCAACTAGGAACCCTCATAGTTTCGCCATGTCTGTCTGTCCGTCTGTCTGTCTGTCCTCCCTTAATCTCTGTGACCGTTAGCACTAGAAAACTGAAATTTGGTACCAATATGTATATCAATTACGCCGACAAAGTGGTAAAATAAAAATTGGAAAAAAATAATTATTAGGGTATGTAAAGTGTAAAGTATATGTAAAGTGGGAAGTGATTTTTTTTTTAAATTTCAACCCTAACGTGTGATATATTGTTGGATAGGTATTTTAAAATGTATAGGGGATTACTAATATCATTTTTTGATAATGTCAATAATTTCGGAAATAATCGCTCCAAAAGTAAAAAACAATGTGTACCCCCCCCCCCCTAACTTTTGAACCATAAGTTTAGAAAATATAAAAAAATCTGAAAAGTAGAACTTTATAAGGACTTTCTAGGAAAATCATTTTGAACTTGATGGAAAGAACAGTTTTTGTACACAAAAGACAAAAAGGTTGTACAAAATAATTACTGGACTAAGTTTGTAGTATTGTCGTATTTTCAAGCATTTTTTTTAACTTCGTTTACATATTTTATTATCCTGAACGTATCTTCTTTCAAACAAAAAAAAAGAATTATTAAAATCGGTTCTCGCAATCCAAAATTACCACCGAAAACTTCTTGTGATACCTGTGTATTAATAAGTAACCCAATTCCCCGGGAGATGGCGCTGTACTTTGGGCTATTTAGCGTTAGCGCTGTTAGGATTTTTCCTGAGTTGATGGGGTCGGGTATTATCGAATTGTTCGGTTGGTCTCTCCTTGGCATTGGCGGTATTATCTTATAACTACAAAAACTTCTATCAGGAACATGCTAAGGCAATTAAGAACAAAACTAAAATTCATTTTTTTATAGCCATCTATCAAAATGTTAAGGTAAAAACCAGTTCATAAATCGTTCGATAGATGGCTTTCCGTAATGACGTCATCTTTTTAAAAGTCGATGTTAAAATTTTCCGTGCTTTCATGACCTACCGTGGTAAAAAATCGTTGCTTCTTAAATATATTCGTAATTTTACGAGTGCACAATCGCTGAAATTTCTACTACTTGCATACTGTTTTAGTTATCACCGTCCTTTGTGGGCCCGTTTTTAGGGTTCCGTATTTATTAGAGTTCCGTACTTAGTATGTCAACGTAACAAATAGCCTTTTTTTAAACTCATAAGTGGGAACACTTATTGTGACGGATGGGAAACTACGGAACCCTACACTGAGCGTGGCCCGACACGCTCTTGGCCGGTTTTCCTTTCTTTTTTCTGTAGACAGACAGGGGAGCCAACATTACGGCGAAGAATCCTCTTAAGTTTCACTTGTCCGCACTGTAACAATTTTGCGCCACTTTGTTTAGATGTTATTTTCATTTATATTTGTTTTTTTCTTGTTGTTTACAATTAAAGTTGCTGATGGATAATTTAATGTATTTAATTTGTGTTTTTTGTAGGTACTTAGTAAAAAATGGATCGAGAAGAGGCAGAACGATAGCACATTCTTTCCAATTTACAAAAGTCTGGTACTAATTCTGCTTTGTCCGACCTGGGCCTCAAGTCTGCTATTACAATAGTGTCAGAATGGTCTATCATTGATGTCATAATTGTCGATTTTGACAAGTTTGGTAATCTACTAATATAATGGCGTCATTATGACTTTCCAATGGTCAACCACTGACACTCCATTGAAAGAAGTGACATAGAATGGTAATCTCGTACATATTGACAAATGAATATTTGACGTTTGCGGTAATCTACTAAAACTTTGACAGTTTATTTGATCAGTGTTTTACCATTAGAACGTTATTGTGCAGTTATTGGTTTTAATATGCTCGAAATTATCATTCTACCACAATTCTATTACAAGACCAGTGACCGATCAATGATCGATCATTATGAATTAGCAGATTACAAACTTTTAGCAAAATGACAATGGGATCGTGTTGGAATGACGAATTTATAAAAATAGCAGACTTGGGGCCCTGGAGGTGTGGCATGACGAAGATCACTTGAGTGAGCATCGCGTTGAGAAGTCTGAGTTTAATGATGACATTCCACTGTTTCTGCTATCGGATAGAAATCGTTCGCTGGTGGAGTATTGGATATTTGGATTAGCTAAGTAGTTCTTCAAACGCAAACCGTGAATGTTCTTCGGGCTTTTATCGTGGCAAAGATGGTACAATATGGTATAAGACCCTTTCGACAAAATGTTAGAATCAGAGCTGAAAACATAATCCATCAATTGTCAGGTATAAGACTAGTCGTTATTTTTAAAAGCTCTAATAAATATGATTAAAACATATTATAATGCGATATTTGTGATTAATTTATTTACATTAATACCTCAAATACTAAACACTAATAAAATATTAAACCAATTAATTATAAAGTATTGGATAATTTGTTATCTAATGAACGGGTCTGTGAGACCCACCCTAACGTTCGTGTGACACTTTTCCACCCCCGTGACCCTGGGTTAATTGATTTTTTTTCTGTCTTAATATAATTTATTGTAATTGCAGTGTCAACTTGTACGATACCTTTTCAATACAAGCCTCCTGAAAATGCACGCAAACGAAAAAAAACACACAAAAGTGGAGTTGCAAAGTGTGAATGTTTGGTTAATTTGTTAAGATAATTATTTGTGAGGAAGATATAATTTAAAACTATATTAAGACTGGTAAATCATACCATGATAAAATAAAAAGTTAATATTAAAAACACTGCTAAAGTTTAATTATGTTTAATTGTTTGTATACAAAGTTACTATTGTGATTTTGTTTATTACATTTTCTTTGATGGCAGTATTAAAAACAAGTTATTTGTTATATAAAATAATAAAGCTAAAAATGATTTTTATTTTCTACAAAAATAATATGGTCAACTCTCCCCATACCCCGGTTTAAGTGTCCCTGCTGGTGGGGAGGCTTGACCCACCTCTATTTTTTCAGTAAAATGCCAATAAAATTTTACCTGCGCATTTATAATCAATACAGTTAAGCACAAATGTACCTGATAAAGTAAGGCATAGCATACGTGCATAATCGATTCTTCAAGCCCAATAAACAAGTATTTATGATATTTTATATTAAAAGTGGTTCAACTCTCCCGGACTTCCCCTACCCTCTGGCGTGCTTAATTAGGTGCATAGTTGAAGTCTGAAGTTTGGTTTAGAACTTTGAGCCTTTCGCAGACAGGGGCGACGTGACAATACGACCACTGCAGTCATAGAATTTGATCTCTCGGACCTCGCAAAATCATAACTGAGTCGTACTCTCTCAGATATAATTAAATTGGGCATGAATGTCCCCAAATGAAGGAAGGAAGGCCTTCCACAAAGTGAACCGATGTCCTGATGAGGGTCACTCCGGCGGGATCTCATGGTGAAATGGCGTCAGCGACTATCGCAACCAAGTGCTGAGCACGCCACAATTATGGCGGTAAGTCCCCTCTTTGAGGCGTGGCTGGAAAGACCTCACGGCATCAATACCTTCCGCATGATTCAGGTCCTCACCGGACATGGCAAGTTCAGGAGGTTCCTGTATCGGATTCAAGCGGAAGTGACGCCCGGGTGTCATCACTGTGCGGAACGCCTGGAGGACACGGTGGAGCACACAGTCGAGGTGTGCCCTCCTTGGGCGGAGCATCGCCGTGCCTTCGTGGGGGCGATCGGCGGCGGAGACCTCTCGCGCCGGGCCTTGGTTCAGGTTGTCAGCAACAGCAGGGGCCCAGCTGGGTCGAAACCTACCGTGGCCAGGGTTAGTTTCGAAAGACAACACGAGCCCCGGTATGAAGGCTTGAAGGAACGGGGTGGGTTTTTAGTCAGTAAGAGTCTGTCACTATCTCCCGCTCCGCCCAAGAGCGGGGGTTGTCAAAAAACCTAATGAGGGTCACGGGAATCTGAAGGACGCACATGACCGTTCGATGTGGTGACACGGTGAAGTCTATGTCCAACAAAGGACGTCTTTCGGCTCATATGATGTTGCTGATGTATTTCTCAATTGCACATTTTCGTCTAGTTAAAAATGTAAAACACTATATTATGTACTGCTGTCTCGTAACTTAAATTGAAAGGAAACGAGGTATTCCACTTCGGACACCCATTGATATTATTGATATTTTTCGCAGGTGTTCAAAGTGGAATACTTTATTATACTACAGACAAAACGATTAACAAAATATTCGTTTTCGCAGCGTACGAATGCGAAACAGATACTGAGATAATCTCATCTCAGTAATTTAATAAAATATACAAATCAATATTTAGTATTTATTTAGAATCAATATTTAAATATCTATACAAATTAATTTAAGTAAGAATGTTTAAAATGAAATTGCTACTCGCCTATGAAATAAGACTTATTTAAGAGAAATTGTAACAGCTGAGGTGCTTATGGCTATGGGTGACTTGGGTGTAGAGGCACTCCACAGGGTTTGCTCACACATTTGGCAGAACGGTGATTGGCCGCATGACTGGACTGAATCCGTAACACTTCCGCTGCATAAGAAAGGGTCAACTAAGAGCTGCGGTAATTATCGAACCTTGTCCCTCATCTCACATGCCAGCAAAATCTTGCTCCATATTCTAAATAATCGCATCCGCTACTATCTGGATTGGCAAATCCCGCAGGAGCAAGTGGGTTTCGTTAAGGGCAAGGGCACTCGTGAACAGATTCTTAATATCAGACAGCTTATTGAGAAGGCATATGAGTTTGATACGCCAGTGGTAATGTGTTTCGTCGACTACAGCAAAGGTTTTGACTGTGTCAACTGGGGATGCTTGTGGAGGGTCCTACACGAACTGGGAGTGCCGGATCATCTCATTGCCCTACTTCGCACGCTGTACAGCTCAAGCCAGGGAGTCGTAAGAGTTGATAAAACAACATCGAAACCTTTTAAATTTCACCGAGGAGTGCGCCAAGGATGTATTTTATCGCCTATCCTATTTAACATTTATGGAGAATACATCATGAGACCTACCTACGAGAATTGGGAGGGAGGCATCACCGTTGGTGGCATAAAAATTACCAACCTGCGTTACGCTGATGACACTACTCTACTTGCAGCAAATGAGTCAGAAATGGTTGCACTTCTAGCCCGAATGGAGCGTATTAGCGAGGAGATGGGACTTTCCATAAACAGGTCCAAAACCAAGGTCATGGTGGTGGACAGATCTGGAAAATTAGAGCTCACTGGCGCTTTGGACCTTGAAATTGTGAACAACTTTATTTACCTAGGCTCCAATATTAGTTACGATGGGTCGTGCGAGGGGGAAGTTCGCAGGAGAATTGGCATGGCTAAGAGCGCTATGTCTCAGCTTAGTAAAGTCTGGAGGGATCGCAACATCTCCGTAAAGACCAAAACCAAACTGGTACCTACGGACACTAGTCTTCTCGATCTTTTCGTATGGCGCTGAGACTTGGTCGCTAAAAGCTGCAGACCGCAAACGCATCGACGCCTTTGAGATGTGGTGCTGGAGAAGGATGCTCCGCGTTCCTTGGACAGCATTTCGGACCAACGTATCCATTTTGCAAGAACTTAAAATCGCCTCACGGCTATCGTCCGAGTGTCTTCGCAAGGTTCTGCAATACTTTGGTCACATTGCAAGAAAGGACGGTGGCAACCTCGAAAGGCTCATTGTGACCGGTAAAGTGGATGGAAAAAGGCCTCGCGGGCGCAGCCCAATACGTTGGTCCGACCAGATCCGCACCGCTCTTGACTCTACGATGTATAATGCCCTTCACACCGCCAGAGACAGAAACAGATGGAGGAACATCATAAAGGTTAAAGTGATGAAGCAGGGAGGTCACGACCCTCAGCATTGAGGAATACGACGCAAGGAGGAGGAAGAGAAATTGTTGGTGAAATTATACTTTATTATGAAATTATATTAGACACAAGTCGGTTGTCATATTAGACAGACTCTACGTTGTTATAGTCTGTCTATAAAGTCAAACGAGTTGAGTAATTACTAAGGTAAAATGAAATCTGATGTAGTCAACACTGGTTCAATAATTAAGGTTGATTAAGAGATCTTTATCATTGTTTACTAATAGAAGAACCATAAAAAAGTATCGAAAGTAAGTATTTTTCAAATGATTAAATATTATACAAAATTCCCAAGTCATTTGACTTTTTAGACAGACAGACAGAGGTTATAAATATTCCATAATCCTTTGTTATTATATACTCGTATTTATTTAAGTCATATCTGTACATAATAGGCTAGTTGACGTAATAAATGTAATTAGTCCGCCTTTTAGATTATTCAAAAATAAAGGACACGTATTTTTTTATTGGTAAATTAAACCAAAAATTACAAAGATATAGCCCATTAAAGTTACGTGTAACGTTATGCCATGCTAAGTACATTTTTTCGCACGGGGTGACGTCACACGTAACTTTAATGGGCTATATCCAATGATTTCGAAAGGAAGGATGCGCCCATCAGAACATTTCTTAAAAACCTTCTTATTACAAGCAAAAATAGCGACATCTGTGATAACTCATAGGAACTACGTGACAGCCGCACTGCATAGGTGTTCGACGTAACCTTGTTCGCGCGTATGGATTTTTTCGCATATTGGCAGTCAGTATAATTAAATCAATTGCATGCCGTTACAGGTAGGTACATACATAACGATTTTCTTTTTGCGATGATATTTTACAGGTCACTATGAAAATATAATTAAAACAAATTAAATGAGTCTCAATCAGCTTTATTTGAAATTTAAATAAATATATATATATATAAGTAGATAGATAAATAGGATTAAATATATAGATAAATAGGAATGCGTGAGGCCAACACCTTAATCTCAAATCGTGGTATTGCCGATCCTTTTAACCTCCGGAGTCCAGCTTTTGAAATTTCAATATCATTGTCACAAAAATGAGCAGAGCATACTCTTGTATTTTTATGAGGCTTGAAATAAGGCTCCTTTCGTTGTTTCCTAATAATTCGACTCCAAATCTCTTTACGCGTTGAATCACTTGAAAATCTGTAAAAAAAAAAAATTGAGTCGTAATTCGTCATCGCGAATTTGTCCATACATCCATACTTTTACTTATATTATAAATACGAAAATAACTGTCTACCGCGCTTTCATGGCTAAACTACTGAACTGATTTCGATGAAATGTGGTAAGAACTAAGCTTGAGCCCCAAGAAAGGATATAGGTAAGCAATTTTTAATCCACTTGCAACCGCGATAACCGAAATTCACGCGGAAGTAGTCGCGGGCGAAAGCTAGTAGTTTATCGGTCATCTCAGTTAGCGTGAAGAAAATAATTATTATTATTATTATTTAGAAGATAAGGGGCTATGCATCACCCATAGTGTAGGGGATGTAGTCACTGCGACCTAAAAGATCTATTGTGACTCGCCACCTTGTTATAGTAACTCTTTTAGCCCGGAGGCTTCCAAGAAATTTAGAATACTCCTAGCTTTTAGAGTTTTAATCTCCTCCGGGCGAATAATGTGTCGGCCCAGATGGACACTGCGTTTGTGGACAAGGGGCCCGCATTCACACAAGAGGTGCTTAGGCGTCTCCCTCTCCTGATTGCAGTACCGGCAAACATCAGTGTCACTCAGTTTCATGTGAAATTGGTGCCTGTTTAGTTTGCAGTGGCCGGTTAAGGCGCGGGCTATCGCACAGATGTTCGTCCTGCTAAGCTCAAGAAGCTCGGCAGTTCGTTTTTGTGAGTAGCCTTCTATGAGAGATTTGGCGTGTAGCAGGCCTGGTTGTACCAACCAGTTCTTTTTTGAATCGCCAAATAAGTTGCCCTTAAGGGTCTGCATGGCCTGGTTCTTTGAGATACCACAGAAGGGTTCTGGACCTATCTGATGACCTTGAGCCCCAGCCCGTGCAAGTTCATCGGCTTTTTCGTTGCCGTTTATTCCAGAATGACCTGGTACCCATCTCAGAATAACTTTATTCCTTTGCCCCAGGTCATTCAGTTTGTTAACGCAGTCTTTTACCAGTTTCGAATTTAAAGTATTCGAGTTCAAGGCGTTAAGAGCTGCCTGGCTATCTGAGTAAATCAGAATTAATTGATTTATGTAGTTTCGTTGACGGTTGGCCTCCACACATTCTATAATGGCGTATACCTCCGCTTGGAATATGGTAGCATGTTTACCCAGATTCAAGCTTTTGCTGAATTTCGGGCTAATGCCAAATATTCCACATCCTACATTCTCACCCATTTTGGACCCGTCTGTAAACCAGATCAGGCTTCCAGCCTTGCAAGTGATGAGGTTGTTTGACCAATCCTCTCTGCTCGGCAGTTCCACTGTGTAATTCCTTGTGAAATTACACTGTGGAAGCATGACGTCTGTTGTCATAGCTAGTTGATCGTGTTCAAGTACTGATTCGTGTAGCGATCTCAGTGCTTGAGAGCGCCAGTTTGCTTTGCCAGTGCTGTTTGTTCTGTACATGCTTGCCTTCGCCTCCTTCGCAATGAATAGATGAAGTGGCGGTAGGTTAAGCAGGGCATTTAGAGCAGCTCCTGGGGTTGTGGACATGGCCCCTGTTGATATGAGGCATGCAAGTCTCTGCAAACCATTAAGTTTGTTAATGACTGTCACTTGAGTTGTTTTCCTCCACCATACTACGCAGGCATACGTTATTATCGGCCTGACTATGGCGGTGTACAACCACAGGGCGATTTTAGGGTTTAAGCCCCATTTCTTCCCTGCTAAGCGACAGCATATTCCTAAAGCTATTTTAGCCTTTTGGATCACATTGCTAATGTGAGTGTTCCAGGTCAGTCTCTGGTCGATAGTTACGCCCAGGTACTTGACTTCGCTGGAGAATGGTATGAGAGTCCCCTTTACAGTGGGCGTTACAAGTTTGTCCAACTTACGCTTCCTAGTAAAGGGGACTATTGTTGTTTTACTCGGGTTAACCGATAAATTGTTTTCTGTGCACCATGTGTTAATAATGTTCAGAGATCTCTGTAGTATAGATGATACCGTGCTGTGACAGGGGCCGACAACACAAGCCACCACATCGTCAGCATAGCTATGTACATCTAAGTCTCTTGTAGAGGCTTCAACCAGCAATTGGTCAACAACGAGTAGCCATAGAAGTGGCGATAAAACGCCTCCTTGCGGGCACCCTTTAGTTGTTTTGAAGCTCTTTGTAGTTCCGTGTAAGGTAACACTGATAGTTCTGTTGAGGAGCATGAATTCGATCCAACGAGTAGTTGTTTCGTCAATCCCTTTCGCCTTCATTCCCTTGGAAAGGGCGTCTATGGTGACGTTGTCGAAAGCTCCTTCAATATCAAGGAAAGCACATAGGGCTATCTGTTTATCTTCCAAAGCCCTTTCGATCCTGTCTGTTAGTTCTAACAGAGCAGTTTCTGTAGATTTTCCTTTTTGGTAAGCGTGTTGCTTCGGATGCAGAGGGTTATCCCTTAATGGTCCATCCCTGATGCATTCGTCAATAACCTTTTCCATACTCTTGAGTAGGAAGGAGGTAAGGCTTATTGGTCTGAAGGACTTTGGTTGAGAGTAGTCCTTCTTACCGGCCTTTGGGATAAAACAGACTTTAACCATAGTCCATTTCTCTGGTATATATCCCCAGGCAAAGCTTGCTCTGAAGATTTTGATTAAAATAGGGATGAGAATAGTCTTCCCTTGCTGCAGAAGAGCTGGGAAGACATCGTCATCCCCTGCAGATTTAATTGGCTTGAATGAGTCTATAGCCCATTCTACCTTGTTCGGTCTAAAATACCTCGCCGCTCTTCTCCAGTCTTCATTTGAAGGCCTGGTGAGGCGGATATGAGGAGTATTTTGTACGATGTTATCTGGTGCCATCACCGAGCCAGGGAAGTGTGTAGACGCCAGAAGTTTCAGGGTTTCTTCCGCTGATGCAGTGAAGGCACCGTCTGGTTTCTTTAAGAATCCCAGTTGATTTGTAGGCGATTTGGATAAGACTTTGTGGATTCTGGCTCCTTGAGGGACTTTAGTAATCTCCTCGCAGAACTTCCTCCATGACAGTCTTTTCGCCTTTCGGATTTCTTTATTATAGGTAGTTAAAGCTTTCCGATACCGATCCCAGTCGTCAGTCGATTTAGCCTTATTAAACAACCTACGTGATTCTTCCCTTAAAACATCGAGCTTTTTGTTCCACCACGTCACTTTTCTATCCCTCACAGTTCTTAGAGGGCAGCTCTCTTCGTAAGAGGCTGTAATGGCTTCCGTAACTTGAGCAACAGCATAATCCAATGTTTCAGGGGAGCGTATGGTTTTAGGGAAGTCTTGGAGTCTATCCTGGAGCTTTATTCTGTACAAGTCCCAGTCCGTGGCTTTTGCATCCCTAAAAGTGATGGTTTCGCAAATGTTGGATGTATTCAGTGCGAATTTAATTAGTCGATGATCAGACATAGATGGTTCATCACTGACATGCCAATTGGTTATCAGCCTGGCAGTGTGAATAGTAGCGAGAGTTACATCAAGAACTTCCTTCCTCGATCTAGTTACAAAGGTCGGTTTACATCCCTCATTAACTATTTGGAGGCGGTTAGTTAGTACAAAATCATGAAGCAACTCACCTCTGTCGTTGATGTCAGTGCTGCCCCAGTTGGTATGGTGGGCGTTGGCGTCACACCCAATGAGAAGCTCGGCATTGTTGGCATAGGCGTACTCGACTACCTTTGCAAGCTCCTCGGATGGGTCGGTATTCGTCCCGTCCAGGTATGCCGAGCACACGATGAGGCGTCCATTTCCGCTCTTGACATTAACATAAGCTGCAATCAGGTCATCGCTGCACAGGCCTGGTATGCATAAGAAATCAATATTATTATTGAAAAGTATACACGCTCTTGGTTTGACTCCTCCGATATGGTGTACGACCTTACCTGCAGAGCCCAGTCCAGACACCGTGTTAGTATTAGCCAGCCACGGTTCCTGAATAAGAGCAATGTGAAGGTTCTTCTGTGTGAAGTGTTTTTCCAGAACAGCCGTGGCTGCTCTGGCATGGTGCAGGTTGATCTGCACCACTTGTGTGTTTGTGTGTGTCTGTGTTATGGTGTGTTTGTGTTGTGTTAGTGCTGTGTGTTTGTGTCGGTGGGTGGGTTAAGTGGCGTTATTCGACCCGCTTGGCTTCGGGGCTGTAGGGCAGCCCCGAGGTTTGGCCGGTCGGCTCTCCACTCCCGATCGATTGGGACGTGTAGCCCTTTTCGTCGGTGGTGCTCCGAGGGGGCGGTTCCTGACGCCCTGGCCTCCAGGTTTCGGCTTGGCGTTTTGCCGCTTTGCCGTTTTACCAGAGACCTGGACGCTCGGCCCCGCCCTAGGAGCGTGTTGAGCAGGTGGCAGAATCCCTGCGCTAGATTGGCTAGTTCCTGCCACCTGCTCAGCCCTCGCCGGCGTATTATCGCCGCGAATGCGAATCCAGACTTTGCGAAAGCCTAGTTGCGGCCTGCAGTCTAGCTTGCGCAAGGCTTCTACAGAGGCATCATCGATAGAGAGGGCGGTCGTGATTCCGTCCCTTTCTTTCTTGACGCTCAGCACCTTCCACAAGCCAGTCTGCAGGTCGTTTTGTTTTTCCAGGAGATTGAGGGCATCTCTTGGAGTTTTCAGGACATCTTCTGTCTTGAAGTGGAGGATCCCAACCTTAGCTTTTGGCAAGTCCTTCTCGTTAATGAACGAGAGTTCCGCCTCTGGCCACGGCTTTAGTGTCCCCACTTTTTCTTCAAGCCATTTCAGGCTGTAGTCGTTTTTAATTACGACTTGCAGCCATCCCGGCTTGAAAGTGCAGCCCTCAATTCGAATTTTGAATTCGGGGGCTTTGGGCATAGGGGCGTTAAGAATCGCCCTCAATATGTCCTTGTAAAGGAGCCCCAATTGCGCGTCCGACATGGGCTCCTTGTTACGGATTCCCACCCGGATGTTAGTTAGGGCATCCTTAAAAGACATAGCGCTTGTCTCAGGCGGTGGTCCGACCTGAGTTGCGGACGTCTCATCAGGGATCATTGGAATTGACCCTGACTTTTCGTCCACACGCGTAGTCTTTTTGACATGATCCTTTGGCGACTCGTCCTCGGATCGGGATCGTTTTACCGGCCTCTTCCCCGAGGACATATCGGCCATTAGACCAGTCGAAGGAGTATGCGCACTTGCCAACCGCTCCGTGACCAGCTTGTAGGCCTCAATGGGGTCCATACCGCCAGCCTTGAGGCGCCGCAGGCGCTTACGCGCTGCTCCTGTCAACCGTCGTTTCCTGGGACTGAGGTCAGTTCCCGACGGCACTTCCGAGTCCATCTCAGTAGGCCTCGTGCCATCGTTTGCCGACTCCAGCTCAGGAGGGTTGAGTTCGGTGTCCAAGGTGACTAGGGAGTCTCCCTCAGAACCGAGCAAGAGAGCAGTCAGATCGGGAATTGACCCAGTCAGACTACTCGAGAGTTCCGGACGTTCGTCATCGTCCAGAGATGGAGTATCTTTTTTAAAAAGGTGTAGATCCATACAGTTCCCACGAGAAGCTAGGGAAATAAACAGTCCACCTGGGCAGAGCCCCGCTTGCCCAGGTAAGGCGAAATTACTACTCCAGGATTGCCATCTCCCTGGAGAGACACCGATAGGAACCAAGCTCCCCCTTGGCCACGCATCCCTCGGCTCGGTACGTATGACACCTTGGATTGGGTTTTGCTGATTATTCGCCACCACTGTAAGTGATTCCCCTACCCATGCCATAAGTAATGACACACGTAAGAGAGCCACCCACAGTGGCGCCCAGGATGCACCGTCCCCCCCACTGTTCTTCCCAGCGAATGCCTACATACAGCCGCATATAAAATGCAGATGCATACATGCATGAACTGGGACGAACAGCAAGAGAGCACACGTGGAGGTTATCTAGCACGCACCCCAAAAAGAAAGAATACTACTAGAAAGAAAATAATACTACATTTTCAAAATAATTTAAGAATAAAATTTTCAGTTTCAATTAGGTAGGTATCGATTCTAAGCTTTTTTTTAATGTTTTTGTTTTACCTTTATTGAATATAAAACACATTAGATACCAAAATTCAAAATTACGAGGACTAAGTTCAACAATGAAATAAATAAAAATTACGTCCGTACAAGTTTACTTCGTGCACTTCGCGCGTTCAGTAGCGCCCACACAATGGCTGCCATTATGGAATTCGATAGTAAATTATTTATCGCTATAAAATGTGTTTATTTAATAACTTAATGGTAAAAAAAAAAATAATGTAATGTTACTTACCGATGATACGATATCCCATGTTCCTTTTTAACCTTTGTATCATAATTTTTGCAGCCTTTTACCACACAACTAGGCATTTTTATGACAAGCAAATATTCGTTCACTCCCGCACACGGACCACTGTCAACTGAGTCGCGTTGGCCCTAAACTGTAATTTTAGGGCCAGCGCGCTAGTGCCATTTAATCGCGCGATTGGCCTGGTCCTTACGCTAGTAATATATATGTCAATGGCTATATCTTTGTTATTTTTTGTTTAATCTAAAAAAGAAAAAAATACGTGTCCAATACTTTTTTTAAATCTAAAATACGGACTAAATAAAATGTAATTATTTTGACCCTGGAAACTACCTACCCTGTTATGACACCGCAAAATATCAAACGCGCGCCGTATGATTGTAAAATATCGCGACATATTGTGAAGTAGTTTTCTAAATGAATTTGATTTCTCATTTTTCATTTCTTTATGAACTTTGAATTAATTCTGTAAATTTTTCATTGATTTCGCCAGACCGTTTTTTAGTGTTAGCGAGACTAACGAGAAACAGTACAGCAATTGATTGATTATTGAATTGATTATTTATTATACAAAGACATCTCTCTTTTAAAGTAATGATAGAAAGTCTAAACTAAAAAAAAAATATATTGTTTTCTAACTTGTGAACTTCCGACGGCGACTTTTGAAAATGCAACAAGTTTCCCTGAAACCTTCAGCTAACTGTGTCGGAAATTGATGCCTGTGGGTTACAACTTTCTCTTTGTTAAAATCTTAAAGTCTGTTATGTTGCAAATGTTTATTTTTTAACCGACTTCTAAAAAAGGAGGAGGTTCTCAATTCGGATATTTGCATTTTTTTAATGTATGTTTTCGCATAGAGTCTGTCTAATAAGTTAAACGACTTGTGTAATTATTAGGATTTAATGAAATCTGATGTAGTTAACACGGGTTTAATAATCAAGGTTGATTAAGAGATAGAGATCATTGTTTACTAACAGAAGAACCTTATGAAAAGTATCGAATATAAGTATTTTTTAAATGATTAAATATTTTACAAAATTCCCAAGTCGATTGACTTATTAGACAGACTATAACTTCGTCGCTTGCCAACCGATTTGAAAAATTCTTTTTTTGTTGGAATGGGTATACTTCCCGAATGGTCCCGCAGACACCAAGTCGGGATCTGATGATGGAATCTTGGCGAAATCGAGGGAACTCCTCAAATATTATAGGCAACTATATAGATGTTTTAGTATTTTCATCAAAGACTTTTAAGCATTTACAGTCAAAAAATTACATTTGGTGAAGAAGACCAGAAATGGCCAACAGAAGTTCATACTCACACAGATATCACAATGAACATAGTTATGCGACTACGATAATACAAATAAATGAATGGTTCTTAATAGGTATGTTGAAAATGGTATCATCGAAGTGACCTGATGATGATGATGGAGCCGGAAGATAGGCACCGGAACTCCGTAATTTTAATCAATGTATACTAGCCGTGTTTGGCCTTATTAGAATTGTCCTGAGATGCACTTTGGCTATAAGGTACTATCAAACTGATCTGATGATTATGATGATGAAGCTAGAAGATAGGCACCGGAATTCCGTAATTAATCAATGTATCCTACCCATGTTTGGGTTTATTAGAATTGTCATGAGATGCACTTTGGCTATAAGGTACTATCGAACTGATCTGATGATGATGATGTAGCCGGAAAGTAGACACGGGAACTTCATAATAAAACAATGTATCCTAGCAGGGTTTGAGTAAATTGGAGTTGTCATGAGAAAAAGGTACTTTGGCTCTAAGTGTATAGCAACTAAAAAGTGCGAATTAAAAAAAAAATTACAAAAAAAACCGACTTCACTAAAAAAACACTAAAACTATCAAAATCATTTTAATTTCGGAAGTCGGTGTTAAATAAGGAACAAACAATATCGAGAAACACCGACTTCCAAAATTAAAATTATTTTGATTGTTTTAGTGTTTTTTTTAGTGAAGTCGGTTTTTTTTTGTAAAAAAAATTGTGCAAGAAATTTATATCGGGGGTTATTTGGTTTTTGAACTTTTTTAAACAATAAAATATAAAGGTGAATAAAAATTCGTAATGAAATCAGAGAAAAATCTTTCACGGGCAGTAAGCTGTATTGCAGTAACCTGTGTTGTAGGACAGTAAGCTGTATTATAGGATAGTGAGCTGTGTTGTAGAACAGTAAACTGTATTGTAGGACAGTAAACTGTATTGTGGGATGGTAAACTGTATTACAGGATAGTAAGCAGTATTGCTATACTATGGGCTTCTGGTGAAAAAGCTAAGCTACTATTCCAGCATAGCTCTGAGTCTCTTTCACACGCAACTTATGATGGATTAACATTATACCCGAAGGCGCAGCGTACCCCGGCGAGAGATTCAAGTGCATGTTGCGCATGCGTTGATTTCAGTACCAAGGCAGCGGGAACCCGCTAGATACAAGAAGCAGAGGCGTTGCGTAGACTAATTACGACGTGAGTAAAGGCGCATCAGCGAGGCACTTATCTTAATAAATTCGAAAATATAGGCAAATAAAAAGAAAAAAAAATGTCGAGGCTGACAAGTGCGAGGACGTCGATATGGGGCAGCTTCACCCACACGCCTAGCTACCTAATGGCAAGATGAATCGAATCAATTGATGTGGCGACATTATACGCTGGACAAATCTAGCTGAATAAACCTCTTTCAACTTAGATTCTGATGTTTCTCGTAATACAAAAATACTGGATTCACTTAGCATAGCATAGCATAGTCGGCCTTCTAATGTACCCACTGTTGGGCCTCAGGCCTCCTCTTTAGGAGAGGGAATGGGCCGTAATCCACCACGCGGGCCCAGTGCGGGTTGCTGGATTCACTTAAGAGGCTCCTTTTCCACACGCCTATCGTCAACATGCATGGTTTAAAAGCCTGTTGCTTCATCTAACGCAATCCAACGCGATGTTTGATGAGAAGCAAAAGGCCAAAACTCTGTTAGCATTCGGTAATTCTGTGATTTACTCGCATATTTCACAAACTTGTTCCAAACTGGCGTCATTCAGTATCTTAATTTAGTTTGCAAAGCTTCTATTATGATATATTTTTTCCTTTTTAAGGTTCCGTAGCCAAATGGCAAAAAACGGAACCCTTATAGATTTGTCATGTCTGTCTGTCCGTCCGTATGTGACAGCCACTTTTTTCCGAAACTATAAGAGCTATACTGTTGAAACTTAGTAAGTAGATGTATTCTGTGAACCGCTTTAAGATTTTCACACAAAAATAGAAGAAGAGCAATAAATTTTGGGGGTCCCCATACTTAGAACTGAAACTCAAAAATTTTTTTTCATCAAACCCATACGTGTGGGGTATCTATGGATAGATCTTCAAAAATGATATTGAGGTTTCTAATATCATTTTTTTCTAAATTGAATAGTTTGCGCGAGAGACACTTCCAAAGTGGTAAAATGTGTGTCCCCCCCCCTGTAACTTCTAAAATAAGACAATGATAAAACTAAAAAAAATATATAATGTACATTACTATGTAAACTACCAATGGAAATTGGTTTGAACGAGATCTAGTAAGTAGTTTTTTTTTAATACGTCATAAATCTAAAAAAATACACTATTATTAAAACATCGATCAAAGTTACAACGAACTACAAGAACTTTTATATTATGTTACTTGCTGCTACGGAACCCTCCATGGGCGAGTCCGACTCGCACTTGGCCGGTTTTTAATTTTTGAGTAGGTATATTATGAAGTGTCAAAGTTCATGCAAAATAGCAGATTTTCAGAGATCTTTACTGGATTAGTCTTACACAATATATTCCACATATCTAATATAATAATACATATATTCCACAACTACCACACAACGCCGTCTAGTCCCAAGCTAAGCAGAGCTTGTGTTATGGGTACTAGACAACTGATAAACATACTTATATATTTCTAAATACATACATATTATAGATAAATTACACCCAGACACAGAACAAATGATCATGCTCATCACATAAACATTTTATCCTGGGTGGGAACCGAACCCACGACCTCCGGCATAGCAGTCAGGGCCACTAACCACAAGACCAACAGGCCTGTCAACAATAAATTGATTTCTAACCACTAACCACAAGATATACTATCTACTCGTATGTTTTCAAAATATCTAATGAAAAATTTGTAATAACGTCAAAATCGCGTAAGAGCGGTTGTATGAAAAACAGTGAAAATGTATGTCGAGTTGCATGCCCAAGCAAGTTTAGTAAGTTTACCTCTCCTACCTGTAGAACTAAAAATCAATATAGCTTCGCATTTTCTCACAGTTTATTCTAGGTAGTTACGTACCTACTTGTTTCTTAAAACTCAGCACTTATTCTGATACAAACAAAATCTTTCAACGCAATCCATACACAATCATTAATGTTAACATTCTTGCATGGTAGCCAGCAATTAATCTGAATCGCTTATTTCAGTGTTCGCTTCTGTATTTACAATACGTGAAGTATCAGGTAGGTAATTTTGTCAAAATATTTACATCAGTTTACAAACATTTGCGGAAACTAGATTACTTTCTAGACTTCAAGAATGTTAGGTAGGTAATACATTCAGTAATAATGGGAAATTCTCAGACTCTGTAACATAACTGATGTAGACTGGCCTCTGGCTGACTGGCCGTATGTAGACTGGCCTGCTGGTCTAGTGGTTAGTGACCCTGACTGCTATGCCAGAGGTCGTGGGTTCGATTCCCACCCAGGACAAAATTTTTGTGTGATAAGCATTATCATTTGTTCTGTGTCTGGGTGTAATTTATCTATATATGTATGTATTTAGAAATATATAAGTATGTTTTCAATACAGTTGCTCAGTAACTCTTATTGCACTGCACTTAGGTATATACCTAAAGGCGCTTGTTACCAAACTGTGACATTTTGATTACCTACCCATTACGCAATCGTGCTATAGTAATGTACTCGTAGTTAAAACCTTTTTGTTCAACCTCTAATTTTGAGTACGAAAAAAATTCACATAAGTTATTGCGTTCAATGGTATAAATTAGTGTCTTACTTACTTATTTCATGCAATTTAGACCATTTTAACTTGTACAAACGATTTATTTAATAAAAAAAAAAATAGTAAATAAATCGTAGGTATGTATGTACTTTTATTGATTTGTATTTTTTTTTTTTGAGGTCTATGGCCGCCATTTTAAGATGCGCGCGGTTTTTGGCTTGATTTATTCGAGTGTAATTCAGTGGCTGTGTTAATAAAATAAAATTAAATACTACAAAATCATTACAAAATGTTACATGCGTATTCCATTGTCACTACAAAAGACATTATAGTAAAAACTTTCACGCAAAAAACATAAACGTAAGACTAGGTAGTATGATTAAAATACCATAGCCTTCCCCTAGGGGTAAATAAAAAAATTAAGCGCGCGCATATGAAAACAGATTTTTACCACCTTGTCACAAAAATAGTTACTAGTTTTACTGTTATTTTCTTCACAAATGTATTGAAAAACGTCATAATATACACGTGAGTAATTAATGATTACCGTTTTCGGCTCTCTTAAGACCCTCGCCACGGCTCAGGTCTAAATACCGCCTCAACAGTAATCACTAACATTACACAGTTACATCATAATGTACTAGTATCAGTTGTCTAGTGCTCATAACACAAGCTCTGCTTAGCTTGAGACTAGACGGCGTTGTGTGATAGTTGTGGAATCTATACTAAATAATAAATCAGTAGAAGTGAAAATTGTGTACATTGAAAATGTCAAAAAAATAATGGCATGCTATGCAATGGGGGATGTTACTAGACCGACACCGAACCCAAAAATGTTATTAAAAAATGTCTGTCTGTCTGTTTGTACAGGCATCACGCAAAAACTACCGGTTCAATTACGATGAAACTTGGTATAATTATTCTTTAATATCTTGTGCACAACACTGGGTCCTTTTTATCCCGGAAAAGCATATACAATAAAAAACAAACTTAATTTTGCGATTCGATCCCTAGACCAGTTTACTGTACCAACTGCAAATAATAAGTCTGTCGCAGGTTACGTCACCCGCAGTGGAGTTCACTAAGGGGCGCTGCACACGGCTAAGATACTACAATACACTCGAGAGCAAAAAAATCGCACATCATAACTCTTTTTGTTCAGAACAGTTTTTGTCATGAATGTGTATAGATATTGAAAACATTTCATATACTATTTGAAAGCCTATTTAATTACCTTTCTAATGATATGAAATACAGTGTAAAAAAATATCCTTGAAAGGGTTTAGAGCACAAAATCCAACATATGGAAAAAATTACCAAATTTCACTTAAGGCGTATACCTTCATAAAGGTTACAGAATTATAAGTGTTACATGTTGAATTGGTAACAGAATCAAATATGTAACACTTACCTATTTATGTTTTCAATGTGTTAACCCAAAACACTTACAAAAGTGTAACCCTAACATATCTGTAACAGATATAAAAGTGTTAACAGTGTTAATAAGTGTAACAGGTAAACGCAGCGTTGCCAAAGTTACAATTTAAAACTAAAAACTAAAACTGATTATTTCTGTTACACATATTAACACTTATTAACACATATAAACAGTTTGATTCGGTAGCACTCCCTAACACATATAAAAGGTTACAGTTTGATTCGGTAACATTATTGTATCTGTTACATTTAAAAGTGTTTTTCTGTTAAAACTGTTTTAAAAAACAGTGTTAAAACACATTATTACGGGTACAGTTTGAGTTCCTGACTTTAACGAGCTTAAGGCGTATAGTCCCTTGAACCATCTGGCCGAAATTATGTGAACGCAACTCTCGCACTCGCCTAGGCGGCAGTACGCAAATCTGTGCAGTTATTTGCGGCCAGCAGCGCCCGGAAAGCGCTTTAAATCCATTTTCTCTGCGAGATATTGATTGATTTACATATGCAATGTTCACTTTGAAGAATATTTAACCACCACTTTTTATGAGTAAAAATGTTTCTAAAAGTCCAAGCCGTTTCGAAGGAGTAGGGAAAAGTTGCGAAAAGTTGCGAAATTGCTAAATATTTTTTTTTTTTGACAAAAGTATTAATAGCACGAAAAAATCAAATGTTAATGTTATTGTTCATGAATCTATAATAAACATATATTTTTTTCAAACCAATTGACCTAGCCGTTACGGAGGAGTAGGCCTCAGAAAATCACTGTTTTATGGCACTTTTCGGGCGCTTGGCCCTTAAGAAAGAATGAGAGTCAAACTTAAAATTATTGGTCCTACTGATTGTTAATAAAGTGTACTCCCTCCCTTAGCCCCACTTACAGCTGTTACTCGATTTTTCATCAACCGTATTAATTTAACCATGAAATCTTAGGGCATAACGTCCCACTCCTCGTCAATGACAAATTGAAGCTCTTGGAGGCGTGGAGAGCCAGGCTTTTTGCACTAAGTCTTCTTTCAAGGTCAATCCAGATATTCTCAATTGGATTGAGATCGGAACTACGAGCTAGCCTCTCTATCGCAACGATTCCAACGTCTTACATGTAGTCGCAAACTGTTCTAGCGTCATGCGATCTGGAGTCGTTCTGCATTAAGGAAAAAAAATCTACCACAAGCCACACAAGCAGCTTCACATATTCTTCGAGCACTTTTTTGATGTATCATAAAGCCGTCAACCCTCTCGATATTAGGCCAGTAATGGCCCAGTGATGAATACAATGTCAGTTTTAGTGTCCAACATTATGCCACCCCAAAATGCCTCCAAAACCTACTTGTTCGCTTATGCAGCATTGTTAAAATTACCATGATGACCTTCTGTAGACCCTATAGCATCTATCATGGTCATCTAAGTCATTCTGCACTTATCAGAAAACACAACAGCCTGCCATTAGGCATACACCCAATTTAAATGTTTCGTGGCAAATTATTGCCGGGCTTGTCGGTGAGCTGTGGTCAATTTGGTACCATTTGCTGAGAGATTTGCAGTCAGGCCTGCTTCACCCAGTCTTTTCCTAATCGTCCACTGATTTACACTGACATTGGGAACTTCTTGAAGCTTTTGTGTCCGTTCAATCGTATTCAGTAGCCGATTTCTCAAAGTACTTGTTACTGGAAAACGATAATCACACCTTGATCCTATGCGCCAACGGCCAGATCCTGGTCGCCGAATATACCCACGGGTCTTTTGAAACTTCTGGTATACCAGACGAATAGGGAAGCGGCCAAAATTTTGCTGTCGAGCGACTTCATTTTGATTATGGCCTGCTTTAGGCAAGGCAATAACTTGAACGGCTTCTGCGGGCATGGTACCCATATTTTTCTAGTAAATTCACCTGTTTCTAATAAAGACATTATCACGTTACCGGAAACTGATTAAAACTCCAAAACAGCACCCTTTTTGTAGCTCCAGGTAAAGGTGCAAGTAGTGAAATGAAAATGGGTGAATTTGGGGAATTGGGTATACCGCTGGTTTTTGTGAGTTACGTGAAGTTCAATGATCTTAATTTTGTGTTTTTTAAAGCTATCTTTGTATGCTTCAATTTTGCTTAATTATTTGTATTCAATATCTTTAGATTTAAGAAAAAAACAGTATTAAACGAAATTGCAAGCCATGTGCGATTTTTTTGCTCTCAAGTGTATTTTATCGCTCGCCATACAACTCAATGGACTATCACACACGACGAAGATAATAAATAATGTACACTAATATAAAGAGGTACAGTTTGTTTTTATGTTTTTTTTTTTTTTTTGTAGGAGGTAATCACTGGAAGTAGGTACTGGTCTGATTGCTAAAATTTTTTCACCGATAGAAAGCTGCTTTATTTCTGAGTGACATAGGCTATATTTTATTTATGTACGCAGGCGAAGCTGCGGGCAAAAGCTAGTATTATATAAAAGTGTAGTATGTATATAAAAGAGTAGTGCTACATGAAGATAGGAATGAATAGTGTAAGAGTGTGAGGCGTGTAATGTGTATGTACCTCCAGGGAGTAGCCCTGGCTAGGCACGTGTGGTGAGGAGTGAGAGGAATAAGTAACAGAAAGAGTGTAGTGAGTATGTAAGGTAAGTGTGTAGTGTGTGCCCTGGCAAGGTACGTGTGGTGAGTAGTGAGAGATACGAGTAATAAAGACGAGTTATAGGAGGGAGAGGAAAGAGATGTAAGCTATAATAGATTGAGTGAGTGAGGAAAGAATAAGAGGGAGAAATAATAAATAAAGATATATGAATCCTTGTAAGGTAATGTAAACGTAAGTATATTAGTACATTATAATGTAAGTGTGTAATGTTAGTGATTACAGTCGAGACGGTATTTAGACCCGAGCTGTGGCGAGGGTCTTAAGAGAGCCGAAAACGGTAATCATTAATTACTCGCGTGTATCATACGACATTTTTCAATACACTTGTGAAGAAAATAACAACAAAACTGGTAACCTTTTTTGTGACATGGCGGTAAAAATCTGTTTTCATATGCACGCGCATAATTTTTTTATTCACCCATAGGGAAAGGCTAAGGTGTTTTGATCATACTGCCTAGGCTTACGTTATGTATGTTTTTATATATGTTTTTGCGTGAAAAGTGTTTACTATAATGTCTTTCGTAGTGACAATGGAATACGCATATATGTGACATTTTCTAATGATTTTGTAGTATTTAATTAATTTAACATCTTAATATATATAAAGTAACAGCTACTGAATTACACTCGAATAAATCAAGCCATAAACCGCGCGCATCTTAAAATCACGGCCATAGACCACAAAAAAAACCATTTTTATTTGAATGTACGATTTCTTTACTAATTTTTTTTTTTTTAATAAATAAATCGTTTGTACAAGTTAAAATGGTCAAAATTGCATGAAATAAGTAAGACTAATTTATACCATTGAACGCAATAACTTATGTGAAATTTTTTCGTACTCAAAATTTGTTTTGCGAACAAAGAATGAGGTTGAACAAGGTGTGGTAGTACATACCACTTCAGCCGATATACATCCACTATTGGACATAGGCCTCCCCCAAGCGTCGCAACAACAAACAACAACAGCTTTTCCAAGAATGTAGTAGGTATGTAGGTATGTTTTGTGTGTTGTTTCAGTGTCACTGTCGCATGTCGGTGAGTGTTTTTATCCATTCCATCATCATTTTTTATCCATTCCATCATCATTTTTTTAGTATCATAATAGTTTTTAGGATAAATGTAAATATATTTATTGATCTTGTTATAAAGCGCAGAAGATCGCTTTTCAGATTGCATATTGGCAAGTAAGGTCCTTGTTCTAGGAATATTAAAAATCATCCTTTTTTGACAGGCCTGTTGATCTAGTGGTTAGTGACCCTGACTGCTATGCCGGAGGTCGTGGGCTCGATTCCCACCCAGGATACCTAAATATTTGTGTGATGAACATGATCATTTGTTCTGTGTCTGGGTGTAACATGTATTATCTAATTATGTATGTATTTAGAAAAATATAAGTATGTTTATCAGTTTTCTAGTACTCATAACACAACCTATGCTTAGCTTGAGACTAGATGGCGATATGTGATAGTTGTAAAAAAAAAAGTATGATTGGATCATAGGAAGAAGACCTAAGTTTTTTTAATATAATTTGAGTAATATACAGTTTTCTGACTGAGAGCAGGTTTATCATGATCATTTCATACGACACACGTCCACTGCTGGACATAGACGTCCCCCAAACGTCGCCACAACGAACGCTCCCGCGCGTCCCGCATCCGTCGTTTTCCCGCAACCTTCACCAGGTCACCGGTCCACCTTGTAGGAGGCCTTCCAACGCCACGAGAGCAGGTTACTAAGCCGGAATAGATCTTCAGTAGGATATCAATTATTTTTAAAATACATGCACTTTATAAGCGCGCGTTGTGCCCGTTCCACCATAAGAAATTAGTTTTTGCTGCACCACTCCAAATAGATTTATACAATATATGAGTACTGACTGGACTAGTGCAACCGTAGTGTCGTTGTGCCAATTGGATAGCATATTCTTTAATTGTTCAGCCACTTTTGTGTACCTACCTACTTGTTTTAAAATAATATTTTCTTTTTTTTATGCACCTGCCATTTTGTCTCTGCACTACCTTATGTTGACTGGGAGAGAATGCCTAAGGCATTCAGTCCGCCCATGTATCTTTTGTTGCATGAAGATTAAATAAATAAATGCACTCTATCTTCACTCAATCTAGTTTGCTGCCAAATCCGCCTCAGCCTACGCTTCTCGAGGACAGCCATTATTACTTCAAATGGATATTAGTAGGTACCTACCTATGACATATTTGATTGTCTATAGCAGGTGTGCTAAGCCAGCAGGCTTCTTGAATTAACATTGTAATTACTTTAGTGGCGTTCTCAATGTCTTCGTGTTTTGAGAGCTGTACCTACCCCTAACCAAGTTGATAATCTGCAATCGTTAACGCTAATCAAAACTAATCAAATGTATGGGATTGACGTCATCTCAACGTTAAGTCACGTGGTCATAACAAACGAATAGAAAATTCGCAGCCAAGTTCACATCGTTCAAAATAGTTTCTACAATGTTTAACGCTTCATCCTTTGTTATAGAAACGCTACATTGTAGAACGAGCGGCCGACTCAGGCGCGTCAACATGGCTACTAACTTATCGTTTTCTACAATTGCTGTCACCGAGGCGTTACCGATTAGAGAACGGAATTCGACACAAACTGGTTGTACCTAACTTGACTAGGGGGGCTGTTCTCATTTGCACTCTTTGTTCAAGAAGCTACTGAAATGCCACCAAGTCCTTAGGTTTATTATATAATTTTTTACACCACCTGCTCGATAATGTCGTTTTTCGACACACTTGCTCAGAAAGTGACTATAATTGCACTACGCTTAGGTATATAATGTAGCTTGTAACCAAACTGTGACTTTTTGATTACCATTATGCACAAGTGTGATAATGTAAACCTTTTTTTACACCACCTGCTCGATAATGTCGTTTTATACGTCATACAAACCTCACTTAAAGCAAGTCATTCTATCCCTAGGGAGATAATGCAGTATGGCCGATCCCTAAGGAATAATGAGATTTGAATTTGGAACATCAAAAATCGTCAACATTGTGAATTAAAATGTAGGCGCATCGAACAAGTTGACTCGAAATTCAAACCAAAGAGTATGTAATCACTATGATTCAAACTGGCCACTAAAAAAAAAAAGAAAATAAAATAAAACGTGCGTACTGACGACACGGGAGCATTATAGAAAATTGGAAAATTGAAACTATAGAATCTTGGAGTAGTGAATTTTGTTTGTTTGATGAACTTGTAAATATAATACTTATATTTCTCTAATATATGATTTGGTCGACCAAATTGTCTTTTAATTATCTCACAGATGGTGTAAAAAGTAGAGTATGCAACACGGGGATAAAGCTGTCTTTGTCTTGGGCGGCTTAAATTCCTCACTTCACTCAGGTTTCTTTATTAACTCCCTCGTAATGCTCGGGAGTTAATTATATAAATCCCTCACTAACGTTCGTGATTAAAATCAGCAACCTTCGTTTCGTTCGGACACTGCTTTATCTCATAGTCACATAATCTACTATTTAATAATAGGATTCAGTTTTTATGTAGTGCTTCCAAAAACCCACGACATTTATATACCTACAATTTTTAGCTTTCGGGTGTATTTGAACATCGGGCGTTAAATGGCACATTAACTAGTACATTAAGTACGGTATTATTGTAGTCGCAGGCAGTAGATAGGTACTTGTACCTCATAGACCGAGAGCAGCATCTAATGTTCGGAGTATGCATGAGTTAATGCGGGCTAATACCAAGCCGGAGGAGTGTGATGAAATGTGCAAGTACTCCAGCGCCCTAACCAAATGATGATGTATGTTTTAAACCATTAGAACCAAGTAGGTATAACAACTACTAAACTAACAACAAAACGGTCCATGTCTATAGGTACAGCAACGTAACATAACCCATGGTTGATAGTGTTTCGTACCATTCGCTGCTAAACAGGTATAAAAAGCTTTTTACAAAAAAAAATATAACCGACTTCAATGTTCACTGAAAAGTACAAAATAACTTTAATTTCGGAAGTCATTGTTTCTATAGTAGCTGTTTTGTCCCTTCGTTATTTAATACCTCCTCCTTTTCGAAGCCGGTTAAAAACATAATTTTGTTCCAATATGATCAACGTGGTGCCATCTACCGGGCATTGGAGTACCTACAAACAACAAAAGTTTACTGCATTGTCACTAGATAGCGCTGCTATAAAAAAGGCATCTATCTTTTCTGTCACTTCCTAAAAAAATTTGACCTATCACTCAACTTTGATCAGCTAACTTTGTGGGAAAAGAATTATCTGCGACTTCCTATTAAGTTGTTCATTCTTATGGGCCGAAGCACTATTTAGGTACAATATAACTACCCATTACTGTTTCCCCTGTTTAAACAAACTGCAGGTAAATCGCTCTTTCTGTTAATTAAATTTTTTTGAGTAAATCCTTTTTTTAACTTTGGGTTATCATATGTCTATGTACAGAAAAAGTAAAGGTCGGAACACATCGTACTCGTCGGCGTACCCGCGATCGGCACGGTATAATCATGGCGGTAAGTCCCATCTTTGAGGAGTGGCTGAAAAGACGTCACGGCGCTCTCACCTTCCGCATGACGCAGGTCCTCACCAGATATGGTGGTTCGGGTGGTTCCTGCTCCAGTTTAACAAAACGTCCGTGTGTCACCATTGTGCTGACCTCCCGGAGGACACGGCGGAGCATACGGTGAAGGTGGGCCCTGCTTGGGCGGAGCACCGCCGTGTCTTCATGGAGAAGACTTGAAATGTTAGAAATAAATGGCGACAGTTGGTGGAGGCCTTTGTCGATCAGTGACATACAGGCAGTAGCAAAATATAAAACATAATATGTACCTATATTTAGAAAAAAGTCATTCAAATTGTAATACCTACCGTTAAAATAAAAGGCTTATTAACATTAAAAGGGAATTTAACGAATCAAAAAAATAAAAGCATACATATCTATTCAATGTTTATTTCATTTAAAATACATTTTGACAGAACAACACGCGTAATTTATTACCCTTCAAAAATAAATATTCAGTTTTTTTAAACGTATCTTCCGATAAGTATACCGAATTTGTACTGTATTCTGTGCACGTACTCTTCTCCTGGATTTATCACCGGACTGGGGAAGTTTTTCTGTAAACACAAAACGCATAAGTTATTTTCCGTAAGGATCTGGCATTATCACACTTTATAATGATTCCTTCATCCGACATCTTTTGGTAATAGTCCAAGTTCCCAGAGCGACAAGACATAACTTATTTTCACATGGAGTTCTTATGTGACGCCATAGATATCGCTACAAGTGCAATTATTTTTGTGGGGTTAAAGCATCTGACAAAAGTTTTGGCGCATGGAAAGTGTCTGACACTTATGGGTGGGACACTTACTTTCTACAATACATATCGCGGGTCTCAAACCATAGGGGCGTATATGCAAAAATGTGATTTTTCGTTTTTAATGCCATTGGATTCTACTATAAGCAATACATTAACTGAATTTTTCTTATAATTTAGTGTTAATTACTTTTTGCATAAATTAAAAAATATTATTTGCCGTATGCTGGAGAGTCTAGAATTATTTTTAGACCAAATAGCCGTATAATTGACGTAAGAGCAATATTATTGCGTATTGGGGCAGTTTCGACGTGCCATAGAGACGTACGCACGTACGAGTTTCAATTTTATCGTGATCCAAGGAAATCGCATCGGACCATAACGACTGTTTATTTTACTTTAACCTGAAATCATTTTGTCAAGCTATATAGACGTAAGTAATGTAACAAATATTCGCATTCGCGAATATTTGCACATTTTTTGATATTCGCATTCGCATTCGCGAATATTTGCACATTTTTTGATATTTGCATTCGCATTTGCAAAAAACATGCGAATATTTGGTGAATGTTTCTGACAAACAAAAAGGAAATAATATTTCAATATTTTTCCATCACACAACTTTATTTCACATTTTATCACAAATTGTGAAACAACATGTTAACCTCAAATCATAACAAATTTTTTCAAATGAATTTAACTGTTTCTCCAGATGGGTGCGTGACGAGTATTTCGGATATCCGTATCCATCAGAAGGACGTTCGTAGAGTTCTGCGTAACTTTGATGTGAATAGAGCCAGTGGCCTCGACGGGATACCAGCAGCTGTTCTTAAAACTTGTGCACTTGAATTGTCTCTAATCTTGACCCGCCTATTTCGCCTCTCTGAGACTGAATAAGTGCCGTTCAGCCTGTGCCCAAGAAGGGCAGTCAAGCTGACCTGGCAAACTACCTATCCATCTCCGTTACGTCTATCCACTGTAAGAGTATGGAACGGGTGTTTAACAGATAACTCCTGGCATACCTAGAAACAAACGACATCCTCATTCACATACCGGCAATACGGTTTTCGCCTAAATCGGTCTATTGGGGATTTTCTAGCGTATGCCATTCACATAAGCACTAAAGCAAGGCCATCGAGAAGCATGGGGAAGCGCTTGCAGTCTCTGTTGATATCTCGAAGACTTTCGATAGGGTCTAAGCTGAAACTATGTAAAGTCTTATTGCTAAGCTTCCTTCCTCTGGTCTAACCACTGGTCTGTGTGATTGGATCGTAAACTTCTTGAGGGATCGATCCATCCGAGTAGTTATTGATGGCTGCTCATCGGGTCAAATGGATATTAATGTCAGGGTCCTTCAGCGGTCGGTACTCTCGGCAACACTGTTCTTGCTGCACATAAATTACCTACTTAAAGCCAGTACCTTTGGGTATACAGACGATAGCACTGTTGTTGAGAGTTACATGTCCGGCGAGCGAGCTTATGGATCTCAGATCCAGTCTCTCCGAGATCTCTCTCAGATCTCAGAGATTCTTGGGGTGCCGCTGTCGACTACCCTCAATTTCGGCTTCTACATCGAAGCAAAAGCCAAACTGTCTGCCAAAAAATTCGGGATCTTAGCGAGGACGAGACGGTACAACCTCTATCAAGCACAAGTTTGATCGTGTATGGTCTTTTCAGCATCGACGCCGAGTTGTTAGCCTGTCGGTTTTTTATTGTTTACATTTCGGAGAGTGTGCATTGGAATTGCAGAATTTAATCCCGCCAAGTCCGTTCCATCATAGGACCACAACATGTACGTCGTTGCGACACCGGTACATGGTAAACATTCCACCCATACGTACAAAGCGTTTGGGAACACACTCATTATGCATATAGCTAAGGAGTGAAATTCCCTGCCGGAGTCTGTGTTTCCTGAAAAACTTTTTGTGTTAAACTTCATTCAATTAGTCTGTTAAGGCTCTGTTATGTTCGGTTTAAATTTGGCTGATATGAAATGTGAAAACTGTCTAATATTTTGCGCGCACTTTGTTTGAAAGTTAATATTCGCATTCGCATTCGCGAATATTGAATTTGAATATTCGCATTCGCATTCTCGAATGTGAGAAATCAGACATTCACACAAACATCACTAATGCCTTCCTCGCCGTGTTTCCTCACGATGATTTCCTTCAGCGTTTTTGAGAGCTATGTTTTGTTTCAGCTCAATTTCAAATGTTTGTGATTTTAAAGATATTTCTGATAATTATGTTCAGATTTATGAATAAATTTTATTTTTATAATGCTTGTTTTTCTTTTCAAACACGAGAATATTGAGTAATTACCTATTAATCATTTCCTTTTTTAAATTGTGGAACAAAACTGGTTTATACTTCCTCTTTGAGTTAAAACACCTCTCAATATTTATGACAAGCCAGACAGGCGTATGATTTCTTGAAATTACGTAAATAACGTTAATTTCAATGGGTTTTCATTCCTAAATAGCAATATTTTAAGTCACCAATTAAGTAATAATAAATATTGGTATAAATATTAACAATCTGAGAAAAAAGATTTTACGTCCATAAATTTCATACATTTCAGGGAGTATTTTGACGGAATTTAACAGTATAGTCGTCATGCTATATAGGCGTATCAACCAAAAACTAGTGTTATAGAGGAAGTGCCCTAAAATTAAGAATCCTACATTAATTGCAGTAGAAAAATATAGCTACATGCAAAAAAACAACGAGCTGGCTCAATCACAGGAAAAGTTATTAAGTTTTTTGTCTCTCCTGAAAAGTAGGGGTTTTGTGGATACGCCCCTATGGTTTGAGACCCGCGATATATATGGTATATAAAAATCAGCCATAAAAAAATAAGTGGAGTAACTCTTATTTTTAGACCCTTTTCTCACCTCTTACCAGCCCAACTGCCACAAGGAGGAGCTCCACAAGCACACAGGTATAGCGCATGAGACACTACTGAAAACCTAAGGTTTCATCCTTGTGAAAATAAGTTATGTCTTATCGCTCTGGGATCTTATTCTACATGGTGTGCATAATAAATAACAGAACAGTCAGGATTAGGTAGATTTTGTGGCAATAACTTGACTAATAATATAACAACTAACATTTATTTCATAACCACTGCTCTCAAAACGGTGAAGGAAAACATCGTGAGGAAACCGGCATGTCTTAAAACCAAAACTTCGAAGACATGTGACACTCACCAACACGCACTGGGCCCGCGTGGTGGAGAATAGTAGGTACTACGTTACTGTGTAACCCTTCATGGAGTACGAGGATATGTTTATAGCGTAGCATAACATCAGACTTATAATGTTCCCACTACTGGCACTGGCACAGACTTTCCCTAGGATCATTGTGGCTTAGTGGATGTCACATGTGTGTTTTTACAAGACATCATAATAGGAAATGGGCATGAAAAAATATATTAAAAGTCAACTAACCAGTTCATCAATAAATATACAGAAATAGAATACCAATTGTGAAAACAATATCAAAATTGGTAGGAAAGCAAATTAGATATAACAATTACAAATATATCCATTTCACTCGCCAAGACACCGTAGGGAGTCCGCCTTTGTCGTCAAAACCATGTTGGACTTCTTTTTCATAATAACAACTTTGAAGCTTTATAACTTGATGAAGATATTTCAATAAGTGTTTTGTATTGGTTAACCAGAGGTAATAAGACTTTATTTTGTAAATAAATATACAAAATTGCATGCATATTCCTATATACACCGCTAAATTTTGATTTTGACGTAGTAGTCGACGTTGCGGACTAACTACCTACAGGTCATTGGATTCGCTCAGCTGACGTTTTCTTAAAGAAATTAATTTCGTAGAAACGTAAATTAATACAAGTTTAAAAAAAAAGGTACTTTATTTTTTAATTTTATCGTTACAAATCAATAGTGTTTCATATACCGGATCGATCCTCCACGGGATTAAAACGATCAAAATTTAGCGGTGTATATATCCACCAAACCGCACTGGGCCCGCGTGGTGGATTACGGCCCATTTCCTATCCTAGAGAGAAGGGCTGAGTCTCAACAGAGGGAACATTACAAGGCCGACTATGCTATGCTATGCATATTCCTAGTTATCCTAGTGTAGTGGTTAAGATGGGGACTATTGTGTTTGTTGATATCATAATATCAATGTAAGAAAAAATGGTGTTTGTCAGCAAACTGATACTCACGTTATTAATGGCGTCAGGGTAGTTCTGGGGCATTAAACAGAAGAGCCCGTGCCGTTTGTAGACTGTGCCCTGCTTACCTACCAATGGAATGTAGCCCACACGTTTTTTACCCTGCGAACAAAAAATAAACAAATAGCATATTGAATCAAACATTCCAAACTTTTAGGAAATCAATTTTTGTTAATCTCCCGCAAAAGAAAGAAGATTGCTTTTGAAACTCTGCTTCGATGTGCCTTTAGATGTGTTAGTTTAATCTAACAAATATTTTGAAACCCTTTGCTAAATGCATTCCTCTCCCGAATGCAAAAATTAGTGCTTTTATACTTTTTGGCTTCCAGCGGGTCCGGCAATATGAGTCTTAACAGTTAGAAAATAAAGTTCAAAATCACCTCGCTTTCTTCTTCTTCCGCTGCTTCATCCTTTTCACTCGTCTTACTGGAAGCCTCACTACTCGTTTCCTCTGAATTCTCTTCCTTAGACGTCTGTTCTTCTTCTTCGCCCGCAGGCAAGTCCTACGTTGTCAAATGATTTATCGCTTTATCGTTACTGGTAATCGTTTGAAAATCGTTGTTTAAAGTGTGTATCGATTCAGTCACAACAGTTTAGACTGGATGCAAAATTGCAAATACATGAATGATCTAATATAATTTTAAAAAAAATAACAGGTTTCTGAATTTGCTGTGGGTAAACATAGCATGATCGCAATCGCTACGCACTTTATCACCTCTATACTGGACTATTTTAGCTATTACAATTCGAACAGAAAGCGAGAAAGGATTTTTTCTATCAGGAGACAAGAAACGAACTGTAAAATTGGTACGGGCCCGGCTCACGAGAAACTCGCAGAGTATTATAATTAGTGTGGCAACGTTTTCTTATATATATATGTATAAAGAATGGAATATTTATTTCACTGTCATTTATTAGGACAATAAAAGACAGTGAAATAAATATTCTACTTATTTTAGGAAATATCATATGTTTACCTCTACAATTTGATCGGGGTCTGGTAGAAGGTTGCCGGTGTAGAACTGCATGCCAGGCTGGTTGCTGTATACTTCAAGCACCCGTCCCGAGTAAGGATGCAATACTCTAAAAATATTAAGGAACAATATTTACATTTAAGGTAATTTTACGTAAAATTCCTTAGTAATAAAAGTATTTGTTTGTTTGAGTAGCATTTTTTTATTTTTTACGCCAATACTTATGCAATGGCCCAACACAAAATCTTGCAGTACTAACTCCAATTTGTACCAACTGCATAATGATGTTTTACAAATAAAACAAAAAGACTTTTTACAACAAAAAAAAAATACAAATAATTCTATTTAATGAACCCCATTACTTATATTTCAATATTTGTGTACATTGTTTCAGGTTGTTTCAAATGCTAATTTGGAGATCATGGATATCGTGGCTCATTGGCAAGGTAGTACTTTGGAAGTATGCGGAACAGAGACTAAAGTCCCGCAAACCTCCGTTGAAAAGGGAGGATCCTCCAGCCAGGTGTTATGGTCTGGTGGGCAACTGCCCAATAGTTGATTTCGGGCTGTCGTATATGTTCAAATCGCGCGGAGAACTTTGATTGCGCGATGCAGGATTTCGTATTTTTGTAGTTCTTATGTGGCGCCATAAATGTCGCTACAGTATAGGTACATTGCCTACTATAGGATATTTTAATGAATGTCGTTTAAAACAACGATTTGAGCAGTCCGAATTTAAAGGCAGGCTTTTAGGAGATTCCTGGTATGCTTGTACTCCATATTTGTTTACTCCTGTCCTTCATCCTACTACCGGAAAAGAAGAATAACCGGGCACATATAAGAACCCGTAATATAATTGAAATTTGCTTTGGCTTGTGGAACCAAAGATTCCAGTTTACCGACAGGTTTCACTACAAAATTAGAAAATACAAAACTGAATATCGTGGCATTGGCAATATATTCATTGTGCTCACATAATAGAAGCAACAAGAAATATATAGAATGTAACTTAGAACGAAACTGAAAGAAACAATAAAATAATACTTAATTAATTACATAGGTTGAGTTGCACCATTTATTATGTAACGAAGGTTCATGTAACTCAAATCACTAATCTGATTTAAAAGTGTCCATGGAGTTTCTTACACGTTCTTCTCCATAGAGATCTACGCTTTCGAACGTGCAATTTAGCTTCACTTGTTTGACTGACCAAAATTTTGACAATTCAAAAGTGCCTGTAATTGGTCTATCGAAATAAACGTTTCTGATTGCACAATTTTGCCTTGCACAAACAAGACCTAATTGAGGTGGTAGAGGATGATGACACTGTTCCAATAACACAAGCTCTAAACATCTTGCTCTGTGGCAATTTTGCACAGAAAGCATTAGTATAACAACATTTTCCACACATTTGTAGTGAATAAATGATTAACGAGTTTATTTGATGAGATTTTATTTTTTGATCATTCAATAAAACATATTTAGAATAGAATAGAAAACATTTATTTGATACAACACAGAAAAGTAAATAGACAATACATAAATGCCCAATAATTATAACAGTGTAGTTTCCAGGGTCAAAATAATTACATTTTATTTAGTCCGTATTTTTAGCTCAAAAATACGAAAAAAAAAAAGATTATAAAAAATATTGCACACGTATTTTTTCTTTTTTCGATTAAACAAAAAATAAAAAAGATATAAACCATTTAAGTTACGTGTGACGTCACCCCGTGCGAAAAAATGCAGCACGGCGTGACGTTACTTGAGTAACGATGTTCTTGAGTTGATGACTTGACGACACATGAGTAAATAAACCGTACCGAGGCAAAGCTTCAAACAACCGCTCGAATCGGTTGCACTACTACAAGCGCGCGGGAAATGTGTGAGTGTCCACCGCTCGCTTGTTGCGTACGCGACGATACTGTATAAAACCGGTTGACGTAAACACAATCGGTGGACAATCATAGGGTCTATATGACGCACGTTGTTTGTTTTGTTTGTACAACTTTAAATATTTTAACGTAAAAACGTGGTACCTACTTAATTTAATATTAATAATGGTGGTTTATTGTACTGTGTGTATGAACAATACTAGAAAAAAAATAAAAATGTATCATTCTAAGTCTCAACTATTGGACACAAAACAAAAAAGGTAAACATCAGTTTATAATTACGTACCTAATCGAGATTGTGAATATTATGAACTTCGTCATTTTTTTTAAACTATGCTATCTTAAATCTATTCACACGACACTCGATTTTTTCCAATCATCGAGAGTCTAAGCAGCTACTTAATTAAGAAATACATAAAATAAAAAGGACTTTTCGACCACAGCTAAGTATTCCTATTTTAGATTACAATTCGAGAGTTAATAATTACTTTTCTAACATCTTACGGCAAATTCATTCAATTAAATTATTTAACCTAAAAAGAAACATTGATATTTTTTGGATTTCGAAGTCGTAAAAATGACTATGAGACATCATTTTCTAGACTTACAGGTACTCTGTCTACTATACTTTATAACTATACATTAACTTTTATAATCAGGTTTTGAAATGTATGGAAAGTGGTCATTGTTCTTTAACATATTTAAACCTAAATATGATAAAAGGTACGAAAACATGCAATTGAAATGGAAATAAAGTTTAAAAGAAAAAATACACAGGGGCCTTTAAATATTACGTAAGCAGATTTTTGGCAAATATTAACATCCCCTCCCCCTTGTCAGTAAAGGTAAGCAAAGCTCTCACCCCTCCCCCCATGCTTACGTAAACATTGGTACAAGTATTTGTCAATGTTTTGGAGTCGTTATTAATTTATGAGCGCAAGTTTGTCTACAAGTAAGGCTTGAAATACAAGAAAAAAAACAAAATTGATTTAAAATTTTGACATATTAATTTAAATTAACACTCCTGAGTCCATCATACACAAATCCATGACTCTAAATCTTCAATGACATTAGATGTTTGCTGCTCAGTGACGCGTATCTGCTCACTTTCTTGTGATTTTGGAACATAAAGATCGTTCTTAAAAAACTAAGAAAAATATATACTGCTGACGTAATCACCATCTAGACCCCCATCCCCCATATCATCAAAAATAAACAATGCTAAAACCCCCCACCTCCCCATAGTGCTTACGTAATACTTAAATGGCCCCCAGGGAAAAATATTTGTTGTTTTAAAATAATCATAAGATGTAAGTAAAATAATCATATGAATATTAAATTATATTCATCATCATCAGCCTTTTTAATGTTCCCACTGCTGGGACTCAGGTAAAAAAAATAAAAATTAAATTATATTATTGCTTATTTAATAAGAGATCACGCTCCTTCTGTAATTCTAAAATTTCTCTCTGTAATATTGCAGATTTTAAACATTCCCTGTGTATTTCCATTTTGATTGCATGTTCTTCTTCAGCCATTTCCATCCGTCTCTTATGTTCCTCATCCTTTAGCATTTTGCTATGGCTTATCATGCTATTTACATAGCCCTCATGGTCCTGTAATTAACAAATAGTTAAATTATTAAATATTTTAAGGTTGAAATTAAGCAGCAGTAGATTTAAATAAATATTACCTTTCTGGAGTTCTTTCACTATCTATTGATGATATTATTTTTAAATAAAATTATATTTAAACAATAATATCATCAATCGATTTTAGACTTTAGTTATCACTTATCAGGTAATACTAATATTTGAGAGGGCTACCATACGACAGCAGCACAGTAGAAACAGACATCTACATTTTTGCAAAATTTATTTTTTATTAAAATGGCTTATATCAATCCTATCTACAAGTCTGTAATAAAATTATTTTAAATTTCAAAATAATGAAGAAAATCCGACACGTAAATGAAGACACCTACACTGGATTTTTTAGAAACATCGCAGTAGAAACGGACATTTGACTTTGACCGCTTTTACTTCGGAGCTTTGACTGATGAATGAAACGTCAACAAAGACATCAGTCACTTGGCCTAGTGTGTATCGGTTATGTTTCCGTGTTTTTTTTTTATTTGAATTGTAATTTTTTTACGCATTCTACTTTATCTTAGTGCTGTGGTTTCCGCACATAGTAGTTTAATGGGCACTTTTTATTACAATGTATAAACAGATATCAGGCAGATGTCTTCTTTTACGTCAGTTTTATCAGGGTAGAAAAAGACATCTACATTACTTTAGTAAAACAATGATATACTTAACAATAAAGCCTGTTACACAGTTTATAAAAAAGGTTATTTTAAAGCATCATAGAAAATTTTATGGTAATCAATCCATAATTCTCAAAATGACCACTATTTTTAACTAAAATCTACTCTACTGTAAAGTAACAATTTTGTATATGTCCGTTTTTACTTTGCTGCCATCGAAATGTGCCCCAAACTGAATTTTATATACCTATTCATTTACATAAACTTTAGTTTTGGAAATTAGATGTGCAATTAGCATTAAAAATTATATATTTCAAAAAAAGGTACCTTCTTTGCTGGAGTTGGGCCCCTGTTTATCTTTGGAGTTACTATAGCTTTATCATCAGTAGACTGTAACATTTAAAAAAGTTAAAGGTTATATTTTGCAGTTTCAAACAGTAAGACATTGAAATAACAACCACGGTAAGCACAGACCACGCATGAAACATAATTAACAAGGTTTACCTTTTCTTCCTCGTCCCAGTTTATGGAGCGAATGCGTTTTTGGCTCATTTTTAATATGCAATAATATTATTATAGATAGAATAGAATATAATACGTGTATTATTTTTCGCCGGGAGATCAACACGCAACAAACAAACGTGTGATGTGATGTCACGCTTATGTCAGGTTGACAGTTCTGTCATTCATTTCTTTTCGATTACTTTTTTTTTCTATTTACCCCTTAGACAAGGCTAAAGTCGTTCGACCATATCGCCTAGTCTTTCGTCCATGTTTTCTTGCGTAATTTTCCTTTTTCGATTACATTCAAATCAATAATTCACTCTTTTTACTTTTAAAATAGGTAAGTGTGTTGTCAGAACATTCGTAATAATTTCGGTGTAATGAATGTATTGTCAATCCGAGGTTACTCTATGTTTATTAATAATGTTTAATTTACAAAGATATGTAATACTTTGTTAGAGTCTATATAAAAAGTCAAACGACTTGGGTAATTAAATTATTAAGGCCCAAGCGCCCGAAAAGTGCCTTAAAACAGTGACTTTCTAGAACCTACTCCTCGGTAACGGCCAGGTTAATAGGTTTGAAAAAATTATATTTTTATTATAGATTAATGAAAAACATTAACAACATTTGATTTTTTCGTGCGATTAATACTTTTGTCTAAAAAAAATTATTACATACAATAATTCACGAGAGTTATGAATTTACATGTGGATGGATGGAGAGGGAGAGGGAGGCCAAAGAAAAGATGGATGGATTGTGTGAGAAGTAATATGAAAGAAAAGGGAGTTAGTGATAGCGTGACGAGTGACAGGACAAAATGGAAGAAAAAAACGTGTTGCGCCGACCCCAAATAAAATGGGACAAGGGCAGGAAGAAGAAGAAGAAGAAGAATTCACATTCGCAACTTTTCCCTACTCCTTCGAAACGGCTTGGATCTTTAGAAACGTTTTTACACATATAAATTGGTGATTAAATATTCTTCAAAGCGAACATAGCATAAGTAAATGTAAATCAATCAATATTTCGCAAAGAAAATTGATTTAAAAGTCAGCGAGGCTCTGTCCGGGCGCAGCTGACCGCAAACAAATGCTTAGATAGTCGTACTGTCGCCTAGATGGGTATGAGAGTTGTGACCATTTAATTTCGGCCAGATGGTTCAAGGGACTATAAGCCTTAAGGTAAAACGAAATCTGATGTAGTCAGCACTGGTTCAATAATTAAACTTGATTAAGAGATCTTCATCATTATTTACTAATAGAAGAAAAAGTATCGAATATAAGTTTTTTTCAAATGATTTAATTTTTTAGACAGACTATACTCTCCAAGCAACAAATCCAAATGTAATGTCGGATTATCTTTGGAATAGGCGTTTTTTATTAATAAGACCGATAGAGTATAACCATTAAACCATTATCTACTACTGAGAGTACCTACATCTCAAGATAATTCCTAGCCCAAACACTGCTAGGACATATTGTTTTATAATGAAGTTCACATGCCTACCTTCCACCTTCCGTCTCCATAATTAGTTTAGTCCGATATTACTATTACAAGTGCAGCTCATAAAAATTCTAATAAGCCCAAACACGGTCAAGATGCATTGATTAATTACCTACAGAGTTCAGGTGCCTACCTTCTGGTTTCATCGGAAGGTAGGTTTCGGTTAGATAATTTGAAGGTACCATTTTCATCAAAACTATTCAAAACCATTTATTTATCTGTATTTTCATAGTTGCTTAACTATCTTCATTATGACATCAATGCGAGTATAAAGTTCCTTTGGCCATTTCTGGTCTTCTTCATCAGTGCCACTTCATCAAATGATACTTTCCGGCTGTATATGATTGAGTTCTCGATGAAAATTCTAAAATCACTATATGTATTGCCTATATATAATATTTGAGAGTTCCCTCAATTCCTCATGGATTTTTTCTGATGATTGTCATCAAAATAGAATTTAAAAAAAAATGGACTTAATCTGGAATTAATCCTTTTAGGTGAAAAAATAAATAAATTTTGCAAATCAATTAAAAAATGACAGAGTTCTGAGGTAACAAACATAAAAAATTAAACCGAATTGAGAACCTCCTTTTTTGAAGTCGGTTAAAATTACAAAACCTCCGCATTGTGGTATCATAGTTCTTGGCGCGATTAGAACATGTACAAAAGCTCAAAATCAACTATTGTGAAGTTGCCTGGACCAGACACAGCATCTGTCTGGATTGGAAGATCCTTTTCATTACTTTTTTAATAAAGTAATGAAAATAAGTAAGGACAACAATCCTAACCAGTAACTTTTTGATTACATAATAATATAAAATAATTTAAGGTAAATCTCTTTTCCGCCGGAACTGGTTTTTTTTTCTATGGAGCCAGAGCATTCTCCTTTATCTTTAATATCAGGTCTATAGTTAGATTGCCGTGTGATCGGACTAAGAGAGCAAAGGAACAGAGACTGCACTTACGGTTGCTTATGTATAAGCACTGTAATATCTCCTGTGGCCAATCTCAACAAAGATTAGCCAATTATGGCTAATCTTTGTTGAGATTGGCCACCGTGATCGAAATTCGGGGAAAGGATTGGGTGATCCCGATCGTTTGCTGTGTTTATTGGGCTGCGGACGTTCATCTGAAACAAAGTGTTGGTAAGAAGATGCTCAGCTTACCTGGCTTGAAACGCCAAGTCTTGTTCGGTTCCACGAGTAGTGCAGAAGTTAATATCGTAGCCTCCCATCGGAATCTTGGGCATCATAACCTTCAGCATACGTGGCACGCGAAAATCGTAGGCTGTGCCACCCACCACTTTCCTTTCACCTGGAAAATCAAGGCAGCAATTAAGACAACAGATATTAATGCATAGCATTAATATCTGCTACCCTAATAAGTTCTTATTAAATATACATATGGGATCCAAAATGGAAAGAAACTAGTGCGCCTCACCATCAACGATTGCATCACTGCTTACCATCAGGTAGGATCGCAGTCAAGCACTAGTTTATATCAATTTAAAAAAAAAATGAAAACTGTGCGAGAAAGTTGTAAGAGACCAACCAGTGACAATTCCCTGTTCATCTACGGCCGTATATTTATCAGCATTGATAGTAAAAATATGTTCCACCATCGCTTCCGTCCCCGCATGCTGAAAAAAAAACAAACTATTTGTTATGCGAATAAAAAACGCCGTCACGGCCATCGGTCACGAAAGTAATCGAGTACATCAAATAAATGTTATTACAGTAACCGTCGATCATGTCTTCAAAGCTATGGAACTTTCATAAATCGATAGAAAAATATCTGTATTCATTCGAGTGGTGAAAAAAAATAATAATTTGCAGATAGCTACGTGATGACGAAATGAGGAAAAACTTTTTACTTTTGTCATTTATGTAGTCATTCATAAAACGAGATCCATCGAATTTGACATTTTAAATTATTTTTTAGCATAAAGAGATCTAGGAAGAGCCAATAAGAGCTGAAACAGCGTTATGCGGACGCCCCATACAAGTGTTCAGTTGTGGGGACCCGCACAGGCATCAGTTGCGGCGAGCTGGGCCCCGCGGCTCGTTTTTGCTACGTAATAAATCGTTGCCCATCAAAACTAACCACCCGTCCAGTCGGAGGATCGTCCCTTTTCAACGAAGGTCTGCGGGACTTCTACTCTCTGTTCTGCATAACTCCAAAAAACATATATTTGTATGGCCTACAGATAGGAGTTCTGGTTCAAGTGGCTTGTGCATGTGTGAGTTTAATGTTTATGAACGCACACACGATACACGAGTTATTCCTAGAGTGTAATTTTTTTTCTTTGTTATTTCTGTGTAGTTTATTGTGATTGGGGGAAACACTGCGGTAGAATTTCCCAAAACCTTACCAAAAAAGGGTGTCACTTACATGGCCCGCGAGATTGAAGTACGGCGAATTGCTCAAATTGATTATAGTAGGTTCAGTGGTGGTACATTTCATTTCAATCTTGATGGTGTTGTCACAGGTGACTTCGAAGCTCACTTGAGCCATCAATGTGCCAGGGTAGCCCTCGTGGAACCGCGTCGATACGTGGCTCATGATCACTTTCAGACCGCACACGTATGAGCGCCAGTTCACCTGTAAAATATAAATGAAATTGTAAGTTGTGGTTGACTTAATAATTTAGAAGGAAATGTAGATTTACAGAAGCGTATAATGTTATTAAAGAAGTCTATTTAATAAGCATAATAATAATTAATAAATGACTATGGGCAGCACGAACTACCAGGTACATCTGGTGATACAACCGAGCAAGTAGGTAGTTTGCGGATAGCCCAACTGCAGCTGAGGGACCACTTTTTGACTGCTTGAGTTTGATTCCTACCCGGAATGACTCGACTCTAGCTAGACTTTTTCCGAAAGCCAAATCCTAGACCTAGAGTTAACTCTATTTTCATGACCACATACCCCAACTTACTTTTTTCTTCTCTTCTTCTTCTTTTCTTCTGGTAAAAGGGGTAGGCGTGTTTTGGAATAGTTACGAATTTACACAGGTAGGTACCGGCCAAGCCGACTACTAAAACATCCTACATGCATCAAACCCTGAAAATAATAGCAGACTGGTGCGAAGAATATCAAATAGTTGCAAACCCCACCAAAACTGAATCTTATTCTTTTCTCCAGAAAGAGGAAGTAGCTGCACTACAGCTACCATGATTCGGCTCCCCGAACCCTTTCAACTGCATTTAAATACAAGGCACACTGAGTACACCACTACAAGTCATGTGGCAGCGCAAACACATGCCAGGCCAAAACTGCCTTACCATGTGTCCAGGTGGCTAAACATTGGTCGGACAAAATTTGACTCAAATCGACACGAGAAGAAAAAGAAGACTGCCTTACCTTATCAAAACCAACGTATCCGCCATGATAGTGATGGGGTCCCTTATTGCTGGACAGCATGTACATTCTGCCCGAAGGTCTGACTATCATTGTGGCATCTCTGATTATGTTCGCATTCCTGCCAATGGTGGCACCGAAATAAGGATTCCTAGTCTGAAAGTATTCTGTAATGAAAAATATTTATAAATCAAATTTAATCAACAATAAACAACTCATTAATAAAATTAAAATTAATTCATATTCCCATCGATTGCTATGAAAACTACAACATTATTTTAACAACCCTGCTTAGCAGTCCTTTATTGACAACACTAACCTTCTGGCCATATCATTGATGTAGGATTTCTATGATAATAAAGGGTCTAAAGAAAGTAGGCCAAACAATGATTTTTTTTTTAGTTGGCCCAACCTGTTTTTACTGTTCCATGGGCCCAACGGTGTTTTTTTTTTTTTTGATTGATTAATGTTTAAATCATTAAACCCCAAGCGAACACTAGCAATTGCTTTCTCATTTATAAGATCTGATCATCATCATATCAGCCGAAAAACGTCCACTGTTGGACATAGGCCTCCCCCAAGCGTCGCCACAACGACCGGTCCTTCCAACACTGGCCTGGGCTTCCAACGGAGGCCTTCCAATGCTGCATCTTCTGGTTTGTGGTCGCCACTCCAGAACCTTTCGCCCCCATCAATCTATCTGTTCTGCGTGCAATGTGCCCTGCCCATCGATATGTTTATAAGGTCTGGCCATGACATATATACCAATTTCTATCAGAACTATTTATTTACTAGTAAAACAAGAAAAACAATAAGGAAAGTACCTTCTAATGTGTCGAAACCAGCTAGAATGTCATCTGGATCTCCTTTCTTGTCAGGAACTGTAATATTGGTAATGGTTGCTCCATAAGTGATGACCTGCAGATTGCAAGAATTGCATTAGCATTTCCAGTTGCTAAATACAGTGACATGTCCAGTGACATATTGTATTTCAGATGATTCAATGGCCGGCTGCAACCACTATTGCCAGTTTTTTAGTGATTTTAGAATTAATTTTACAGTCAACTGCATTGTTGGCTACATGAACACACCCACACACAAGAAGAAAGCTGGTAGTCATCCAAGGCCCAATCCAAGGGGAGGCATGCCGGACATTTGCCCAGAGCGGCAAGACATAAGGGGTGGCAAAATTGAGTTATTCCTATCTTCCAACCTAGCCATTAGCCATCCACACCAAAGTTAGCCACCTTCACTTCCAACCTTCTTCAGGTTGGATAGTAAAAATATTTAAAACTAAGACTTATGACTTATATGGTTTTTGTGTATGTAAAAGGTGTCGAAAATTATCTCTGCCCGGAGTGGCTAAATAGCTAGATCGGGCCTTGTAGTCATCAACATTACTTCGAGGGCAGGCTAAAAGAGTCATTTCATCCCAGAAAATACTTGTCTGTAAGATATTCTGTATATTGTTGTTGGTAACAAAAAGGAAACAAAAAATAAACTGACTGGCCACTTCCGCTATTATATCATGCGTGTAGCACTGGATAATTATTTATTTTTTACCTATGACATACTTTTAATGTAAATTTAATCTTGACTCGATAACTTGTCTAGTTAGTCAGAAAGAAATTCTAAAATTAATTAATTAATTTACACACCCTAATAGATCATAGTATACAACGCACCCATTATACCTGTATGTAAGTAACACTTTTTTATACTTACCTGTATTATGTAAATAAATGTAGTGATTGATTGATTAAATAAACTTACTGCCGGCCCTTGACATTGAGAAATTGTTTTGCTCCTGCATTCAGCAGTTTATAGCCAAAGTGCAGAACAGCTTCACCTAATAATTCATTCATCACATGAGTTCTCAGACAGGAGTTTAAGCCGATTGTCTGTCAAGCACTCTTCAAAATCAACATGTTAACTTGATTTCTGCTGGGTTTTACAGGCATGATTTCCAAAGAGAGTGGAAATTACATCATGTGGTCCGCAATACATTATCCAATTAAACTAAACTGTTAAAGCTGAAGGACAAGAATGATAACCATGTCTCTCACACGACTTGTAGACTTCGATTCTTACAGTAGAAAGCCTGTTGTAGGTACCTACTGATATGGTTTTTCAAGAAAGCTCTCAATCTCAGAATTTTCGTCATAATTGGCAACGTTGCTGCTCCACGGAAAGCAAGATTATTGTGAATTTCGCAAACAAAACAAAGGAAGATCGAGACAGCATCAACTTTACGATTTGACCGCCAAACCAAATTCCCTTATGTACTGCTAGGAGTTTTCAGTTTGGCCATTTGGCATGATCGCATTCAATTCCATCAAGTTATTTATATCTGTTTCACCCGTTTCACCACCTATTTTTAATTTTTTTTAAGTATTATTTAGAAAAAGAAAAGCCTGAGTGATGATAATCATGTTTTTATTTACTAGGTACTTAATTAATTCATTCATTCATAATCATATCTTTTTACTTTTTAGATTTTGTTTTCATTGTTTTAGCTTGGATACAAAGTCTTTTAATCCATGTCTTCGTATTAATAGTATGCTTGTCTTGCCTATCATTAGAATATGAATGTAAAACATCCTAAAGTTTTTGTAGTATTTAGATTTTAGCAGCAAAATCAAGTAAACCTCGTCAAACTATAATTCAAAATTCTTGGCGCTCTCTAAATATGACAGTTGTCATCTAGACAGTCATCTTTTTTATATTTAACTAGCTGCGCCCGCGACTTCGTTCGCGTGGACTACAGGATTTTGAATTTATTTTTTCTAAAATAAAAGTAGCTTAAGTTACTCCATATTACATCAGCTACCTGCCAAAAAAAGTCCCGTCAAAATTGGTCCAGCCATTTCAGAGATTAGCCCGGACAAACAAACAGACAGACGGACAAAAATTGTAAAAAATGTTATTTTGGTGTATGTACCGTATATATTCATATGCATGTAAAGTTCTTTAAGCTATATTCTAGTTCTCAATCGATAAAGGAAGATGACGATGATGAAAACTGACTAACGGACATAGCAACATATAAAAAAATCGTAGTTACATGCGCGTTTGCGATATGCCCTTATCCTTTTTAACCCCCGACGGAAAAGAGGTGTTATAAGTTTAAGGTGTCTGTGTGTCTGTCCATGGCATCGTAACTCCTTAGCGAATAGACCGATTTTGATGTGATTTTTTTTATTTGAAAACTGACGTTGTCGAGATGGTCCTTATATACAATTTATAAAGATCTGTTCAGGTGTTCAAGGTCATCAGCTCATTTGTTAGCTGTGGGATATACATTGCAGGGTGTGGCGTAAATAGTGGTCTAACGTTAAGGAGTCGATACACCATAATAATCAAATACCACAATTTAATATTTTGATCGTTTTATATTTACTTAGCAGTATTTTTTTGTAAAAAAATATTTTTACGATGCACTTAAAGCCAAAGTACCTATTTCTCATGACAATTCCAATGAACCCAGACACTGCTGGGATACATTTTGTTATAATTATTATGAAGTTCCTGTATCTACCTTCCACCTTCGGGCTCCATCATTAGATAAGTTCGAGAGTACCACTGTACTTTCTGTACAATCAAGTTTATTCTATTTTATTCTACATCTCATGATAATTCTAACAAGCCCAGACACGGCTAGGATACATTAATTAATTAGGTACGGAGTTCCGGTGCCTACCTTCCAGCTTCATCATCGTCATAAAAATGATAACTTCGATGATAACATTTCATCATTTTTTTTTATTTCATTTACATCAACAATACTATTCCTCCAATAATACTATACCTCCATTGTGATACTCGTATCTACGTGAGTGTGAAATTCCGTTGGTATATCTTGGACTTCTTCACCAGTTCCACTTTATGAAATGGTACATATTGACAAATGCTTAAATACTTAAGTTCTCGATGAAAATACCAAATCACCATATGGTTGCCTATAATATTTGAGGAGTTCCTTCGATTCCTCTTGGATTCCATCATCAGAACTGGATTTTGAAAAAAATGGTTCAATCTGGAAGCATATCCCTTTAAGAGCAAAAAAATTCAAATCGGTCTATAAACGACGGAGTTCCGAGGTAAAAACATAAAAAAAGCATACCTATAAAAAAAACTGATTTGAAAAACCTCCTCCTTTTTTTGAAGTCGGTAAAAAAGAATTGATTTTAATTAAGCCATTTTTTAAATCGACGCCTGATTAATAAAACTGGTTACTTTTATATGTTTGCAAGTAAGATCACGATAATAGCTGGTTATTGTTTTATTGCTTATTATTATTTATAATTAGAGATACATCTCGTTTCTGCCGGAGCTGGGTTTTTTTTCTATGGAGCAAGATCATTCTCCTTTAGTACCAATAAATGTATATCAATAACGCCGACAAAGTGGTAAAAAATAGAAAAAAAAATGTTTTATTATGGTGCCCCCCCTATATTATCTAAATGGGGAGTGATTTTTTTTTTCATTTTAACCCTTTTTTTTTTTTTTTTAATAGCCATTACTGTCCCACTGCTGGGCAAAGGCCTCCCCCAAGTCCTTCCAGACATTCTTCTCTCGCGCCGTCTCTAACCAGTTCTCCTGATACGCGTCTAGATCATCTCGCCACCTCTTTCTAGAGCGACCTCGATGGCGCTTTTAACCATATTTTTATTTATATTTTAACCCTAACGTGTGATAAATTGTTGGATAGGTATTTAAAAATGAGGGGTTTACTAAAATCATTTTTGATAATATTAATATTTTCGGAAATAATTGCTTCAAAAGTTAAAACAAATGTGTGTTCCCCCTCTAACTTTTGAACCATAAGTTTATAAAATATGAAAAAAAATATCAAAAGTAGAACTTTTTATAGACTTTCTAGGAAAATTATTTTGAATTTGATGGGTTGAACAGTTTTTGAAAAGTTGTATAAAATAATTTCATAACTACGTTTATAATTTAAACATATCGGCAAGCATTTTTTTTAAATTAGTTTACATTATTTTATTATCCTGCACGTATCTTTTTTTAAATCGGCCGTGTGCTCCTTCCGGAGTGGATCTGCCGGCGGTCTCGACGGCCTGACACCGCGGCATCTTAAGACCAGCCCCCCTAGCCAAGTTACAACCGTTTCGCTTGCGCCGAACGCTTCGAGTTGACCTTGCCGCCAATTCTTTTGTTCTGAGCACGTGACTGAGCGTTAAGACGACGTCATTCCCGTACATTTGAAGCTTTCTACAAGCGTTAACTATTGCAGATTAGCAACTTGGCTAGGGGTACTGATGTGCGCGGGCGCCGGGGAACCTGGGCCCCAAGTTTGCTATTTTTATAAATTCGTCATTCCAACACGATCCCATTGTCATTTTGCTAAAAGTTTGTAATCTGCTAATTCATAATGATCGATCATTGATCGGTCAATGGTCTTGTAATAGAATCGTTGTAGAATGATAATTTCGAGCATATTAAAACCAATAACTGCACAATAACATTCAAATGGTAGAACACTGATCAAATAAACTGACAAAGTTTTAGCAGATTACCGCAAACGTCAAAAATTCATTTGTCAAAATGTACGAGATTACCATTTTATGTCACTTCTTTCAATGGAGTGTCAGTGGTTGACCATTGGAAAGTCATGATGACGCCATTATATTAGTAGATTACCAAACTTGTCAAAATCGACAATTATGACATCAATGATAGACCATTCTGACACTATTGTAATAGCAGACTTGAGGCCCTGGTGAGTCCCTCCTGAAGGAGCTGACGGTCCTCATCAATCTCATGCTCAGGTGGCCTCGGCGTCCGCAAAATTTCTAGTATGAGTTTACTTACCAGCATTCCTCTCCTCGGTGCACAGTACTGAAACATTAACCAGGAATATTTTATCTTTCTCACTGGTTGATGTTGAGGTACCGTGCTTGTCCGATGCGTTGAACGCTTGGAAAATGGCTTGTCCCAACACGGATTTGCCCAACAACCTGTCCTCACAGAGACGGTGGGATGTGCCGCTCTGCAGTATTGTACGGAATAACCTATGAAATACATTGTCAAGTACCTAAGTATCCTTTATTTACACGTCGTAAGTATCCTTTATTTACACACCATAGGCACTACGATGGATGACGCCTCGTTTCGGCTTGCTACCTGTCTACGCTTAGGCGCACCTTGTGTTGCTCCACATCGGTGCCACTGTGGCGAAGGTTTCGACAGCCTCGGACACCATGGCTTGTCCTGTTGCAGGAGCGTAGGCCGCATACCACGACACGCTAGCATCAACGATATTATTCGTCGAGCTCTTGTCACCGCCGGCGTACCTGCCGTATAAGAACCAAATGGTTTGGTACGTGACGATGGGAAGAGACCAGATGGTATGACGTTGATACCGTGGAAGGTGGATAGGCCTCTGGTGTGGGACGCAATCTGTGTCGACATCCTTGCGCCATCCCCTATTCCAAGTACGGCAGGCTGTGCTGGCGCTGCCGCTGCTGCTGCTGAGACCCTTAAACGGCGCAAATGCTGTAACCTTATTGGTAATTACAGTTTTGAGCCGTTTGGGGTCGAAACACTTGGTTCATGGGGTCCGAGTGCGCGTCTCCTTTTCAAGGAAATTTCACGCCGACTGATCGACACTTCACGTGACCAGAGGGCTGGCTCGTTCTTTGCTCAAAGAATTAGAGTCTTCTGGGCACATTTCCGGATGATAGCGATGTGGAGGAGTACTTTGACGCCTGAGCGTACTTTGTCATTTTGTATTATATTTATGTACATAGTTAGGTTTTAGTATAAATAGTTTATTTAGTATTTAAGTTTTTTATGTACTAAAATGTATTAAAATACTTTTTTTAAATAAAAAAAGAATTATAATAATTATTGGTACACGCAATCCCAAATTACCACCGAAAACCCAACATACATAACCCATCCAGTTTGTATAAATTAGTAACCCAATTCCCCGAGAGATGGCGCTGTACGTTAAGATTTTTCTTGAGTTGATGGGGTCCGGAAGGGTATAAGCTATTATATCGTCGAATTATCGGTTGGTCTCTCGTTGGCATTGGTAGTATTTGTGCTAGCTCGTTGTCTGTCGTTCACTGATAATAATAAGAATATTTGGTCATCATCATCATCATCTTCCTGCCCTAGTCTCGGTTTATTTGGGGTCGGCGCAACACGTAAGAATATTTGGTATAGTGGGAAATTGTAATGGGGACACTTATTGTGACGGACGGGAAACTACGGAACCCTACACTGAGCGTGGCCCGACACGCTCTTGGCTGTTCTTTTTTTCAGGGGATTTTAGTCCGGTGAGCGAAGTGGCCACAATATTGGACCTAGCCACCCTATCCTATCCTACCATATGATATGTCGCATTCAGGTACTCCCGCACTCGAATATAATCTAGATAATTGGTGTAAATATTTTTGATTTACTTTGCAGTACAAACAATTTATTGAAAGTTGACTATAATATTGACACAATTACTTGCGTATCTAATACGTAAGTAATAACATTTTTTGTGGTGGGGATTCTTACACTTATTTTTCAAAAAATCCCCACTGGTGGGGATTTCTGGAATAAACCAACAATTGGTATCCTTTATTTACACAGATAATAATATAGTTGTGATGATGATGTTTTTGAGGTTTTCGTAAAGTAATTCTAATAGTTTAAAGTTGTGTTTTTAACACAGATTATAATAGATTTTGAAATGTGACGTCACGAAATTTAGGACCACTCCCTCCCCGTTAACATGTGACGTAATTTATGGATGGCCCCTTTACCCTCTTTTGATATCCGAATCTTTTCCGACACTTTTTTCTTTTCTACGCAATATTCACTACCTGACTTCGGCAATGATAGGACTGGCAAAAGTGGAGGAAGCACTGCAGCCGCGCTGCCACCGTACGGCACTTTGCGGCTAATTTGAAGGCACCTACCTACCACATTTTCTCTGGCACTTATTTAGGCATTGTTTACCTGTACTAACATCCTATTTTTTGTTTTCCACGTGTACCTCCGGACGATGTCGATGTTAGTGCTGGATGCACATGAGCTCCCCTCGTCTGCGAACTCGTATTTGGGCTCCTTCTTTGGCCCAAGCTTTGTTTTTGCGTAAACACTTGAACGTCGACGTTCTCCTCGTGGCGCTTCTTTTGGCATGAACCCAAAACCATCCACAATCAATTCTACATCAGGAATCTTTGGTGGTTCTGGTTCTGGAAACTTCTGGGTCAACTTTACACTACCATCTCCACTACCGCTCTTGTTATCTTCAGACATTTTATTTAAATATCACAAGAAATTTAGATAAGTCCAAAAGTTGAGATTTATTTTATGATAAACCAATTTTTATATTTTAAAATTTATTTATAAAAATACACAAAAAAATTTTAGATGTTTTTTATTCTTTGTTATTCTGTCAAATGATTTAATAATTGATACATTCGTGAGATTTAAAAATAAATCTCGTTGGTCAGCTACTTTTTTAAATTGAAATTGCCTGTAAAAAGATTTTATATCAAAGAATAATCAGTTAATGCAAACTAATTTACCGAGAAGACTAAAATAGAGCACAACACTTAATATAGAACCAATAAAGCAATAACATACCTATAGGGTGAAGCCAGCGCAGACAGTCTCATATGTGGCAAACTGGCAAGAGGTATAAAACAAACAAGCGTCAAGCAGCTATGCAAGGTATGCAAAAAGCAGGTGCTTTTTGAGGGTGATAAATCATCAAAAATTTCTAAATTTCTTCTCTTGGTGGACCGAGATGTAAAATCAAACTTTACTACTAATACTAATCAGACTTAAAATAAAACCCACTCGTATTCCTTTTGTTGCCCTCTTGCGTTCCAGGGCCGCGGTTACTCAGTTGAACGATAGCGCAGCCCTGGCAAACATTGCCCTTAACGGCCCCCCTTAATCATGCGGACATCTCAGTCAAGCGGGCGTGGAACGTCGACCTAGTCCGTATTATCTGTGAGCTACTCATGACTCGCCTTCCGCTAGTTCGCACCTTTGGAACGCTTCTCCTGCAGCGCTCGCGGCCCGGGGATTACCTCTCGCTCACACTTTCCGCCATCTTCTTTGCTAATATATTACTGTTTCTAAGAAGGAAGTGAGTTCTTCCCATGCATTCTCGCTTCCTACATGACCTGAACCAGGGCGTGATGCGAATAGTTGCCGCCGCCGATCGCCTCCGTGAAACTCAGCGTTGCTTCGCCCAAACCGGGCAGACTTTTGTTCACCCTATGCCTCCCTTCGCCACTATCACCATATCCTCCGGGTGATCTGCACTACGGTAACACCCGAGACACAGGCGCTTGGTTGCCATTATTACAAAACTTTCCCATAACAATAAATATGGTCTTAATTCTGTATCGAAACCATAATTAATTTATTAAATTAACATTTTAAAAATTCAACCTTCACATCATTCTCTTCAGATTTACACTGAACCTAACCTTTACCATTTAACATTGTCTTTTTATTTTCTTTCTATTCACAGTTACTATAGACCGTGCTTACATTTGGAATCTTAAGTACTCTCAAAGCTTAAGTATTCTACCCAGGCAATTTAAGATCAGTAGTTCAATAACTACAAAAGTTTGAAAGTGGCGCCAGTGACTGAAAAGTTGAAAGGTAATCGGTTGCCTTGGTATAGTCACGTCTTCACGTGACTGAAGGGATGAAGCGCATATTACTAAAAAGAGTTCTGAGTATACATGTAGATGGATGGAGAGGGAGAGGAAGGCCGAAGAAAAGATAGATGGATTGTGTGAGGAGTGAAAGAAAAGGGAATTAGTGATAGTTTGACGGGTGATAGGACATAATAGAATAAAAGAACGTGTTGCGCAGACCCCATGTAATATGGGATAAGGGCAGAAAGAAAAAGAAGAGCAATAACTACAAATTAATGTCATCAAGGCTTTATTTAAATTAAAGTAAATAAAACTACAAAGTAAAAAATCCCAGTGATATCTAGTACACTTCTAGAGTTCAATAGAAATATCAACATGTGAAATCTATGTTAGTCACTTGCGCACTAGGTACAGTAAAATACTGACAAACAATAATTTAACCGTCGTTATGACGCAATCAGGCACGAATTTGTACATTGGCAACCATAATCAAACCCAGAATACTTTAACAGTTTGTTTATCGAGGTCCATCGTATCGCTCTTCCACTTTTCAGCTCCATCCAAAATGTCATTGAGCTCTTCAATGTAACCTACGTCTTTGCAAGGTGACGGTGGTATAATACTTATTATAGGTATTCCTATCTCTTGGAACGAACTCATTGACGAAAAGCCACTTTCATCTTCAATAAAATTTGCAACATGATTGAAGTCATTCCTTTTGTCCATCGTTCTTGGTTTAGTTTCCGTTTGTGTTTTAATACTTTCTTCTTTTTGATTCATATTAATGTCAGCGAAGTCATTTTCCAAACTGCAAGAGAGTGGAGAAGACGACACTATATATTCCGTCAGAGGTGCATCTTTGACATCTACAAATTTATTTGTCAGGCCGTTGAAAGCGTCTTCGCTATCATAAATTGTATTGAGGATAAAAGCATTAGTTGTGTCCTCGTCAATAAGATTTAAGGTAGAATTCGATTCGTTATGTTCACTGCCACCGTTAGAAGTATCGTCATTCTTCAAATTGTCAATATTGTCGTTGCAGTTACAAGAGAGATCGGGTATTTTAGTACTGAGTACTGTATTGGCAAGAGTGATCAGTCTAGATATTTCTTCAGTGATCTTTTGAGAACCGTCTGTATCCGACGACAAAGATAATTTGGATTGATTCCTGAAAAGCATACAAAAATAAATAAAGTTAAAATATATTGAACCAAATATATTATTGTAAAGTCATCAGATTTTTTTTACCAGACACCGTTGTAGTCTTTAAAACCGTTAACATTGCTTATGGATTTACTCATTTTTCTTGTGCTTAATCTTTTGCCAGTAGTCAAAGAGTATTCATGTTTGTTAACGTGCAATACGGATCGTGATCGTGGCAAGTCAACGCTGTGTGCGCTTGGCGATGCTTCCCTGTGGGACACCGGGTCTACCGGAGCTCCTGCGTCAGGAGCCTGGCATTCAATATGCTCCTTCACTCTGCTCAGGAAACTCACTACCTGCTTAAGTAAAGCTATGTGCATTTGTCTGTTCGCTTCTGTCTGAAAATAAGTTACGTTAACTTGGTAAATATTAATTTACTATATTATTATCAAATTCTCATCAAAATACTCAAATGTGATCATATCAATTCGCTTATCGCCAGCGATACAAATCAGCAGTTTTAATTCGCTTTGAATAAGATTGATTTCGCATTGCATAAATTACAGTAAATATTTTTACAAGTACCTATAAATAATCTTTTGGTGCACCAACTAAATTGCTATCTTATTTGAATACGTAAATAGTTTAATACCTGTGTTAGTTGCCATCTTAAAGTGTCGATTGCCATATTCAAGGCGGTTACTTCTGTGTCTCGTATATTGTAGTTCTTCATCGGCTTGTCCGGGGGTTTCACCACTTCCCCATTTTGCTCCGTACTCCTGATTTTAGAAAGTTGAGGACACTGCTCAATTCTTTCTGGAGTCTGCAACAAAAAATATTACATTCAAACATATTGTTACTATACATTAAAAGAAACTGTGTCATTGTATGTACTGTCATTAGAATCCAATTAAAGGTCGAAGACGATGAATCACGCACATACAAATAATTTCACTAAACCATCTTAGGGTCAAACATAATCACTGTCGTACAATTTTGTGATTTCAGTTAGAATACTAGTTATTCAAATAATAGTTGCCAAACAAATACGTCAATCCCGTTCAATGAATTGAATAAAATCGAAGAAGTACCTATAATTGAAGCTACATTGTATAGAAACAAACAATACTGCATCCACAATTATCATCAACCATTTGTGATTGTATTTTTTTGAGCCGTGAGAGAGGTATTGTGCTTTTCAACCGAATTACGCAAGAGTAGAGTTAGAAAAGAATGATAGTAAAAATACATTGAAAAAACGTTTTCAATGGCTATGAACAGTGAACGTTTTGTTGCAACAACATAGCTGGCCATCTTTCTGTAACTAAGTCAAGGTATCTTAGTCTCACGTATTACTAGAGGCCTACCTATAATTAGAATATATGAAGTAGTTGGTAGGTCCATACAGTGAAAGCACAGATTTATTAAAATCATGAAATATTCCTTCACAAAAAACATTAGGATATATACAAAAAATTCTTAAAATTGCAAAACTACTTCTTGGTTTCTGAAGTCGGTTACTAAGCAACGGGTTCCACCAACGGTCCTCTTACCTCTTGTTAAGAATTAGCAAAAAGTTGGGAGCAAGAGCATATGTAGGTGTAAATGATTGGCAGTGTCACAGTCATCCCACGCTTTTGCCTCGATTCATATTGACCTCTATGCAAACAATGAAAGAGTTGTGTTACTTGCTCCCGTTATAATAGCAGTTCTACAAGATTCTAATCTAACATGACAGTATAGAATATTGTGCATACGGGAGTGTATGCAGCATTAACGTACAACTTTTTGTGCTATATACCAACCCATATTGCAAATTCTGTATTTAATTATTTTGTAATTTCTAAATAATGCATAAGGCTACTGCACTGAATACATAGCACAATATAGCTGAGCTACAGTCATCATAAGAAATTATGTTTATTAAAATTAAATTATTTCACTGCCAGACAAAGGCTTCAGTCCTAATAATAATGCCAATTTAGGCAAACAAATATACAATTAACAAATAATTACAAACCTATGACCACTGGCTTACGCAGCCACTGACATAATCAATTCATTGACAAACAATAACAAGCTCATAACTGATATAACTGATGTTATATGACGACAAAACTGCTGAACCTACCAAACAATTTAATGCACATGAAAAGGTAGGTACCGACCCATTGTAATTGTAACAGTGGAATTCCACGTAAAACACTGACCTGTAAATTCATAACGGACTCATTATTTGATAAACTATCGTTGTAAATAACTTCAGTAAATTCCAGTGCAGTTGGAAATCTGCCATCAAAGTTAACGGGTATAGCTTTCATCCTATTTACGAAACTGTAGTCATTTTCGGTTCCTTCATCTATGCAGGCAAGTTATATGAAGACTAATGTAGGTCACTTTACCTATAAGAAGATATGAATCTCAGTTTTAATAGGAAACAGTGAAGGACGACGAATAAAGTAAGTCAAATTCAAGGTTCTCCCGTACTTATTTGTATACATGTTATTAATACTATACTAACCGACTCAAATATAATTTAAGAATTTTGTGCCTAATGCGAATCACCCAGTTATTACAGTAAAAGGCTACCGTACTACATGTGACGGTATTTTTTTTTTGCTTTGACGTAAAATACGACAATTATCTCCCGTTCACGCTGTTAACTAAACGGCATCATAACTAAGATGGTACAGTTATTTTGTGTTTGAAATTGGCCAAAGCGCTTGACAATGTTTTGCAAGAGTTTTCACACTCTTATTTGCTACTTAGATTTTTCTTATTGGTTTCAATTGAAATTTTGGAATCATTAAAAGTCGCATATCTCAGCGATATTGTAGCTTTATAATATTATATCTCCGATTTACACAATAGGAAGCACTTCCACTTTCTGCAGTCTACAACTTATCTATAAACAAACGGTTAACCTCTTTATAATATTATTTTAGACACGTTAATTAGAATGGCTGCTCTAGATTTGGATAGGAATGTCTTATCCAAGTTCTTAAGTTGGTTGTTCCGGTCGGCTTGCGGGTGTCAGGTGACGGGTGCTGGGTTCCTCTGGTTACTCAAGTGTCTGGATCGTTGGCATGGAACCGAACACGCGTGATCAAGGCCACTGGGCTACTATTCTCAATTTACAATGTAATTTCCAACATTAATACATTAGGTACGGAGATTTAAATAAATGCACCTGTTCTTTGGATAATGATCTAGGTAGATAGACAAAGGAAACGTCGGTTACAAAGTCTTCGTTTTCGTTTGTTTTGTTTTAGTCCTTTATCAGCAGAAAGATTTGATGCAAAATTTAGATCAATGACAGCCAACATAGTTGATTTAATTGACCTCACAAAAGTTTCAATTTAAGGTTGAAAATTGATTCGATTCGCCGCAACATTACCTACTTGAATTATTTTTTTTTCTGCACAATCGTCCCTATCATAGACTTTTTTATATTTCTATGGTCCCCACAGGCAAAATTTCAAGAGTAAGTCTAGTTACCCATTACGGATTATAAAAAAATTGCTACTTTCTTGCAGACAAAATGACGGTCATAAAGTTTAGTAACAGTCCGTGACAAAACATCAAACTGCTTACTTCGCCAAGTTCATAAGGTATCATTTTCACCGAGGTTACGTAACTCTGACTCATGGCCCAAAAACTATAGTGTTGTCCGACAGAATTGGCGGTTGCTTGGTTGCAGTTTTGTGTGGTGGGGTTAGCGTTTCAATGAGTCGGGTTAGCATCGCGCTGACGGTGAGGCAAGCCCGTCATGCATAGCCGGCGACGCGTGACGCTCGCGTCCGGCCCGAGCCCTCGGAAGCATTAAGCCCAGGGTAGGGCTCAAAACGCATAAAGGGAAACAGTACCGACAAGCCAGAAATAATTATCGACTTTTTTTATACGATTCTACATAAAAATAAAACCACTGTTGGTACTTCCATATTTCGGCTTCATTGCTCTTCAAAAAGGTTGAGCTGAGTTGTGCTAATAATATTCGTGTCATGTCCGTGAAAGGATGCTATCAGTTGAAACTGGTCATCTCTTATCTGACAGTTGATATTTTAATATTTATATTTAGTTTTTATTTTATTTACATTGTTCTCACATGATAATTTACATTTAAAGCACCCTTTTTTACTGTTTGTTCAGCCGATTTTTCTATTTCATAGGCATTAAAAGCAAAAAAGTGGTTGGATTACCATAAACAGTTGGTAATGCAACCACTTTTTTGCTGCAGCCATCATTTGTCATGTCATCAACGTAATAAAAGTCAAAATCGGTTGAACGTAGAGTAATAAAAGGTTTTCTTAAATGTCTAATGTTATTTTGAACGGAGTATAAGTAGTGTGTAGATATCGTAAAAATGTAAATATAAAAGATTAAATAAAAAAAAGAAAATAAAAAAAGAAATATTGTTACCATTTCTGTTTCCATGTTAAAAACTGGCCAAGAGCGTGTCGGGCCACGCTTAGTGTAGGGTTCCGTAGTTTCCCGTCCTTCACAATAAGTGTTCCCACTTACAAGTTTAAAAAAAGGCTATTTGTTACGTTGACATACTAGGTACGGAACTCTAATAAATACGGAACCCTAAAAACGGGCCCACAAAGGACGGTGATAACTAAAACAGTATGCAAGTAGTAGAAATTTCAGCGATTGTGCACTCGTAAAATTACGAATATATTTAAGAAGCAACGATTTTTTACCACGGTAGGTCATGAAAGCACGGAAAATCTTAACATCGACTTTTAAAAAGATGACGTCATTATGCAACGCCATCTATCGAACCATTTATGAACTGGTTTTTACCTTAACATTTTGATAGATGGCGTTAAAAACGTTAATTTTAGTTTTGTTCTAAATTGCCTTAGCATGGAACATGTTCCTGATAGAAGTTTTATGTAGTTAGACCAACCGAACAATTCGATAATACCCGACCCCATCAACTCAGGAAAAATCCTAACAGCGCGAACGCAAAATAGCCCATAGTGCAGTGCCATCTCTCGGGGAATTGGGTTACTAATTAATACATAGGTACCAGAAGAAGTTTTCGGTGGTAATTTTAGATTGCGAAAACCGATTTTAATAATTCTTTTTTTGTTTGAAAGAAGATACGTTCAGGATAATAAAATATGTAAATGAAGTTAAAAAAAATGCTTGCATATACGATTATACTACAAACTTAGTCCAGAAATTATTTTGTACAACATTTTTGTCTTTTTTGTACAAAAACTGTTCTTTCCATCAAGTTCAAAATGATTTTCCTAGAAAGTCCTTATAAAGTTCTACTTTTCAGTTTTTTTTCATATTTTCTAAACTTATGGTTCAAAAGTTAGAGGGGGGGACATTGTTTTTTACTTTTGGAGCGATTATTTCCGAAATTATTGACATTATCAAAAAAATATTTTAGTAAACCCCTATTCATTTTTAAATACCTATCCAACAATATATCACACGTTAGGGTTGAAATTAAAAAAAAAATCACTTCCCACTTTACATATAGGGAGGCTACCCTAATAAAACATTTTTTTTCCAATTTTTATTTTACCACTTTGTTGGCGTGATTGATATACATATTGGTACCAAATTTCAGCTTTTTAGTGCTAACGGTCACAGAGATTAAGCGAGGACGGATAGACAGACAGACGGACAGACAGACATGGCGAAACTATAAGGGTTCCTAGTTGACTACGGAACCCTAAAAACTCGCGTCTAAATTTATTAATCTATGTTTTTCGCTTTTATTAAAACTTTGAAGTATATCTTTGTGCAACAAATGTTAGTTTTTATTAAGAAAAGGGCCTGCATAAAATACTCTCGTTTTACGTGGGAAATTGCACTAGGTATTTCGCATCGTCGTATACACCCTTAAATTTTAATCGTTTTAATCCCGTGGAGGGTCGATCTGGTACATGAAACACTGTCAATTTGTAAAGAATAAGTTAAAGAAAAGTACCTCTTTTTCAAAACTCGTATTAATTTACGCATGTATGAAATTAATTTCTTTAAGAAAAAGTCAGCTGAGCGAGTTCAATGACCTGTAGGTACTTTTTACGCAACGCCGACTATTAACTAAAGGTCATTGAACTCGCTCAGCTGACGTTTTCTTAAAGATACTAATTCACAATTAAAATTTAGCGGTGTACATATATATATTTTGTTAATAGCCTATACTGTCCCACTGCTGGGCAAAGGCCTCTACTAGTTTATATATATGTAAATTAAAAAAAATACGATTCAATGCTGATTGATATAATTAAATATTATAAAAATAAAATTATCGATATTTTAGTAACATAAAAGTGTATCCTGCTACATAGAAACTGTAAACTTCAACTAGAAAATAAACAAAATTAAGTTATCCTGCAAACTGTGTAGTTGTGTACTAGAAACTCACTCACCTAAATGAAACTAGTTGGTATTGTTACGTTGTGTGGGCGACGTACAGCCGACCTGTCGCTCCTACCTGACGCAATACTGCGATTAATTGGTAAAAACCTAACAGGTATACGAAACAGACAACAATCTGTCTTTTAGTAATTAATTTCGTACTTAGGTAAATATTTGTTTGTACTGCCCTCGATCAACTTTAAAAATTAGCCGTTAACCCAGAAACAGAGGATCGTTGTTACATAAATATTTCTATGCTCGCTTGCTGGTCATAATTAATACGTATAAACTTTTGATTTCATTCTTATGTATAGGGCTTTTTTTTCGGTGGGTAAAAACCATCAAAATGACATCCCCCGCCCTTGGGCGGAGTGGGAGATAGTGTCAGACTCTTACTGACTAAAAAACCCACCACGTTCCTTCTTGCCTTTCATACCGTGGGCGAGCCTCCCTTTCGGAACTAAACCCTGACCGGAAGAGGCAGCGTTGGAAAGCCTCCTACAAGGTGGACCGATGACCTGGTGAAGGTTGCGGGAAATCGATGGATGCGGGACGTACAGGATCGTTCATTGTGGCGTCACTAGGGGGGAGGCCTATGTCCAACAGTGGACGTATGTCAGCTGAAATGATGATGTTCATAATAAATAAATAAAACCCTCGAATCCTTCGGTACCCATTTCGTTTCAGGTCTACGCACGGTATCCTTTCCAGATATTGCCCGTGGTCCTAGGTGGACAAGTCTTTGAAATCAGACTCCGGCTCTTGATGTATCTGTTCAACAATAGCTTCCAGAGGTAGGTTTGTGGAAAAAACTGAGTTCAGTTTTTTTAATTTTTTCATCATCATAATTTCAGCCGATATACGTCCACTATTGGACATAGGTCTCCCCCAAGTGTCGCCACAATGAAGGATCCTGTGCGCCTCGCATCCATCGGTTTCCTGCAACCTTCACCAGGTCATCGGTCCACCTTGTAGGAGGCCTTCCAACGATTCATCCATTATTGATTGATCCATGATGATTTCTTCCATGATTTTTTTCTGTAAAAACGGTAACCATGATATCTCATTATATCTACTATTAGTTTCACAGTAGGTAAGTATCTTCTGGTATACATCTAACCCATAATTGCCCGTTTCTGTTTTAATTACTATGGTATTATTGTTACCTTTTGCAAGCTCACTAACCCAATTTGCAGCCATAATCGGGCAATAACACTTAATTTATTTTTTTATGACAAAACCGTTTGTTCGTATAATTGCAAACAAAAGGAAGTGGATAGATACGAACATAGTCATTTGTAAAAACATTATTTTCAAGTATAGTCGTATAAAATTGTAACAAGATTAGCTAGATGCTAATTGAAACGGAACTTTAAGGCTAAACTTGTGTAAACACAGTACTATACATGTGGGTATAAGTTGTCCGAAGCCTAAATATGTTCTCGGTTCGCGGCACACCTTTTCCTAAACCCTTTTTTGTGGTGGTTCTCCCGCACTTGGATGGAGCAAGACGGTGTTTCTGAATTTTACTGACTAATCCCTATCTAAGTTTCTTATTTGCTCTTTGCGTTCTAGGGTCACGGTTAGAGATGTGCCGTTGGCGGCGGCGAGAATATTGCTGGCAATTATTGCCACCAATATTCATACTTCGGGCAATATTCCCATTTCACGGCAATATTGCCGGCACATCCCTAGTCATGGTAAAGGTAGAACTACATTGGACACACATGGACCACGTGCGGAGAACTGGGCGCGTCGGTCTCCATACATTTTGTATTGTAACTAGACTTGTAGAGCTACATTAGATCCACGAAAAGCGACGCCAAGCGACGCAACTCTACGTACAATTGAGGCCCACGTGTGCGTCGGTCCAATGTACTTCTCACTTAACTCTTTCAATCGTTCGGGCAGCGCCCAGCCCTGGCCCTGCTGGACCCCTTCGGTTTTGCTAACATCTCTTACCTAACCACAGCGGCAACAACAGGCGTGATATATGTATGTTGTCTATGTTATTCTGGAAAAATCCGCATTATCAACAATCAAAACAAGAGCTCAATCATCAGGGGTTTACAGCTTACATGAATAAATAAGCATGCATCGTCTTGTGACCTCATTTTATATCATCGGAGAACTTCTCCTCCGTCGTATTGATTTATGAATTATTCGCTGCCGTTTTGAAATTGAAAATAGTCCTCATTAGAAATTCAAAACGTTTCGCCGTCGTCTGTTTGTTTATAAGCTTATGATCATAATATCAGCTTCCTTTGGACATTTTGTTATGCCAGAGATCCGTTTGAATGTCTCCACTTTTTAAGAAGTTTTAGAGTTTTCGTGCTTTCGCATAGCAGCTTGCAGCACTGTCTGGCTGGCTGCAGGCAAGGAATTTGATGATATGATCACCATCATATAGCACCATCCCGCACCGAATCCTATAGCTCACTAGCACCATACAGATGAATTCTTGCACTTTTGGAAATAGATCGGTTAGAGAGGGAGTAGGAGCCCAAAGAAAATATGGATGAATTGTGGGAGGAGTGTTAGAAAGAAAAGAGAGTTAGTGATAGCGTGACGGATAACAAGACAGAATGAAAAAAAAAAACTTGTTGAGCAAAAAACACGGGACTTGGACAGGAAGACAATGAGACAAATAATGATGGAACTGTTACATAATACAACAAAGCAAACTTTGCAAAGAAAACTAAGGTACTACGCACCTCTTATAGGATTGTTAATACCTTACAATACAATTCGAATGCAGAGCGTTTGTCGATAGCTTCGTGCATATGCGATGAGGCTTACGTAAGGTGTAGATAAAGGTGGATACGCACGAGGCAACAAATGTAACACAGAACAATATTGCTCGGGACTTCATATCTTTTGATCAACATAAACCTTGTTCAACCTTCTGATGCTCAGAGGTATATCGAATGTATTATTACTATTGTGTTTTCTACACTCTAACGATCAGACTGCTCCTATAACCGTATTGGAGCAGTCTGATCTTTGATCACATCTTTTATGAAGTGATAAAATAGCTTTATCTACAGCGTGTGTGGTGTAAGGCCCTTCAAGCACTTCAAAATATGATCGAATCTAGCCTTTCAACTGCAGAGGTTCTTCATTATACTAATTATTTCCTTTAACAAAAAATATAACTACACGGCAGTCACACACTAAAAATCTCACAAAAATCTAGATAGACGACAAGATCGTCTTTCATTCATCCACGAACACGTCGCAATCAGATTTAGCATTCCAGAGAGCATTTAGCGTGGAGTTTGCGCGAGGGAGAGGAAACTGAGCCACGGTTCGATTCCCAGAAATCGCGAACAGTCTGCGTGTGCATCCGATTGTGGCTATTGATCGAAGAAAATACTTGATATCGCACTTCGGTGTCTGTTTTCTCGTACCCACAAGATCTTACACGTCATATGAATAATTTGGTAATTTTTTTGTCTAATCTTGAAAAAAATCGCAAACCACAGTAGTTCAACTGAAATAACATCCACAAACCCAAGAGTTTCACTGGTTACATTATTTACATATTGGTTTATAATATATACCCTTAGTTGTATAGGAGAAAGTTAGAAGTATACGTACAAGTACGAGTATATGAATGGAAAATTGAAATTGATGCAGGTGTTAATATAGGTTCCAAAATTAACCTTTTTGAATCTTTTCTAAAAGTCTGTCTTGTGGGTGGTCCGGTGGTATCTATTTAGTTCTTACGAGAAACCTATTACAGCTATTGAAAAGGTGAATCAATACTTCCATACATTTATGGTTTCGTAAAATACATCAAATAAAAAACGTCAGTGGCATTGCGTGCCCCAGGTAGTCGTGTTACTCGTGTGTGATCGGCCTCACTATTCCCCTCACGTTCGCAGTTCGTGTCTGCTTCGTCTGCTAGTATCAGATCCGGTACACCGTCGTTTGTATTTTTAATACACGCAGCATTACGGTGCGGAACTTAGTATGGAGTTTCAAATATAAATTAGGTACTTAGTAAGATTACAATAACCGATATTCGGTTCAGAAGCGATTCTATTGAAAAATGGATTTGGAAGTCGTGATGGGAATTTGATTTGTGTTCGCGGCTTTCAAAATTTCTGGATGATTTTGGTTTCGAAGACTCTTCTGATGGTATTTATCATTTTGAGAATTTGTCTAGCTTGACCAAACCTAAAAAAAATACAAATATTTATTCTTATTTCAAGCTTATTTTACATAACAACCATTCACCTAAAACGATCACAAAACAAACCGCAAAATGTATTAACTCTTCTAACAATTTGGATGTTCAAAAGAAACTAGAGCTAACACAACAAAGTATGTTATATAAACATAGGAAGTAACTCGAAATATTTGTTTACAAACATATTGCGAAACAAAACGAAATACTGCGCGCTAAATACATGTATCGTTTTCTTTTTGAACGGAAAACCCGTGAAACCAAAAAATATACCCACATGCAAAGTTTTGCACACAACATGCAAACTATTTATTCAATTAAAGATTTATCGATTGCACGCCTTCTAATTATAATTTGAAAAATGGTGACTTATCATGTCACGATTATGGCAATAATTTGCTCAGCTCAACCACTTCATTTCTACCGGCAGCGTAAATAATCACGCGGCTTTTTATTGTAGGGCTATGAAATCAGAGGAAAAAGTTGACCAAGAAATTGACATAAGGTCTATGCAGAAAAGAAAAGCCTTTGATCTGCAATAAAGTTTTTAATTTCGGGCTTAATTTGATGTCTTTTGCGAATAGTCTCATTCGTAACTTATTTTCATTTGGCCGTGAGGAATTTTTGGGATGGTGTGAACATTGCAGCGCAAGTTATTGTTAGATGTTTAGCTTGTGATGTTATATGCCTTTCCTGTTCTTTTCCCTGCACTCTGTTTAAGTTAGAGCAGGTAAGGGATAGTTTAGATAAGGAGAAAAAAATCTTTCTTACGTAGACTTTTTTTTCGATGGGAAAAATCATCCAATGACAACCCCCGCTCTTGGGTGGAGCGGGAGATAGTGTCATACTCTTACTGACTAAAAAACCCATCCCGTTCCTTCAAGCCTTCATACAGGGGCTCAAGTGCCCTTTCGGATAACCCTGGCCCCAGTAGGCCCGACTGGGCCCCTGCTGTTGCTGACAACTCCTTGAGGCGCGCGGGAACAGTGCGCGCCGTCGACCACTTGGGCTTGGTCCGGACGGTTACCGGACGGCCGGACAGCGAGCTACCCAGAATCAGTCAGACGATTTGAATCAGACCGTCCACCAGACGAAGAGATGGAATCATAAAATAGTAGAATTGGAAGACCAACGAAACGTGACTCTAAAGGAACAAACAACGAACTATTGAAACGTGGACTAAATGATAAGAATGGAATAAGACATGTTGCATCGACCTCGATAACATTACAATAAAGAAAAGAAAGTGATGTAGTGTGCTACTGCGTGATATTAATGATGTGTGCTACTTAATTAATATCGCAAATGGTTCAATTGACTGTCCTAAATTTGTCTCAAAATTATCAATACGAACTTATCAGATGGGGCTGCGTCAGCGACCACTTCTATTATCATGCATATCATCTGAGAGCCAGTCGCAGTTTTAACAAAATTTCTTGTGAACCCGTTATTGACCTTTTACCGGCACAGCTGTTAGGAAGCTCTATGCAAAGCTGCATAGAGCAAAATAAGGTGCAAGGTGCAGGTAGTGGTGAAACATAAATATTGTTAAAGTTTGTTTAAAATTATTGACAGTTTAAGGTATTGTACCAACTTTGAATAAGTAGGTACCTTCTCTATACAGGAAGTAATAATTTTGTCATAATATGCGTGGAAGCTTGTAATTAGCATTTTAGTTATTTATTTCATTATTTCACTTTATTTCTTCTTCTTCTTCTTCCTGCCCTTATCCCATATTACTTAGGGTCGGCGCAACACGTTTTATCATTTTATTTATTATACTATTATTAGTCTGTAAACTTTCCTAAAATGTGAAAAAGAAAAATAATAAATATAAACTAATAGAAAAGATTCAACTAAAAAAATATTTTTGTACAAAATCAGGTCATATTGGCCACGATACAGTTCAAGTTCTCTGCTGGTGACCACCTCGCATCATTGGCGCTTGATATCTGTAATCTTTACGTACTTCTAACTGATAGTATCGTATTGCGGCATAATTCTTATAAGTGGGTCAGATTCGCTTCATTTATAGACTTATTTACTTTCTTCAACTTTGCAAATAATGCTATAAGTGTTAACGTGTATATTTTTGTTATAGCTAGCTAGAGATTTTAGCTGTTGTGCTTAAATATATTTTATTCTAAACTTATTTCTCTTCGTAAAACCAGACGGATTTAAATATGCTTTATAATCAAAGTTATTTAAAATTTTAATTATTTTAGTATTTCATTCGTCATTTCGATATTTAATAGTTCAGTACCCCCTTATTATCTTGCACATTGCTTCTATGTCCACAAATGCATGATTAACAAACAATTTAAGAAAATATGTTTTAAAAGCCTTAATAAAAATCTTGAATTGACACGTTTGGTCTTGATGATCTCTGATATTTTTGATCCCTTGTATTGATCGAGATCGCCTTTTATCACATAAGCGCAAAATCATGGGCACAAGCGATTCGACTTTTGCGCGTCAACTGATCGCGCGTTAAAAGGACAAATTGGACAAATAATTAATAACTAGTTTATTTAAGTCTAGAAACTTATTCTATAGGATATCCAGAAGACTTTATTTCTTTCACCACCACCACCACCACACTTAGGTGTCAGTGGGATGACAATGATGATGAGATCTTAGGATTTATTAAGCCGTTATCGCATATAACTGTGTAGTTATGGAGGTATCCCATATGACCGACAGAAGTAGGATTCGGCCGTGAACGAAACATCAGCTTCATTTATTTATATTGATTCATACTTGGTAATGGTACGACAAAAGTTGATGTAAGGCAGTTTGTAACATATTGCCAAAGTAAATCTTAGGAAATATCGATTAATCGTATCGTATTTGCCAACCCTATCTTGGACGTAGAGGGTCCTTTATCATTGTCAAAGTCATAGTCTTCAGTCTTACGAGTGCTTGCATTATTAGCGTCACTTGCTCTTTGTAATTGTATCGATTTGTTTTGTGGCTTTCTGGACTTATTGCATATGTTAATGGACTCTGATTGTTTCAAAAACGAAAAATAGGTAGCTACGAGTATATAAATGTATTATGAATTTATGATATATTATTTTTCAGTTTCTTAAAAATCACTTGGAAGTATGAAAAATCATTATTCTTTGTTAAGGTTCGATTATAACCTCAACATCTGATATGTTATTTACCTAAACATATCTCTTCTGAAGCTAGCCCGCTATAAAAATAAGATCTTATAGGAATTTACTAATGTTGGAGAATACAATACATAATTTTCCGATGCTCTTGGCTGCAGGGTGACCAATGTATGGGTGCAGAGCAATGTCTTTTCAAAAGTAACTGTGTCGGTTGCAAACTGGAATATTATTCCTGGAACGTTATCCTTGAAAATGCAAAAATAAATCAGCAAATATTGCTTGTCACAGCTACGCTACGCAAAAAGATAACGCTAACATACACGCTCCTAGCGGTACCCGCTATTCTCATGGCCTCGCCTGCACCAACATAGTTACTCCATGAAAAAGTATGTCGTCTCTTTGTGACTCGGTTTATCGTTCACACGGGAAATATTTATAACGCATTATTAATCTGATGCTTATTATTATGTCGCGTCTGCTTCTTGACGGATAGATAGTAGTGGTACTGAAGTGATGGTACGTCAATGATATTTATATGGGAGTATTGAAAGACAAAGCTGAGAGTTAGCGTTCTGAAGTCGAGTGCAATTCGACTTTTTTTTTTGTTAAATACGAGTACTGTACTGAAAAATAGAATGTGTAGGTTACCAACCAAATCCGTGTTTATCATCGTCTGGGATCGCAGTTAAGCACTGGTTTATATTAGATAAAAAAAAATAATAAAAAAACTACATAGTTTCGCCTAGGACAAACCCGCGATACTAGTCCAAGAGCGATCATAGTAAGCCCGAGGTTTTAGGGCACCACGACACGGCCAGGTTAGGTTAGAAGACTTATGGCTTTCGAGTTATTTTTTTATAACCACCCAGAAATAGAAGCCCCGCGTACAGGGGCTTCACGCGCGTAAAGAGAACGTGTTTAGCCGGTAACATAATTATACATGTTATAGTATATATTTGGCTCAGAAGTGGGCTACATGTAGGGCACCATCAGTAGCATCCATCAACTACTGTAAAGATCAGGCAAGAGGAGAAGCAGGACGATTATTAGTGCAATACTATTCTATGAAACTCACATTATGAAAATAAACAGAAGAAACCCTATTTCTTTTTTTTCTCTCACCTAACATCAAGGATTCCTCATACTACTTGTTTTTTCTATCCACGTCTTTCAATAACAAGTTCCAAACTAGTTGCGTCTAAAAAACATAACAAGGCAATTACTGGCTGATGGCACCGCATTGCCGATTACCTGTAGTCTGTACCAAATAGACGCAAGTAATCGATTAGGTATCCAACATTGAGCAACTTTGAACAAATTATCGTGCTTGACGATCGTGCCAATTAGGGGCAATATTATTGCGGCTGAGACGTGCTACCTATTTTGTGTACAACATTTTGAGATTTACTGATTCCTATTTCTATCTGATAACCAATATTTTATTTAAAAATATTTAACTAACTATAATTACAGTAAAATAATAATAAAACCCTACGCTAATTACAACTAAAAATTAAACTATAATATGGCAAACCACTCAAAAAACTTCCAGATCGCTATCGACTGGTAATGTGCTCAAAAGCCTGGCGGCATTGCCACGCTGTATGGCAAATATGGCAATGCTCATCCTCTGTTCAATGTAAAAGTCAGCCCTTGGGTCACGCGAAGTGTGAACTAGACCTTTCGACAGATCTTTAAACAACTTTTCTATTCTTCCTTTATTTTGTGTCGATGGACTCGAATAATTTATTTCCTGATCAGTATACCAATGCTAGGTTACATTTCAGTATCAGGTTATCAACAACGTTACAGCTTTGTTATTGGCCTCGAATAATTCCTGGAAGGTGCAGGTTGTGGTACAGGACGGGCAGCACAGTAGGTAAGTGACTCATGTTTTGTGAAGCAGCTGTACACTGGTACTGTGTTGGAGATGGGTCAAGGAATCGCCTCCTTCTGCGAAGCAGTAATGCTGGCAAAGAAGGAGGCCGACCGCATCAGGTAGCTCGCTCCGATCATCCGATAGCTGTCCGATCATCCGGTAACTGTCCGGACCGAGCCCAAGTCGTCGACGGCGCGCACTGTTCCCGCGCGCCTCAAGGAGTGTCAGCAACAGCAGGGGCCCAGCTGCCTACCAGCGAGCCCCGGTATGAAGGCTAGAAGGAACGGGGTGGGCTTTTAGTCAGTAAGAGTCTGACACTATCTGCCGCTCCGCCCAAGAGCGGGGTTTGTCATTGGATGATTTTTCCCACCATAAAAAAGGGGCCCAGCTGGGTCGAAGCCTACTGGGGCCAGGGCTAGCTTCGAAAGGTAGCTCGGCCGCGGTATGAAAGGCAAGAAGGAACGGGGTGAGTTTTTTAGCCAGTAAGAGTGATACTATCTCCCGCTCCGCCCAAGTGCCGGGGATGTCATTTGGAGCGACCTGGGTCTGCGGTTAAGAAATTTTCAGACTTAACACTGCAGTTCGAGTCCAGGGGCAATGTATTGATGGGGAGATGAAGAGTGAGAGGAATTGGATGTTTTCGTTCTCTTTGCTTCGTGTTATGGAAAAGGAAGATGTTAGTATTATTGCAACCAAACCTCATAATTTACTTTTTAATGATCGAGGTATCGCTAAGTTAGTCAAAATGTTAAAGTGATTTGCTACAACCTTTTTTAGATCGATAGTAGTCAAAATCCACTGACTGTAACTCTAGAGCTTGAATCTAAATACTTGATTACCGTGTTTAATTATCCACAGCTCAGAAAACTAATAGTCTTGTCAACAACAAACAAGCTTTACAAGTATTTGACCTCTCGTACTGTTCAAATTGACCGCATCTTCATCTAGATCATAATAAACTTTGCAAGTTCAAAAACCTTTTCTACCTCCATTTTTTTATCTCTAAATAATTCATAGGGCTACGCTCCGCCGACGCGGGCGTTAAAACAATTTTGTTTTAGGTGTTTAGTTTTATATGTACGAGACAGGTGCGCAAGCGCATGAGTCATCCAGGCCGGATCCAGGCGAGCCGAGTGTGTGAGCAGTGGCCACCCGAGTGGAACAACTTAATATGTATTTATATCAAGCGCCTTGGCATAGAAAGAGTTTACGCTACGCCAACCATCGAAATTTTTAAACAAAAGGGTTTTGCTCTTTGCGGTTTGGATGTAATTGATGGACTGTTGAGTAGGTACGTACCCTTTCGATGTTTTGTTCTACCTAGGTTTCATCGGATATTCATTAAACCACAAGCGAACGCCGGCGTTCGCGCACCTATTGTCTTTCTATTGTGTCTGTAATTTCCACGATTGAAAGGTTAAAAAAAACCTTAGGTATTCAGTCAAAGTCGGAAAAAATAAAAACAGAAACAGGAAGTACCTAAATAGTAAGAAACAGTGATTTTTCTCTCTTGAATCAAGGTACCAAGAGGACGGTAGCGTTGCTAGCAGTCACTTGTTTTAACCCTCCGTGTTCGTGTTTCCTAGACAACTGCAAATCCACGAGGATTTCCCCACGAATAATGGAGTTATCGACGTGAAAATAACAGCTTCACTTAAAATTAACTAGACGATGGAGGGTTCCTTTTAAAATAATTTCTATTATCTACCTCACTTGTAACGGCCAAGTACCCAAGCACGCAGACGGTGTTGCAGATTTCCGGCCCCTATGAATGCTATTCTAAATCTAGCATATCAATCCAACTGTTTGTTATTCTAGATGGAAAAATCTAGTGCTGTTTTATCCGACCCAAGAATCAAAACCAACACCTCATTGTCAGCAGTAGCGCTTGAATAAGCGAACGGGGCAGTCTTCCAAACATCATTTATATTTAATTACTAGCTTTTGTCAGCAGCCTTCGCCCGCAGGCGTAGGGTAGCCAGCCTTTCGGTGTTTTACAGGATGCACTTTGGAGAGTGTGCGCAGCAATTGCATGACTTGATTCCGCCATCGCAATTCTACTATCGGACAACCCGACGTACGGCGAATATTCACCCTTACGTTGTTGAAACCTCTACGGTCCGGACTAAGCGTTTCGCCTCGTCGTTTATACCGCGTACGTCGAAGGACTGGAACAGTTTGCCTGCTGCGGTCTTCCCGTCCTATTATAATTTGAGTGTCTTCAAGGCTAGAGTAAATAGGCTCTTAATAGACTAGTGCGCCTCACCATCAAAGATTGCATCGCTACTTACCATCAGGTGGGATCGCAGTCAAGCACTAGTTTATCTCAATTTTAAAAAAAAGACACAAAATATAGCCTATGTCATTCAGGAATAAAGCAGCAATCGGACCAGTACTTTCAGAAATTGCCTCCTACAAACAAAAAAAGAAACTTTACCTCTTTATAATATTAGTGTAGAAGTAGGTTCAAGTATTCCATAATTGCTTAATATCTATGTAAGGGCATGGAGGTCGTCAGCTACATTTAATTATTTGTCCAATGTTACACACCACCATAATTGAGTTTTTAAATACCAGTTAATTTACACTTCTATGTTAAAAGGCTCGCCACACAGGCAGTGAACCATTGCTAACAGCAACCATTAGTTACCAGTAACCACTCGCTGATTTATATAAGCGCCTTTTTTGTGGTTAGATGGTTTTACAGGTTTTTATACGTGATGGAATTCTGTATACTACATACTACAGGTTAGGTTGCATGTTATAACCAGTCTCGCTTGATTTCATCACATATACTAAGTTCTACTAACGGCTTCGCTCGCATAAAAATAGGTTGCTCTATATAAACTTCGGTCCATATCCTTAGGGGTAGAATTTTGTAAAATTCTTTCATAAACAAAAATTCAAAGACATGTGACATCTAGCAACCCGCACTGGGCCCGCGTGGTGGATTACGGCCCATTCCCTCTCCTAGAGAGGAAGTTTGAGTCCCAGCAGTGGGGACATTCAAAAGGCTGACTATGCCATGTTATTCTTTCTTAGCGCATGGCCTACGTCATAATAACTATCTGCGTGCCCAACAACAATCCGTTGAGCGGTTGGAGCTGTGTGTTGATAGATCAGTCTGTCAGTAACGGTTGCTTTTTATATTTTATAGGCACCTACAGATTTGGCTCTGTGTATAGATGTCGTGTCTCTATTCGTTACCGTCGCAATGAGCCCATGTTTGAATAACAACAACCGCATGAATCAATCATGCGGTTGTTGGGCTCTATCCGGTTAAGCTTCGCTTCCAGAAGTCCGGCCATGGATGGATGAAAATTTATTACATTTTTAGGGTTCCGTACCTTAAAAGGAAAAAACGGAACCCTAAGGCCCGGCGCCCGTTATCGGCATCGGCAAGGAAAAGGATCCTTCGGCACCCTTCGGTATCCCTACATGCATACATTTCCGACAGTGTGCGCTTGCGTGTAGGGATGCCAAAAGATCCTATTTGTTGCTGATGCCGATAATGTTACGATCACTTTGTTGTCGGTCCGTCTGACTGACTGACTGTCAAGACCTTTTATCTCGGGAATGAGTGGAGGTAACGAGTTGAAATTAAAACCATATACTCAATTGTGCGGTCCCTTAAAGCTCTGAAAAAAAATTAAACTTCTGAGTTAACGACAAAAATGATACGACCGTTTATGGTGCAAAAAAACTTATTTTTGGACACTCTCAAGGGAATCACAATTACATAGGGTACTTTCCGTTGACCTAGAATCCTGAAATTTGGCATAAAGCAAGGTCTCATATACAAGGTGCAGTTTTAAAACTGCACAATATTTCAGGAGGTTGTAATAAAACTCATAAATAATCATGTAAAAAAACGATACCTGCTCAATAATCAGTAATACTTGTTATTTAATTTTTTTATTACACTAAACTAAATCGATTGATCGATGGCCGCGGGGGCGTGGCTAGGGTGTGGCGTGCGGGATGATGATTGGATGATACATTATTTATGAAACTATCGTTGCGAGTTAGTGTGTGTGAAAACGCCCTTTATTGTTCCGTGTTTGTGTGTGTGAAAAAAAGCGCGGTTATAAAAAAAAAAAAATTACCTACTTATTTTATTATTGATTCGGGTCGAGAATCACTAACATAATTACCTCCTGAAATATTTTGCAGCTTCAAAACGACACCTTGTATAACACAAGTATGGGAGTCATTGTGAAAACTCTAAATTTGTAGTTACCTACGTTACAAAAAAAAACCTTTTTTGCGATTCGGTAAAATCTTAGTACCTAACTCAATTCGGGAATTTAACTGTTGTTTTGTGTACTTAAGTTTGTACGGAACTCTCAGTGCGCGAGTCCGATTCTCACTTGCCCGGTTTTTTTTTCATACTCCTGCGTACATCGGAAAGCATGGTAAGCGTGGTCACGGCTGTCATTTGTAGATCATTGTCTATCACTGTGCAGACAAAAGCCAAAAAATCTGACACAACTTTTACCCTTTGTACCCTTTGGTTGTGGAGGTCAGATTGGCAATAACTCCATGTAAGATACTGGTATTCAGAGTATATATTTTTATGTATTGTATAATGCAAGCATTTAAGATTTAGTATGAAACTAGCGACCCGCAAAGCTTCGCACGGGTGATGATCACCTCAAAAAATCTGTTTATTTACGGCATCACATTAGAAACCTCAGAAATTATCAGTGTTTATCAACTATATTATACATGTATTATACACATAAACCTTCCTCTGTAATAATTCCTTCTATTAAAGAAAACCGCATTAGAATCAGTTTCATAGTTTTAAAGATCTAAGCAAACATAGGGACAGACAGAGTAAAGCGACTTTGTTTTATACTACGTAGTGATGTAACGCGGGGGGTGGTTGGCGGAAATACAGGTTCCTCCTAGTTCGGCTCCAGCTGCTAAAACTGTTGTGTACATGTATTTTACTGTTTAGAGCATTTATTTGTTAAATACAATAAGTACTTTTTTGTGAAATAAATAAATAGGTATTATTATTATATTATTCAGCTAGAGCAGTGGTGGCCGACTGATAACGGCCCCGACTTGCGAGTTGTAAGTCGCGGGTTAAAACCCAGCCAGGCGCATTATTATTATTATTTAGCCCACACTGTCCCACTGCTGAGCAAAGGCCTCCCTCCACTCCTTCCAACGATCACGGTTCCTCGCTTTCTCATTCCGGCGCATTACTTTGTGTAATTTAAATCATCACCACTGCTCTCAAAACGGTGAAGGAAAACATAATGAGCAAACCGGTATGTCCTAGAACCAAAAATTTAAAGACATGACATTCACCAACCCGCACTGGGCCCGCGTGGTGGATTACAGCGCATCGCCTCTCCTAGAGAGGAGGCTTAAGTCTCAACAGTGGGAACATTATAAGGCCGACTATGCTATGCCATGCTATTAATCAGCTGCATCTGGTTAGACAGAAAGAAAACCATAAAAATTTTGTGTACAAGTACCCAAACATTTCCCTCCTTGATCAAAACCCAATAAAAAAAAACTTTAACTATTCTATTCAGATAATTACCATCTTATAGCTACTGCAGTATTGGCCTTCCTACTTTTATAGGGATAAAAAATATTGGACTAGCGTGCCAAGTGTTATTAATTTAATTCGTCTAATAAAAACTATTCATAAGTCTTTGTTCTTGTTTTTAACTACCAATCAGTTCCGTGTTGTATTTTAGCCAATTATATTTTAGTTTCTGGAAGCTCGTTCTATGTTGCACAGTATAGTATTCCCACTGCTGGGACAAGGGTTTCCTCTCTGTAAGGAGAATGGGCCTTAATCTACCACGTGGGCCCAGTTTGGGACGGTGAATGTCACATGACATCGATTTATTATCTACAGCTTTCAATTGTCTTGCAATATTTCATATTCGTTTGGCAAATCTTCCAAATGGATTTTGAAAGAATGACTTAGTCCTTAGTCCTTGATTGATATGAAAATTGGTTTATCTGTGTAACTTGGATGACAAAGCATTAATATGGTACTATGGAACTAATCTGGTGATTTAGTCGGGTAGTGGCCATAGGATAACCCGAACAAGATAAACCGATCACACGATCTACGAGTCCGTTACGCTGTAAACTAACAATGTCTATGTTGGCGTTGGTCAAGTCTCACTCAGTGGCAGACTCATCAAATCCTGGTAGTTTGTCATCATCATCATCATCATTTCAGCCGATATACGTCCACTGTTGGACATAGGCCTCCCCAAAGTGTCGCCACAACGAACGTTCCTGTGCGTCTCGCATCCATCGGTTTCCCGCAAGCTTCACCAGGTCATCAGTCCACCTTAGGAGGCCTTCCAACGCTACGTCTGCCGGTAAGCGGTCGCCACTCCAGAACATTTCGGCCCCAACGGCCATCTGTTCTGCAAGCAATGTGCCCTGCCCATTGCCACTTAAATTTGGCAATTCTTCGTGCTATATCGGCAACCTTAGTTCTCCTGCGGATATCTTCATTGTTTAATCGATCACGCAAGGAAACCCCGAGCATAGCCCTTTCCATTGCTCTTTGGGTGACTTTAAGCCTTCTGATGAGGCCCATTGTGAGCGACCACTGGCAACACGCACTGGTCATAGACTTTCGTCTTGAGACACTGTGGTATGTTGGACGAGAAGATACAGCGTAGCTCCCCGAACGCTGCCCAGCCGAGTTGGATTCGACGGTTGACCTCTTTCTCGAAGTTAGACCTACCCAACTGGACTGTCTGTCCGAGGTAGACGTAATCGTCCACAACTTAGAGTATAGAGTCTCCGACCTTGATAGGAGTGGGCGCTACATGGTTGTTAATCATGATTTTGGTTTTATCCATGTTCATTTCAAGACCCACTCTTTCGGAAGCACTACTGAGGTCATTTAGCATTGTGCCAAGCTCCTCCATAGTCTCTCATGACTACTATGCCGTCGGCAAACCGAAGGTGAGTGATGTACTCGCCATTGACATTAATGCCTAGTCCACTCCAGTCCAGAACCTTGAAGACATCCTCCATTGCGGCCGTGAACAGTTTCGAAAAGATGACGTCTCCATGCCTCACACCTCGCTGCAGGCGGATAGGTTTCGAGGTCTGGTCCTGGAGTCGGACTGACATGGTGGCGTTTACGTACAAACCCTTCAGCACTTCGATGTAACGATTTAATTTGTTTTTCCACCCGGCTTCAGAAGCTCAGCCGTAATTCCGTCCTCACTCGACGCCTTGATGTTCTTCAACTGCTTCAGAGCCATCCTAATCTCGTACAGGATGACGTCCGGGATATCTTCAGTGTAGCGTCGAGTTAATCTAGCTCTTGGGTCTTTTGCCAGGGTTTGGAGATTGACGTGACATCATTGGCAGTTTGTACTCAAAGGTAAAGTTGAACGACCCTATGACCTAGCGAATACTTTAAATATTGATTAATTTACGTATCATGTACATTCTGAAGAACACTTTTATATATATTCCTTTTGAAAGGAGTAAGGAAAATATAATATTGATATTTTTTTTGCCAAACTCCTTAGTCATACGGAAAAATCATACGTTGATAATGTACATGAATCTATAATAAATATGTATTTTTTTGAAATCTTGACCTAGCCGTTACCGAGTAGTAGGCTTCAGAACGTCACTGTTTTAGGGCACTGCTCTGGAGCTTTAATAATAATAATAATAACGTCTAGCTAACGGATTCCCCGTTAGCTAGACGTTATTATTATACTTGCATAGACACAACCTTGTAGCCAGGATTATCCATCAGCAACTTGCTCTGAAGTACTCTCTTGTGGAATCGGAGGTGCCATACTACAGGTATGTGCCCGACCCAGTTCTCGATAGTGGCGATATCACATTGTACTGGGATCGGTCCATCATCACTGACAGGACTATTGCAGTAAATAAGCCTGATATAGTGGTGGTGGACCGAAACAAGAGGCGTGCAATGATTGTTGACATATCCGTTCCGCATGACGAGAACCTCGTGAAAGCCGAGAAAGATAAACAAATCAAGTTGTATTGACTTGGCTCGCGAGGTTGTCGACATGTGGGAAGTGGATTCAGCGATTATTGTACCGATAGTCGTTTCAGCCAATGGCTTAATAGCCAAGAGCCTCGACCAACATCTTAGAAGGCTATCGTTAGGCGACTGGATTAAGGGCTTGATTCAGAGAGCGGTACTCTTGGATGCGGCTCGTATAGTCAGGAGGTTCCTTTCTCTGGAGCCCTGACCGCCGGTAGCTTGGACTCTGTTCCCGATACCGGTGGGACACTATTTTTTATATCTTTAAATGTTTTGCAGCGATAGTAGTAAAGATATCTGTGAGATACCCACTGTTACCGAACTGATATTGAAAATGTAGCAACACATGTATTAGACATTTGTTTTGGATGAAATTCTCATCAAGTATAATATAAAAGTTAGTCGCAAGATTTTTTATACGTGTGAAAGGAGAAACTGTTTTGACATATGAACGCACAGCCGAAACTACTGGGACCAGGAACGTGAAATTTTGCCCAAGGCTTCCCTTTCACGATGTAGGCGAGGACTAAAAGAGAATTTTACAAAATTAACCTCCTAAGGGGTTAGCAGGGACCCAGCCGGGTCGAAGCCTACTGGGGCCAGGGTTATCCGAAATGGCGCTCGAGCCCCGGTATGAAGGCTTGAAAGAACGGGATGGGTTTTTTAGTCAGTAAGAGTCTGACACTATCTCCCGCTCCGCCCAAGAGCGGGGGTTGTCATAAGATGATATTTCCCATCGAAAAAAAAAAACCCCTCTAAGGGGATGAAACATGGATCCAAAGTTTATATGAAGAAACCTACCACCGTTAGCAGAAGCTAGTTCTAACGACAAGCTCATATAAATTGTATAATCTAATAAATTGATTCCAATTAAGTTTTTATTTTCTTTTTGTCCATTTACCGACAAGCGGTGGGCTAAAATAATACAAAACAGGTGCCCTGAGACAGATGAGGTCGCAGCAGCTCGTAGAGACGATGGTGGGACAAACTAGACAGATTGCGCTTCCTCCTTCCATCTCTGGAGAAGAACTGTAAGAGGGAAGCGCCAGCTCGAGAAAGAGAGAGAAGAAGTAAAGGTAAGCCGGACAGAACAGGCTAACTAAAAAGACTTGCAATTGATACCTACTCATATCGGGTGCATAAAAAATCTAATCCCCCATTTTTCGTTACTTATAAATTGAAAATGCTTGTAAAATTTCAGCTCAATCGGTTACGAGTAACTGTTTCGAAAAACATTCGCAAGAATAAACAAACATTGCAAGTTAAAAAAAAAGACGGGTTGCACTCCGGGAGTGCCGGCAGAAGTGAAAACTTGATTATTAACGTTGAGCATGTTTGATATTTTGGAATAGTTTAATTTTGCACCAATTGCTTTATCAGTATAAAAGTACTATCATTTATGTGGTAGAATACAATATTCATTTATTGCGCTATCGTACACAAACATGACAATTTATATTACATTAAAAATTTAACACTTTAAAACTATTACAATTATTTTACATTAAAAAGTTTATATCTCCGAAAAACTACTGAGGTGTCAAGGGACACCCGGATGGAACGAAGTTCCGTTCTGGCTTGCTTTCTATAAGAGAGAGAAAGAGAGAAAGACAGAGAAACATGCGCACGCCGCACGGCTTACAATAGCTTACTATAGAAAAAGTGTCGTTACAACTTTTCGTGAGAATTTTTTCCGTCTAGCCAATACAATATAACTAAAAAATACTATCCTATTTTATGTACATTTTGACAGCACTATTTCAACATCTTCAAAACCATGAAAACGACACTCATGACGAAAAAGTTGATAATTTCTGACATCCGCCATCTTAGATTTAAATTTTGACAGTACTATCGGTTTCAACACCCTCGAAAACCACGAAAACGACACCCATGAGGAAAAAGTTGATAATTTCTTGCAGCCGCCATCTTGGATTTACATTTTGACAATACTATCGGTTTCAACAGCCTCGAAAACCACGAAAACGACACCCATGGCGAAAAAGTTGATAATTTCTTGCAGCCGCCATCTTGGATTTACATTTTGACAGTACCATCGGTTTCCACGCCTTCGAAAACCATGAAAACGACACCCAAGACGGAAAATTTGATAATTTCTTGCAGCCACCATCTTGGATTTATATTTTGACAGTACTATCGGTTTCAACACCCTCGAAAACCATGAAAACGACACCCATGACGGAAAAATGAATAATTTCTTGCAGCCGCCATCTTGGATTTACATTTTGACAGTATTATCGGTTTCAACACCCTCGAAAACCACGAAAACGACACCCATGACGAAAAATTTGATAATTTCTTGCAGCCGCCATCTTGGATTTATATTTTGACAGTACCATCGGTTTCAACGCCCTCGAAAACCATGAAAACGACACCCATGACGAAAAAGTTCAGGTTTCAACACCCTCGAAAACCATGAAAACGACACCCATGACGAAAAATTTGATAATTTCTTGCAGCCGCCATCTTGGATTTATATTTTGACAGTACCATCGGTTTCAACACCCTCGAAAACCATGAAAACGACACCCATGACGAAAAAGTTGATAATTTCTTGCAGCCGCCATCTTGGATTTATATTTTGACAGTAAAAGTGTCGGTACAATTTTTCGTGAGAATTTTTTCCGTCTAGCCCCCTTTCACAACGCGCGATAAGGGATAGCTGTCTATTCTCCATCCGTCTTACGCTTTTTCGATCAGGTCACGTGTCCTGACGCGAGTTTAAGATTTTATACCCATTACAGAAAAAGTGCTCAACGCCGCTAAAGAAGTTTTCACTTCAAAAAACTTGTAAAAATGAAAATAAAGGCACTAGGCCACAATCGCTTCGCATTTGCAGAAAAAAATCGTGATCACAACATTAGAATGCTACACATTTGAAAGTGTTTGACATTCCTCAGACGACCTCAACGACGGAAGTGTTACGGTTGTCTATCCGCGACTCAGCAGAAACTAGGAAAACGGTCGTCAAACTCGGTAATAATACAGTTTACCATAAACACGCCATTTTATGTGGTCGAGGGACGTCACGCTTTGTTAGTGACGTCACAGCTTCAAACAATCTTCGTCGTAGTAACTCCTAGCCTGCCACAGTCGGGCAGGTGACCTACAATCCGGTTAACCACCCGACAAAATTAGTACTAAATAAACTGATTGATAAATTCTAAAATTTTCAGCCTAAAATATAAAGTCATAACATGTTTTATCGCGCGGTATAGTAATAAATGTCATCAAGACCATTCAAAAGAGCTCAAACACGATGGGGTTATCTTATTGCGCTTAGAGTCCCACCACTGTCTGAGTAAATTATTAGACCAACTCCATGGTGCCATGTGCCACATTTGTGCATTATCATTCAAGTTATATAGTTTCACCTTTCAGCTCAATCGGTTAGGGGTAACTGTTTAAATTTGTTTAAAATAAACAGCAAGTTTAATATAGTAAACAGCAAGTTTGACCAGCCTGTTGTAAATCAGTGCTAGACTGTTAGCAGTCAGGGCTATACCGGAGGTCGTGGGTTTGATTCCCACCCAGGACAAATGTTTGTGTGATGAGCACGATAATTTGTTCTGTGCCTGGGTGTTATTTATCTATAAAAATGTATGTAAATAATCAGTGGTCTGTCTCATATCATACCACAAGCTCTGCTTAGTTTGGAAGTAGATGGCGCTGTGTGATAGTTGTGAAATAAAAAAACAAGAAGCTTGTACTTAGCCTAATCTACTGAAGATCATGTCATGTTCATAACTCAATTGTTATTATTGTCTGACTGTCTTAGACAGACTTGTCTACGTCGTCTGCGACAAAACCGTTTGGTATACGACGTCGCAGACTTGTCTGCGACAAGACTGTTTTGTCTACGACATGTGGCGTTAGGACTGTTGATAAAATATCAATATATCGAAATATACAAGTCTGCGACGTCGCAGACAAGTCTGTCTAAGACGTCTTGTCTCAAGTGTGTGCAGGCCCTTAGGTTACGTATGTACAAAAGGGAGACTGAGATATTTCCACCATATACACCCTCTTTTTCTTATAGGTACCAATCATCTAATTGCTGCTTTATTTAACCTCTCGAATGCCGTAATTAGAGACACAATTAAAAAGCCATTGTGTCTCGCGTAGATCTGCGTTCCGGCAGTCAACGGGTTAATATCCGATTTTCATGCTGTTTTCAGAAAAATATTTATTTTTATTTGAAGAAAAATATATTTTTTTTAGAAGAAAAATATTTATATTTAGTTTTATTTGTTATTTTGTATAAAATATAGTTAAAAAATAAATACAGGCGAAAACCCAATTTGAAGGATACATACCTAACAGGCTCCTCATCAAAATCTTTCTGTTACACAAGGTGGCTTTAAAACAATTTCTTCTTTCATTTTTATTTCCCTCGTCATGCATGCGTTATTTAAATAGATACTTAGGATTAAATTTGTATTTTAATTGCACTAGCTTCGTTTTATTAGTTCCCATGTAGGCCTATATATAATAATAAAATAAAGAGGTAAAGTTTGTTTTTATGTTTTTGGAACGAAGTTCCTTATCGCGCGTTGTGAAAGGGGGCTAGACGGAAAAAATTCTCACGAAAAGTTGTACCGACACTTTTACTGTCAAAATATAAATCCAACATGGCGGCTGCAAGAAATTATCAAATTTTCCGTCATGGGTGTCGTTTTCATGGTTTTCGAGGGTGTTGGAACCGATGGTACTGTCAAAATATAAATCCAAGATGGCGGCTGCAAGAAATGATCAAATTTTCCATCATGGGTGTCGTTTTCATGGTTTTCGAGGGTGTTGAAATCGATGGTACTGTCAAAATGTAAATCCAAGATGGCGGCTGCAAGAAATTATCAACTTTTTCGTCATGGGTGTCGTTTTCATAGTTTTCGAGGGTGCTGAAACCGATGGTACTGTCAAAATATAAATCCAAGATGGCGGCTGCAAGAAATTATCAACTTTTTCGTCATGGGTGTCGTTTTCATGGTTTTCGAGGGTGTTGAAACCGATGGTACTGTCAAAATATAAATTCAAGATGGCGACTGCAAGAAATTATCAAATTTTCCGTCATGGGTGTCGTTTTCATGGTTTTCGAGGGTGTTGAAATCGATGGTACTGTCAAAATGTAAATCCAAGATGGCGGCTGCAAGAAATTATCAAATTTTTCATCATGGGTGTCGTTTTCATGGTTTTCGAGGGTGTTGAAACCGATGGTACTATCAAAATATAAATCTAAGATGGCGGCTACAAGAAATTATCAAATTTTTCGTCATGGGTGTCGTTTTCATGGTTTTCGAGGGTGTTAAAACCGATAGTACTGTCAAAATGTAAATCCAAGATGGCGGCTGCAAAAATTATCAACTTTTTCGTCATGGGTGTCGTTTTCATGGTTTTCGAGGGTGTTGAAACCGATGGTACTGTCAAAATATAAGTCCAAGATGGCGGCTGCAAGAAATTATCAAATTTTCCGTCATGGGTGTCGTTTTCATGGTTTTCGAGGGTGTTGAAACCGATGGTACTGTCAAAAAATAAATCCAAGATGGCGGCTGCAAGAAATTATCAAATTTTTCGTCATGGGTGTCGTTTTCATGTTTTCGAGGTTGCTGAAGCCGATAGTGCTGTCAAAATGTAATTCTCTCAATTTTTTCTCGAAGTTCCTTATCGCACGTTGTGAAAGGGGGCTAGACGGAAAAAATTCTCACGAAAAGTTGTGACGACACTTTTTGCTATAGTAAGCTGTTGTAAGCCGTGCGGCGTGCGCATGTTTCTCTGTCTGTCTCTCTCTCTCTCTTATATATATATATGAACTTCGTTCCATCCGGGTGTCCCTTGACACCTCTCAATTTTTTGTTTGTAGGAAGTAATCTCTGGAAGTACCGATCCGATTGCTAATTTTTTTTCACCGATAAAAAGCTGCTTTATTCCTGAGTGACATAGGCTATATTTTATGTACGCGGGCGAAGTTGCGGGCAAAAGCTAGTGTGAATTAAAAAGTTTTTTTTTTTTAAGTAAGTAAATTCCCATAATCGTCCGGGAAGTTAGTTACTTCCCGCACGATAATGGGAATTTATATCTCATCTTATATTATTTAGTTGCATTATGGTCGGCCACTAGTTCGCAGTGTCGCTGGTGGTTGCGTTGTGGTTGCGATGTGGTCGGTATCACACACACGGTCGATAACGACTGCTAAATGTGGTACGTGTGAAGAGTCCTAATTATTTTCAATACGACGCCCGGCCACATGGTGTGATTGTGATGTGGTTGTGGTACGTGTGAAGAAGCCCTTACAGTAGCTGATTTTATTTAGAGGTAAAGTGAAGACGTAAACATGCAGCGACTAAATCAGGTTTTAGCCTCAGCCTATTTGTATTCTCAAACCAGAGCATAGCGGCGGCCTTCTGTCCTCTCCGCCGTGGCCCGCGGCGGCGTCCTCTTAGCAGTGTCCTCTTAGCTAGCACGCACCAGTGAGCCTGAAGTTTTAAATTCTCCACAAAATAATAATAAATAAAACGAGACCCAACCCGTCCCTTGCTGTCCTCCCCATCGACGCCCCAAGCCGAGGTCTGTACCCTTAGCGTGTAGTCGCTAAGTTTTAGGTAAATAAGTCTTGGCTGGAGGCTTAAATTTTATTAAATTTGCTACAAGAAAGTCCTATTAAGCAAACAACAAATAGGTTGATCTGCAAGAACTCGTAAAAAAGAGGTTAAGAAAATAATTTCCAAATATCAACCACAAACGAGTCCGACGTAGGTGTATGTTAAAACATACCTTATCTAGCACTATGTTGGACTAAATATAAAAAAGTCTATTACGAAGTGCAAAAAGTACACATGTACAGGGTTGCCAGGCGTCCGGATAAAGCTGGACAAATTAGGCGGAGTCCGACCTGTCCGACTTTTGTAGGCTTTTAAAATAAAGAATTTAAGTAATTTACTTTATCTTGTATCGCTAGCGTGAGAGGTCTAGCAAATGTAACAACGAATTTCATTGCTGTTTCAGTATAATTTTAAAAGAAATACCTTTAACTTTACGTTTAATTTTAGAATTAAAAAAATATAATGTAGTGTCTGTCTAGAAAGTCAAACGACTTGGCTAATTATCAGGGAAAATGAAATCTGACGTAGTCCACACTGGTTCAATAATCAAGTGATCATTGTTTATTAATAGAACCTTATAAAAAGTATCGAATATAAGTATTTTTTAAATGATTAAATATTATACAAAATTCCCAAGTCGTTTGACTTCTTAGACAGACTATAAAAAAGTCAAGTTTGACTTTAAAAAACAAATGTCGGCTAATGTCCGGCCAAATTAGCCATTCGTCCGGATTTTCGACCTACTAAGACCTGGCAACACTACACATGTACATACCTACATAAAATACTGTTGCCGTATAGATCTAGCGCCAAGAATATAGATCGCAGACACCGACTTGTGTGAACCGTTCGTTTTAACAATAGTAACAGTAATCTTGAAAAAAGTCTGGTGAAGAATCTCCTTCTTTCAGCTATAAGTAAAAACTGACAATGGATAGCGTACCGATAGATTGCTTTCCCATCGGCTGCGAGTACCTACAGATAAATTATAATTATGTTTTATAATCATTGTTTGTCTTGTTTTATTGCTTTTGAAGTTCGAGACTGTCATTGTCTCTACTTCCAAACTTATATTTTAAAGAAACTCCTCTTCATCATCATCATCATCAGTCTTTTAATGTTCCCACTGCTGGGACTCAGGCCTCCTCTCTAGGAGATGGAATGGGCCGTAATCCACCACGCGGGCCCAGTGCGGGTTGATGAATGTAACATGTCTTCGAATTTTTTATTCTAGATCATGCCGGATTCCTCACGATGTTTTCCATCACTGTTTTGAGAGCAATGTTTGTCTATTCGTACTCTGACAGTATGATCAATGAAAATCTACACTATCGCAGAATGCCACTAATTTTCGTTCAAAAATTGCGCCATTTTTGTGAGACGAGCCAAGAGGACGTAGCCACGGGAAAAAGCCAGTTTATTTCAACAAAAATTTTTTTTTTAGAACCAATGCTGCCAACGTAGCTCGAAGAATCGCCAAACTTTAGTGACAGTGGGCAGGGCAAATTACGATGGGGCCGAAAGATTCTGGAGTGGTAATCGTGCTCCGGGAACGTGCGTTGGAATCGGCTTCCCACAGCGTGAACCGATGACCTGGTGAAGGTCGCGGTAACGATGGATGAGATACGCACCAGACCGTTTGGGGGAGGCCTATGGCCAGCAGTAGACGTCTTTCGGTGAAATGATGATGATGATTTTAACATCGTGAAGAGTGAGAAAGTTAGGTCGGTATGTAGCAGCCATTCTAGGCTTCCAATACCGTGTTGTAGTACTAATATTAGGCTTTCTGTCTTCTTACTTAAATCACTAAATAACTTTCAATCTTTTTTATACGCTATAAGGGCCCTTTTTCTGTCACGCGTTTTTTAGCCCGCATGCGGTTTTCGTCCGCATGCGGACTGCCCGCATCCTATCATTTGATACATGTTTTTCCTAACATGCGGCTAGCACGCGCGCGGAACGCGGATTGGCTGCGGGTGCGCAGCTCGTGTGCGCGCTATTCGGATGCGGGCGGTGATCTTCTGCCTTCAGTGTTGTTTTTACTATAAAGCGGGTTGCACGCATGCTCATAGTCCGCATATATCGCAATCAAATTTACCCACTGGCGACACGCACATCACTGCAGCAGCAAATGAAATCTTTGTCCTGCGTGTGGCCCGGAGCGTGCTATCACTCGCATGCGGACGAGAGCCGCATGCGGGATAAAATACGCGTGACAGGAAAAGGCCCTAACTAGCTTCTACAAGCGGCTTCACTCGCGTAAAAAAAAATACAACGAATATTACGTGTCACTTAGTGACCAGACAAAACTGTGGCCATAGTGAATTTCTTTTTGAATCGGCCCAAATTTTAAATCCTATTATTTTTTAAATTTTTGAGCCTATTTTACAAACAATACTAGAAATCTTTCCTCTTTAAAAATAAATGACGATCACGTAAATCGCAAAAGAAATTGAAAATGGTTAAGTAGCGTGTCAGCCAATCTATTTATAAGAAGTAGCGTCGATCTGTGCGTTTATAGCTACTACCACATAAAAACAAGTTTTCAATGACTACAGTTTTTGCAGAACGGTCAACTTATCAAACTTGCCGATTACGAGTCTTTGACCCTCGGTAAAATACCAAAGCGTTTTTTGATATCCCGCTGTCTGGTCGCGAAATTTTCTTATTACCTGTATCACAGGTATACCTAATTGTGGATTGCGTTCGGGGTTGAAATAGTACATTTCGATACAAGTGCAGAAAGTTTGTCCGAGGGCAGCGTGCAATGAGAACTTTGCACGTGTATCAAACGAGAAGAAATAAACAACGCGGGTTGACCGGCGACTCGGGAGAGCACGCATACGGCACTGCACTAGTGCGGAAAACAATCTATTGCGTACCCAAAAGCGGTGGAATAAGAGCCGGTTTAACTGCTGATGCTGCGTAACTTGCTTATTAATTGTTTTCTCTTTATAACTTCTTTTTATTTTAAAACCGTTTATTTAACTAGATTCGATATTTCAGTCAGTCAGTCTCTCCTTTTATATTAATAGACTAGCTTTTGCCCGCGGCTTTGCTCTCGCTCTGCCCTACTCCACCCTACTTATACCTTACTCTACCCTATTCTACCCTATTCTGCTCTACTCTACCCTACTCTAACCTACTCTACTATACTCTACCCTACTTTACCGTAGTCTACCCTACTCTACCGTAGTCTACCTTACTCTACCCTACTATACCCAACAAAACCTTATTCTACACTACCCAAATTTTTATTTTTTTCCATAAGAACCTTCTCCTCACAATAACAAACACAACAAAAAAAGAATTAGCGAAGCTGTTCTCGAGATTTGCGCTTAGCAACACACTTAAATTTTTAGATTATAGATTTTAATCCGTCCTTCTGTCACTCACTTCAAAGTCATATATGCTCTCTCTTTCATACCCTTCCCTTTTTCGCTCATACACTTTTACGCTTCGTTTCGCACATCATTCATACGTTCTTTTTATTTATCATACATACATATAAAATCAAAAAGTGTTCACGTTTGGATGTTAATCATTCCTGAACAGTTTACAGGATTTGGATCTGCTGGCACAAGGAAGTATTATGCGTTCCAAATGAGAACAGGATCGATTACCATATTGTGACGTCACGTCGTACTGTCAAATCGAAGAAATTTTGGCAAAATTGAAGAACTCAGAGATGAGTAAAATTGAAGAAATGGATTCTGTATAAACTTTTTTTGTTCACAGTTCGGAAATAAACAAAATTTTTCGTAAATAAATTAAATTTTAAAAATTTCATACCTCGATTTGACCATAAATCGTGACGTCACAACATGGCTATCGATCCTATTCTTAATAAGAACGCATTGTAGCTCCATAACTTGTCCATCAGTATCACACCAAACTATAACTGTACGATTTTAATTAGCTCCTCCAAGGTGAAAGGAAAGCAAGAATAAAATTGAACAACACGCATACTACGATGTTTAGTTTTTATAGATACGATTATTTTTTTTAATGATGTCGTTTCCATCATCAACCGAGCCTTTACGCTGTCCAGTCTGTCAATATTACTATTCTTTCTCAATGCTAAGGACACAAATGCTTGAGCAGAGGTGGCCCCGACTTGCAAATTGTAGGTCGTGGGTTAAAAAGCACGGTTTAGTAATGATAAGCATAAAATATATTGTCATAATTTCCATTGGCATAACAAAGTCCAGCATAATGATCATTATGCATAATATTATTAGGTGTAAATGTTTTGCCATAAATAAATACTGCTACTTCGCACTTCTCAATCCCTTCCTTCTTAGTTTATCTAGTACATTACTGACTCCCCGTGCTTCGCAAAGAACGTAAAGCCGTTATAAACCTAACCCAACCTAACCTTTGCATTATGCCAAAGTATTATTATGCAGCAGTATTATTATGCTAATAAAAGTTATGCGAAAACGTTATGCCAAATTATATTATGCCTTATAATTTTATGCCAACAGGGGTATTACGAAAAAAGCACAACATGCAGGTTAAAAGTATAAGTAGTAGTAGTAGATTTTAAGTATAACTACTAACAAAAATATGGATCTGTTTTGTATCTGAGGCAAATAAAATTATTATTATTATTAAAACCCAGGCCCGCACCGTAGCGTAATTTCATCACCATTGCTCTCAAACTAGTGAAGGAAAACATCGTGAGAAAACATATTCTAGAACCAAAATTCGAAGATATTATGTGAGATCCACCAACCAGTGGGCCTACAAGGTAGTTTACAGCTCATTCCCTCTCCTAGAGAAGAGGCCAAAGTCCCAGGCTCCCAGCTGGGAAAAAAGGCTGAGAATGTTTAAATATTCTAAGGGCATTTATATCTATTTTCTCATGCCACATAATTGCATACCCATACTGTCCCAGTCCATGTTACGGTTAAGACAAGCCTAGGTATATTACAAATTGCCTTGGCATATTTAACTGGCAAACTAGAGCCTCTGACTCGGAAAGAGACATATATCCTGACGGGTCGGGGGATGTCTTAGGCTCTAAACACACGCACCACAAAAAGTGGTTACGTGTGAATGTGTCGCTGCAGCTTCTTGCAGTTGCGTTGTAGTGCAAATGTCGAAGTGGTTGCGTTGTGGTTTATTTTTTATTTTATTTTTTTTATTAACTACATTATGCTCGCATAATAGAAAAAACCAGAAAAATGTAGCCATGATTATATGTAACTCATAAGCAATATGTTTTAATAAAAGAGTGTCCATGGAGTTTCTTGCACGTTCTTCTCCATAGAGATCTACGCTTTGGAACGTGCAATTTAGCTTCACTTTTTTTCGGACTGACCGACATTTGACTATTCAAAAGTGCCTGCAAATGGTTTATTTAAAATAAATGCTTTTGATTTTTTTGATTTTGGTTACGTCATAGCCAATGTTTTTGCGATGTGGCCGGCCACAAATATGCGATGTCGCTGGTGGTTGCAATGTGGTGGCGATGCAGTCGATATCACCCTCACGGTTGCGTTCGACCACAAAATGTGGTCAGTGTGAATGAATGTAATGAAACTATTCATTTTAATAAAAAAAATAGTGCTCAAGTACGTGTTTTTTTTTAATATGGTTGTGGTACTTCTAAATAGAACCTAAACAATCCTCCCTTTTGATTAAAGGAACTTGACACTATTCGGGAACAGAAGTCGTAAGCGACAATTTGCGTTATTTGCGGGAATAGATTTTCTCTTCCATAATCACACTAATATTATAAGGCTCTAAACAAACATACACACACACACTTAGTCAGTAAGTGAATGTGGATGAAGATGTTTTTTGTCTTAGGATTTTGTTTGCTGGGGACAATTTTCAACACAGGCGAAGCCTGCGAGAGCAGGCGAAGCTGATGGCGACAGCTAGTTATAAACTATTTTTGAAAATATGTTATAGCAACTATTCTATTAGATCAGTACCTAGTTATGTGATCAGAAAGTTATATTTTTTTTAGAATAATATTATCATAGACTGGCCTGTGTCTGGTGGTTAGTGGCCCTGACTGCTATGCCGGAGGTCGTGGGTTCGATTCCCATCCAGGACAAATGTTTGTGTGATGAGCATGATCATTTGTTCTGTGTCTGGGTGTAATTTATCTTATGTATTTAGTAATATATGAGTATGTTTATCGGTGATCTAGTACTCATAAGTCATAACACAAGCTCTGCTTAGTTTGGGACTAGACGGCGTTTGTGTGATAGTTGTAGAATACTATAATAGATTTTTTTTATTATGGAAGAGAAAGCCCATTCTTGCAAAACAAAAATTGTCGCTTATGGTCTTCTTTAAAGGATCGCAATCATTTTGTTTTGCTTTGACTAATAGCAAAACAAAACAAAACGTAATAATCTCGTGCCTACAACTTGTATGTACTAGTCACTTGTAACAGCCGGTCGATGACCTTGGCCGTCGAGCTATGAAATTAAACAAGAACAATATTTTCGCACGCGTGCTCTAAGAAATGACTTAATGAGCCATTATCTTGTTCGTGGCTACTAAGCCTATGTATTTTGATAGGTATACTTACTAATTAGCTAAGCATATGGCAAGATGTCGTAATGCGGTTAATTTGGTTTTCACGCGTTGCGTTTCAAGCGTCGTGTAGGTATATACCTACACCGTTAAATTGTGATCGTTTTAATCCCGTGGAGGGTCGATTCGTTACATGAAACACTATCGATTTGTAAAGATAAAATTAAGAAATAAAGTACCTTTTTTTTAACTCGTATTAATTTACGCATGAACGAAATTAATAAATTTAAGAAAACGACAGCTGAGCGAGTCCAATGACCTGTAGGTAGTAGTCGGCGTTGCGTACTAACTACCTACCTACCGTACTATCCACTACCTTACCGGATCGACCCTCCACGGGATTAAAACGATCAAAATTTAGTGGTGTATATATGTATGTTTAACATAAACATATCTTACCCTGTTTCTAGCTCTGAAAAACCGACCCAATACCTAGCTGTAATTTTTTATTTTAATCTTTAACTAACGCTGATTTTTATTTCATTGTTTTGAATGCTTACCGAGGCATACAAAATATAGTGAAATAAAAGTAACGTTATTATTATCTTTCTTAAAATTACTATTAATTACTCTCTAAATAAATTATGATATAAGTGTGTAATGTTAATGATTACCGTCGAGGCGGTATTTTGACCCGAGCCGTGGCGAGGGTCTTAATAGAGCCGAGAACGATAATATAATCATTAATTAGTCACGTGTATCATACGACGTTTTTCAATAAACTTGTGAAGAAAATAACAGTAAAACTTTTGAGGCGATAAAAATCTTTTTTCATATGCGCGCCCATATTTTTTTTTTAATTTACTTTATAATACACTCACTGAAATGAATAAACGGAGGTTGACCGGCGACTCGTGGGGGACGACCGGCGCCCATCCTGTTATGATAAATGTAATATAATTATGGCGGGGGAGACGTTGAATAAATGGTGGAAACCTAATCAAAATGTCATAGTTTGGTAACAAGGCCGAGCCATTATGTAACTAAGTGCAGTGTAATAAGAGTCACTTTCTGAGCAAGTGTATTGAAAAAACTAGTCTTAAACCATGAGGTAGGTTATTTAACCTCTCCCGGCTTGGTGGAGTGAGAGGGCGAGTCAGACTTTTAATAACTAAAACCCGCCTGTGTTCCTGGAGTTGCCTTTTGCGAATAATGGTCACGGTCAATTCGATGTGCTCTTTGGTCACGGTAACTCTTTCAAACGCGAACCTATCAACAATAAAAAAAAAAAAAAAAAAAACATTACTGCTGCCTTAGCAGGCATCGACCCTACTCCCGACGGTCTTCTGCGGCGGCTGTAGGGCATGGAGGTCCCTATAGCCGTCACTACCTGAACACGGCCAGTGTTCAAGCATTTATTTCAAAACGAGTCCTTCTTTAAAGTTTTTATTTCATTAGCTTATTTTAGAAACATAGATACAGTTGCCATCACGGATCTTGAACGCTCGGTGTCAGAGTGGGGATCGCTTTGCGCATTCCATACATTGGCGAGCCAATCGTCTTCGTTGTTAGATACATGCAGCAACGCAATGAACGAATGAGGTCAAAAAAGTCAAAAAACTATAACAATTGTATTTAATTAATTGCCTTGCAAATTGTACTAAGTTTCTAAATAACGACAATTTTATTCAAAAACTTTGAGGGTTTAAAAAGACGCGTATTTCCTGGAACAAGATTTGTAAAATATTCGAGTAAATCACGGAATTACCGAATGCTAACAGAGTTTTCAGGTGTTATCTCTCTTTTTTCGGGTTGCCTCTTAGTCAAACATCGCGTTGGATTGCTTTAGATGAAGTAACAAGCTAAAACCGAACCATGCTCAATGTTGACGATAGGCGTGTGGAAAAGCAGCCTCCAGAAAGTTTATACAGAAGTATTAACTTTGCTGTAGAACCTGTCATAATTTAATAGATACCTACCTATTGTAATTAGCTTCTGGGTTGAAGCTTTTCAAGATATACACCTTATCCTACAGCTTCGCTCCCATGATCTGCCCTCATAGCCTATGAATATGTGGGTTAATATGTAGATTTGGGAACACACTTAATGTGCGTCCAGTTAAGGAGAGGAAATCCCTGCCGGAGTCTGTGTTCCCTGATAGCTAAAACCTAAGCGTATTTAAATCAAGAATGAATGGGTAATCATCATCATTTCAGTCGATATCCGACCATTGTTGGACATAGGCTTCCCCAATTTTAAGATATATTATACATATTGCAATCTAATTGGGTAAGCTCGTCTAAATAGTGGTACTTAGACAAACTTTAAAAGATAATTTCAATAAAACGACCAGTATCCTGTCAGCTTTGGTTCTAGCTAACTACACAATAACGGCCTAAGTATCAATTACTTGTTTTTTATTTAGTCTGAGTCAGTTACGAGTCATAATTTATTTCCTGGAATGTATATACATTCCAGGAAATAAATTAATAATAATTGGGTATATACCCAAGAGCGAAGAGTGGCATAGCTTTTTAGAACAAGCTTTTATTTCGCGAATTTCTAAAGAGCTCAAACGCGATTGCTTTTTTAGCTCAATAGTTCCTATGACCACTGTCCGACTCCATCATCAGACCAAGGCGATGTCTTCCAAATTACATAGGTATCCGAGATTAGCGTAACTGATTCAAACTTGCCAAATTCGACCTAAGCAAACCAACAATGCCTGTAAAAAAAACCAAATTATATCTCTCTAAAGATGGAGTAATAAGGTAAGTGATACACTAAAGCAATGTTGTCATTAACATGACTTTGATCTCTTGGTAACATTCATCACGTACCAGTGTAAGATTTAGCAACACTAATTTGGTATCAACTATATAACATATTTCATAATAGATTTTGCCGTCACTACCGAAGGATGCAGTTATAGTATGTCGCTTCTTTGACAGACAGGCAACAACACACAACATTAGTTTTACAATATATGCGGAACGAGAAACACGTGTATAATATGTTAATGTACAGAATCTATGTAAAAAATTTCATAACTGTATCATGAAAAATCACAAAGTTATAAGCTTGTTATGTCAGCAAAAATAGGTACAGTCACCGGGCCATCCGGGCGACTGAGACTTGCCTACTGGGGCCAGGGTAATCCGAAAGGGAGCTCGAGCCCCGGTATGAAGGCTAGAAGGAACGGGGTGGGTCTTTTAGTCAATAAGAGTCTGACACTATCTCCCGCTCCGCCCAAGAGCGGGGGTTGTCATTGGATGATTTTTTTCCACCATAAAAAAAAGGCGACAGAGACTTTATGCCCGCTATGACCTTCCGTGACCTGTGTTGTACTTAGTGTCGGTGGTATCCATAGAAATATGTATCCAACTTGTGACCTCTTAAATATTTTTGAAAAAGAAAATATCAAATGATGTAAAAACAAACTATATTTATAAAAATAATGTTGTATCACTATCATTAGTTGATGCAGACAGGCAATATGTGAGTTCATAAAGGTTCCGATTTTCATTTAAGGTAGTAAGAGGAAGCCTAAGAATTAACAGCAAACACTACTACTGTCAGGCTCAACCACAAGTTGCAACCCATAACTTATAACAAGATAATAGTATCCCTTGACAAGACTGGCGTCAGATTTCCTGGCTTCTGACTATCCGTAACGACACAACCTTCAAGGATCTAAAAGTGATAGCTTGTTACAAGAGCCTAATAAACACATATTGAAGCATCATTAAACTTTCAAAAGGAAGAACAAATTTAAAAATGGGTTTCCAAAAACATTAAAAGTGTCACAGACTGGAATTCGAGGCCATCCATCCAGACACCTTCCGATCGCAATCCGTAGGCGTCTGCCCACTTCATCTTAGCACCGTCTGATAAACTATATTGTCATTCTATTGCTAAGCAGTTTATCTGACTGTTATCACTTTACCACGGTTACGTGGGAACCGAGTGAACGTACCGTGATGATAAGAACTAGCGAGTTAAACTTTGTAGAGTTTGATATGCCTACGCGCGTTATTTTCAATGACGATATGGATCGGCTGAAACTTAAGATTATTTGAAATATTTCTACGATTACCTAACTCCCCGTCCGATTATAATTTAGGTGTCTTCTAGGCTAGAGTGAATAGGTTCTTAATAAACTTGTGCGCCTCACCATCAACAATTGCATCACTTGCGTTCAGCGGCTTAGGCGTGAAAACGTAATAAACTATAAAAGTTACTTTCGCATGTTCAGTATAACTAACTACGGATTATTATTTTCAACATTCCTACAATGATCCGAGTTTTTCGAGTAGTCTTTGTGATGCAGAGCGTTAAAAAAAAATGAGAATATTGGCTTTTTGGCTTAGTAGGGCAGAATATGGTGTAAAAGTGCCTGAAGAACAAGAAGGACACAGGATAAAAGACGACTTTAATATAGACGAAGCCGGGGGGGCAAAGGTAAATTAATGGAAAGTCCAGGTTCGTCCATGATATTTTCCTTCTCCGATGTCAGTGAATTAAGTACCTACTTTTGTTGTTTTTGATCTTTTTAAAACACGTGTGCTGTGCAAACCCTGATACTAACAAATCGTTTTTAACATGTCTCCTCTGATTTATGCAGACCAACCAGTCTTGACACTCTTGACCTCATTGACATACATGCGTGGTCAAGCATTCTTGATACTCGCCGAAATAGGCAACTGGACGAGCTCCAGGCTCTCAAGCTGACAGGCTGCTCTGCTGCATACTGTAGCAGGTTACGAAGGTCTTTTAAATAAGTATGTACAATTTAAAATACAATGGCAATGTTATAATATGAGTGTGAGAACACTTAGACTTCGCGGATTACATAGACTACTATTTTTTATTGTGCTTTTGGGTACAATGTTGACTGGTCTACACTGTCTTCTCATACCTATTGTAATATGGATATATTTTAAAATCAATCTTTTTAGGATTCCGTACTTCAAAAGCAAAAAAAAAGGAGGAGGAAAATGTTCGATGTACGCGGTATAGAGGACGAGGCGAAACACTTAGTCCGGACCGTAGAGGTTACAACAACGTAAGGGTCGCCGGTAAAGCCATGGATAAAAGCTTTTAACAATCTATATCAATATTATATTTAAAAAAAATCAAAAATAATAAAAAAATACAACCAACTTCAATGTAAAAAAAAAAACACTGAAAAGTACAAAATAACTTTAATTTCGGAAGTCGGTGCTTCTATAATAGTTTTGTCTCTTCGTTATTTATTTCTATTGGTGAATTGGTGATAAATGAGTCCTTTGTCAAGTAGTAAAACAGTTGCTGATAGCAGAAACACCCAACTCCTCCACACTTCATTAAACACCCCCCAAAACGCAAACTGTAGTGGCCAATCTGGAATTCTCGCGGACCCAAGTTGGCTGCTAGCCCGACGGTTTGTGCACCATCTGGCAAAATGGTGCATCCTCGACCCATCTGAAAAACAGTACCAGTGTGGAGCCGCTTCACAAGACGTGCGTCGCCTGCTATGCTGCCCGTCATGTACAACTGCAACAACCTGCACCGTTCAGGATTTATCATTATTATCAGCCTTTTTAATGTTCCCACTGCTGGGACTCAGGCCTCCTGTCTACTTAGGAGAGGGAATGGGCCGTAATCCACCACGCGGGCCCATTGCGGGTTGGTGAATGTCACATGTCCTCGAATTTTTGGTTCTAGGACATGCCGGTTTCCTCACGATGTTTTCCTTCGCCGTTTTGAGAGCAGTGGTGATGAAATAAATTACACAAAGTAATTCGCCTGGCTGGGTTCGAACCCGCGATCTACAACTCGTAAGTCGGGGCTATTACCGCTCAGCCACCACTGCTCTATGAGAATCATCTCAGGATTTATATGAGTCCAATAACAGAGCTGTACAGATAAAAATAAAAATCAGATAAAAATCTATTTGAGTCCATCCACACGAAAAGAAGATTCAATACTTCTTGCATACGAGTGGACGGTAAGGTAAGGGTAAAATAAAGTTACATAATGTTTCAAGTAGGTATCTATGTATTTTAAAAGCAGTTTCGCATTATTTAACTATTTTCTCTCAGGCCTTTGCTTTCTAACTAGTTCTGTGAGAGAGCAAATGAATAACAAAAGAGCCTAACCTTTCTTAGGGTTCCGTACCTCAAAAGGAAAAAACGGAGCTCTTATAGGATCACTTTGCTGTCCGTCCGTCTGTCTGTCTGTCTGTCTGTCAAGACCCTTTATCTCGAGAACGCGTGGAGGTATCCAGTTGAAATTAAAACCATATACTTAGGTCTACGGTCCCTTCAAGTTGTCAAAAAATCAAACGTCTAAGTTAACGAATAAAAAAGATGATGACTTCTAAGCTGAGGAATAAAAAAGATACGGCCGTTTATGTCACAAAAAAACTTATATTTTGATGCTCAATTCATAGGGTACCTACTTCCCGTTGACCCAGAATCCTGAAATTTGGCACTAAGTAAGGTCTTACAGCACAGGTTTAGGAATAAATCTGAAAACAGCAGTTGTTACCAAAGTCACAAAAAAAAATTACAATTCGGAAAAATCTTCGAGACTCCATTCGGGAATTGTAGTTTGCATGGAACCCTCAGTGCGCGAGTCCGACTCGCACTTGCCCAGTTTTTTTTTAAAGTGACACCCATTTTATTATCCGTTTTTTTTTTTGTTTACGAATAACTTTTCGATAAGAAATGTTATCTATATTTTATTACCATATATGGCTGTTTTGCTCCAAAAACATTCTAAGGAATACATAAACGTTTTATTGAGAACTTAGGTTTCAATGAAAAACTTTTTCGATTAAACCCTTGAGTAAAACACTTGATTCAAATAATTCCAACCGTAACTTTTTAAAACATCTTGTATGTATGGAAAAATATAACCCTAAAGACACGATAGTAAGGCCATAAAAAAAAACCGGGCAAATGCGGGTCGGAACCCTCTGTGCGCAGCTGAGGGTCCCATACAAGCTAACCTAGTTTATTTCTGAATCGAGCCTTAAAGATGTTTACGAATCGCAAAAAAGTTTTTTTTGTGACGTAACTACAAATTAACAGTTTTCAGATTTTTTCCTATACTTATGCTATGAGACCTTGCTTCATACCAAACAAGATTCTAGGACACCGGGAAGTACCCTACGAATTTTGATTCACTTGATAGTGTCGAAATTTGTTTTTTTGCAATTATGTTGTAAAAAAACGGTCGAATCTTAATTTTTCTTTTACTTATCTAGATAAGTAAAGAAAAATTAAGATTCTAATCTAAGATGTTTTCATAGCTTCTAGGGACCGCAGACCTGAGTATATAGTTTTAATTTCAACTCGATACCTCCAAGCGTTCCCGAGAAAAAGGGTTTTGACAGACAGACAGACAGAAGGACGGACAACAAAGTGATCCTATAAGGTTTCCATTTTTTCCTATTGAGGTACGGAATTCTAAAAAAAACTACTTCGCAACAGGTTCGTGGCAGCTGTTACTTAATCGAGGTAACATTCAGAACCGACGACGCCGACCTGCGACCCTAGTAACTCGCCTAGCCACTCGCCCAGTTACTTGCCCAACGAACAACATTTCTTTTCAAGATGCACTAGCGAATGGCCTTTAGCTTAGCAAGATAGGTACTTTTAGTTAACACACTAGACCTTTTTTAACAGTTTTCATTAATTTGTTAAAACCAGGAAGATAATTAGTTTTTTTATAGGCATAGCAGCTGTAAATGCATCCAAAATTCTTCGCTTTTTTTTTTTATTGTTGATAGATTCGCGCTTGACCGCTATCTCACCTGATAGAAAGCGACGATGCGGTCGACTATGGAACGCGCTTACCTAGAAGAAACCTATTCATTCTTGATTTAAAGATTCGCGGGTTGTAGCCATCAGGAAACACAGACTCTGGCAAGGGATTCAACTCTCTAACTGTACGCACAATGAATGTATTCCCAAAACGTTTTGTGCGTGTAGCTGGGATGTCCACCATGTACCGGTGGCGCATCGCCGTACGTCTGGTGGTGTGATGATGGAACGGGCTCGGCGGAATTAGGTTTAGCAATTCCGACGCACACTCCCCGAAGTGCAACCGGTAGAAAACCGACAGGCTAGCGACTCGGCGTCGATGCTCAAGACTTTGAAGCCTTGACTCGACGAGTGCATCATTGCCAATTATCCTTCTAGCTCGTCTCTCAATTGCCTCAAGTGCATGTACACGATTACGTAATTTATAACATTACACCATATACATACACAACTACATCTATTAGATCTGTCAATAATAATAAATTCCATGCATTGTAATTTAGCCTTCATCCTCTCTCCTAACTTTACTGTGCCCGACAGGGTCCATATTGATCTTCAAAATATGTTATACCACCTATGTATACAATATGGAATGTAATAAAGTATTGAGTATTGAGTATTGAGTATTGAGTACGTAGGTTCAATCTCGCAAGTACTTAGTGAGTAGTGCCAGATCACACAGTATTGCGCTGACCAATCGTAAACAATTTCTTAAAGATCACACGTCTCATTATATGCTGCAATTCGTAATACATTTTGAAACTAAGTAATGGTACATAATAATAATAATCATTAGCCGCAATCATAAATGATTTTTCTAAAGATGTAGTAATCTTGTCATGAGTATAAAAGTAAAAATTCGCACGTTAATTTATTGTTATATTTAGTGTTATTTACTATGGGTAACCTTACACCAGATCCCACGTGTAAGGAAATACTACAGAGCTGTACGCAAAAAAAAAACCACGGGTATAAGTGCTGATTTCGCTTTGTTTTTGTAAAGTAACATGGCCCCGACTTACGAGTTGTAGGTCGCGGGTTCGAACCCAGCCAGACGCATTACTTTGTGTAATTTATTTCGTCACCACTGCTCTCAAAACGGTGAAAGAAAACATCACGAGGAAACCGGCATGTCCTAGAACCAAAAATTCGAAGACATGTGACATTCACCAACCCGCACTGGGCCCGCGTGGTGGATTACGACCTATTGGCCTCTCCTAGAGAGGAGGCCTGAGTTTCAACAGTGGGAACATTAAAAAAAGACAGATGATGATGATGAGACAAGCAATCATTCTTTATAAGCATATAATAAAGTATTTTTACAGTTAAGCCAACGACATTTATTACAATTTTAATCGCATTCGCATCGCCTCGTATTAGTTTTATTTTAATTTTTAAACCTGCTAATTCTAATGACTTACGAGCACATGATCCAGACATGCGTTCCTAATTTATTTAACCACTTATCATTATAATCAACACGGATTTATTGCTGTGTTAATTTTTGGTGGGCAATAAAGTTTATTCTATTCTATTGACATGTCATCAAATGTTTACGCTGAAACGATATGGCCAGTTTAGCCGACTACACCATGAAAAGCAATCATTGCATGAAATGTTGGTCACATAATAAAGTAATAATATACTTAATAATAACTAGCTGACCCGGCAAACCTTGTTTTGCCATATAAATATTTTTTTTATCACTAAGGGGTATGAAAAATAGATGTTGGCTGATTCTCAGACCTACTCAATATGCTCACAAAATTTCATGAGAATCGGTCAAGCCGTTTCGGAGGAGTACGGGAACGAACATTGTGACACGAGAATTTTATATATAAGATATTCCACAAATATCACACAACGCCGTCTAGTCCCAAGCTAAGCAGAGCTTGTGTTATGAGTACTAGACAACTGATATACATAATCCGCTTATATATTTTTAAAAACATACATATTATAGATAAATTACACCGAGACATAGAACAAATTATCGTGCTCATCACACAAAATTTCTTCTGGGTGGGAATCGAACCCACGACCTCCAGCATAGCAGACAGTGCCACTAACCATTAGATGTTGATCTCCAATCGGTCAAAGTGATTAATTCGTAGATCTGACAACGACAAATTTCCCGAATTTTACATAAAATCGCTCCAATACACGTCATGAGTAGCTTGATTACTTGAAAACAAAACTATTTGGCGTATGATTTCACGAAAAACAATATAATTTACGAAAGTGCAATAAATCATAGCGCGTTTTGTAAAATAATATAAAATCCACTGTTAGTGTAATTAAGAATGTGTTGTATAATAGACAGGTGATGTGATTGTAAATAATATACGAACGCTGACAAAAACTGCAGCGGCTGACGGACAGGTTTCATTTCTTCCACAGAAACCAATTGGGAAGTATCTCATCAATCGAGAATCAACAGACTCTGCAGAATAGTAAATCTGCATGGTCTTTTGATTCTCGATTTCATCAAGATGTGAGAACTTAGAAGTATAATAGTAACAATAATACGTAATTTTGTGCTAGCGGCCTTTTTAGGGTTCCGTACCTCAAAAGGAAAAAAACTGAACCCTTACAGGATCACTCTGTTGTCCGTCAGTCTGTCTGTCTGTCTGTCTGTCTGTCAAGACCCTTTATCTCGGGAACGCGTGGAGGTATCAAGTTGAAATTAAAACCATATACTTAGAACTGCAGTCCCTTGAAGCTGTGAAAAAATCAAACTTCTGCGTTAACGAAAAAAAAAGATAAGGCCGTTTATGTCGCAAAAAACGTGTATTTCGACACTCTTACGGGAATCAAAATTCATAGGGTACTTCCCATCATCATCAGCCTTTTTAATGTTTCCACTGCTGGGACTCAGGCCTCCTTTCTAGGAGAGGGAATGGGGTACTTCCCGTTTACCTAGAATCCTGAAATTTTGTTTGAAGCAAGGTCCTATGGCACAAGTATAGGAATAAATCGGAAAACTGTGAATTTGTAGATACATCATGAAAAAAAAAATCTTCGAAACTCAATTCGGGAATTCAATTGTTTTCATAAGTTCGTATGGAACCCTCAGTGCGCGAGTTCGACTCGCACTTGCCCAGCTTTTTTTTAAATCTATTTATATTCATAACAGTTCAGAGAGGCTTAACATGGTTGTTCGTAACCAGTTCAGTTAAGTCTCCTAAAACCAAAGCCCTCTTTATCTTTGATTTCAAGTGGCAATAATATTCCACCAACCGAGGGGGTGTAGACGGGGTCCCAAACAACACCTATCGGGACCCAAGCCAACTTCACCTGCGCGTGGTGCACCCTGCTGACTAACAAACGAGGCTCTGGCGACCCGCCAACACGCACTGGACCAGCGTGGCGGGTTACGGTCCTAAACCCCCCCAAATGCACAGATGCATAAAAATCAGGCCCCAAGTGCTCGGCGACTCCAGCGGTTGTGCTAACGTTGACGGGCGTGAGCGCGGCCCTGGGGTCCGGGGTGCTAAGAATCTCCGGGCGAGAGCGATAAACCGTCGACGACTTGACCTGGCAACGTACAACACACGTACACTCCGGTCCGATGAGAACATCACCGAACTCGAGGAGGAGTTGAGGGGGTTACGATGGAGTATTGTGGGATTGTCTGAAGTCCGAAGACAGGGGGAGGATACGATAATCCTAAGATCTGGTAACCTGCTCTATTTCCGGGAAGGGGATAAGCAGTCCCAAGGTGGTGTCGGGTTTATCGTCCACAGATCCCTCGTGAACAATGTTGTGAAGATCGAGAGTGTGTCGACCAGGGTAGCGTACCTTATACTCAGAATATCATCAAGATATTCGCTGAAGGTCATACAGGTTTACGCTCCGACCTCGACACACCCTCACGACGAAGTAGAGACCATGTATGAGGACGTATCCAGAGCCATGCATGGTTCTAAGAGTCACTTCACCGTGGTCATGGGGGACTTCAACGCGAAACTGGGCAAATGAGACGGCGACGAGCTGCGAGTGGGGCAATTTGGATTTGGACGTAGGAACTACCGGGGACATCTACTGGCCAGTTTTATGGAGAAGGAGGGCCTCTACATGATGAACTCCTTCTTCAGCAAGCGTGAGCACAGGAAGTGGACTTGGCAAAGCCCTGATGGTGCAACTAAAAATGAGATTGACTTCATCATGTCGACGAAGAAGCAAATATTCAATGATGTCTCCGTGATCAATAGGGTGAAAACCGGAAGTGATCACCGCATGGTAAGAGGCACATTGAATATCAATGTCAAGCTTGAAAGATCTCGACTGATGAAGTCTACGCTCCGTCCTGCACAGATCCAAATCCATAACTCCAAAAGCTTTCAGCTCGAACTTCAAAATCGTTTCGAATGCCTAGGAAGCTCAGTGGACGAATACAACGATGGGTTCGTGGAAGCTGTCCATACGGTCGGCTCTAAACTCTTTAAGACTCGTACAAATAAGAGCAAGAGGGTCACCGATCAAACTCTCCTGCTCATGAAGGAGAGGCGTGAGATGATTCTGCAGTCTTCAGACGATTCGTACACATATCGGCAGCTCAATAAACGGATCTCTAAGTCCTTGAAACGCGATCTCCGTCATTATAATACGGGAAAAAATAAAGACGCGATTGAGCGAAACAAGGGCTCCAAGGTGTTTGCAAGAGATCTGTCTATTGGGCAGAGCCAGCTCACGAAACTGAAGACCGAAGATGGCAGAGTCATATCCGCCAAACCAGAGCTTCTTGGAGCGATCGAGGCTTCCTATGGACAGTTGTACACGTCAACCACTAAACCCACTGTAAATCTAGCAAACGACCCAAGAGCTAGATTGAGCCGACACTATACCGAAGATATCCCGGACGTCAGCCTGTACCTGTAGCCTGTAGGATGGCTCTGAAGCAGCTTAATAACAATAAGGCGCCGGGTGACGACGGAATTACGGCCGAACTTTTGAAGGCGGGTGGAAAACCGATCCTTAAGGCCCTTCAGAAGCTGTTTGATTCCGTCATACTCGAGGGAAAAACGCCACAGGCATGGAGCGGAGGCGTGGTGGTACTGTTCTTTAAGAAGGGCGACAAGGCCCTACTGAAGAATTATAGGCCCATCTCACTTCTGAGCCATGTCTACAAGCTGTTTTCCAGAGTCATCACGAATCGTCTCGCGCGCAGGTTCGACGACTTCCAGCCTCCCGAACAAGCCGGATTCCGAAAAGGCTTCAGCACCGTGGACCACATACATACGCTACGACAGGTTATACAGAAGACCGAGGAGTATAATCTGCCTCTCTGCCTAGCGTTTGTGGACTACGAGAAAGCCTTTGATTCGATCGAGACTTGGGCTGTACTGCAGTCTCTCCAACGGTGCCAGATTGACTATCGGTACATCGAGGTGCTGAAGTGTTTGTACGAAAACGCCACTATGTCAGTCCGACTTCAGGACCAGACTTCGAAACCTATCCTCCTGCAGCGAGGTGTGAGGCAGGGAGACGTCATTTCTCCGAAACTGTTCACGGCCGCAATGGAGGATGTCTTCAAGGTTCTGGACTGGAGTGGACTAGGCATTAATGTCAATGGCGAGTACATCACTCACCTTCGGTTTGCCGACGACATAGTAGTCATGGCTGAGACAACAGAAGAGCTCAGTACAATGCTCAATGACCTCAGTAGAGCTTCCGAAAGAGTGGGTCTTAAAATGAACATGGACAAAACTAAAGTCATGATAAACAACCATGTAGCACCCACTCCTATCAAGATCGGAGACTCTATACTCGAAGTTGTGGACGATTACGTCTACCTCGGGCAGACAGTCCAGTTGGGTAGATCTAATCGGCTGGGCAGCGTTCGGGAAGCTACGCGGTATCTTCTCATCCAACATACCACAGTGTCTCAAGACGAAAGTCTATGACCAGTGTGTGTTGCCAGTGATTACATATGGATCCGAAACGTGGTCGCTCACAATGGGCCTCATCAAAAGGCTTAAAGTCACCCAAAGAGCAATGGAAAGGGCTATGCTCGGAGTTTCCTTGCGTGATCGAATCAGAAATGAAGATATCCGCAGGAGAACCAAGGTTGCCGACATAGCACAAAGAATCGCCAAACTTAAGTGGCAATGGGCAGGGCACATTGCTCGCAGAACAGATGGCCGTTGGGGCCGAAAGGTTCTGGAGTGGCGACCGCGTACCGGAAAACGCAGCGTTGGAAGGCCTCCTACAAGGTGGACTGACGACCTGGTGAAGGTAGCCGGAATCCGATGGATGCGGGACGCACATGATCGTTCGTTGTGGCGACGTTTGGGGGAGGCCTATGTCCAACAGTGGACGTCCGTCGGCTGAAATGATGATGATGATGATGATGAACCGAGGGTTGTCCTTGGGTGCACTAGCATAACATGAACAGGGATATAGTTGCCATCACGGATCTTGAGCGGTCGGCGTCAGAGTGGGGATCGCTTTGCGCATTCCATACATTGGCGAGCCAATCTTCTTCGTTGTTAGATACATGCAGCAACGCAGGGAACGAATTAGGAGTGACGTCTATGACGCGATGGCGCAGCGAGCCAATCACTGACACTCCCCGCCCCAGCGTCTCACTTCGCACCACTAAAGAGACCGAATATTTAACTTCTGCGCAACCGCTCAAGATCCGTGATGGCAACTGTAATCATCGGTTGGTACCATGTTCTATGAAGAGTGTCTAAGGGCCTCTGTGAGTTGGTTTCGGCCCCTCTTCCAAAGGCTTATAACCCCTGGGTCCTGAGGTAAGTGCTTAAATATGATGATGATGATGATGAACAACCTTACAGGACTATATTAGTTACATCATAACAAGTTTTGTCCTACGACTTTTTACAAAACATAATACATATACCAAAAATAAACCTTCAAGATTTCGTAATTCTATCGAATACATATCAACTCTGTATTTTGCTATACCTACCTACGTCTGTATGACGCGACGCAAGCGCACCAAGCACCCCAGCCATCCGATCCTCGCTCCCCTATTGTACTATCTCTTGCTTCGCATAGACTTCATAATATTTAGAACGTTCATTTTAAATATTTTTATTTTTGTATGAAAATCTGATGAACTAAAATAAGAAAAAAATTTAAAAGTCAGAACAAAAAATTTTGTTTATGATGTTAGTAACATAGTCCAAAGAGGTTGCTATATATTATTATTATTATTTACAAATAACCCTGTGCAATAAATCAATTAATAACGGGCACCTTGGCCATAGTTACCTCATAAAGTAACTTATATAACGTATTTTTTTAAATTTTTTATTGATATAATCTAGTGCTTGACTGCGATCCCACCTGATGGTAAGCAGTGATGCAATATATGATGGTGAGGCGCACTAGTCTTTTAAGGCGTATAGTCCCTTGAACCATCTGGCCGAAAATATGTGAACGCTACTCTCGCACTCGCCTAGGTGGCAGTACGCAAATCTGTGCATTTATTTGCGGCCAGCAGCGCCCGGAAAGCGCTTTAAATCCATTTTCTCTGCGAGGTATTGATTGATTTACATATGCAATGTTCACTTTGAAGAATATTTAACCACCAATTTTTATGTGTAAAAATGTTTCTAAAGGTCCAAGCCGTTTCGAAGGAGTAGGGAAAAGTTGCGAAAAGTTGCGAAATTGCTAAATATTTTTTTTGACAAAAGTATTAATTGCACGAAAAAATCAAATGTTGATATTATTGTTCATGAATCTATAATAAACATATTTTTTTTTCAAACCAATTGACCTAGCCGTTACGGAGGAGTAGGCCTCAGAAAATCACTGTTTTATGGCATTTTTCGGGCGCTTGGCCCTTAAGAGCCTATTCACTCTAGCCTTGATGACATCCAAATTATAATCGGACGATAAGAATAAGGTAATACAACATTTTGTTAGTAAAATATGATGATTCACGTACTTTCATAAAAACAAACTTCTTAGTTCTCAAATTATAACAAGATAACACTTAGTTACCCACCATTTCATACCCTTATAGACCATTGTTCCACATTTCCAAACAGAATCTAATTTCGGCCATGTATTGTGAAAAACAGTTAGGTTCATGGTGTCTAAAACCTCGACGATTAAAACAATGGTGTCCTAATAACGGAATGCAGCGTGATCCATTGCGAAACTGTGATTCATGTGGTTTAATGAATGGTTTCTAAATAAAGTAGGATAGGCAGTTGTATCGAGAGTATTAGTAAGTGTAAACAAATATGAAAAGGATAATTTACTAAGCTCTGAGAAATCTACAACTTGTAGCATAATAATATCATACCTCGAATTTTCAGAAACATGTTTTTGCTGGTCGGATAACATCAAATAAATTTTCCCGCTCTGGGTGGGGCGAGAAAGAGGGTAAATCATTGTTTACTGACTAAAAGCCATGATGAATGAACGCAAAGGGCGAGTGATTTCAATCAGTGTGCGTTCCAGAGTTGCAGTGACTCTTTTGAACATTCCCGTTGCCCTTTCTTAAAGGGTAAGGCCAAAATATCGTCAGTAATGTCTAATTCTTATATAATAATTAACTTATTGCCATCCACAAAATTCAAATCAAGACTCCAAGGAGCTACTGGAAAATTGTAGATAGAAAAACCCAATCATACATTGACCGACCCAGAAATCAAACCTCCACACCCCACAGTCAGCAGTAGCGCTTTCGACTAACATACATTTAACGAGGTAAGTAAGTACAAATAACAGAAATTATTTACAATGCAACACAAATTAACTAACCAAACTGAAGGTTACTTTATATACACACACACACAACATGCATCCTAGTAGGTATAGCAGATTCTATCAGGCAAAATACACTCTAAATTAATAAACTCACTGGAAGGACATCAAGTTTAGTGCATCATTACCCTTTTAGGAATTTTACAGGAGATCATCTCCAGACTCTTACAGGGTAGAGAAGTAACGCCTGAAAACTCTGTTGGCATTCGGTAATTCCGTCATTCACTCAAATACTTCAGAGCACTTGTTCAAGAAAATATGTGTTTTTTTTTTTAAGCTATTGCATAGCTTCTATCGCGGGCCTTGAGCGTGGAGACCGAATCCAGAAATTCCGTAACGAAAATAACCTAACACCCCCCACTCATTTGTTTTTTGAGCGTGGTGACCGATAAGAAAACAAATGAGTGAACAATCAATCAAAATTCAATTCAATGTGTGAAACTGTAACTTCAATTAATATCAAAGAAAAAATAACAAAGGAAAAAAAATACTGCATTTATTTATGCAGTATTTTTAAATAAATAATTATAATTGCATAAGTTGATAAAAATGCTATGCAATAGCTTTACCGCGGCAGTCCCCGAGTGCCACAAGTCTTTTTTTTAAACTTTCGAAACCTTCGAACTTTAAAAAAAATCACAATCTTAATTAAATGTGCGAGGTTTCTGTAGTTGCATTTTCTTTATTGTTTTAATTTACAAGTATATAGCAAAATAGCAGTTTTTCAGACTGGATTAGTCTTCCACAATTTTAAGACTTGATCTCTATAAAAACCTAGATAATAATTAATGATAAATGATATTTATTAAATGATAAATGATAATATCTATGAGGTATCTTCCAAGGTTAATAATGGGTATAAAATGCAAGAAGTGGTCCTGTCTATCAAAATTTTTGATGAATTGGCGTACTGCCAGTTAATCTGCAGGTCAAACGAATTTCTAACCAGCTTTATGCGCTTCTGCCGTCAATCATCTGACGATGGTGAACACATATCTCAGTAAGCTGAATGTAAGTGTTTGTCAATAATCAATTTTGTTGGTCAAAATACATTACATAGATTGTTTGTTGTGTTTAGTAAACAAACTATTGTTTGGCGTCGCATGTTCCACATTACTGATGAAGGTAGCTAGTGGGTGAGAACAAAACTAATCATTTGACAATAACACTTGACAGTTATCGTCAAATGCCTGGTGAAGAATTTTCTGCACATCGATATTACCTAGCGTATCCCTGCCTCTCAAATATAAAGAGATTTGCCACAAATTAGTTTCCATTCATAGGTACTGTAGGTAGGTACATACTTATATTCATAATTAGCTTCTGTCAGCGGCATCGCCCGCGTTATATATAGTAGGTTTCCATACAAAGTTTGTATACCCGTTTCATCCCCCGTTCGCCCCGTCATAAAAGGAAAGTTTGTGCTTTCACGCTCCTTAACCCAGTAGTTCAGGCTGTGCATTGATATGTCAGTCAGACAGTTTCTCCTTTTATATAATAAATAGATTAGGTAAACACAGGCTTTTACTTACAAGAATAAGAACAACGCCTCATTGATCAGCGGGTTGTAAGCGCAACTGCTGATCCCTAATTTCTAATGCATGAAATCCAATGTCTGCCTAAATGCTAAAAGGTTTTTCATGTAATTTCTCAGTAATACTCCGGAGTTTGTGCTCGGTTGATGTTACATCTAACGACAAAACAGTAATATTTGTGGGCAGTTTTTTATTATTATTGATGAGTTTGCGCTTGACTTCTATCTCATAGTGGTTGGTGAAACACGAAACTTATAAACCCCTAGGTTATAGCTATCAGGAAACACAGACTTTGGCAGAGAATTCTGCTTTTTAGTTATACGTACAATGAATGTATTCCAAAAGGTTTACTGTCCCCGCACACGGGCCTCAAAAAAACGCCGCCACAAAAAAACGCTAGAAGCGGCCACAAAAAATAGCTAGAAGCGGCTGCAAAAAATAGCTAGAAGCGGCTGCAAAAAACAGCTGAAGCGCGCGACACCTCTTGTCTCCGCGAAATTTGAAGCCGCTTTAAGCGTTTTTTTGTGGCCACGTCAAAATGCAGCTTGAACCAGCGTTTTTTGAAGCCCGTGTGCGGGGACAGTTTGTGCGCATGGGTGGGTTGTCCACCATGTAGCGGTGCGGAATCGCCGTACGTCTGTTGATCTGATGATGCATCAAGCTTGACGGAATGATGCACACTCCCCAAAATGCCACCTGTTCTACCCAATTACCTTGGCCAAATCCTTCAGTTGACAAGGCTTGTACTTAGTCACGTTACTAAAACAATACTGATAATTTAAAACCATTCAAAATCAAAAACAGTTAACTGACGTTTTAGAAAATAGCCGTAACGACACTAGCCTTACGCCCTGCGGATGTACATCCGTTTAAGAGTGGGGGAAAAAACCACCCCTCTTCATCGCGCAATTCTAATGAAGCTATTGTATAAAATAAACATAGTAATTAAAGTTCATAGTTGACATTTAGACCTTTTACCGTTGTATAAAGGTCATCAATGTTTGAATGCCAGCCTCATATCTTAATGTCCATAAAACTCTTTTTAGTTCCATTTAAACAAAACCACTTTTGTTGAGTATGGCCTGTTCCTGCGAATATTGTAATTATCATAAGTTTTCCTAATTATGTTTGGACCGGAACCCATTGAACTGAATGCCAGAGGGCTTAGCCAAGTTGATAATCTAAAATCTTTAACGCTAGTGAACTAGAGAACTTCAAATGTATGGGAATGACATTAACTCAACGTTAAGTCACGTGGTCAGAAAAAAAGGAATCCGAGGCGTTGCGGACTGCAGAAACAGATTCGAAACGAAACTGTCGTAACTTGGCCAGGCCTGCAGTTTTAACATGGCGCGGGAAGACACGGCACATGAAGACTGACAAGTCTTAACAAGAGACTTGTCAGTCTTTCGATCTTCTGAAGACTCATAACGACTATCATTGTTCCTTTGCATCACGCACAAGCTCGTACCAGCTTCTCCGCTAGCGTGAAAGTATAAATTATTCAAAAGAAACATACTAATACTCTCAGGTCATGATCTACCATGTCCCAAACATGCAAATCCATTCAGCCGCTTGAGATTGCGTGCCCCATAACACATGATAAAGATTCCTTATACTGACATTGTATATTGTAGTATTAATTAAAGGTTGCCAGGGCATGCATTAAACATAATTTTAATGAATAAATATATTAACATTTTGTTTGACTTTTTGCCAACAGATAAAAAAAATGAAAAATTAAATCAAATATATCTAAATCTACGTATATGTAAATAAAAGAGAAAAAGATAATATTCTCTTTACATTTTTGTGTTAATTATGCAAGACAGACTAAACTTTACGTAGTTTCTAATGTACTTACACATAGACATATTATATACACGTCAGTTTGCATTTACATCCCTACATTTTAATTAGTACAAAAAAAAATGGGGCTCTATCTGTACGCGTCACTGATCATATTTTTGTAGTCAAAAGTAAAAAAAAACCGAAATCCTAAAATTGACCACGAAAAGGTAAATTCATCATAGAATCAATCAAACATAACAATTGCTAGTAGAAAATACTGCGGATAGAGTTTTTCCTTAATAATTGTTACTTATTCATTCATTAATCAATAGCCTGCACAATATTTCCATAAATTGAGTGACATTTTGGGACATAAGCCAACGCTAATAACTTTGCTGTTTATGAATATTATTTATTGAGATTTTATTTATAAAATAACAAGGGCTTTTCTAATAAGCCCTTTAAGTAATTGTACTAATTAAAAAATAGTGGTGTATTATGTCTATGTGTACATTTATTTTTACTTTATAATATTTTTGTAATATAAATACAAGGTTATTTGTAAATCACTAGCAACCTCTCAGGACTATGTTACTCTTGCACAGATGCACGATATGCGCGTGGAGATGCAACGCCGGGGTGAAAGTCCGCTGCCGCGACAGGTCACGGCATTGCGGAAAGAGCTCCGGCGGGATCTCATGGTGAAATGGCGTCAGCGACTATCGCAACCCAGTGCTGGGCACGCCACAATCATGGCGGTAAGTCCCCTCTTTGAGGCGTGGCTGGAAAGACCTCACGGCGTCCCTACCTTCCGTATGACGCAGGTCCTCAACGGACATGGTTCGTTCGGGAGTTTCCTGCACCGGATTCGTGCGGAAGTGATGCCCGGGTGTCGCCACTGTGCGGAATGCCCGGAGGACACGGTGGAGCACACAGTCGAGGTGTGCCCACCTTGGGCAGAGCATCGCCATGCCCTCGTAGGGGCGATCGGTGGCAGAGACCTCTCGCGTCGGGCCTTGGTTGAGGCCATGGTCCGGAGCGAGGAGGAGTGGCAGGTGGTCGCCGACTTCTGCGAAGCAGTAATGCTCGCAAAGGAGCCGGCACCGGGATACTGATCCCGATTTCCAGTCACCGTAGGCGCGGGCTTGCGGACAGTGAGCAATGGGTAGCTCGCTGTCCGGCCGTCCGGTAACTGTCCGGACCAAGCCCAAGTCGTCGACGGCGCGCACTGTTTCCGCGCGCTTCAACGAGTTGTCAGCAACAGCAGGGACCCAGCCGGGTCGAAGCCTACTGGGGCCAGGGTTATCCGAAAGGGCGCTCGAGCCCCGGTACGAAGGCTAGAAGGAACGGGGTGGGTCTTTTAGTCAGTAAGAGTCTGACACTATCTCCCGCTCCGCCCAAGAGCGGTGGTTGTCATTGGATGATTTTTTCCCACCATAAAAAAGGACTATGTTACTAACATCATAAACAACAACTTTTATTCTATGACTTATAAAAATTTATAATATTTTAGTTCATCAGATTTTGATACAAAAATAAAAATATTTAAATTGAACGTTCTAAATATTATGAAGTCTATGCGAAGCAAGCGATAGTACAATAGCGGAGGGAGCGGGGATCGGGGGTTTTCGATGCGGTTGCATCGCTTCATACAGACGTAAGTGGGTATAGCAAAGGACAGAGTTGAAATGAAGGTTTGTTTTTGTTAAATAAATTGTATTTTGTAAAAAATCATAGAACAAAAGTTGTTGTTTATGACGTTAGTAATGCAGTCCTGCAAGGTTGTTAGTGTTATACAAATACCCTGGCGAATAGACACGAAAACACTCATCGGATCAATCCATCATATTAATATTTGCGAGCAAACCGTCAGCCATTTCAGTCACGGATACATTACACTTCTTTCTATTTTATTTTATTCTATTTAATTAAGTTCTTTTTCCTTTTATTCTTTCTATATTTCTTGTTTTTACGCGTTTGTAAGCCAAACGGCGAGCCCGCTCAGTCCATTTATCACTCTGTTTTGTTGTCCTTTATTTATTGTTACCCTAGCCGAACACTACCCCTTAAGATACAGGTAAATCCTAGTTTAAGAGGTAGAGGAATCTTTCTTGGACGGATTGCACCACGAACTCTGAATGTATTAATATAAACCTACAGCTTAAAATCTCTGTATCAATCTGTATTCTTGGCTAAATAAACGTTATTATTATTATTGTTACTAGCTTTTGCCCGCGACTTCGTCCGCGTGGAATAATGACTTCCGGCAGAATTGAGAAGTTTTCAATTTACCCCCCTTTCCTCCCCCTAGGGGGGATATTTCCAAAAATCCTCTCTTAGTGCTATCTTGCTTCACTGGTGGAACCTACATACAAAGTTTTAAGTGAATCCATTAAGAAATAAAAAGAACAATTTATCCCCCTTTTCTCCCCCTTGGGGGGGAATTTCTAAAAATCCTCTCTTAGTGGTAGCCTACTCCTCCCAAAAAACACACATGCCAAATTAGAGCTTCGGCTGTGCGTTGTCTGTCAGTCACTCAGTAACGGAAGAGTTTTATATGTTTAGATTATTTGAACTGCTAGGTACATGCATTAGCCTTTACGGCAAGTCAAGCGGCAAGCCCGACCGGCGTAGGCACCCAGTTCTCAACGGCACAATAACCGACGATACATCTTCCATTTCCCACATCTCACAAAAGGAGGATGGTACGAAGTACGAACAATGGATTCGCTATCATCCTTTCTGATCGCGAGAATTGTACTCACAGTACAACTTCCGACCTGGAAGTAGCGGGTTCAGTTATTCTATTTACTTATGTATGTACTGATTTTTTCTGTTACTTTTATGAAAAGCCTTTTATTCAAATAGGCGTATATAAGACATTGCACCTCTAGCTTTGAACTATGTAAATCATTACATCTTACCGATTCTGAAACCAAATAAAAATTCGAATGATATTCTATCATACCGGCCTATTGCGCTGTCATCTGTTCTTACTAAAATTGCAGAACATCTAGTTAAAAATCGTTTAGAGTGGTATATAGAAAACAAGCAATTACTAGCAGGCAGTTAGTTATACTTAGGTCATTTATATTTATAATTTTACAATTAATAACAATTAAATGGTGGAAGATTTGGAACGGTTGAAAAAATTTTGCTATAAGATGCTATTCTATATTGCTATAAGGTCTTACCCCTTCTTGTGCTATAAAAGGTCAAACACATTTTATGATCGACTTGGCAGCTAACTGTACTGCATGCCAATCAAGAGAGAAAAGACATTGTTATCCATGTGAAGTGGATTTTTTTATTAAACTAAGTGGTAAAAACCAGTATTTAGTACAGAAATTCTAGACACGTCAAACGGCTTACCATTTTAAATAAACCGGCCAAGTGCGAGTCGGAGTCGCGCAGGCACAATTATTACAATCCACAACGAAAACTGAACCTAATTTGTTTTTATTACGCGCTTATTAGTTATGCATGTACGACTACCTATTAGGTTTTTAGGGTTCCGTACCTTTTTTTTTTCGATGGGAAAAATCATCCAATGACAACCCCCGCTCTTGGGCGGAGCGGGAGATAGTGTCAGACTCTTACTGACTAAAAAACCCATCCCGTTCCTTCAAGCCTTCATACCGGGGCTCGAGCGCCCTTTCGGATAACCCTGGCCCCAGTAGGCTTCGACCCGGCTGGGCCCCTGCTGTTGCTGACAACTCCTTAAGGCGCGCGGGAACAGTGCGCGCCGGCGACGACTTGGGCTTGGTCCGGACAGCGAGCTACCCATTGCTCACTGTCCGCAAGCCCGCGCCTACGGTGGCCGGAAATCGGGATCAGAATCCCGGCGGCGGCGGCGGCGGCGAAAACGCCGTTGCCTGATGCGTTCGGCTTCCTCCTTTACGAGCATTACTGCTTCGCAGAAATCGGTGACCGCCTGCCACTCCTCCTCGCTCCGGAGCATGGCCTCAACCAAGGCCCGGAGCGAGAGGTCTCCACCGCCGATCGCCCCCACGAGGGCACGGCGATGCTCCGCCCAAGCAGGGCACACCTCGACTGTGTGCTCCACCGTGTCCTCCGAACATTCCGCACAGTGGCGACACTCGGGCGTCACTTCCGCACGAATCCGGTGCAAGAACCTCCCGAACGGAAGGTAAGGACGCCGTGAGGTCTTTCCAGCCACGGCTCAAAGAGGGGACTTACCGAGGGTTCCGTACCTCAAAAGGAATAAACAAAATCCTTCTAAGATCGTCTATCCGTCTGTCTGTCAAGACCCTTTATCTCGAGAACGCGTGGAGGTATCGAGTCGACATTTAAACTAGATACTCATGTCTGCGGTTCCTTGAAGCTGTGAAAAAATCAAACTTCTGAGTTAGCGAAAAAAAAGATACGGTCGTTTATATCGCTGAAAACGTATATAACTCATGGGAATCAAAATTCATTTGAGATAGAATCCTAAAATTTGGCATGAAGCAAGGCCTCATAGCACAAGTATGGGAAAAACTCTGAAAACTGTAAACTTATAGTTACGTCACAATTCTTTTTTTTTGCTATGCTAAAAAAGAATTGTGACGTTCTTTTTTTTTGCTATTCGGTAAAATCTTTGTAACTCAATTCGGGAATTGAAATATTTTCATAGGTCTACCACATGTACAAGATTCACCAAAGTTTTACCTGCGCACGTGTTTGTGCACGGAACACCGTGCGTGTGGTTGGTTAAACTGATACAGTTTTACATGACGCTCCGTGTACAAACCCACCGTCGCAAGCCAAAACAGGAACTTATGCGTGTGTTAGACCCCTTAATTTGTACGGAACCCCCAGTGCGCGAGTCCGACTCGCACGTCCGGTTGTTTTTTATTTATACGTGATTTTGAACCGGAAATGGGTACTCGCTCGTTCAATCAGTATTTAGTTAATTAAAATAACGTGTAATTTTTCAAAGTAATTGATTATCGAAAAGACATGGTCAAAAATGATTTTTGCAATATCATAACATCCGGACATAATGATTGCTGCTTCTTTATTAAAAAAGAAACACTCTTTCTACATATTTTATTGGAATAACAAAACATCACGCTTGTTTTTATATAAAGTTTAGGCACAGGAGCAGAGTACCTTTCTTGATGAGGAAATCATCGAATGACTTCTCCACTCTAGGGTGGAGCGAGAGGGTCAGATAGGGATCAGATAGGGATGTCAGACTTTTACTGACTAAAACCCACCTGTGTGCTTCAGTTGCCCTTTGCGGTCCTGGACTAGGGTAACTCAGTTAAAAACTTCCGCGACCATAGCGGTCATTAGAACTAATAGACGGTGAGTGACTTGACGTTCTCAAAGCCGAAGAGCAGAGTACCTATGGTACAAAACTAGATTACGGGCTGCTGTACTTCCAGACTGATTCCTAACTCTGGTCTGAGAAATTCCAGAACCACGAACCCATATTGTCAATCAGCACCGTCACTGCAGGCATCATCAATGAAAAGGGTTAAGATATGGTGAGAAAAGAAATAGTAAGTACTTACCTACATTAGGTATGTGAGTAAGAGTTGCAATATCTTTAAGTAGGTTACATGTTGAATACTGAACGAAACGAAGGTCGCTAAGGTTGCTAAGTTTTAATACCAATCGCTGTGAGGGATTTATGTAATTAACTCCAGAGCTCTGTGAGGGTGTTAATATAAAAACCTGAGTGAAGTGAAGAATTCAAGCCGCCCAAGACAGCTTTATTCCCGGATTGGATTCCTACTCTACTTTTTACACCATCTATGAGATAAATAAAAGACAATATACTGAAACTAGATAAATATAAGTATTATTTACAAGTTTACGTTAACTATCACTATACTACTAGAACTATTTTTTTTCTGGTGCGCCTCAACATCAGAGATTTCATCACTGCTTGTCATCATCAGGTGGGAATGGATCGCAGTCAAGCACTAGTTTAATCAATAAGAAAACAAAATAAAACCGGCCAAGTGCGAGTCGGACTCGCCCATGAAGGGTTCCGTAGCAGCAAGTAACATAATATAAAAGTTTTTGTAGTTTGTTGTAACTTTGATCGATGTTTTAATAATAGTGATTTTTTTTCGATTTATGACGTATTAAAAAAAAACTACTTACTAGATCTCGTTCAAACCAATTTTCGTTGGCAGTTTTTATAGTAATGTACATCATATATTTTTTTTAGTTTTATCATTCTCTTATTTTAGAAGTTAGAGGGGGGGGGACACACATTTTACCACTTTGGAAGTGTCTCTTGCGCAAACTATTCAGTTTAGAAAAAAATGATTTTAGAAACCTCAGTATCATTTTTGAAGACCTATCCATAGATACCCCACACGTATAGGTTTGATGAAAAAAAAATTTTTGAGTTTCAGTTCTAAGTATGGGGACCCCCAAAATTTATTGCTTTTTTTCTATTTTTGTGTGAAAATCTTAATGCGGTTCACAGAATACATCTACTTACAAAGTTTCAACAGTATAGCTCTTATAGTTTCGGAAAAAAGTGGCTGTGACATACGGACGGACAGACAGACAGACAGACAGACAGACAGACAGACAGACAGACAGACAGACAGACAGACAGACATGACGAATCTATAAGGGTTCCGTTTTTTGCCATTTGGCTACGGAACCCTAAAAACACTACTAAATAGAACTATATTTTCAATTTATGCACCGTAATTTTTTTTTTAGAGACAAAACATTTTATTCTCGGTCTTACCACTAATCCCGCAACGGACCTGGCATTTATCGAAATCCTAACTAATATTATAAATGTGAAAGTGTGGATGTTTGGATGTTTGTTACTTAATCACGCAAAAACGGCAGAACGGATTTGGATGAAATTTGGCATGCATATAGCCTTTGACATGGAAAAGAACATAGGCTACCTTTTATCCCGATTCCTGAAGTACCTCATTAGGTACTTCAGGAAGAGCGTGGCATTCCACGCGGGCGCAGCCGCGGGCAAAAGCTAGTACAGAATAAAAAGAAGAAGGCACAAGGCTAATAATATCGTATAATACTCAAGTATTAAAACGTTGCATCATCTATAAACAATAGAAAATATTCGCAACAAGCCTGTTACAAGTGTTACAACCGTATTACTGAACCATTGCAAAGTTCTGCTGTTTTGCATCTTAAAACGCTTATACGTTGCAAGAGCAGGAATTAGATGATCCAACATTGCGTTACGGCGCAAAAAATGCAACTGCATGGTAAATATATTGAGTCTAGTTGATGTGTAGGTCATCAACACCTTATTGTAAGTTCATTTGGCATATTGATTAGGTCGTGTACGTGATAAGGGTTTGAATTTAACAAAGGATATTTTAAATCGAGAGTTTAGATGTTTGTATAACGCGCTGCTTCAATCGATCCAACCGTGAATGTATTGGAACTAGGAAAGAAGGTTGTATACAATACTGTATAACCAATAGAGGTTAGACAGCATAAAATAACAACTTATAGAAAAATGTTGTTTTCACGGGATCCTAAATTTGATGCAAATAAATACTAACGAAATGCAAATAAATTAAATAGATTTTTTAGCTCTTTTTAATATGAAAAAAAATAAAATTATTTATGATCATGCCAATGCTTAAAAGTATAAAGAACAAATACCGATAAAGAGCACAAAAGTGCTGCTTAATTCAAACAAAATTTCAGTTCGCCTTGATACCTTCATCAAACGAAATTATAAAGGGTCAAAGCAGCTAATAAGAAAGGCTAGAAGTTCGACATGGTCTTTGACAAAGGCCATGACACCCATACAGCCACCATAGAAAACGGTGTCTTGGCGAGAGACACAGACATTTGTATTTTTTTTTTTAATAGAACATAGAACAAAAAGGAATGGGGCTCTACCCGTACCCATTACTGATCAAATATTAAAACTATACTATACTAAATCCCAAAGTTGTCCTCAAAAATTTGTCATAGTTGATAAATTCATTATAGAATTAATCTCATAACTGTCACTGAGAATAAAGTAGCAAATTCTATAAAAGTAGAAAAACTTTTTACAAAAGAAAATATAACCGAATTCAATGTTAAAAAAATCTGAAAAGTACAAAACAACTTTAATTTTGGAAATCGGTGTTAAATAATGAAAAGACAAAACTATTATAGAATTTAGTTGTAGCTATCAGGAAACACAGACTCAAGGCAAGGAATTCCATTCCCTAGCTGCACGCACAATGAATGTGTTCCCAAAACGTTTTGTGCGTGTAGGTGGGATATCTACCATATACCGGTGGCGCATCGCCGTACGTCTGGTAGTCTGATAATGGAACGGGCTAAACGGATTTAGGTTATGCAATTCCGATGCACACTCCCCGAAATGCAACCGGTAGAAAACCGACAGGCTAGCAACTCGGCGTCGATGCTCAAGACTTTGAAGCCTCGACTCGACGAGTGTAGCGTCGCAAATTATTCTTCTGGCTCAATTGCCTCAAGTGCGTCAAGCTGGTATCGAGCAGATCCGTCCCAAAGATCTTGCAGCACTTGGCAGCCCTGTTAAAGGCCTTCTTCTTTTGAGCCACGTCGCTTGCTTTGCGTACACGCGCGTCGGCCCAAGCTCGATATGCCGCGTGCTTAAGCGCGTCTGCGCGATCACACTCGGCGCCAAACCATGGACGAGCTTGGCCAGACGTTGCTACGTCAGAGGATGGGATGAAGTACTCCAACCCCTGTCGCAACACATCCGCCACGGCATCTGCGCACGACGAAGCATTTTCCGAAGAAAAGTAAATGGGCTGCCAAGGATAGCATGCGAAAAAAGGCCGCAAGCCATCCTAATCTTCTGACCTGTATCGCCAAAACCGCCGGGTGCCCCTAGGGCTGGGATCGGGCGGGGAGTAGACAGACACAGACTTAACCAGACAGTGGTCGGAACTACCTAAAGACGTACATATCGACACAGAATAGCGATCTGGATCTGTTGTCAACAGAAGGTCCAAGCAATTGGCTGTCTGCGAATCCACATCCGGCACCCTCGTTGCCCCCTGAACAAGCTGGGTGAGATTTAATGCTAGCGCTAGCTTTTGCATCTCTCGACCAGCCTGGTTTGTGGAATTATTATTGAAGTTGAACAAAACCTCACTTTTCCACTTTTAAAATTTTCTTACATACATTACCCATAGCTGCAGCTTCAACCTCTCATCTTGAAAAAATGATATTTTTACCGCCTAATTTATTGGACATATCTAGGTAAACTCTAGTGTAACCATGCCACTTCATGCAGTAATTTAATCGGTAATTAAATGCTATAATTATTGCGGTAACAACTCGGTAGACGGTAAGGTATTGTGGCCGAAACATTAGAGGTGGTGTAGTACGTATATTATATCTATATATATATGTACGATATAATTATCAAAAGTATAGCAATTGGAAAACGATAACAATCGAATAAATTCCACGTTTTATTTATGCTGATATTGCCGTGAAATCGTTTTAGTGACTGACATAAAATATCAACGCTCAGCCGAAACTGGAGAAATTCGTATGTAAAATTTTATTCCTTTTTGTCAATATACTTGAACATTAGGACAAAGGGCTTGCGGACAGTGAGGGGCTTACGGACAGTGAGCAGTGGGTAGCTCGCTGTCCGGCCGTCCGGTAACTGTCCGGACCAAGCCCAAGTCGTCGACGGCGCGCACTGTTCCCGCGCGCCTCAAGGAGTTGTCAGCAACAGCAGGGGCCCAGCCGGGTCGAAGCCTACTGGGGCCAGGGTTATCCGAAAGGGCGCTCGAGCCCCGGTATGAAGGCTTGCAGGAACGGGATGGGTTTTTTAGTCAGTAAGAGTCTGACACTATTTCCCGCTCCGCCCAAGAGCGGGGGTTGTCATTGGATGACTTTTCCCATCGAAAAAAAAAAAACATTAGGACAAATAGTAACCTAAGTATTTTTTTTATACTACCCTTATAAATGATTTATTATACCTAAGGTATTTAAGTTTGGCTGAGAGGTACTTTTTAGTGGTGGTACAATAACTAAAAAGTGTAAAATAAAAATCTTTTTACAAAAAAAAAATACAACCGACTTCAATGTTAAAAAAACACTGAAAAGTACAAAATAACTTTAATTTCGGAAGTCGAGGTTTCTATAATAGTTTTCTCTTCGTTATTTAACACCGACTTCCGAAATTAAAGTTATTTTGTACTTTCAGTGTTTTTTTTAACATTGAAGTCGGTTGCATTTTTTTTGTAAAAAGTTTTTGATTTTAAACTTTTTAGTTATGGTACCACCACTAAAAAGTACCTCTCAGCCAAACTTAAATACCTTATAGCCAGAGAGCATCTCATAACGATTTTAATAATCCCAAACACGGTTAGATTACATAAATTTACCTTCTGGCTTCATCATCAGATCAGTCCGATACATCCCCTCCCCCTTTTCCTTCAGCCAGTCATCGACTACACGTATAAACAAAGCAATTTTACTTGTTACGCCAGTTCTGCTGTGATCCTATGAGGAGTTCTGTGCCATATCATCGAAGTTCATGATCAGATCATAACAATATTTCAATAGGACCATTTTGAAAGCATAACCTATCAATCAAAAAAAGAATTTTCAAAATCGGTCTACAATTGACGGAAATATCGGTGAACATACATAAAAAAAAAAAACATGCATTCAGCCGAACATAGAACCTCTTCCTTTTCGAAGTCGGTTAAAAATATTATTAAAACTATCACCATAACTAACCTAACTGTAACAGCCTGCCCATTCCAGGACCTGAACGAAGTAAATGACACACCTGTCCAAGTGATGGCAATTTTTTTTATCATTGATTGGCTCACGCTTGACAACCATCTCACATTTAAATAGTAAGCGATGATGTGGTCGACGATGGAGCACGCTTGTCAAAAAGTAACCCATTCACCCTAGATTGTATATAATTTCAAGAAACACAGACTCCGGCAAGAAATTCCATTCCTTAGCCGTAAGTGTAGTGAAGTGTTTCCAAACCTCGATGAGCACGATCATTTGTTCTGTGTCTGGGTGTAATTTATCTATAATATGTATGTATTTAGAAATAAAACGCGCCATAACACAAGCTCTGCTTAGCTTGGGACTAGACGGCGCTGTGTGATAGTTGTGGAATATAAAAAAAAAAAAACCGTTTAATAGTCAGGACACAAACAGTCACTGCCAGATATCAAAAATTAATGTACCTGTTAGATAAGCAAGAAGAACGACAAACCCAGGATTTTGATACTCATTCAGGCATGAAGACCTGAATTTCGATGCTACTTGAAACATAATAGAGTAGAACCAGGGTAAACAGTTACGTAGAATAGTAAATTTTGATACAAGTAGGCAAATGTTGTCATTGCAGCCGAGGCGAAACAATTTTATCGCATTGGAGCCGAGAGAGTGCCATGTCGCTTAGTCTTGATCTATGATACGTAGGAGAAATCTCTCCTCATCTGTTATTTGATTATGATAAATAATTTAAGCTAGATAATGCGTTCATTAAGACATTGCGAATAGGTGGTCTAGCTAAATCTGGTGCCAATGATGTTAAACAATAAAATTTGTTGTTACATTTTTGATATCAATTACCCTCATTTGTTATTTGGGAAAGTCGAGCATCAGCTGAAAAAATGTGCCCCAAGGAACTGAAAAACTATAGGCTGCCTCCTTTTTTTTTTGGTGCAAAATAGGAGGGTTGCCCCGCATAAAGTGGTATGTAAATGGCCATAATTAACTCTTATCTGATATTTAGTCGATTTTTTTTTTATAGTTAGTGTTTTTTAGTCCAATAGAAGCTATTAGTAACGATAGAACTCAATTTGGAAGTGTTTGGAATAAAGTAAAAAAAAATCAAATGTTCGCCATGTCAGACAAATTTTATTGATTAACATCATTGGCACCAGATTTAGCTAGGCAGCCTATACGGAATGTCTTAAATAAACGCATTATCTAGCATATAAAATTTATCAGAATCGAATAACAGATGATAGAATAAGAGATTTCTTCTACGCATCTCGCACTATCTGGTGATGGCCTGAAACACAGGTTTCTGTTAACCTAGCTCAGGCAAGTCGCTACAAGTAGTAATGGCAGTACTAATACACCATTATGAGCTCATTTTAAAAATATGTAAATTAAACTTGTTTTTATATAATTAGTATAATTAGCCAATCTTTTTAGAAATTAGTACTACTAAGTATTCATAAGTTTGTTTTATGTATTTCTATGTAAAAGTACTTAGATAAATTATTATTATTATTAATGACAAATTTTAATGCCCGCGTGTATCAAACGACTCACCTACTCAAAAAACATTATCTGTTATCATATCATATTTATAATCAATTATTGTGAGAAATAGTTCGCTGATTCCTATCGATTCTCGTGGGGCTGCCCAGTGGCCGACCAGAGTGGTGACTGCCCCTAATAGGCTTAGAGCTAACCGGAGCTTTTTTCCGAACTAGTACGTAATATACTACTTTGCATGCCGAGAAGCAATAAGGTTGGGAGCCAGTTTTGGAATAAGTCTTTTTTTTATGGTAGGAAAAAATCATCCAATGACAACCCCCGCTCTTGAGCGGAGCGGGAGATAGTGTTAGACTCTTACTGACTAAAAGACCCACCTCGTTCCTTCTTGCCTTCATACCGGGGCCGAGCTACCTTTCGGAGCTAGCCCTGGCCCCAGTAGGCTTCGACCCAGCTGGGCCCCTGCTGTTTCTATATGTGAAGCCACGAACAACAGTAAGTTTCTACATGATCACTTTCAATCTTCACATTTCAAGTTTGTTCTCATGCATATAACGTTTTCATCATGTGCCATTGTTTTCGTCTAAAATGTACGGAGCGCATTTTGTTTTTTGTCATTCAACAACAATAATAATATGTGATATTACCTACTATTCGTTTTTTTGACCGTTAGCTTTATATGAACAAAGGTATCATTACGACGGTCATAAGGTCACTGGAGCAACAGTAAAAGTAGATAAAACCATAATTTTGATGTTTAATTTTTTTAGAAACATAACTTATAAATGCTAGTCGACCCATTTTTTTGTAAGAACTCGTTTCATGATGTGCAAACTGGTCTTTATGTAACAGAAAAACAAGGACACAGATTTTGATTAGAATTAATTGATTTATTTTTATTACTAGGTAATTAAATAATTGCGTCTATGCTGCTGCTAAATGAGTTTTACCATCACCTATTTAGTATGTAGGTATGTTATTCTGTAATGATACTTGAATGTTCGTATGTTTAACCCAAAAGGGATAAGTTACTTTACGTTAAATTAAAGTCTTATTTCTTTTGAAATAAAGTTCAATTTCTAGCCAAAGTTGCAAGTTCAAACAAACTATTATGTAGGTATGCTTCCTGTTAAACGATTTATTGCACCGGAATCACGGAGTTCTGCTCCGGTACAAATTGTGTGGGTAATGTAGGGATCGAAGCCACGCCGCCGCGCCGCGCCGGTCGTAGAGCGCCTAGCTACGGCTACGACACTAATATTCCCGAAGAGTCCTCAAAGTAAATTATGCTACAGGGTCTACGACATCTCTACGAGTGCTCTCTTTCTTAATTTATGACCCCTAATGACCATTTCATTGGGTCCTTAAGGACTGTGTGAAAGATGATGACTTGAAAAAGGGTGACTACTGAGATGACTAATTTTAGCTTAGCTTAACTTAAAAAATAAGTTGCCCTGAACAGCTGGTGTGTAAACATGCACATTATTTTGTATTGTATAGAAGAAAAAGACATTCAGCACAGATAAATATACATTAAACCCTTTCTAATGGTGAAAGAATTTATGAAATCGGCACAGTAGTTTTTGTGTTTATTCGTTACAAACATACAAACAAAAATACAAATTTTCCCTCTTTATAATATGATGATGTTCCGTATACATATAACCGTAAACCACTTTTTACGTACTCTGCAAGCTAGACAGTTTAGGCAACAAGTAAAAGTATCTTGCCATACTCTAAATTATGATTCTATCGGCATTTTTGAAGTCTAACAAAAACTTCATCGTGCAGGTAATTGTCTCACGAAAAACTAAACATGCTATTTATTTAAACGCATCAAAACTTAGGTAAATGGCACGACAAAAATTCATGGTAAAACTACATACCGAATTGATTGTAAACAAACACGCACTTCCTAGAGGAAATGCAAATAGTTTATGATTCAGAACCCGACAGCATACATACCTATATAGTTTAACACTTTCACCTTAATTACAAAAAAAAAAATCGCACAAATAACGGCACCTATAAAAAAGATAAGTAAACATTGAGAGCTTACCTTGTCAATAGTCTCTTCGCCAGAAGTTCGCAGCTTCATCGAATTCTGTCTCTTCGTGACCACGGACCTCGAGGAGTACCGGTGCGACAGCCTTCTCGCAAAGTTACTCTTAAAGTCTTCACATCTCATGATGGACTCCACTGGTCTGCTAAACTCCTGGTCCAGCGGGCCGGGAACCTCATCAGTATGTTGCATGAACATCGTTGTTTACAAAACACATTAACAGTCATTATAAACGAGCAACTTCATTGAATAAAGATCGCAGTTGAATTTAAAGTGAGGATGGTTAGCGCGCGCGCAGCCATGCAACCGTTATCACTTGCGGTGTGTGTGGAACTGACTCTATTACCCATACCCACCTGTCTTGTTTACACCTTATGGACACTGTCTAGAAAGATAATTACGATTGAAGAAATATCTACGATACAAAAAAAATGATCATGCTCATGTGTCTATCATACCTACAGTTTATATTTCAATTAAAAATAATATTTTCAAATTATTTTTTAGCAAATTGTTTTATTAAATAAAATACTGCGTTTAGAGACATCTATGGATACATGCCGATTTATTTTAGATACCATGGAAAGTAACGTAAGCTCTAGTACAGAGCTTACTTAATAGATGGCGCTTTGTGAAGGTAAACTGTAATATTAATATTAGTCACTAGATGTCATTAATATACTATCAAAAGTATCCATTTTGAATGAAACCTCCGTGGTGGTTATTAACTTTTTTTTTTTTTTATTTGACATTGTCATCCATGTTTTCAGATCAAAGATTTTATTTATCCTACGTTTTCAGATTTCATAACCGGATCAAACCTAAAACCTAAATTATGATAACAAAAAGCTTGAAAACATGTTTTTCGGCCATCCACCACTGATCATGGAAGTTAAAGAAAGACCATCAGGTATTAAATTTAAATTAGGACTATAGTGTTTAGAGTTATAGGTTGGTACTAAAAATAAAATAGGGACAGGCTGTTGGACCACATGAGTACCTAAATAAAAGGTAGTTGGACTGAGGGTCATCCTCTCAGGATTTATAGATATGTAGGTAGGTATTGAAATGATAAAATGTTCATACCTACATTACCTACATAATTGTGTTAATTTTTGCTTATTTATCGTAGGTACCTACCTACTTAACTATTATATCTATAAATACCTCTATGGTGGCCTATTACCTATTTATCTATATTGCAATGCCTTCAGGATGTTCCATTGTAGGTTCCTATAAATGGTGGTCAAACTTTTCTTTAGATTAAGTCCCTACCTAGTACATATTGACCTTCTAAAATTTGTAGTGTTTACTTTTGACTATTCTGTGAAAACATAAGACGTAAATATCAAAGCTTAACATTTTTTAATAGTTTACCTTGTTCATCATTAACGAAGTTAAAGAAAAACACTGAGAGGAACTTAGACTTTGCTAAGTAGCTCAATGTCTGAAATTACCAACCTTTCATGCCTGGTGCTAGGTAATGGTCGTGTAATATCTTCATGAGAAGAGGCTTTTATTCCAGTGAGACATTATCGGAATGTACAATTGATACAGTAACCGTCACTACAATTTTCCAACATTTTCACTCAGTACTTACAATATTGTGTCATGTTTTACATGTTTAGATATCACCGTTTTGCCGCCAATACTCCAGACAGTCCAAGCTCTAAAAATTTTAAGAATAATATCATTGATCAGATAAATATCTTAAAAGGACTTCTTTACCATTTATGATTTAAGTAAGTATAGTAATTAATTTGCTTTAATTTGGTGTAGTGGATTCATTTAAGGGCCTGGCCTTATTACTACGATGTGAAACGCGCGCTATTGCTGCATCGCGTCATCGCGTCGTGCTAACTAATATACGGTGCCACACCATGTCGAGCAGATGCTGATGTCGGTGAATTAAGCCTACTGTCCACGGACGCGTAGCTTCATATACGCGTAGCTTCATTAACGCGTTTTCGCATTCCATTTATTGTCAAATCATAGACAAAGTTTCATAGTTTTGTATATAAGCTTCACGCAGGCATACCTACATTAAGCTTATAATGATGAGTACGCGACTGTGAAGCCACGCGTCCGTGGATAGGAGGCCTAAGGGCGTGGACTCATGTCTACGGTGCGGCGCCGTTTGCCGTGCAACGGTACGGCACCGCCGCCGGCGGATGGCGCGGCGCCGTGCCGCAGCACGGTGCCGCGAACGGTGCGCTGTCGCCAATCTTGGTCTGGTTACAGATTCAATTCATCATTCTATGACGCAAGCCGGTTAGCTCCTGGCCTGTCTATCAGTCTGCTCAACATAACCATATAGGTAAAAAGTAAGAAAAGTGACATTTTGAGAGCCTTAACAGAGATACAGCCAAAATGGGATTGACATGCGCTACCGAAATGTCACTTGATCAATTCCAAACAGTTTGTTATTTCGACATTTTCCATGGCTGGTAGAGACTAGGGTGTCACTATCTACAGACTCTGTAGACACCTGTTGACCTGGTCACTCAAACTCGTAACATTAGCACTCTGCTTTTGTCGGTTACCTATAGTTCTAAGCAGAAAGCGACAGATTTTGATACCGCGCTAAAACGCGACGAAGTATCAAAGAAACATTCGATTTCACTTTCATTCTTAGACAATTTTTCGACGGATGACAGTACCTAAGGGCCTGGGGCTTACCATGACCTCTTATGGAAACGTTCAATTCCCAGTGAGTCAAATTCCTTTCAAAAGCAGGCCTGCATCTAAATTGCTAATCTATTCCCTATCTTTGACTGTTCTAAAGTTGAAAACTTTTGTACCTACAGAGGTGAACAGTTACACCTGAAGGTCGCATAATTTCACGCTATAGACGGTCATCTGCTCTCAAATGCACGTCAAATAGCACGCTATATTACAAAAAGTGTATAGAAAAAAGGTGAACGAATTTATAAAGTTAAGCAGGCAACTTCATGCCTGCTATAACAAAATCATAGTAGGTACAAAAATACCGGACAGTTCAAAATCAGCCCTGCTATAAGAGGTCATGGTAAGGCCCCTAGGTCTCAATATCACGTCGGCGCGACGTCATTAACGTGAAACGGTGCGGCGTCTGTCCATGGCACGTTACCGCGTCGTGCAGATATAGGTACGTACTACGCGTTCCAAATGAGAATACGATCGATTGCCATGTTGTGACGTCACGTCGTACTGTCAAATCGAAGAAATTTTGGCAAAATTGAAGAACTCATTGAAGAACTGGATTCTGATTAAACTGTTTTCGTTCACAGTTCGTAAATAAATTAAATTTTACGTAAAATAATTAAAATTTAAAAATTTATTTCCTCGATTTAACAGTAAATCGTGACTTCACAACATGGCAATCGATCCTATTTTCATTTGGAACGCGTTGTACGGTGCCGCGTACCACGACACCTTGTTGTTCAGGCGCTGTATTGTCAACACTTCCGCGATCAGTCAGCAACAAAAAGCATTTGCAGCGTTACCTGGTCGTGCATATAATCGACGGGGCACCGTACTGAGCCTCTGTGCAACTGGGCTAGTTATCGTACCTATGTCTGCACCGTTTTACGTTTTCGACGCCATATCGTGTCGTGGTATTCTGGCCAGGCCCTTACTCAAGAAAATTAACGGCTTTTAAAAATATCTCTCCAGTACCTGCTCTTTATAGTAGGTATTTAATTATAACCATAAAATATCGTCTAAGTATTTCGTAAGTCTTTCAAGTGAACGCCAACTTGGTTTGAAGTGTGTATGCTCGGGCAAGACTTAAGAAGTTAGGCAAGAGCTGCTTTTTTTGTGTTTTCAGGTTTGTACCTATTATAAAGACCTTGTTAGTCCTTTTAAGACTAAGTACGAACGTAGCTCAGAGTTTGCTAATGAGCTAAATGCCACTTACTCTTCAGAGCGCCTTCACACTAGCGTTTGTCCAGCGTAGGCGTTTGATACACGTACGCGCAGCGCAGACGCCGCGACAACGCGGCCGCGCCGCTCTTATATTGTCACTGAGACTTTTTCCGATTTTAGTATTATATGTGCAAAAAAAAAAAAGACATGGCGAAATCTACTTTCCCGCCTAAAGTGGACGTTTGCAAGAGTTTCGACCTGGTGGAGATTGTGTTCATATGTGTGATGTTCACCTTCGTGCTGATCTTCCTGACGCAAGCCGGCCGCATCCTGAGCGCAGGATTTATACACACTTCCAGGGCACCCGGAGGAGCCTGCGAGGTATGGTACAATGTTGACTAGTTTACACTATCTTCGCTCACTCATACCTCCTTCATTTCCATTTCACTCTATAATGGAAAAACAGTAAAAATCTTTTTTTAAAAAGAAGGTAGCTAAACGTTAAGTCACGCAGCTCATAGTTTCCATTTTCTAGCAAAGGGAAGTAACAGTGGTGGGTGTTAGTCTGCGGCACGAAACTTGCGACGGCCGAGCGATAGTGGGGCGGCGCGAAGGGGATGTATACAAACGCATTGCACAGTACCTATAGTGTGCCTATAGCGACGCGCATGAAACGGGCGACGGCGGAGCGGGGCGACCGAGCAATGCACGAGCGGCGGTGGAGCGATGGCGACGCGGAAGCGACGACAACAAACTAGTTTGGTTTCGTCGCTTACGCGGGTACACAGTGTAGTATTATTTTAGTAATGGAAATTGATAATAAGAAATTTATATCTTGTATTTTATCAAAACCTGCTCTATGGGACAGTAAAAACGTACACCATACAAACAAAAAAGTTGTAATGAAGTGTTGGGAAGAAATAAAACGCCATTTTTGGAATAAAGAGTAGAAAATTCTCCCAAATTGCATCTTCGTTGATTTATTGAATGAACACAATCGCTATGTAATAAAAATTCCCTCATTAGGAAACCAGGCGCCAATAGTTCTCTTCGACGTAAACTCATGTTTCTCACAGCACTGCTCGAGCGCGACTGCCCGCCAGCTTCGTGCCCGCGCGAGATATCGCTGCCTGATCGCCTCGCGTCGTGTTGCCCCGCTGCCGCCATCGCTCGGCCATCGCAAGTTTCGTGCCCGCAGACTTAGTTAATAAATGTCCAACACTCCCTCTCACTCCACCTAGAGCGGTAGACATTATAAAAGGTGTAAGGGACAGCCCTCCACAAACTTTAAGGGCTTGCTCAGTAGACGAAACTGAACAACCTTCGACAAAATTTTTTTTCAGGAAACGAAAAAAAAAAATTAGCCTCACCATACAAAATGATAAACTTGATTGGTCAATTTGTATGGCGAGGCCGACATTTTTTTTCGCTAAAGTCTTTCAATTGTGTCTGTAATTTCCACGATTGAAAGGTTAAAAACAAACAGTTTAGCCTCTTTATGATAGATATTTAACTACGAAAACTGCTGCACAGTTATTCATAATTCTATTGCTCAGACATGACAATTAAGAATCACTACAGTGACGATTTCGTACCAGGTGAGATGATGGTCAAACGCAAGCCTTGGTAAGACGCAAGTCAGGCAGTTTTTCTATTCAGTTTGATAGGATAAAAATCCTATCAAACTGAATAGAAAAACTGCCTGACTTGGTTATATTTGATTCTATAATAATTTGTATTTTATATTTTTAATTTCAGCAGCAATAATGGGAACGAAAGATTAGTAATCAAATAAGAAAAATCTTTACGGATGGCATCAACACAGTAAGCGTCATACTTATATGAACAAACATACTTGAGAGTATATTTTCATCTGGAGAACAGCGGTGGCCGCTTGGTAACGGCCCCGACTTTCGAGTTGAGGTCGCGAGTTCGAAACCAGCCAGGCGCATTACTTTGTGTAATTTATTTCATCACCACTGCTCTCAAAATGGTGAAAACATAGTGGGCCCGCGTGGTAGATTACGGCCCATTCCCTCTCCTAGAGAGGAGGCCTGAGTCCCAGCAGTGGGAGCATTAAAAAGTCTGATGATGATGATGATGATACTTTCACCTTAACCGTTAAGATGAGAATATATAGGATTATAGGTATCTTATCTTTTACGAGACCCTAGCTATTTTACAGCTATCACTTGAGTGGCAGTTAAAGAGCTTTAACTAAAAAGTCCCATGGTAAGGGTTTAAAAAGAACTCTTTTAGGTATGTAAAGAGTTCTTTAGATCCTTTTTACAGGCAACCAAAAATAATCCTTTTTAACGCACCAACTGAAAGAAAATTTGCATTCAATTTCTATCATTAGAAAATTGACAAAAGTAGACGAAATAGTTTTCTTCGCTGTATACAAAGCGTATCAACTACGTAAGGCGAGACGTAAATTGTGTTAACACTACTCACCAGAACTTTGTTGGTCGGCAACAGGAACACTGGCCCGCAGGACGTGATGTGCAGTGGCCTATGTGGAAAACGAAAACCTGACTGCAACTCGCCCAAGTAAGCTGCTGCACACAAAACTTAGCCAAAGTGATGTCAAGCAAAGGGGGGATTAAAAGACCCGCAGGGCCTAACGGTCCCTACAAGAACTCTAAGTCCGGAAATAGAAACAGAAAAATATTAGTGGCTTCTGAACAGACCTCTGGCCTCTGTTGGTGCAGTGATCCTGAGCAGATGACACCCGACTCGTTAGTGTCAGTCAGTACACTTACACATCGTGGACATAAAAAGCGCTCACCCACATCTGTAATACATACATTAAAAATTCTCAGATTTCACCATTAAAATTGCTCACGCACTGGGCCCGAAAACGTTATGGCTAATTCAGTAAAAACTGTTTCAAATAATAGCTAGCACAGACAGCCGATTTACAAACGGTAATTCGAAGACTGATATGAGTGAAAACGGTGGAAGGAGGCACCCTGATTTCCTTAGAGAACTCCTAACTGGCGTTCGTATATGATCAGGATGTAAGAACATAAACGAGTACGTATGAATCATCGCAGGTGGCTCCGTAGTTTTCGCAAGCTTCCAATAAAAAAAGGCACGTGTTCATATGTGTATATTTCTCTGAGCTCGATCGTTTAAAGATTATTTCTAAAAAAAGCCATAGCTCTGTTCTGTTTATAAATTCTCGTTCAGAGCTTAGGCCACAATAAAATATACACAAATACAAATAACGCAATACTACGAATTTGTTTCCATATTGTAAATTCTGCCTACTCAGTGCTCGAATGAAAATATGTTAACTCTATAGAGCACGGAATTTCTGGGCCGGGAATGACTAATTTAATATTTGTGCCTGGCGCATATGCATAGTCAAAAATGTCAGGGGATTACAGTTTCATTGAGTATTCGCCATCAATCACACTATCGTTTCAGCATACCTTTACCTTTTTTTTTATGGTGGTGGTGGGAAAAAATCATGCATTGACATCCCCCGCTCTCGGGCGGAGCGGGAGATAGTGTCAGACTCTTACTGACTAAAAGACCCACCCCGTTCCTTCTAGCCTTCATACCGGGTCTCGAGCGCCCTTTCGGATAACCCTGGCCCCAGTAGGCTTCGACCCGGCTGGGTCCCTGCTGTTGCTGACAACTCCTTGAGGCGCGCGGGAACAGTGCGCGCCGTCGACGACTTGGGCTTGGTCCGGACAGTTACCGGACGGCCGGACAGTGAGCTACCCATTGCTCACTGTCCGCAAGCCCGCGCCTACGGTGGCCGGAAATCGGGATCAGAATCCCGGCGGTGGCGGCGGTGATAACGCCGTTGCCTGATGCGTTCGGCCTCCTCCTTTGCAAGCGTTACTGCTTCGCAGAAGTCGGCGACCGCCTGCCACTCCTCCTCGCTCCAGACCATGGCCTCAACCAAGGCCCGGCGCGAGAGGTCTCCGCCGCCGATCGCCCCCACGAGGGCACGGCGATACTTCGCCCAAACAGGCACACCTCGACTGTGTGCTCCACTGTGTCCTCCGGGCGTTCCGCACAGTGGCGACACCCAGGCGTCACTTCCACATAAATCCGGTGCAGGAAACTCCCGAACGAACCATGTCCGGTGAGGACCTGCGCCATGCGGAAGGTAAGGACGCCGTGAGGTCTGTCCAGCCACGCCTCAAAGAGGGGACTTACCGCCATGATTGTGGCGTGCCCAGCACTGGGTTGCGATAGTCGTTGACGCCATTTCACCATGAGATCCCGCCGGAGCTCTGTCCGCCATGCCGTGACCTGTCGCGGCAGCGGACTTTCACCCCGGCGTTGCATCTCCATGCGCATATTGCATGTGTGCAAGGACTGTTGCCTCCAGATCCCACGGTGGTAGGCCAGCCAGGAGGCTCGCCGCTTCGCGGGAGACCGTGCAGTATCCCCGCACCATCCTTATTGCCATGACCCTCTGGCAGGCATTCAGCATGGCCGCCGAATGCGTTTTCAACGACGGCGCCCACACCGGCGCCCCGTAGAGGGCCATGGACCGAACGATCCCCGCGTAGAGCCTCCGGCAGGAGGCATCTGGGCCCCCAAGGTTGGGCAGGAGCCGCTTGAGCGCAGCCCCAGCCCGGTTGAGTTTGGGAGTCAGACATCGGAAATGCTCCACGAAATTCCACCGGCTGCCGAGGACGAGTCCCAGGTACTTCATCGTCGACCCGACACCGATGTGAACTCCTTCTACCGTTAGTTGGGAACTCAATGGCGGTGCGTTCCGAGGGCGGCGACCGTGGAAACACATAGCCTCGGATTTGTGAAGCGCCACCTCGAGTCCCAACTCCTGGATCCTGTCAACGACCATCGCAACCCCGCGTGTCGCTAGAGCGACCGCCGCCTGGTACGACTCTCCCTGCGCTAGAACCAGCGTGTCGTCTGCGTAGCAAACCACGCTGACCCCGTCAGGGAAGTCGCCGAGCTTACCCTAACCTGGCGTACAGGATTCACGACGATGCAGGATTGTAACTACCTCAATACGTATAATTTATGCAGTAAGAACATGGAAAACAAAAAGTTTGTCATCTTTAAGTGAATCTGAATAACCGTTTCTATTTAAAGCTCGATTAAAACTGAACTCCCAAACCGCATTCGCCTCAGACAAAACTACAAACAAACCAGCATCAAACAGTATGACTACCCACAACGGCGCCTGCGCAAAAGTTACTTCACCCTACCTTTCATAAACTGGCCATTCCAATAACAATAATTAAGAGTAAGCTATCCCTATCAGTACGGCCCTTCTAGTTCACCATCGCCTTCGAATAAGAACATTGTGAAACACCTCTCGATCTCCGTAGGCGTTTGGTAATCGTGTCTAACGCAAGCGGACCGAATTATTTTTTAACTGTACAATAAGATTGGTGCTATGATAGTTACATAAGACGTGACGTCAGCCCGCGACGGCTTTCCGACATGGCCTAATAACACAATAGAATGACGAGAAGATTGGTGAATGAGATGACGACTTATGCGTTTTTGATTATTTCTATCATTTGGACATAGGCGTCGTTCCTCCATGGCTTCCAATAAAACATACAAATTTTTCAAAATAAAAGAACACCGCAGTCATATTTTAATTTAATAGAGAACCTTGTAGGTATATCCGTGGCGTGGTTCAAAATGTTTCGACCTCTCGCTTCACTTGTTTTTGCGTCCTTCTTCGGTAGGTACCCAAGCTTTTTTGCACAAATTAACGAAAGTTAATTCCATCTCTGTATGTATGGCCAAAAGAAAACCTGTCATATTCAAGAAGAGGCCCTGAAGATGCACCTCCCTGAAAATCCTCCTGCCGGTGCAATATTTTACTTGTTCGATAGGTCGATCTACTACGACCTGATATTTCCGATTCAGCTAACACTTATTCAAAATAAACGACAGAAATCTTTGATTACCATTGACTTAACGTAGGAATCTTCTTGTTGTAACCTTTGCGGATATCGATTAACAAATCGAGACAAAGACATCGCTACATCGACCTCCAATTATTCTCTTAAGTATGAGACCCATTGCTCTGACTCACCATCTGTTCCCGCCAAACAGTATAAAATGTATGGCAATGAAATGTCATTGCCATACATTTTGTACTAAGCAGGTAATAACCTGTCACGTGACCTCTCCGCAGGTCATTGCCATACATTTTGTATTAGTTGTGGTCTGGTCCTAAAGCGTTCAGCTAAGGAGACGTTTCATTGATTGAATGTGAGTAATGTGACCCATTTTCACCTTTATCCGAATTTGCCTCGAACTTGCTATTTATTCTTTCTGAAATACTATCCTGTAATAACGTTTTTAACTTTACCTTGAAATACTATCCTGTAATAACGTTTTTAACTTTACCTTGAAATACTATCCTGTAATAAGGTTTTTAACTTTACCTTGAAATACTATCCTGTAATAACGTTTTTAACTTTACCTTGAAATACTATCCTGTAATAACGTTTTTAACTTTACCTCTTTGAAATCCAAATGCATCAATAACTAACGAAAATTTGCTTATGATAATCCTTTTCCTAAATGAGGGGGAGCAAACCCACACGCGGGCCCAGTGCAGGTAGGAAATCTCATATTTTCAACTAAACTAATTATTATCTTTGATTCATTCGTATTTTATTTCAGAGAAACGACGTCGGTGCAACAAGATTCTGGACCAAACCCGTATGTACTACTCGTATTAAACAATTACAAAATAATATCAGACCATGTCATTTGCTTCAGAATCAGAACTACAACATTTGTGTATAATTATAAAACATAATCGTGTAATCTTGGTAATTTATTTGTCATTAATTAACGCATTTTCATTAAAAAAAAAAAAACATTCTTGATTAGTCTATATTTTTTTAAAGTAGTGATCAACCTACATTATGATTGTAAATTAAGTAAAACGCTAACTTGCACGTTCTAACGCGTAAATATCTATGGAAAAGAATGTGCAATAAAACTCCATTTATGTGTCAAAAACCTGCTCCTACTGCTTTTATGCAATTAATTGGCTCTTTCTCCACCAGTGCGGAAAAGTATCCCAGCTATCCCCAGCGACAATTAATTATTTATCGTATCAGGCTGGTCACGAAGCAGCCCTCACTGGCCAGTCCACCCCCGTTTATTAATTTTCTAGTAAATGTGTTGAAAATCGACATTTGATACACGTGAAAATTTGCACTGCAACATTTGGCTCCATAGCACCCTTGCTTGCTGCTCGGACGAATTCCACTCAGTCGCAATTGCAAAAGTTCTTCACTTTTATCAAAATGTACTATTATCGACCAATTTATATTTTTCATAATTGATTGAAGAACAATAACAAATACCTAGGATACAGCGTGTTGCCCGATATGACTTCTCTTCAAATTTTAATTTCTAGGCCTGTTGTGTCTAGTCTGACTCTTACTGAGCGGCTGCTTTCAATATCTGTTCTATTTCTACAAGCCAAGTCGTTTACAAGCTGCTACAAGCTTTTATGTGACATTGAATCGAAAGCTTTATTAAGTTCTCCAAATTCAATTATTGGCTCGAGTGTACTATGATTGTATGAGTCGAAAAGTAATTTCTTAATCTCGTATGTGTAATCTGGTATTTTTCAGTAAGTATGTTTCCAGAAGTCTCTCAAGAAAAGAAGCAAACAATTTATAAAAGAGAAGAAGGTTATGACTTTACCGTGTCCGTAGTAAGGATGTGAACATTTTGGTATAATTCAATTCTAGATTCGTTCAGTCCTGTTTTTCTTTCCAGTTTTTGTTATGTTTTCTTTTATACCTCTTATTTCGTTGTCGGTTTGTTAAATTTTGGTTATAGCGGTCTAAACAAATTTGATTCTTCAAGTTTTTCTTCCTCAACGACGCCATCTGACTACATTTCACTACTCGGGCCCAAAACGAGCTGATGATTTTCACAGCGTTGTCGTCGACAATTTTTGTCTAACTATATTTGACGAGATAATTGTCAAATTTTGAGACATTAAACTCTTTGTCCTACGTAACAAATAGACCAGGTGCCGGAAGGAGTTGAGTGTGTAAAATATCAGGACCGAATTCTGTGAATAGTTTTGAACACAAAAAAGCATGCAGATTATGATTCTTGATGTTGCCAGGAGGTATACTGGTCCACTTTTTTTTACATTATATCTAATTCATTCTTATGATTAAATATATCTACAGGAAGTCAACTAAAAAAAAAGTGAGTCGTACTCGCGCACTCAGGGTTCCGTACAAATTAACACAAGAAAACAGCTCAATTCCCAAATTGAGTTCCGAAGATTATTTCGAATCGCAAAAATAGTTTTTTTTAATTTCTGTCCTCATATTTTGTACACTCAACTCCTTCCAACGCCTGGTCTATAAGTTTAAATTGATTACTATCGCAACACATACTTTTGTAATATCTTTTTAATAAAATGTCTACTTATAATCAACCTAAAATAATGAAAACCAAAGTCGATACCTATTGAATTGGTGACGATGCATTGAAATTATCTCAAATTATTAATTCAAGTATAGCATTTTATTTCAGTTGCGCGGATACGCCGTCTATGTCATCATATGATCGACAAAGAGCAGATCAGTCAATAGCAGGCCGGCGGACAGCAGGCTGGTATGTTACCCAAACTCAACCGGGCTGGGGCTGCGCTCAAGCGGCTCCTGCCCAACCTTGGGGGTCCAGACGCCTCCTGCCGGAGGCTCTACGCGGGGATCGTTCGGTCCATGGCCCTCTACGGGGCGCCGGTGTGGGCGTCGTCGCTGAAAAAGCAACCGGCTACTACCGGCTGCTACTACTTTTTTTATTAAGAAGATTTGTAAAGTTTTAATTCGTTCTTTTCAGGCAAAGAAACAGAAACGTCACGGATTTCTTTGATTTTAAATACGATGGAAATCTTCACATATTATTCATTGCCGGAGCCATTACCCTGCTCTTGCTATTTTTGTTAAGGAAGATATTTCGCATGTTCAAGGGCAGACGACGACGAAGAAGAAGAAGGTCAAGATCTAGTTCATGCGTCTGCAGATCTAGGTAACTAAGTTTAGTTTTCGTATGTCTCACGACAGGTTTTTCAGAGCCGGTGGAAAACAGACATTACTTTGTCCGTGGTCTTAAGACTTAAAGATCACGCTCTAAAAAACCTACTTAGTCTATAACTTGATCTAGCAGACCAGTATTACCTGTTACTGTAAAAGCTCAAAGTTCGTTTTATTGAAATGGAAAATATAAATTCAAACTGATGTGACACTACTTCTACGAGCGAGTGTACCGCGACAATATTATCGTCCTGCCATAACAATTCTATGAACGTACCTATATCTCCACACGACAATACTATAAATAGGGCGGTGCAACCACTGGTTGCATGTCCAGTTGCACTGATGCCGGTTGTCGGTAGCGGTTGCCAGTTGCTTTTTAATGTGTTCAACGTCAACGACGGATCCGCTGCGGGACACGAGTCCACGACATACTCGCAACCGACAAGAAAACTTTTTCAACAAAACAATACGAAATATTCATGAAAAAAAATATTTGTTAAAAATTGCCCGTGAAAACCAAAATTGGTAGAAAAGTAAACGAGATACGAATATAACAATTTAAAACAAATCGTGCCTGTGTTTCGTCGCTTTTCTTGTCATTATCATGCAGACATTATACGTGGGCCATGGCGGCTATAACCTTAGGTGGGCTTACTCCAACCAGCCCACCTCTCTCCAACAACAGATTAGATCTCTCAGGTTTTTCAGGGCGTCAATAAGGGAGTTCGGATGTCTCTCTCGCCAAGATGACGTTTTCTATGGCGGTGTTGACGAACTCTGACGTCAAAATCAATGTCGGTTTTCTTATTGGTAGGCAGCTTTGAAGCCTTATAACTTTGTTGTTGATAAAGATATTTTAAATTTTTTTTTCACAATTGTTTATTACATTCAAAACATATTTAAGGCCCTCACTTTGAAAAATATACGTTTTTCAACTTGTATTAAGTACCTACCTTAAAAGGGCATCATAAAATTCAAAAAAAAAAATATATTCAATACTTTGATTCAAGGTCTTCAATTTTGTATAAATATTTTTTTCATTTATAGTTCTATAAACTATAAAAAAAAAAAACAACTTTTTTGCCTAAGCAATTACCATCACGAAATTTTTACCTGTCTAAAGAGAATATAATGATTATATTGTACAAACCACGACATCAAAATGTTAAATCATAGGTCTCCTAGCCCTTTGGACGAGTGAAATGTACGTTATTTTTCTCGCCAAAATGCTCCCGTATTAACGTAGATTTTCGACGTTCAAATGCAATATAGGGTAGACCACGGGGTAGACAAATGCTCAAGGTTATCGGCTAAATTTAGTAAATAAAAAAATTGTGTCGATGTAAACGCAGTAATCCGACGTGAATCGCATCATAGACTCATAGTAGCATTAGGCGGAAGAATGTTCGTCTCATGGAGATCAATCGACGATAGTCACGTGGCGGTACACTCGCTCGTGAAGGTGGTGATAACTAGAGATGTGCAAATATTGCCACCAATATTTATACATCGGGCAATATTCCCACAAATATTCCCACTTCACGGTAATATTGCCGGCAAAGGCACATCTCTAGTGATAACCACTAATTTTGTGAATGCATACATTCTCACTCAGTGTCAGCGTAGATGAGACACTTGCAAACTACTCCACTAATAATTTTGCATTGATATTTAATAATAAACTTGTATCGCAATGACAATACCTGTCATGTGACAATACTTGTCGCTTGACTTTTCTTGCGCTTGCGCTTGGCGGATACGCTAACAGAAAAGTTATTTGTTTTAGCCTACTGAATCTTCTGTCTTTCAGTTTTTCTTTCTTAAAGTCTCTTGCTCAGCAAGGGACTTAATGGAAAGAAAAACTACAATTTGGTGCCAAAAAACAGTGATTCTCTGAAGGCTACTCCTCGGCAACGATTTCAAATATATATATTATACATATTTATTATAGATTCTTATATAACATTATCAGCATATAATTTTTTCATATGACTAACACATTAGTAAAAAAAATATACAACGCATTTTTAAATGTTTGTCTTCGTGTCTCCTTTCAAACGGTTTTGATATTTAGAAACATGTTTACACGAAATTGCTGATATTCTTTAGAATGTACGTACATGCATGTGTTACTACACCTACACGCCTTACATACAAGGTGCAGTTTTAAAACTGCACAATATTTCAGGAGGTTGTAATAAAACTCATAAATAATCATGTAAAAAAACGATACCTGCTCAATAATCAGTAATACTTGTTATTTAATTTTTTAATTACACTAAACTAAATCGATTGATCGATGGCCGCGGTGGCGTGGCTAGGGTGTGGCGTGCGGGATGATGATTGGATGATACATTATTTATGAAACTATCGTTGCGAGTTAGTGTGTGTGAAAACGCCCTTTATTGTTCCGTGTTTGTGTGTGTGAAAAAAAGCGCGGTTATAAAAAAAAAAAAATTACCTACTTATTTTATTATTGATTCGGGTCGAGAATCACTAACATAATTACCTCCTGAAATATTTTGCAGCTTCAAAACGACACCTTGTATGTTCAATATACTTATATTTTATATTTTTTAAAGGGAGTGCACCCGCACGGCCTGATGTTCAGTGATGTTGAGTGATTACCGGTGCGGCTGAAATTACGAGTGCTGTTATAAAAGTGTGGTCTTTTGAATTGAGCACCTCAGAAGGTTAGTAGAATAGTCGTATGAGCCCGTTGGAACGAAGTATTCTCGGGGTTAAAAGAACAGATATGCGCGCATAAAAAACAGCTAAGTATGCTGTTCTCTATACGCGCATATCTGTTCTTTTTTATTCCAAAACACAAATCGCAGACGTAGGTAACTCAGCCGCCAAACTAAAATGGAACTGGGCAAGTCACATCTGTCGCATGTCGCAACAAAATTGGGCGAAAGCAACTACTGACTTGATTGGATTCCGAACAGTAGGAGCCGGCGATGCAGTAGGCATAGAGGGAGATGGCGTGACGATTTGGAATCCAAACTTAAGGATTGGCCAGAAGGGGCTACGGACAGAAAAGAGTGGAATAACTGAAGGGAGGTTTTTGCCTTGCTGTAGGACAGATTATAATACGCAATTTTTTAAAGGGTTAACTGCAACAGCGAGAAAGCGAGCATGTTTTCGCCCGCCATATCGATTCCGCCGGTAGCGATCGCACTCCTACTCTCTTTCTCGCTCTAATAAACAACTGACAGATGTAAATCAACCCTAACAGGTAACCGCGCAAGGGCAGCAAGTATTTTTTTTATTGTGTTTACATACGCTCGAATTTGGTACGACAGACTAAACATGACGAACCAAATCCGTCCACGTAATACACGACCAGACCGGACTGTTGCTACGCGTAATGAGATCAAGTGTAGGGATGTCGATCTGAGATTTATTTCTATATTGAAAAATCAATATACTTACGTCAAAAAAGTCAAAATTTTTAAATTGATCTTATACAATGGATCGAATTTGTAAATCGATTTCAGAAACTTGAAATCGAGATTCGATTTTGCTCCTGCGGAATGCAACCGCGTTACTATTTAAAAATATTTGAGTAATTATTTACTACAATTTAAATTTTAGATGAATGTTACCCGATTACCAATCATGAAACACATGTGCACTATAGGATCATCTGTTACACTGGACTCGGTACCGGTACCTGCACGGTAACAAACGGGTCGATGTTTAGGAACGTATTCTATAAGATTACTGAATCGATTCTTTAGACATCGATTCGAATCGATTCAAAAATCGTTGGTCTGAAAGAACATCCACATTTATTTACTGATTTGGTGCAGTGCAGATCTAGACGGACTCGAGTGAGAATGAATATGGTCGCCGGACTTCACTATTATTGGACTGATATAGGTAGGTACGGAAGCTAACCAAATCTGTGATCCGTTCTACCAAATTCGATCGTGTGTTAACACTATTACAAAGCTCCCGCCACGGGAAATATCGGTTTTTGACCTTTGAAATGTTCAAAATACCATCATTTGTAAATACATACTTTCAAATTTATCGAGACTACTGTTAAATATTGTCTATCTTTTGATCATAGAACACTATAGCAGCTGAAGATGCTATATCTTGAATCGGGCTGATATCTGTCACTCCACTTCAAAGTGCGTAATAGTACGAGATCCGTAGAAGAAATCTCTTCCCGCATCTGTTATTCGATTTTGATAAATATTATATGCTAGATAATGCGTTTATTAAGACATTCCGAATAGGTTGCCTAGCTAAATCAGGTGCCAATGATGTTAAACCATAAAATTTGTCTGAGATCAACCTATTATAAGGATTATAAGTATAATTCTGCACAGTTTTAATATTAGGTTTACAAATTCTAAAGTGAGTAACTTCATAAACGGAATAAAAACTAAGCTTTGTAAAGAATATTAAGGTAAAACTGTTTCAGCTTAATCCATATTTGTTATCCATGTTTGTTTCATAATTACGGCCGGCCTACTCAGAGCTGCCAGGTAAAAAGTTTTGCAATATTTATGGCAGTCAAAATGTGGGCGACCTTGGCGAACGGGACCCGCCACAGTAACAGTATTGCTCGCCCGTTTGTATACTTTAGCATGAGCTCAGCATAACGCAATCAGCTGATCAGAACGGACGATGGCCCAAGTAATAGTGTGTTCGTAGATTGTGAAAAAAGCGAATCAATCATTGTGGTGAGAGTTGCAGCAACACGCATTGCGTTGTTTCTTCATTTGCCTTTACCTGCCCTCAACTTTGGATACTATATGGTCTATGAAAAGAGACCTCTATTTTCTTTGGTACAAGAACCATGTAATTATAGAGTAAGATCCCAGGGCCAACAGACGAAATGTGGACCATTGAGTACTGTTAGTATGTACTAAGAACGCATGCCTACCAGCTAGCTTGCTTAGACGGCCAATTTTCAGGTATCAGGTAATCAAGGTACATAAAAACATTACTTACTTCTCAAAGCTGATTTTTACGTTTTTTTTTAGCCAATACCTTTAAAATCAAGTCGTCAATACTCCCAGACACATTCCGTCGGCCGTATCGCTTTGCAGATAGGTATAGGCTTTGCATAGGTTATAATTAATTGTTCTACTATAATCTGTATTACTGTTATAATGAATTAGATATTTATGTATGTTTACTAGGTAGTAATTTCTTCATTAAATATTTATAACTTAAGAGTAGGTGTATTCTTATACGCGGTCGCGAAAAATGTCTTCATCGCATTGCCTGGATGGAATTTATAACGCACCGAACATTACCGATTACAGCGCGAGAACTCCCGAGTGCAGTTTCGGTTTCGGTCGTAGTTTCGCCGAAACAGGAACTCGTTTTTTTTTGCAAAAACTCAACCGAAACCGAACTTTCGGTCAGACACTACGTAGGTATAATACCAGCCGCCCAAATGAAGATTAGATGATTAATTTAACAATTGATTGCATTACAGATTGAAACAAAATTTCAGAGCTACGTGGAAGAAATATGAATTACTCCCTGAAACTCAAATGCACGTGTAACTGAAATTTAAATGGTGCCAGTAGGTATATCTTATTATACTGCAACACCTCTATTTATAGGTACCTTTTGCCTTTGATTATTCAAAGGCAAATTTTAAGGCTTTTCATGTTTTAATTATTTACTGACAGGCCTGTTGGTGTAGTAGTTAGTGACCCTGACTGCTATGCCGGAGGTCGTGGGTTCGATTCCCACCCAGGATAAATGTTTGTGTGATGAGCACGATCATTTGTTCTGTGTCTGGGTGCAATTTATCTATAATATGTATGTATTTAGAAATATATAAGTATGTTTATCAGTTGTCTAGTACTCATAACACAAGCTCTGCTTAGCTTGAGACTAGACGGCGCTGTGTGATAGTTGTGGAATATTATATTATATTATTATAATTATATATTACACTGCTTAATCCCCTAATCACATAATCGATCATAGCTCCACGCTATTTTTTTTCCTGTACATTAGCAATAGTGATTCGTTTCAGTAGGAAGAGTAGGATAGAGCAGGGTAGAGTAGGGTCAAGTAGAGTAGGGTAGGGTCGGGTAGAGTAGGGTCAAGTAGAGTAGGGTAGGGTCGGGTAGAGTAGGGTCAAGTAGAGTAGGGTAGGGTCGGGTAGAGTAGGATAGTGTAGTGTAGAGTGAGTGTGTAGTATAGTATATAGTGTAGTTTAGAGTAGTATAGAGTGAGGTAGATTAAGGTAGAGTTGGGTAGAGTAGGGTAGAGTAGAATATAGTAGTCAGTTGACGGGAGCGAAGCCGCGGGCAAGAGCTAATAAATAAATAAAACAATATTAAAATGCCTATAGTCCGAGGTGTACCTTTATAAAAAGGAGTAGATACAAATCTCAGTCTGTACTTAAGACGTAAGACTCGTAAGAGCATGCTTGCAAGACCGATTTTGGGCAACACAGGTTCAAAAATTAGGTTCTTATCTTTTTTTCGATGGGAAAAATCATCTTATGACAACCCCCGCTCTTGGGCGGAGCGGGAGATAGTGTCAGACTCTTACTGACTAAAAAACCCATCCCGTTCCTTCAAGCCTTCATATCGGGGCTTGAGCGCCCTTTCGGATAACCTAGGCTCTTATCTCGAATTCGGATTCTCAAAAACAAGTAGTACCTATAAGCTTATTCTTTGTTGCTTTTAAAACATAAATATAAAATAAAAGAAAAAAAGGTCAGCTTAACCCAGGAGTCGGGTTTTTTCAACTATTTTTCACGTTCATTTCAGAATGCCTAGCAGGAGCCGCATTCATGAGACCAAGCCGCCTGAAGTGCCGATGTCCACACCCGAACACTATCTCATCATTCTGATTGGAATAGCTATTCTATACCTTTTTCGAGAAGAAGATAATCATATATACTAATAAATTTCAAATGAATACAAAAATATTGTGTGATAATAGAATTAAATTATTCAGTTATAAATTGAAAATGATTTTCTTTTAGATAGTTTTCCTTGGTAATCAAACCTTTCACCTGACAAATACATACCTAAGTTTGTAGTTGATCGTACGCTAAGTTTGTAGTTGATCGTACGCAAGCCCACTTACCTTCACGATTTACCTATTCTTTTGTTAATTCAGAGTTAGAGTCTGTCTAATAAGTTAAACGACTTGGGTAATTATTAGGATTAAATTAAATCTGATGTAGTCAACACGGGTTCAATAATCAAGGTTGATTAAGAGATAGAGATCATTGTTTACTAACAGAAAAACCTTATAAAAAGTACCGAATATAAGTATTTTTTAAATGATTAAATATTATACAAAATTCCCAAGTCGGTTGACTTATTAGACAGGCTATAGTAAACAACATATAAAGGGTGTCTCAGTAAGAGTGCACTTTTTAAAATTGGAATCTTTTTTTTCTCATGCAAGTTGCAACTCTGAAATTTGACAGCTGTCACCTCTGTTTATTCCGATTATTAAAAATGGAGTGATTTTCGAAAGAACAACGCGTTATAATTGTGAAAACTCATTACAAAAATGGAGAAAGTTACGCTTACAGAAAGTTACAGGAATATGATAACGGACTTCTTGTGGCCTCAACTGGACGGCATGAATCTGGACAACATGTGGTTTCAGCAGGACGGCGCAACCTGCCACACCGCGCATGAAACAATCGACTTATTGCAGCAACGATTTCCAGAACACATTATCTCACGAAATTCTGATGTCAACTGGCCACCAAGATCGTGCGATTTAACGCCGTGCGATTTTTTTCTATGGGGTTTTGTGAAATCTCGGGTTTATGCGAATAAACGCGTCATCGGTGAGATACAGCCACATCTCTGTGCAAAAGTCATGGAAAATTTCATGAAAAGTAGATATTTTATTCCATACTTAATCGGAACATGTCTTCTTTACAATACAATAAAAATATCACAACTCTATCATAAAATACTTGTTTTTATTTTAAAATGAAAAAGTGCACTCTTACTGAGACACCCGGTATAATCATCATCATCATTTCAGCCGATATAAGTCCACTGCTGGACATAGGCTTCCCCCAAGTGTCGCCACAATGAACGATCCTGTGCGTCTCGCATCCATCTGTTTCCCGCAACCTTCACCAGGTCATCGGTCCAATTTTTAGGAGGCCTTCCAACGTTGCATCTTTTGGTACGCGGTTGCCACTCCAGAACCTTTCGGCCCCAACGGCCATCTATTCTGCGAGCAATGTGCCCTATACATTGCCATTTAAGTTTGGCAATCCTTCGTGCTATGTCGGGGTCTTAGTTCTCCTGCGGATATCCCCATTTTTGATTCGATAATGCCAGGGAACCCCGAGTACAGCCCTTTCCTTTGCCCTTTGGATGACTTATACAGACATATATAATATCACAGTAATATTATATAGGCAAAGTTTTGTATGTATGTATGTAATTATATGTAGTTTGTTACTCATTCACGCTTAAACGTTTGAACAGGTTTGGATGAAACTTGGCGTACGGGTATACACCGGAAAATTTTAATCGTTTTAATCCCGTGGAGGGTCGCTCCGGTACATGAAACACTATCGATTTGTAAAGGAAAAATCAAAAAATAAAGTACCTTTTTTTTCAAAACTCTTATTAATTTACGCATGTACGAAATTAATTTCTTTAAGAAAACGTCAGATGAGCGAGTTCAATGACCTATAGGTAGTAGGCGGCGTTGCGTACAAACTACCTACAGGTAACAGAACAAATGATCACGCTCATCACACAAACATTAGTCCTGGGTGGGAATCGAACCCACGACCTCTGGCATAGCAGTCAGGGCCACTAACCACTAGACCAACAGGTCTGTCAAAAATAATAATAATATAAATTTATGACTAAACGTGGAATGATTCGCTACCTAACACAGAAGGTCAATCTTGCAAACCATATCATCTGCAATCTCAAGAAATCTTAAGAGACTTATTTTCCACACGCCTATCGTCAACATCGAGCATAGTTTAAAAGCTTGTTGCTTTATCTAACTCAATCCAAAGCGATGTTTGCCGAAGAGGCAACGCGAAAAAAGAGAGATAACGCCTGAAAACTCTGTTAGCATCCGGTTATTCCGTGATTTACTCGAATATTTCATAAAATTTGTTCAGTAGTGAAAATGTATGTCGAATCTGGCGAAACCCTTAAAAACAATAAAATACTTTCAAACGGACTGAATAGAGATGCAAGAGTGAATTGAAACAAATCTTTGAAGAGTATGTTAACGTTATTTTAATTTTGTTCGCAGTACTTTTATGTAGTTATTTTATTTCAATAAAATTTTACACCCGATCTCAGCCGATACACGTTCACTGTTGGACATAGGCCTCCCCCAAGCGTCGCCACATCGAACGTTCCTGTGCGTCCCGCATCCATCGGTTTCCCGCTACCTTCACCAGGTCATCAGTCCACCTTGTATGAGACCTTCTAACGCTGCGTCTTCGGGTACGCGGGCGCCACTCCAGAACCTTTCGGCCCCAACGGCCATCTGTTCTGCGAGCAATGTGCCCTGCCCATTGCCACTTAAGTTTGACAATTCTTTGTGCTATATCGACACCGTAGGTACACTACATCAATATTTATTTTAATTACACATACGAGTATATTATATACTCGTATATGCTTTACCCTAGTCCGTGCGTCACTGCGGGGTGCCAACTGAAAATCAGCGCTGGGTGTCTAACGCCCAGCAAATACTAAGGTGGTCACCCTTTAGGTGCGGGCACGCTCGGCGTACTTTGTACTTTGTGTATGTAACCGTTGTGCTTTGTCTGTACCGAATAAAAAGTATTTCTATTCTATTTTATTCCACTTGACGAGGTACCCACTGCAATTTAATAAATGAATTATATACTTACAAAACACTGCACTTTGTTATTTCCAATAAAATTTTTTTTAGATGGTTAATCATCTACTTCTCCCACCTTAGGGCGAAGCGGGGAGGGCGGATTTGACTAAAACTGCAGCACACCTACATATGTTCCTTCAGTTGCACTTTGCGTTTTAGTACCTACCACGAGTAACCTGTTTAGGAGTCAACCCAAAGCCCTAATAGGCCATGGCCCTGCTGGACACATACAGTTCTGCTGAAATCTCTTTGAGGCGCGCGTGGAACTTTATACGCCGTCGACGACTCTGGTTAGGATGCCCAGACGGCGAGCTACCCGTTGCTCGTCGTCCGCAAGTACGCAGCGCACCTACGATGGCAACCCATGAATTCAATAACAATGGTATCAAAACAAAACCTCGTCAATGTTTGGTTTCTATTCCTGCATTTCTATTCACCCCTTCAATATTTAAGTAGTAATAATCTATATTCATCATCATGATCACTCTTTTTAATGTTCCCACTGCTGGGACTCAGACCTCCTCTTTTGGAGAGGGAATGGGCCGTAATCCACCACGCGAGACCAGTGCCGTTGGTGAATGTCACATGTCATCGAATTTTTGGTTCTAGGACATGCCCGTTTCCTCACGATGTTTTCTTTCACCGTTTTGAGAGCAGTGCGCCAGGCTGGTTTCGAACCCGCGACCGACAACTCGTAAGTCGGAGCCATTACCATTCGGTCACCACTGCTCTCCAAATTGCTACATTGTCTTACCTTTATTGACGCAATACCTAGCGGTTAACGTTTAAAAAATATAAATGACATCTGTTTAAAAAAATGAAACGTATTTTTTTTTTTTGGTGGGTAAAAATCATCTAAATGACATCCCTCGCCCTTGGGCGGAGCGGGAGATAGTGTCAGACTCTTACTGACTAAAAAACCCACCCTGTTCCTTCGTGTCTTTCATACCGAGGCTGAGCTGCCTTTCGGAGCTAACCCTGGCCCCAGTAGGCTTCGCCCCAGCTGGGCTCCTGTTGCTGACAACTCCTTGAGGCGCGCTGGAACAGTGCGCGCCGTCGACGACTTGGGCTCGGTTTGAATATTTACCGGACGGTCGGACAGCGAGCTACCCATTGCTCGCCGTCCGTAAACCCGCGATGAAACAATGTATTAAAATTCCCATACGAAAAATAATGAGAATGATTCAACAAACTCGTGCCCTTTCTGTTTAACCTTGGCCCGATGAGACTTTCGTTTGGCGTCTGACTGCGTGTCGTCACACCAGCCGCGCTTGTAACCAACGCGTGTAAACACATGCGGTAGTCGGTTGCGTCTGCGCATTCAGTAGGAAACATCTTAGCGACATGGTAATTACAATGTACTATGAATTGCTTAGCTAGCGAGCTCTTGTGTAAACTATACTTGTATTTAGAATACTTTGTTGGTTCATCATCATCATCATTTCAGCCGATATGCGACCACTGTTGGACATAGGCCTCCGCCAAGTGTCGCCACAATGAACGATCCTGTGCGTCTCGCATTTATTGAATTCTTCAATTTCTAATCTTCATTAGGTCATCGATCCACTTTGTAGGAGGTCTTCCACGCTGCGTCTTCCGGTGCGCGGTCGCCACACCAGAACCTTTCGGCCCCAACGGCCATCTGTTCTGCGCGCAATGTGCCCTGCCCATTGCCACTTTAGTTTGGCAATTCTTCGTGCTATGTCGGGGCCTTAGTTCTCCTGCGAATATCTTAATTTTTGATTCGATCACGCAAGAAAACCCCGAGCATAGCCCTTTGAGTGACTTTAAGCCTTAACTAAATAATTAAACGTAATTTATTGTATAATTTATCATCTTGGCAAAATTCTGTCGGAGTCCCCAAACCCAATGCCTGCCAGTGCTGCGGAATAGTTAGAATCAGTTAGCGTGGACCTGGAACGAAATGGTGACTAAGGAACCCAGATGGGTTTTAGTCAGCGATACTCTCAACACTCCCTCTAACTCCACCCAGAGTGAGAGAAGTTATTGAAGACAAAACCAGCCAAATGTGAGTAAGACTTGCATACCGAGGGTTACGTACAGCTTTACCTATAGGTACACCCCTATTTTCTAACTCTAGTACAAAAAATGGGGCTCTATCCGTACCTGGTACTGTAGTTGTAATCATAAGTAAAAAAAGAAACCAAATCCCAAAATGGTCCTCAAAATTCGTTATAATTGGGTGATATTCATACTAGAATAGAATCAATCATTCGCGTTCATAACAATTGCTATTAGAAAATACTACGTGCAGTTTTTTCCATTCTGATCATTCATAATCAAGCTTGTAAACTGAATGACATTTTGTGATACAAACAAAACTTTGCTGTTTATGAATATTATTTATTGAAACTTTACTTAAATAATAACAAGACTTTTTTTAGTAAACCTTTTAAGTATTTGTACTATTTAAAATGTGTGGTGTATAAATATGTTTCGATACCAGAATCGAGTCTGAACGACTTTTCCAAATCACAATAAAGTAGATATTTTGTGACGTAACAACAAAATAATTTTCAGACTTTTTCCTATACTTGTGCTACGAGAATTTGCGTCTTGGTAAACTTCAGAGTTCTAACCAACGTGAATTACACTATTTACCTATAGGTTTTGATTTCCTCATGAGCGTCAAAATTTGCGTCATAAACGGAGCTTAAACGGCCTCATCTTTAGATTGTGTTGACTTAGAAGATTACATTATTTCACTGCTTCAAGAAGTAGCAGACCTGAGTATTTTATATTCATTTCATGCCGTATTTTCCGCAATTTTCGCTGGGATTCCGATCCCGAGCCACCGTAGGCGCGGGCTTGCGGACAGTAAGCAATGGGTAGCTCGCTGTCCGACCGTCCGGTAACTGTCCGGAACCAGGCGGCTGAGGGGTTGCTTAGCTCTTGCACCTAGCTTTTTGCTATTGCCTAATGCCCGCTATGACCTGCCGTGACCTGTGTTGTATTTAGTATCGGTGGTGTCCAACTTGTGACCTTTTATAACATGGTGTAAAAACTAGCGGAATTCATTCAGTTACTGATTCTGAATAAGCTACCTATATTCAGGTTTTGCATGAACTAAAACTTTTTCAGTTTATGTAAAACCATCGGGCATAAAAAAAAATGCATCAAATGCATCAGTTACAGTCAATTATTTAATAATGTTTTATAGCACTGACTCATCTCATAAGCTGATTGCCACCCAAAGATAATTTATAAAAACTCATTTAAGGCAGTTAATATCAATGTAGGTCACTGGTTCGCAGCGGCTCTGGCTTGACGTAACAGTGCGGCGCCCGGCCTTGCGTCTGCGCAGTCTGTTTGATTCTCTATGGAGCTCTATAATTGTATATTACTATCTCTTTCCACCGTATTATGTAAAACCTATTGTTTACAGAGTAGCTGATACTTTTTCACGGTTTATTATGAAACTTGATCGAAAAGTTCTTTTGCATAATTTTCAAATTGAATGGAAAATATTAAGCAATGCTGTTAATAGGAGTAAATAAACTAAAGTATTGCCAATACCTTCCTAAAAGTTTGAGATAAATTATCGCTTAATAGTAAAGTAAATCATTTGGTTTTATTATAAACGTAAACAGTTTATTGACCTACGTTATTCGTGGTTTCTACTCTAGCTTAAAATTGATTAACAGTTGCATTCATTGCCAAGGTTTCTTTATGTAAAACAAACTAAACAACTGCATTTCATTCAGAAATTGTGCATTGCTCAAACCTGAAATACATTATACTTATATTTCGATGTTAACGACCTGAGAGTCAAACTAGTTTTTTATTCATTTTAGTTAGTGATCTTTTATAATTTATTGTGTGTCTAAACATGTTATCTTTCTTTAGCTTGTTCTTTTTTGAGACCACTTTTTTTTAAGAGATTTTGAAGGATATATCTAATGGCTCAACTATAGATATAAGAAAGGAGTTTTTTTTATATTTCTATGGGCTCAACAGTCACTCGAGTCGATTACCAAGGTTAAGCTTCGCTTGCTTAAAGGTCAATGAGTGGATGCTTAATATAACATGTTGTAAAAATTATTTGAATCAATTCAGTTGCTGATCCTGAACAAACTAAGTAAGTAGGTATACCTATTCAGATTTCGCATAATTATACTAAAATTAATGTTGTAGATTCCGCAACTTATTTGTAATCCTGTTGGTTAGTTCACGTTTACGATAATAGGAAATATGCTATTACAAAAACGGTAATTACGCCAATTGATATTATTCCGAAGACGTTTCAACATTCTACCGTCCTCTAACTAAAAAGCAGCTAAGTACTTTTTTTTCTAAGTAACTTTTTTTTTTCATTTATATAAACTAGTGCTTGACTGCGATCCCACCTGATGGTAAGCAGTGATGCAATCGTTGATGGTGAGGCGCACTAGTTTATTAAGAGCCTATTCACTCTTGCCTTAAAGACACCTAAATTATAATCAGACGGGAAGACCGCAGCAGGCAAATTGCTTACTTAGCAACTTGCAACTTAGCTGCTTTTTAGTTAGAGGACGGCAGCATTGCTCTCATTCATTGTTAATTGCCGTATCTTTTGATAAAATCAACAAGCAAGCTGATTCTTTAACTGTGAACGTGATATAATAATTGCAGTAAAAATGTAAGACTTATGTAAGAGCACGTACAACTTTGCAATTTATTTATTGCTCTGAAAATTTATTACGCATAGGACCACTATCCACTTAGAGCTCATACACACGAGCGGAGCCGCAAGTTACCAACGGCAGAGGTAACTGCAGCCAACGGCACAGAACGGCGGCAGCCATCGACACATCGACGGCAACTGTTAACGGGTCGCCGTCTCGTCGGTGGCCGTCGATATTCTAATTTTGAAGATCAGCAGCATATAGGTTGACGGCTGCCGGCGACGCGTCGACACGTGTCGATGGCTGCAGTTAACTCAGCCGTTGGTAACATAATATGCCGCTCGTATTTTTTTTTCTCTCATAACTTTTAACGTTCGTCTAACATAATTTTTAACTCGCCAAACTTTATAGTTTGATGGCGAGAAACGCTCGTTTACAATCAATTAATTGACATCGTAAAACAACATATCAACAGTAAAAGTATGTGTGAGTGGCTTTGTTTCAGTCCTTTTTTTTTATGTATTTTAAATTTAGGTATTTAATTCGTAGACTATCATGAACTTTACTGCACTCAATTTTATTTTGGGAGTAGGTAAAACGAACTGCAAACACAAGCCAGTCATGACACGATTAGGCACGTGGACACGGCAAAATGCTCGCTTGGACGGAATTTATCGCGCTGAACATAACCGATCACAGCGCGAAAACTCCCGAGTGCAAACTCGTTTTTTGCCGAAACTGAAACCAAAACCGAACTTTCGGTTGGACTCTAGTCCAGACCAGACAATCCGGCGATATATTAGATAGGCCTCAATACACAGAGATTAGCTCCACGTAGAATATCCGCATTCCTAACACGGGCGGACCATTTGATGTTCAAGATGTCGCGGAGGCACCTATGGTCTCCGGGCCTTGGTTGAGGCCATGGTCCGGAGCGAGGAGGAGTGGCAGGCGGCCGCCGACTTCTGCGAAGCAGTAATGCTCGCAAAGGAGGAGGCCGAACGTATCAGGCAACGGCGTCCTCGCCGCCGCCGCCGGGATTCTGATCCCGATTTCCGGCCACCGTAGGCGCGGGCTTGCGGACAGTGAGCAATGGGTAGCTCGCTGTCCGGCCGTCCGGTAACTGTCCGGACCAAGCCCAAGTCGTCGACGGCGCGCACTGTTCCCGCGCGCCTCAAGGAGTTGTGAGCAACAGCAGGGACCCAGCCGGGTCGAAGCCTACTGGGGCCAGGGTTATCCGAAAAGGCGCTCGAGCCTCGGTATGAAGGCTAGAAGGAACGGGGTGGGTCTTTTAGTCAGTAAGAGTCTGACACTATCTCCCACTCCGCCCAAGAGCGGGGGATGTCAATGCATGATTTTTTCCCACCATAAAAAAAGGCTGGTATGTTACGTTTACTTTATTACAAATTGTAGACCGCCGTGAAATACTAACCTTACATTACTGCATTAATTGGGTATCCCTTTAACATTGAAACACTTTAGAAAAAGGGATAACCAGCTGATGACGCAGTTCGTTATGTCAAAACAAAAATAAAGTCCCGTATCGTATCGTCCCGCTCCGCCCAAGAGCGGGGGATGTCATTGGATGATTTTTTCCCACCATAAAAAAAAAATGCACCTATGGTTCAAATAGCACCACGTCTCAGCAGCATAAAGAATGTTCGGTATGACAAACCTCCCCAATAGATTTATTTCAGACATTTCTCACTTTTCGCTATGCACACTTCTGAGTACTTTGAGTTTGTGGATTACAAAACATGTTTAATAAAAACCAATTTACATTCCAGTTGCTATGAAAATATGAATATTTTTTATATATTTTCACTTGTTATGCAAACAAGCTCATTTGAACTAGACTAATTTAAGCTTTATCTTATGTCACAATTCCATCTTTATGAGAAAACCAGGGAAACGCGTTTAACACTTACGAGTGAAAAACGAATGCCTTACCTACAACTAACATTAACACTTCGGAAAAGAAAAATGTCACCTAACGAATGCTGCGGGGAGTTCTTAACATCTACCGCGGCCCCATAACGCAAAGGGCAATTGCAATAAAGGAAACAGGTGGAATCTAGTCAGGAAAAGTCTGACACACCCTCAAGCTACAATCAGAGCGAAAAACTTATTTGACGATTTCCTAAATCAAAAAATAAAGCGGTGCAAGAATAAAACACGTATCAAATATCCATTCCATACTCTAAACGGTAGTAGATGTAGGGTACAATAACCTTACTACCTTAATTTAATTACCTAACTTTTAGTTCTACACCATTGTTTTCTAATTAGTACAGATATTTTAAGGGCTTATTAGAAAGGTCTTGTTCTTATTTAAATAAAGTCTCAATAAATAATATTCATCAACAGCAAAGTTATTAGCGTTTGTTTATATCCCAAAATGTCACTCAATTTATGGAAATATTGTACCTACTTAGTATTGATTATGAATGAATAAATTTGTGATCAAAATGAAAAAACAACTGTTACAATTAGTAGTACCTATTAGCAATTGTTGAATGATTGATTCTAGTATGAATTTACCAATTATATTGATTACAAAAATACGACCAGTACCTACCGGGTCCGGATAGAGCCCCACATGATTCTCGATCTCCTAGTAGGTAACGGAATTTTACGTCGGTTTTCTTCACTAAAAATCTTCATCAGAGTTTAAATTTAAAATACGAGCAATTTTTTTTTAATTAGCAAGAAACCGTCGAAAAATTCCACCACTGGGAGACCAGAATCATGTACTGATCTGTACGGATCTGTGGTATTCGTTTGTGCATCAATGTCAAAGACACCGTGTAAGTATATCTATCTGAACTTTTTGAGTCTGACAACTCTGACATCATTCTCTAAAGTCTATCTAATAAGTCAACCGACTTGAAAATTTTGTATAATATTTAATCATTTAATAAATACATACTTATATTCGATACTTTTCATAAGGTTCTTCTGTTAGTAAACAATGATCTCCATCTCTTAATCAACCTTGATTATTGAACCCGTGTTGACTACATCAGATTTTACTAAATCCTAATAATTACCCAAGTCGTTTAACTTATTAGACAGACTCTATCTAAGCATATTCGTGTGAAATAACAAGTCATAAAAGTGTTTTACGGTTTTGATCACGCATGCGATATTGCTCCGCAATTGACAATTTCATACAAAAATTTGTTTGCGAGACGCGTTTCTTTTTGCATTTTGAAATTATTTGCATGCGGGACAAACCCGCATGCGTGATGAAATCCGCACGATATTAAAAACACACAGAACGTTATGGAGCTCCGTAACCGAAACCAATATACAGGGTGGCGCAAAATGAATGTCATAATTTGAATAGGTAGGCCAATTTGTTAGGAATTAAAAAAATGGATTCTGATTTCGAAAAAGTTTTTTCGATAGCTTAAAATTAACATGGATGTGCAATTAACTATTCTACTATGGATAGGGTGTGGACTGTATTTGCGGATCATCGTTTCTCAGATATGTATGTATTTGACACCTTGCAATACGAGTATATGATGGATCTTATTAGAGCCGTTTAGAAAGAGTGGAGTGCCACAAGAAGTAAAAATACATAGTAACACCTCGGAATCCCGTGCCAGTCAATGAATCTTCATTCAAACTATTGGACTGCATTGTCAAAAGCTCAAACAAAAAAGTGAAAAAAAAAATTGTGCTATCTTGATTTTTTATCTTATATAAACTAGTGCTTGACAACAGAAAAAAAAGGATTAAATAAAAAAAAGAAAAAGAAAAAAAAATCAATTTTATAATTAACTAGGTTTTGCCCGCAGCTTCGCCCGCGTACATAAATTAATATAGCTTAGGTAGCCTATGTCACTCAGGAATTTTCTAAAGCTCAGAAGGAAGTCTGGCATCGTTAGATCTAGCGATCTAGACGGCCAGTTCAAATCTCAAAACGGCAGACTAAAAAACAAATTAGCAGTAACAATAATTCCACGTCCTTGAAGTGTGTATCGTTCCATGGCCTGTTGACAACTAATCATCATCATCAGCCTTTTTAATGTTCCCACAGCTTGGACTCAGGCCTCGTCTCTAGGTGATGGAATAGGCCGTAATCCACCATCCGGGACTAGTGCGGGTGGGTGAATGTCACACATCTTCGAATTTTTGGGTCTAGGACATGCCCGTTTCCTCACGATGTTTTCCTTCACCGTTTTAATAGCAGTAGTAATGAAATAAGTTACACAAAGTAATGCGCAATGGTAGGGAAATAGAAATGGTAGGGTTTGAACCACGACTCACTCGTAAGTCGGAGCCATTACCACTCGGCCACCACCGCTCTCAACAACCAAAATTTTCTATATCTCTACAACATAAATGTTAAAGCACAATGTCATTTGGTGCCATTTGCAAAAATTAAGGCACATTCACATTAAGACATTACTTTTGCGCCACCATATACAACAACATGTATAACATATATATATACATATGTTTCCAATAGTATTCGACAAAAGCGGAGTCTAAATGACACGTTTTTGTTTGTTATGCCAGGCCAAACAAATAATCATCTAGACTAGAAATAAAAATCAAATCTTGCTAGGGCTCTATGTACCCGTTACTAATCCTAATATTATTTGTTTAGTCAAAAATAAAAAAAAACGAAATCCAAAAATGGGCCGCAAGTCACAGTTGGTAATTTCATAATTGAATCTAATTATTTAATACAATTGCCAATAAAAAATAGTACGCGGTGTTTTTATTGTTTTCCGCCTGTACAATATTTCCATAAATTGAGTGATATTTTGGGATTAAACTAACATTAATAACTTTTCTATTTATAAATATTATTTAATGACGCTTTACTTAAATAATAACGAAACCTATACTAATAAGCCCTTTAAGTATTTATATTTTATATATTTTATTAAAAATTAGTGATGTATTTAACCGACTGCAAGAAGGGTTGACTGTTTGTTGGACTGTTGCTGATCTGTGGACTGAACTTGTTTATTTTTCTTTTTAGTTTTTATTTAAAGTATTTTTTTACGCAGCCGGGTTTTTTTTTATTTTTTTAAACATTTTTTTTACTTTAACAATTTTGAAATACTGTCTAATATCCGTATCTGAAACTAGCGGATAATCCGAAATAATATATCATATCCGTGACCGTATACAAAACCGGTATAATATTCATCCTATTTCCATATCCTTACAAGACATCATACCTTTATTTAGTATATGGAGCAGTCTAGGAGCAATTATAGGTACACACACTCATAGATGTCCAATTTAACTGAGGGAGAGTCTTCTGCCATTACATGTTGCACTGCCCAAAAATGTAGACTCCTCGGATATTTACTCCTACTGAGATATTCCAGACAGCAGCAATAATGCCCAAACCAGGAAGCAAACCCTAGAATTTCTGTTTAGCACTTAGAAAACGATATCTGGACAAGGCAGTCGCATAACATTGTATGTTTAAGATGAATACTTTTTGCGAGTATATTGTCCTCAAGCTAAGTACTTCAACCTAGCGCATTGCAAAACCTAGTATTTACCTAAATGTTACTCTGCTCTTCTGAAAGTCATGCTAATTTGATATTAATGATTTTTTGTCGCTAACTATTGCATGTCCAGAAAAAAATAATACATCAGCATGTAATTTCAGCCTAATTTCGGACATACTGATGTGACCTTAATCGCTTATGCTACGATTTTTGTTGTCATTTATGTAACACTTGTAATTCAACAGCAGCCTAAACAAAATACAGGAGCCGCCAACTTTTGGGAGAAGTTGAAAGTGTCTGAGTGCGGTAAGCTCCACAGGAAATAGGTTTGCTTAAAAACTAGGATTCAAAACCCTCAATTATAAAGTGAAAGAATACTATAGATATTAATTATTTACGTAAGGTTTAAAAGTATCCTTAACTGCATTAACTTGGATGATTTAGAAAAAAATCAAAAGTAAATTATGGTTAAAATGGCCTTAAAGCAATTTAATATGAGCAATCCAATGAGTGGTTAAATAAGCTTGGCATATAGTTTGTAAATGAAGAAATAAGGCAGAAAGGTTATGAACTAGCTGAACAAAAAGCAAATGCTGCCTAGATTATAGTTAGCAAAGAAATAAGACAAGCTTTGTAGGACGAAGTGATAGTAGTAGAATATAAGTTGTTCCACCGGGAGATTCCATACGAGTGAGGTTTTTGAGATGTTATACTTTTAAATATTTGGTTATTCTAAATATCCATTTGGATTTAGTGTTCCATACCAAAAGAGTCCAACCGGAAAACTCCTGACAGTCATACAGTAAGTGTAACTGTAGGTGTTTGGAATAAACCAAATGTTGCCAGCCCCTGCAACATTCACTGAAAACCGCAGTTATCTAAATATCTACTGCGGTATAGCGCAACGACCATCAGCTGCAAGCAAAATAACAAGCCTGCCAGTGTTCGCCGTCAGTGCGCGCTCGCTCTCACTACGACGTATACGTGCCCTTTGTGATTTGCACGGGAAACTGACAAGTGAGTTACTTTTTTAATTTTATGGCCTAAAGTTTCCGCGGGAAAAGTGACAAGTGACATTTTTTATTACGGTTTAAAAAAAAATTTTTGGACAGTGAGTTTTTACGTGGAAGTTTAATATTTTGAGTCAATTTTGAATATGAAATGAATTTAAAAATATTCTAAATTACTAATTATTTTATAACATTCTATTAATTATTTATGTCATGTTAAGTAGGTAATATTATAAAGCTGTGCGAATGAAACGTATAATGTAAAAATATGTATTGCCAATGCGATTTTCTTTCGGTGAATATAAAATTAATTGAAGTCTAAATTCTAAATGAAACGTATTACGAGTCCTTTGCTGAGCCAAACCATCTCCTCCACAAATAAGGAAATGTTCAGATCCTTACACCACTCGTCTCCATCACCATCGAAAAAGTTGACCATGACCCAAAAAAATATGCGGTTTTATTTATCATGTCCGGGCTGAACAATTTTCAACCGACAGTAGTAAATGTTGTTCCAGTTAAAAAGACCTACCCCACAATATATATGTCATTGCAATTGGAGGGGTGTACCAGCTTTAATAAATCTTTTTCATTTTACCTTTTTTTAGCCCAAAACTCAGAATGGACAAACAACTCAACAAAGCTGTCGTAGTAAATGTTGTTCCAGTTAAAAAGACCTATCCAACAATATATATGTCATTGCTATTGGAGGGGTGTACCAGCTTCAATACATTTTTTTTCATTTTACCTTTTTTTTAACCTAAAACTCAGAATGGACAAACAATTCAACAAAGCCGTCATAGTAAATGTTTTTCCAGTTAAAAAGACCTATCCAACTATATATATGTCATTGCTATTGGAGGGGTGTACCAGCTTCAATACATTTTTTTTCATTTTACCTTTTTTTTAACCTAAAACTCAGAATGGACAAACAATTCAACAAAGCCGTCATAGTAAATGTTTTTCCAGTTAAAAAGACCTATCCAACTATATATATGTCATTGCTATTGGAGGAGTATACCAGATTCAATACAGTTTTTTCATTTTACCTTTTTTTTAACCTAAAACTCAGAATGGACAAACAATTCAACAAAGCCGTCATAGTAAATGTTGTTCCAGTTAAAAAGACCTATCCAACGATATATATGTCATTGCTATTGGAGGAGTATACCAGATTCAATACAGTTTTGCTCATTGTCTTTTATGCACCCCTTTGATACTCTGCCTAGATGCTTAACCTAGCCCTCAAAAAATGACTAACGGTAGCTTTGCCTAAATTTTTAAAGCAAACTAACTATGTAATTTGGAAGTCATAATGATTGTTCGGTCAACAAAGCTCTGGTGCGACCCGCTAGGCACCATTACAGATAAAAGGAAAATATTTATGAATATCCTTAAAAACTGTGATCCGATGAATTCTAAGTAGACTCATCAGCTTTTGGTCACTAGGGATGATCTGTCAGTTCGGGCAAGTTAAGCCACAGAATACAAACTGAAGTGACCACGTATTCAAGCCTTGTTCTTCATTTCCGTGTAAAGTTATGTTACAGTGCTCTGGGTACTCAATAGACGCATAATATGCAAAAATCAGCCAAAGAGGAATCTGCCTTAATGACACACTTGTTAGCATGAGTATAATCCGTGGATCTACGTGTGGTATCGTTAATACACAGGAGGACCCTGTTAGGTACATTAAATTTGCCTCCCCAAGAGCAAACGTCTTTATCTCAGCGACAATCATCATCAGATGGACGTATCTCGTGTTGCCGAAAAGAGTCCATTTTGGCGTAAGCACAAGCAGTTTTAACCCCGCGCGCTCCAGGGGTATTATTATTACGTAATTACGAGTTTTTTAGTAAAACCACAAAAAAATAATTAAATATAACCTGTTTTTTCCAGGGAAAACGAAAATATAGAGACCAACATTTTCTACCGAATAAATTTCGTACACCCGTGTGTACAATAACAATTAAGCGTTTTTCAACGTTATTCAAGTTCTACAACCGTATGTACAATCGGCGCTCAGAGGCGTTTGTGTGTCTCAAACTGCCCAGCCCACTGCCACTAAATTTGGCGATTCTTCAGGCTATGCAACCTTGCTTCTCCTCCGTTGTGGCGACACTTAAGGGAGGCTGAAATTATGATGACGATGAATTTATTAAATGCAAATGATTAATTCCAAATCTCTCGAAAAACTTTGTTCCGCATTAAAGACTGATCTAAGAATATGTATTATAGTACTTGCTTGACAAGCATAATACTATCTGAACGCTTATGTAACTGCAGTAAGGCGACAGCATATTACAAAATATTACTGCTGTTGAGTTGTTTCATAATTTAAACAATTACCACTAGTATTATAAATACTAAAGTGATGTGAAAATTGTCTTAGATTGTTGAGGTTCACCTACAGCAATGATTTTAATAACCCGACGAGTTGCTTGGTCTCTGAAAAAGATTTTTGCGTATGTACTTCTGATTAGAATATTTAAAGATAAGCTTTTACCAGTAAGTTATCCCACGTTCTGGTCAAAAGTAATCCCAAGAAAATTAACTACCTACCGAGATATAAATTACCCAATTTCCTAAACCATGTGCCCGGTTTCAACTGTTGATGTTAGGTCGCAATTTTATTAATTAACAATCACACGATCAATACAAGTAGAATGTGTAGTTGCCGACAAAACTATACTATAATATGCACCTGATATTCCTGAAATAATGGGCTGAGAGAAATATACCTATAATAGATCATTTAAGACCTATTGAATTAGTTACGATGGAAAATGAGACAGATCTATGATAGAGAGACTGTTTGGCTTAGTCTAGTTGTGGAAATAGGGTTGGCCAAGCTCAATTTGGGTCTACTTTTTCTATCCAGACCTCAAGCCAGGGTTAACAGCGTCAACAGGAAAATTAATTATGTACCTAAATACGAGTATAATGCTCGCGTTCTAGTCGCGCCCTTTACTATATCTGCACTCTTGTCTATAATAAGTCCTACAATAGAACTTCTAATAAGTTTTAGGGGGATGTTTTTCAAGTGAAGTTCTTTGGCTGCTTTAATTATTCGAAAATTGATTCTAAGTAGATATAGTAAAGTAAAATTGGTGCAGTTTTGTATCTCAAGTGTCTAGGCTATTGGGCATTATGTGATAATATGAATCATTGAAACAGGCGCGATTTCGGCACAATGGAGCAGACAATTTTATTATAGTGTTGACTAAAACAGCGAAGTTCACCGACAAGGTAGACTTGATACGTTTACTGCCAAACACTGCAAAAACAGAATGTGAAGAGTCTGTCTAATAAGTCAACCGACTTGGGAATTTTGTATAATATTTAATCATTTAAAAAATACTTATATTCGATACTTTTCATAAGGTTCTTCTGTTAGTAAACAATGATCTCTATCTCTTAATCAACCTTGATTATTGAACCCCTGTTGACTACATGAAATTTCATTAAATCCTAATAATTACCCAAGTCGTTTAACTTATTAGACAGACTCTACACCCGTTTTCTAATGATAGATAAACATTAATTATTCAAACAAAGACATGTGTTGAACTCACAATCTTGTTAGTGCTGAACCACTATACTTACACCAATACCGAGGGTTATCATGTTTTTTAGTAACTTGAATGTGAAGGTCAGACAGACAGTTAATATTTCATTATATAACTGGTCTTCAACATTTGAAATGCATCTGATTCGGCTGGAAGCCAACCCCAAAATAGTTGGAAAAAGGTTCGGCAGATGAAGATGACCTTATGAATGATCAGTTGCGCAAAGAGAAACAGTTTCTCTGTCATTTCAAATCGATATCGAAATTATGTAGGTATGAAATTAACATTTCCGTGTGATACCTACGAAAAGTTTACATTTTGTCAAATCAACTTTCTAGCGCGAATTGAAAATGGACACAGTATCTGTCGAAATCAAATACTGTCGTAATTTCTGTCCGCAGATTGATTCCACTACCTACTCCGATTGCACTCCACTGTAGGCTCGACCTAATATGCGGTTACTTGATCATTTTCCACCAATGTGTGAACATTGATCAATATGTTTCGTTTATTAACTGAGATTGCAAGCTGTCCTGTGCCAGAAACGGTGACGCAACTGAGAGTCGGAGATGTTGACTCATCGTGTTTGGTTTTGTTAAGGAAACCTGTTTCATAGTTATTGTGTGGACGTATGGTTAGTGAACTATCTATTCTTGAAAGTGTTGCGAGTTTAGGTCACAGATGAGTTCAATGGATATACAAGTAAGGACCCCGAAAAAACACTTCTTTTGAAAAGTGCAATGAAATAGGTAGTAGTAGTAGTACTAAAATCTAAACATGTTTTTTTTTCGCGGAGCGAAAATCGTCTAATGACACCCTGAGGTAGTGTCAGACTTTTACTGATTAAAAACCCACTCCTGTTCCTTCTTGCCTTTCGTACCGGGCCCGAGCTTCCCTTTCGGATAACCCTGGCCCCAGTAGGCTTCGACCCGGCTGGGCCCCTGCTGCTGCTGACAGCTCCTTGAGAAATCTATTCATGTCCGATTCGTACGTACATATTATACAGGTGCCAGTAACACATGAGCAACAAAAATTATTGTTCGTGTAAGTATATGACAATTGGTTCTAGAATTTAATGGTGTTTTACTGCTTTATTTATTTGCACGTATAATGTACTTTTAAAATATACCTAACAGACTATTATAACATTAAAATAATAATAATAATGTTAGGTAATTAAGACCAGATTGTCATACACTTATTTGTTGGCAGAAATTAAGACTGATTGAAAAGGCGACAATGTATGTGTATTACCTTCTTGCACGTGACTGTACGTGTAATTGTGACTGTAGAGGTTTAGGAGATCGTAGCGTCTACAAGAGCCTTTAAAAGTAGTTTACGGATGCAGCTTTTCCTCCTAGTACCTATAAGGAAACTGAGAAGACTGTTATCCTTAAATGGTGGACTATTGTCATAGGCTCATGTTATAAGGTCATAGTTTAATTAAAAGTTTCTTATTAACTACTCAGTTCTTACAATTACTATTTTTACCTTTCAGTTAAATAAGCAGTTACCTATCGCTACTTAAAACTCAACCTAACCAACAAAATACCTAAGCAGGTAGGGGCGCCGACTTCGTAGGTCCATGAGAAATAAACAGTGGGTGCCGAGCATACCTGAGAATAGACTTCAAGAAATATAAATAATAAGAAATAATAAGAAAGTAATCGCCTTTTAGGAATGGGAGTTTTTTTGTTAATTAGTAATTAAGTAGGTACGCAGTATGTAAGTAGGACATTTATTTATTTGTCGGTCGATTAGTGTGCATCTCTCGTCTCTTGTCACACTTCACCACTTTTTCGAGTCATCAAATGAGCATGAGCACCCATGTGATTTCTAAAAGCGCATGCTTTTAGAAATCACATGGGTGTAGTAGTAAAAAATCGTTGCTTCTTAATTAAATTCGTAATTTTACGAGTGCACAATCGCTGTTCTACTACTTGCATACTGTTTTAGTTGTCACCGTCCTTTGTGGGCCCGTTCTTAGGGTTCCGTATTTATTAGAGTTCCGTACTTAGTATGTTAACGTAACAATTAGCCTTTTTTTAAACTCATAAGTGGGAACACTTATTGTGACGGACGGGAAACTACGGAACCCTACACTGAGCGTGGCCCGACACGCTCTTGGCCGGTTTTTTTTTTATTTGGGAAAGTCAGCTATAGGTTGCCTCCATTTTTTTGGTGCAACTAAGAGGGTTTCCTCGCATTAAGATGTGAGTAAATGGCCATAATTTACCCTCATCTGTTACATAGTCGACTTTTTTCTTCGTGTTAATTAGTGTTGTTTTGTCTAATAAAAGCTATTAGTAACGATAGAACTCCATTTGGAAGTATTTGTATAAAGTTGAAATTATCAACATGTTCGCGATCTCAGACAAATATTGATTAACATTATTGGCACCAGATTTAGCTAGGCAGCCTTTTCGGAATGTCTTACTAAACGCATTATCTAGCACATAAAATTTATCGTAATCGAACAACAGATGAGGGAATGAGGGAAGAGAATTCTTCTACGGATCTCGTACTACAGAGTAGTAACGAGCTAGACTGGGCTCAATAAATCGTCATTAATGTTTTAAATTACAATGCAGCTTGAATCAAGCCACGTGGTTACGGCTCAGGCAGTTTCGCAAGGCACTCAGTTCTACCCTAATTACATTGACACAGCTTATGTAACACCATACAATTACTTAGATTAACAAATTTATGTTGCACTGGGCCAAATTGCCACATTGTGAAACCGTTGCATCAGATACCTACTTAGTTTTTGATGTCAGCTGTTGATAGTAACACTTTTACTTACGCTACGTCGGTTGACAAATGGGGTGATGATGATAATTAGTGATTTTTATCATATGTAAGTGTCTCTGGTACAGTTCGCCGTGCCCTCGTGGGGGTGATCGGCGGCGGAGACATCTCGCGCCGGGCCTTGGTTGAGGCCATGGTCCGGAGCGAGGAGGAGTGGCAGGCGGTCGCCGACTTCTGCGAAGCAGTAATGCTCGCTAAGGAGGAGGCCAACCGCATCAGGCAACGGCGCTCTAGGCCGTAGGCGCGGGCTTGCAGACAGTGAGCAATGGGTAGCTCGCTGTCCGGCCGTCCGGTAACTGTCCGGACCAAGCCCAAGTCGTCGACGGCGCGCATTGTTCCCGCGCACCTCAAGGAGTTGTCAGCAACAGCAGGGGCCCTGCCGGGTCGAAGCCTACAGGGGCCAGGGTTATCCGAAAGGGAACTCGAGCCCCGGTATGAAGGCTTGAACGAACGGGATGGGTTTTTTAGTCAGTAAGAGTCTGACACCATCTCCCCCTGCGCCCAAGAGCGGGGGTTGTCATTGTATGATTTTCCCCACCAAAAAAAAAAAAAAGTATTGTTATATAATTCTACGTTAATACTAGCGGATACAGCCTGTGAAAATGTAAAAATAAATATATACATTTTGTTTATTTGTTATTGCTCCGAAACATAGTCGCTTACAATGGGCCTCTTAAATAGACTTAAAGCCACCTAAAGGGCAATGGAGAGGGCTATATTTGCTCGGAGTTTCCTTGCGTGATCACATCAGTAATGAAGACATCCGCAGGAGAACCAAGGTTACTGACATAGCTCGAAGAATGGCCAAACTTAAGTGGCAAATGGCAGGGCACATTGCACGCAGAACAGATGATCGATAGGGACGAAAGGTTCTGGAGTGGTTCGACAGGCCTGTTGGTCAAGTGGTTAGTGACCCTGACTGCTATGCCGGAGGTCGTGGGTTCGATTCCCACCCAGGACAAATGTTTGTGTGATGAGCACGATCATTTGTTCTGTGTCTGGGTGTAATTTATCAATAATATGTATGTATTTAGAAATATATAAGTACGTTTATCAGTTGTCTAGTACCCATAACACAAGCTCTACTTAGCTTGGGACTAGACGGCGCTGTGTGATAGTCGTGGAATATTATTATTATTATATTAGTGGCTACCGCGTACCGGAAGATGCCACGTTGGAAGGCCTCCCACAATGTGGACCGATGACCTGGTCAAGATAGCGGGGATTCGATGGATGCGAGACGCGCAGGACCGGTCGTTGTGGCGACGCTTGGGGCAGGGCTATGTCCAACAGTGGCGGTCTTTCGGCTGAAATGATGATGATGATAATGTTTATTTGTTGGAAAAAAGGATTTTTTTTATTTACCATCTCGCAGTCGTTTGATTGGTTTCAATGTTGAAGGTAGTAGAAACAATTTGAGTGTGTTTTATATTAGAAGGATAGTATTGTATTTTAAAAAGCAAAAGGTAAATAATTTACCTTTTGCTTTATAAAATACAATACTTTAGCTCATTGGTTGCAGAAACCTCCTTTCACACATTTTTTTTTTCGCACAAGGTCTTGGTAATCTTACGCACTACAATTTTTTCCTCTTTTAAATATTAAGAAACAAGATGGTGTCATAATCTTATAAACATACCTACTTAATTCATGAATGGGCGACCAGCGACCATGAACTCAAGTTATGTATTTTATCTATATCTAAGTATCTAAAACTGTGGGAAATGGAAGCATACACAGTTTTGGGAAATTGAAATACGTAACAAAGTAATATTTTAAGACTCCTGTCCTAATGAAATATAACCAAGAACAACTCGTGACCTGGTGAGGTCAATAGGAGGTCGTAGACCTCACCGGCCAAGGACCGACCAGGACCTAGACTATGACGTTTGAAGTAAGATTGTTTTAAGCTTGTTTCAGTGTGGGTAAGAGACAGAGCTATACAGGTTGTCTAGCGCCATCTCTTACCCCACACTGAAACAAGATTAAAACAATCTTACTTTGATCATCATGGTAACCTCGCATTTCTTATGGCGTCCTTTGGAGAGATCTATGTCCTACAGAGGAAGTATTTCAGCTGAAATCATGAACCAAAAACAAAGGCTCCTCTAAACAAATTGAAAATACGATCACTAACATAGTAAAGAGGTAAAGTTTATTTTTTGAGGAAGGTAATCTCTGGAAGTACTGGTCCGATTGCTAAAAAATTTTCACAGATAGAAAACTGCTTTATTCCTGAATGAGGTAGGATAGGCTTTATTTTATGTACGCGGGCAAAGCTTCGGGCAAAAGCTAGTTCAAAACATTGTATTTTCACATAGGCCTGACGAGTGCCCATTTAGGCACATCTTATAAAACGTCAAGCTATTGCACGGAAACATCACCTACTACCAACTTCAGACTCATCCGTGCAACGCTTCAAAATTCCAACACGACATCATTCGGCAACATCACATTACTATTACGACACTCACGAAAATTAAAATTATATCTATATATATTGCTCAAGCCGATGGCGGTTGCCTCACGAAGTCTTACGGGTACTCGAGGGCAGGAAGACAAAACGATCAGCCGATAGTTACTCTGCTCTTGCTACACGATTCACGAGGATGCTAAGTTTTGCAAGTGTGTTGAGAAATGTTGGATACTTGAAGGATGGGTTTGTTTAATCTTCTTGTGTGCTTTAGCTGTTTTTCTTCATAGTAAGGTTTAACCCGTTGTATGGCCGGAACGCGGATCTAAGCGGTACACAATAACTTTTTAATTGTGTCGCTAATTACGGCATACGAAAGGTTAATGAAGCACAATTCGCCTGTTGTTTTTTGATCCAACCTATCAGTTATTCAGGCGAGGGCTCGTTTAATACCCTATACTACTCGTCATAAACCTGGCAATAATACCATTCAGATTTTTTTCAAATCCAATTGGTTGGTCCAGATATTACCGCGTTTAAACTTTTACACTAACAAAAAACAGTTCTGATTTATTATTATATTAGTATGTAACATTCCTTTTTTGGTCCTATTGTTCTTTAATCTAATAAAACGCCTATTTTTAGATAGACTCCAAATGTACTTTTTAGTTTAAACTGGCCAGTGTGTTAGTGATCCAGTTATTGTGCTCAAATAATCAAACAGGCATATAAAACCAGTTACAGTGGGCCTTTCGACAGCGCAACCACAAGTTGTTGTAGCGAATAGAAAACTCTCTGAGTCACCTTTATGTGCAATCTACGTTGTCAAATTATACACTTGCACTTATTATCCCTATTTACCTAGAAATACTTTTTTTTATGTTGCTAAATCATCTAATGACATCTCCCGCTCCTGGGCTAGCGCGAGGGTGTCTCAGACTTTTACTGACTAAAAACCCACTCCTGTTCCTTCGTTGCCTTTCGTACCAAGGCTGAGTCTTCCTTTTAGAAGCAGACTCTTGGCCCCAGTAGGTTTCGATCCTACTGTGCCCCTACGGTTTGCTGACATCTCCTTGAGGCGCGGGTGGAACAGTACGCGACGTCGACGACTTGGACTCGGTCCAGACGGTTACCGGGCGGTCGGACGGCGAGCTACCCATTGCTCGCTGTTCGCAAGGCCGCTGCTACAACCAAGGGATGCATAGACATTTAGGTATTTACTTTCATGTCCTATAGACAGCTATCTCTAACCTAACATATACTAATGAGCAGACTATGTGTACCTGCAGATAAAATATTTACACTTGGACCTCTACCTTGTAGAATTGTTTAGGCCGACGACGTGCAGTAGCGTTATTTGTAATTTTTTTTTTTTTTTGATACAATTTGCATATTGTGTTATAGTCTGTCTAATAAGTCAACCGACTTTGAAATTTTGTATAATATTTAATCATTTAAAAAATACAAATATTCGGTACTTTTTATAAGGTTCTTTAGTTAGTAAACAATGATCTCTATCTCTTAATCAACCTTGATTATTGAACCCGTGTTGACTACACCAGATTTCATTAATTCCTAATAATTACCCAAGTCGTTTAACTTATTAGACAGACTCTACTTGTGTAAGTACGTACTTATAAATATCTACACACTATGAAAATACCACCGAAAATACAATTAAATAACAAATCCATATTAAAATTTAGTTAAAATAATTAAAACCTATAAGATTTATTGAAATATAAGTAATTAAAGTCTATAAAATGCGTGTCATTTAAGTTAATTAAATCTTGGGGAATTATTTAATTAATATAAATTAAAATATTATCTAAGCATTCCGCATTACATACGGCCGATATTTGACCGTGCTCCGAACATCGGCTAATTGGCCGCGCAGTCATTCTTTTTAGGATTCATTCGGCGCCAAGTTTATTGCGGATTTTTTCAAGTATGCGCTAACGCCTAACTTCAGAAAAGTCAACATAAACATATTTTGATCGCACGATAACTGAATACAATGTCACAATATTGGGCATTCTATTCAGTAGCATCATTATCATCAGCCTTTTTAATGTTCCCACTGCTGGAACTCAGGCCTCCTCTCTAGGAGAGGAAATGGGCCGTAATTCATCACGCGAGTCCAGTGCAGGTTGGTGAATGTCATATGTCTTCGAATTTTTGGTTTTAGGACATGCCGGTTTCCTCACGATTTTTTCCTTTACCGTTTTGAGAGCAGTGGTAATGAAATAAATTACACAAAGTAATGCGCCTGGTTGCGTTGGAACCCGCGAACTACGACTCGTTAGTCGGGGCCACCACTGCTCTCATTCCATAATATTATTTTATTATATTTCTATAGCTTAATAGTCAGCAATAATAATATCGTGGTAACATACTGAAATATGACGTCACAGCCATTAAGTTACGTGTACGTATTATACAAAAGTGACAGCTAGATGTTCCCAGCACGCCCCAATTCTTACTTATTTATAAATATTTGTAATGTTAATTATATTTGATAACCAATTTTGGTGCTGTTTCCAGAAAAAAACATTTATTTTCTGTGTTATTTGTTGTTTAATATAAAACCTTCTTCTTCCTTCTCTGGTCCATTATAATGGGGTCGGGTCTCCTCACTTTCCTGCGCTATCTTGGGTTGTCAATTTTGGCAACTGCGGGCTTTGTTGAGCCCTCTCTATATTTGACCACCCGGTCAATAGCGGGGGGCCTCTACCACTTTTCTGTTCTGGTAAGCGTAGGGCGATTTGAACCACGTGGTCCTCACTACGTCTATGGACGCGTCCATCCATACCAACGAAGGCGATTTTCAGTCGCCCTCTCGCCCCTCTTATCGGAGATTGGTGCGACTTTGACTGGCCTGTTGGTCTAGTAGTTAGTGACCCTGACTGCTATGCCGGAGGTCGTGGGTTCGATTCCCACCCAGGACAAATGTTTGTGTGATGCGCATAATCATTTGTTCTGTCTGGGTGTAATTTATCTATAATATGTATGTATTTAGAAATATATAAGTATGTTTATCAGTTGTCTAGTACCCATAACACAAGCTCTGCTTAGCTTGGGACTAGACGGCGTTGTGTGATAGTTGTGGAATATTATATTATATTATTATATTATATTATACTTTGAAGCTTCCTCGAATGTGTTCATTTCACACTCTGTCAAGCCTAGTCTTACCCCCGCCCATCTTAGCACCTTCATTTCGTTGGTATAAACCTTTTTTTCATGTGGTTGTTTACTATAAAATATTGTACAAAAATAAACACAGGTATTTACTTCAAATGTAAAGGCTCAAGCATATTTTGCCTAAATATATAAATACAATAACAACTATCTAGGTACTTATTAGTTTTTAGTAAACAGTTCGGGTTCGAGTTCTTAACTAAAATCGTATTTTTTTCTTTTATTTTTCACAGAGCTTCAAACATGTCCAGAAGAACCGAAAAACGTTTTTTGACTGAAACTGACGAGTACCAGTGCCCACTTTCTGCCGATACCCAGAAGATAGCCGAGGATGAACTGCGGGAGACCGACAACTCCAGGTCACAAGCACTCACAGCACTGAGGAGCTGGATGGAGCAGAACCCCAAATTCGCGGCTATCAGAATGGGTAAGTAGCTGACTTTATAAGCGGAAAGAAGAATTAATACAGAGCAACTTTTTGTTTCATAATAATATGTAACAAACGATAAATGTTTCAACGGACATTATCAAACGCACTAGAAGTTAACTGAGTTTTGTTTTTGGACTTTCTATATCTAGTTAGATTAAAGTAATATAAGCATCGTATGCCAATGCTACTGCCAAGATATCTAAAGATATCAGTGCATATAAACAAGTACTACTCTTACGTAAGTATACTAAGAAAAGACACGAAAGTTGGTAGCTGACTGGCAAGAAACTGACTGACTAAACAGTAGGATATTTTGTTTTTACCAGTTTATTTATTGATGCTAATGCTGTAGTACATGTTGATACAAGATGCAGAAAGTTTGTCATCGCGACCGTGGCGGAATTCGCACAAGCCGTAGGCGAGTGTGTTAAGGAGCCGAGTGCTGCAGTAACTAATTTACACGTGTATCAAACAGCGTTTTTCATTACACTTACGAAGAAATACTTTCTCTGAAAATTACGACGCATTTTTGTTAATTTTACACTGAAGAAAATTTTCCGAAGTTACCATACATTTTAGTTTTGCTTTCAAGCTATCGCAATTTTTTTTTATCTGGTGGCGCGCGATGGCGTGTCATCTAAAGAATTCTCTTCAAATCTTAAATTCAAAAATTTTTTTCACAAATATAAAATAATATTAATCCTACTTAATATTAAAAATAGAAATTCAAATATTTTTGAATTCAGAACACAGATAATTGTTGATACTCGTAATATACAAATGATTGTGTAAATAATCTTATTTATTTATGATTTTTTTTTTTTAATTTTCATTATATTGCACTCGGCTCCATAACACTCGCCTGTGCGGCTCCGGTGGATTTCGCCTCGGTTGCAATGCCAAACTTTCTGCACTTGTACTTACACACATGGCACAACGTACACATACATAATTTTCTCCAGATTCCAGTTTCTTCCTCCGTTTCCTTCGCGCAAAGAAGTTCAGCGTTCCGATGGCACAGGAAGCTATCGAGCGGTACATCCTGCTGCGTCAGTCTTGGGGCATTGCCTTCAACCAGCTGGACTTCAAGCTGCCCGTCATGATGGAACTGCTCGAGTTGGGGTGAGTAGTGTCTCCAACTGTTGTTACCTAAGGCTCCTTTGACTGCCTCCTTGGTCCAGTGGCAATCATCACATTTTTGGCCTCGAATCAGCCATTGCTGAGTAAAGTCCTTCGTTCTATTTAGGGTTCCGTACCTCAAAAGGAAAAAGCGGAACCCTTATAGGATCACTTTGTTGTTACACTGTCCGTCAAGTACCTTTATCTCGGCAACGCGTGAAGGTATCGCGTTGAAATTAAAACCATGTACTCAAATCTGCGGTTCCTTGAAGCTGTGAAAAAATCAAACTTCTGCGTTAACGAAAAAAAAAAGATACGCCCGTTATGTCGCAAAAAACGTGTATTTCGATACTCTTACGGGAATCAAAATTCAAAGGGTACTTCCCGTTTACCTAGAATCCTGAAATTTGGCATAAAGCAAGGTCTTATGGCACAAGTAGAGGAATAAATCTGAAAACTGAGAATTTGTAGTTACATCACGAAAAAAAAATATTTTGCGATTCGGAAAAATCTTCGAAATTCAATTCGGGAATTTAACTATTTTTATAGTTTGTACGGAACCCTCAGTGCGCGAGTCCAACCCGCACTTGCCCAGTTTTTTTACCATAGCTTCAAATGAAACTATTGTCAGGATGAGGACCATTGTGCAAAAAAATATCAACCTGTTGAGTTGTGATGACAATGAAATTGAACGTTAGCGATGTAGACCACCCAGACCGAGAGAAGATATTTGATGATTTTTTTCTTGGGTTGGGACCAAAGAAAACACAAGAGTCTAGTACCTAACAGCTGTGATGTAAGGTTATTATCACAGAACAGATGAAAGAGGTTAGAATGGCCTTGTGGGCGGGGCCGGCGTGCCACAAAGTAGGGCAATGCTCATAGTTCAATTACCAATAGCAAACTTGCGATCTAAGTGTGCGTCTGTCATTTGCGTAATGCGCGTTCGTAGTGGAGTTAAAGGGTAGGAGACAAACGGCGACACTCGTAGTACAAATAGGAAAGTCTATTTTCCATTCTAATCTCTTTCATCTTATTTGTGGTTATTATAGACTTAATGTTTTGTCTCTCTTTTCCAGATACATATTTGTGAGTCCGTTCAAGGACAAGCTCGGTCGCCGCGTGGTCATTTACAGGCCTGGTAGATATACAACCTTATGATAAATCATCAGCGACTCAAGTAGTATTCATTTTATATTTATTATTTTTATTTTATTCCACAATTACTAGTATATTTTTATATTTATTGGTGGCGGTGAAAATTTGCACGTCTGGCTTGTCTTGTTTAAGTTCAGCATAATAAATATTGTATAGCGTTCCCACTGTTAGGATAAAGTTCGACGTCCTCTTCTGTTTGATGGGGAATTGATCCACCAAGCAAAACTTCTTCTTCCTGCCATTATCCCATATTACTTGGGGTCGGTGCAACACGTTTTTTCTTCCATTCTGTCTTGTCACGCGTCTAAATATCACTAACTCCCTGTTCTTTCATATCACTCCTAACACAATCCATACATTTTTTCTTCGGGCTTCCTCTCCCTCTCCATCCATTTACACATCTATACTCACAACTCTTTTAGTAGATAATATGCGCTTCATCCCTTCTCATCCCAAGACAACTGATTTCCTTTCAACTATTCCTCCAATATACCTACTCATTTTTCACTTTATCCATTCTCGTCACACCATACAACCTCGACATTCTCATCTCCGCTACATATAATCTTTTTTTAACCTTCTTTTTCACAGCCCATTCTGCCATACAGTATGACAGGTCTGCTTGATATATATTAAATACTAGCTTTTGCCCGCGGCGTCGCCCGCGTATGTACATAAAATATAGCCTATGTCACTCCGGGATAAAGCAGCTTTCTATTGGTGAAAAAATTTTACCAATCGGACCGGTACTTCCAGAGATTACCCCCTACATACAAACTTACAAATTTTACCTCTTTATAATATTAGTATAGATTAGTATATACGAGCTCCTGCCAGCGGCTTCGCTTGTGTGAAAGTAGAAAAATTATATAGATACCTACGTATACCTATATCCCTCAGTGATAGTATATCTCTTAGTAGTAGTATTCTACTGGTGAAAGAATGTTTAAAATCGGTCCAGTAGTTTTTGAGTTTATTCATTAGAAATAAAATTACAAATGTTGTCCTCGTGATAATAATTGTAGGTACTAGCCATAGAAATATAAAAAAAAACACTTTCTTATATCTATAAACCACTACCTACTAGCACTTTGCCAGCGACTTCGTTCGCTAGAATATTCATTGTGATTAGAATTTCTGCCAAGTTTCAAGTTTATTAGGAACTAGCTGTGCCCGCGTGTATGTACCGTATATATATTCCTAGTCATGTAGTAAAAAGCGGTTATTTCAATATTACAAACAGACACTCCAATTTTATTTATATGTATAGATGTAGATAATACTCTCCCATACAATCTTTAACACTCCCTAAATCGTTTTTTAAGGGGTAGTTTTAAGAAACAAATAATAAAAACCTTTTTTTATGTACTTGAGTAGATACTACCTATTTATGCTGTTTTGAGTAGGGTTCAAGGAATAAAATTTTGCACACAAAGTACTTTCCCCCTTTTCACCCCCCTAAAATTTGAATTTTTAAAAACTATTTTATTTTTGGTTCACGTTCATATTTAACTAGGTACTGCTAGTTACGTCTGTGCGTTGATGTAAGTCAGTCGATCAGATTCTCTTTTTCTATAAAGATTAGTACCTGAAGATAAACTTCCACGCATGAGTTACCTTTATTAAATTATTTAAGTAGGTTCCTACCTATATCAAGTTAATGCTCGATCAAGTAAAAAGTCATCATTAATTCCTGCACTGGCCATTAGTAAGGTTGGTCGTTTGCCTCACGAAAGAACTTAAAATTATTGGTAGGTACCTACTTACTTAATATTTTCAAGTTACATAACTGCATCATTTATCAACTTTTGGCGTTGGGTTAAGGCCTTGGCCTGCACTTTCTTAGGTTATTTCTTAATAATCTTGTCATGCGGGGGTTTTGTTCCAATAATTGAATATCCAGTGATCGGTGAATGATCGAGTTGCAATTCCGCTCGTATTGTCACATTAATCTTAACATCTCGTCGCTTTATGCTAATGTCGTAATAACCATTTATTGCTTATAACCTTTTAGCACAATGCTGAGCCTTGACGCTTTACACTTCATTTACTTATTTGCACAATCATCAGCAGACTCCTAAACGGAAAAGAACAATGCATGTTAGACCTTACCCCTACTTTGTTAGATTTGTATTGAGTTTAAAGCTACTCGAATACAATTTTTTTTTAAGAGCCTCAGACCATGCACATTCTTGCACACTATAAAAGCTGTGTGGTCTAAAATGCGTGCATTCGGATGCCAGAACAAGAGAAACGATGAAAACATCCATGTATGTGCGAACAGCACATAAAACTCGCGTACTGACCAAAATTCCCTCAACCTTTGCAGGTGTTTTCGACCCGTACAAGTACACTAACCAAGATATGTGCCGCGTCATGGGCATATGCTACGAGACTTTGCTAGAAGACGAAGAGAACCAGGTTCGAGGAGTGGTGCACTACGCAGACGGCAGCGGTGTCAGCTTCCCTCATCTTACACTGTTCACACCTAAAGAAGCTGTCAGGATTGTAAAGAATGGAGAGGTAAGGTTTAAAGAATTTTAGGCAGAAGTCTCATGCTCGGCTGAGTTGAGCACTATAACTTCACGCCCGTTTTGTCCGAAGAGTAAGGCAGAGATGTAATTATGAGCACATAACCACATGCTGATCTCTGCTGAGTACTCCAGGTGTGCAACTGGATTTACGTTTGCCTGAAAGTCTGCCAAGTAGTCTTAGGGGTGACGTTCTTCCACCGTCCATCAGTTACAGGAGTAACTAAGTTTGTGGAAATCAGATAAGCAGTATTTTACAGCATCCGGTTTTACTGGAAGCCAACCCCAATATATTTGAGAAAGGCTGATGACTACTTTACCTATAAAGACGAAGCTTTTGCGAATGTCTGTTTTATAAAGACATTTTTGTGATTCACAGCGCACGCTCCCCATGAGGCACAAAGAGATCTACGGCGTCAACGTGCACCCGACGATCAAGTTCGCACTAGACTTCGGAATGGGTCTCATCTCAGAGAAGATCAAGACGAGAGTAAAGCTCTACAGTGCTCTTGAAGACGTGGAGATTGACAAGAGTCTGCTGCCTAAAGAGTACGGCGGCACCATGCCCATGAAGGAGATGATCAGTGAGTATTTGTGCTGCTTTATTTCGTTTAGCAGATAGGGCATGACAAAATAGAGGTTGTCAGAAAGCTGGAATGCACATAATTATATAATAATGGAGCAGAAACATTTGGAAGAAACATGCAAGGGAAAAGTAGTGTTCAATCCGTCATTGGCTGGTAAAGGTGGCCAATATAGCGGATCTTCTTTCTCTTTTCTTCATGGTTTTTATCATATACTTGTTTGTTTAGGTCTGTGGAAAGAAGAGCTCGCAGCCAAACGCGACATTCTTCTTCTAAACGACAAGATGGCTGTTAGGCTCGAGATGTACAGCGAAGCGGCGCGTGAAGGTGCTATATCTGCGCTGAAGGCAGGAGCAAACACCTGCGCCGGCGCAGATGCGGTCGGCGACGCCATGCGAGGACTCACCGGCAACTTCAGAAAACTTGAAGTAGATTGATCTTGTTAACACTAGAATTTAGACTGATTGTTTTATATTTTTAATTTTTAATGTAAACATATGTGATACGGAGCTCATTTCTATTGAGCGCCAAAATGTTGAAGTGTTGGTAGCATACTATAGAAATAGTATTTTTGAATGTATTGTTAGTTTTAAGACCCCTTGGTACAAATGAACTAAGAAAAAAAAAAGAGATAGACCAATTTTATGACGCTATTCTCACGTGATAATAATAAACATTTTATATACAAACGTTGTTTTAATAAAAAGCTCTTATAGTTTATTAAATCGTTTATTAAAAAATCCATTTACTACCTAGTTGGTAGAAATTAATAATATACATGACTTCCATATCGTCAGGTACCTAACAAACTCATACAAAATGCAACTTTTAAAATTTATATAATAATATGGCACGTTATTAAGTGATGACGTCACTGAACTCTGACCTAATTGATCATTATCACGCTGTTTAACCACCTCTTACAAACAATAATTGTACACTACACTACCCATATACAAAGGCTTTGATTTTTTATTAGCACTGCTTTCATGTAAATCTAGATCGTTTTAATGCATCACTTTTGACAAATACAATGTTAAGGTTGAAACCTTTGGTGTCTGTTCCTATATTTTACCGATCTATAAAACATTTACTGTATATTACATTATTTAGTACTGTTTTCATTTACTTACTTTAAATGCTTATATTCTAATATTAAAAATAATATTTTTTTATAAAAGTTTGTTAAGAAGCGTCTAAGTACTGTACGGAGCTAATGTTACAGCAGTGTTGTACCGGACACGTTAGAGTATTGTCGATATTCAGGCTACATGCAAACATCTTTAAACTTTTTCTTTGGTAAATTAACTTAGAGTTAGGGTGAGTTGCACCATTTAACTATAACGATAACAAAGCCGTTAACAGTTGTCAAATCGTCGAATTGACCAATAGGCGGCCGTTTCACGGCTGGTTATGGTTTGGTTATCGTTATAGTTAAATGGTGCAACTCACCCTTAATATTAAATAGGAATAACATATAAACACATTAATTCATCAGATAATACACAATACTATGCTAAATTAAAGTGTAGATAGGAAATAAAACTCGAAGCTAGAAGCGAAAATCATATAAAAGTAACATTCATCACACTACTATTCTGTCTGTAGGCATATGATAAGCCTAGTTTCGCTTCAATACCAAGCAGTATGTCTTTCTTCTTCTCAAGCTGAACCTATTGTTTCGGTAATGCACCTACAGATGGGGTGAATAAGAATACATAGAACGAATATAAACAACACTTTGATAAGATTTTTTGCTTTGATACATATCTCCTTCAAACCGACCTGACCTATTTTTATTTATGAATTCATAAATATTTTTGTGTATATTTAGTAGGTCTGAGAATAAGTTGTGGGCGGTCTCCATCACTTTTTTTTTTGATAATTTATATGACAAGACAAAGTTTGCCGGGTCAGTTAGTAATTACAATATAAGTAGCTAATGAAAAGCCCTGACTCACTGCCATATCGACACCCAACTTAAACCTTTGGATCTAGGAAGCAGATTTTTCTACAAGTGATGTTTTTTAAATGTAGATGAAGAATAAGAACCGATTTTTCGAAATTCCTATACCTTAACGGGGTGAAAAGGGGTTTCATGCGAGTGGAGACACGAGCATAAGCTACTTAAAATTAGTTAAATGCTGCAAACCATATTCATAACGTGAAAATAGCTTTTAAATTATTGTTTCTATTCACCCTTGCATTCCTATTCACATGTAAATATTTTATAAATCACTCGAATATTCCCTTTTTTATTTTTAAACTATTGTGATTGGGTATAAAAATGTATGTAACACTTTTTTCACAACTTCTTTAGTCTGTAGCAACGTAGGAGCTATGAACAGAGCATTAAAGCCGAGCCCCGCATAATATTAATTATAACATTTAACTAAATAATGGTAAAGTCAAGTTCAATATTTCTCGTTTAAATAAAAACCATTTCATACAAGACAACACGAAATTGCCATATCTTCACGAAAAGCAAAAAAAAAAACTTTTTATATCAGGTATGTCAAAACACAAACATGAAAGAATTTTTTACAGTGTAAAATACACATTTATATTCTTGTATTTTATGTGTACAACACGCAAGACCTCGACACTGCTATATCGCTAATCTAAATTTGAGCATTTCTGGGTGACAACAGCTTACATTTGGCACTAATGTCCTTTAATTTAAAATACTGTGTATTTACTTAAATCCTTATATGAAATTATGAATGCTAAGATTAGACCTCTCAAAGTGGCTATATTTAGCGACTGACATTTGTTGCAATAAGGAATATGCGTCCAATTTTTTTATTTGATAAATTATATCATTTTTGGATCTAGTAAACAAATTTGAAAGAATTTTTAAAATACCATAAACCTTTAGAGCTGATATTAAAAAAAAAGAAAAGTCCGATATGGAATATGACGTCAAAGTCCTTCACGAATAGGTTCGCCACAGAAAACGGCGCTTTAGCGAGAGAGACATTTGTTTAAAAATTTTTGTATATTTATTGATAAACTGGTTAAATTATATATTTTTACGCATATTCTCTAATCTGATGTAACCCGCGTACCTGTGCATCGCGTCCACTCTTATAGACAACTATCGAACAATAGTTTGGATGAATTGGGTACTTGACTCTTTATTATCTGTTCTTATTATTATTCAAAGGCTCGCGTTTGATCACTATATCACTTGCACGCTTGCCTAGAAATAACTAAGACCCCTAGATTGTAGCTATAAGAAACACAGACTCCGGCGGGGAATCCCGCTGATTAGCAGTGTTCACAAAGCGTTTAGTGCGTATGGGTGGGACGCGAATTATGTACTGGTAGCGCATCGCGGTAGCTCTAGTAACCACCGTAACTGACCGTAACTTTATACAAAGTATCATATAGAAAGATTTTTTCACATTCGTCCAAAATTAAGTAACCTTTCAAATCAGGGGAAACTCTCCAGTAACAGAAAAAAAAAATGCACAAACTGCAATCGCGAGGTTACGCGTGTAGAAAAGAGATAGCGAGACGTTCCCACCACGCGCCCACTCTTCTTCACAGAAATATTTGATATGCTAATTGCTACTTCATTTTATAACCAATATTGATGCGATTTTCAGAAAAAGATAAAATGTTTTGTGTTATTTGTTATTTAGTACAAAATAATGTATCAAAATAAATACAGGCAAGTACCCAATTACAAAGGTGATGTCCGAGAGTGCATGATCTGATTGTTTTCCTTTTTTTTGCCAGTTCTAACACACAGATTCAATAGTAGAAGAATAGCTCTTTACACAGCTACAATTTCTGTTCAGCTTTGTTTTTTCAAAGTACAGCTAGTTGGGTCTGTTACAAAAATATAGACACTTTCAGTATGACATTACTATAGGAATATAAATATTATTGTAAATTTATCAGTCGTTATGTAGCTTACTGGTTTATATTGAATCAGAAAACTTGACAGGTTTGGCTGGCCCGGGGCAAACTGAAATCTATCTACATTCCAATGGCCAAATACAGCTTTGAGAGTCTTCTTAAACAATTACTTCTTTATAAATAGATCGTATTTATCTAAACTAGGCACTTTAATATACACCGCTAAATTTTGATCGTTTTAATCCCGTGGAGGGTCGATCCAGTACATGAAACACTATCGATTTGTAAAGATAAAATTCAATAACCCTGCAGGTAGTAGTCGGCGTTGCGTCCAAACTACCTACAGGTCATTGGACTCGCTCAGCTGACGTTTTCTTAAAGAAATTAATTTTGTACATGCGTAAATTATTACGAGTTTTGAAAAAAAAAAAAACTTTATTTTTTAATTTTATCTTTACAAATCGATAGTCTTTCATGTACCGGATCGACACTCCACGGGATTAAAACGATCAAAATTTAAGGGTGTATAGAGCAACAAACTTTACTAAGTGTGTGCAGCGATTCACTTAAAACTGTACTAAACTATGTGCTTCCCATACCTTATGTTCAAGGGTTACTTTGGCATGAAATAGAACAGCTATTGGCAATCAATGGATATCGATATTTGATGCGATTTCACCGTTGTATATAAGGTGGTCAGTAGCTAAGCGTTTCATATTATTGTACATCGTAGGATACATACATATATTGTTGTCAACTATCGGTTTTAGTATAGGCACATGCGTAGAGGTGTTTTAAATTGGAAAAGAGAAGAGTTTCAGACTCGTCAACTGGGTCCTTACCGTGAAGTGTTAAAATGTCAAGCGTGAGAGCGACAAAGAGGGATGGAGTTTTACACCCTATTTTATCTCCATCTCTTTAACAGTTCCGATTAGAACGTCCAATGAATCGGGTTAAGCGCTCGTAGTAGGATCTCTGTTCTAAAGATACAGACAGACCAACAGAAAGTAAGTTAGGATCTTGAAACTTCATTACCGTTGAACAAAGTTATTGAAAATCAAAGGACAACTATAAATGGAATAAACAAAGGCTCCCACAGTTAGTTCGAGAAACAACGATGCGACAATACGTCTTCGTATTGTTATATATATATAATGTATAGTATAAATTATTCAGTGTTATAATTTATAATTATTTTGTCGCAATGTCTCGTCAACGCCCCCATTCGTTTGTTCTATAATATTTAAGTACACAATACGTCTTTCTAAATTGGCACAACTTACTTTATTAAATTATAATACCTTATAACATCAGTTAGAAATCCGTAATAACAATATAAACTTATATATTAATTAGGAATTCTTAAAGTAAAATGTTAATATTTCTATTAGATTCTATATTAATAAAATTAATCTAAATTCTCTAACAAATGATAAATGATGCTTATTTTAAGTAATATATAGTAAAATGCTTCTTGGCACTTGTTTTGGCAAATGCATGGCTGTGAAACGGTATTGTATTTAGTGCAGGCATACATAGGCAATATGTCCGCTAAATATCTAAGGCTAAATGATCTCATTCAGTTCTAACATGCTATAAAAAATATCTAATGGCATAGGGTGCAATAAAATATAATCCTTATCAGAATTGTTTAAAATATTGTTTGCAATTTATCAGATGGTTCGCTTGAGTCGATGCTATCAGGCACATGTATTGTATATTATGTTAAAGTAATCAGTTCTTAGTACAAATTCACGGGTTATCTAAACTATAATTAACTTTTGGTGTTCGATTTAGGGTATTTACCGTATTTACGTTTACGGTTTTATCTAAAACTGTTACAATAGTTTTTAACTAAATGACTGATGACCTATGATGAGGATTTTACTTTAAATGGTACAAAAAGTATGCAATATTATGTACAAACATAACAAACCGTTGGATACACAGTCAGTTCCTTGTACGGAATTATATTTTGTATTTTTCGTTGTTTTCTATTAGACCAAACTACTTGGACATCGGTGAGGTCTCAGAAACTATGATACTACAAGAACTTTCGATAAAATATTGTAACACATTTATAAATATTTGGTATCACATCTACAAGTCTATAGTATTTTCATGAACATTGTTACTCAATTGCTTTGGAATAAGGATCACATTATTTAAATCGGCAAGGGGGATATCTACTATACCCTAGTTTGGCATAACTTGGTGTGATTCGTCAAAAAGACGTAGAGTATAACGATTACGTCATTTTGACGAGTTAATAATAATATTCTATACAACACTACGGCATAACGGAACCAACAATTTATTGAAGACAAATGGCAAATTATGACTTTTATTACTTCAAGTACTTATATATTATCTATAGGTTTTGTATTCACCATCTTATTTAGTGAAAACTGTATTCAAATCGACAAACGAATTAAGAAACTTAAGCTTGAATATTTCTGCTGCTTTCCTTTATGACCAAGTTTTCACAGTTTTTTATTTTTCGTACAATTCATTAAAAAATTGTCTACATGTTTACAATCAGTTAATAAATGTAATGATAACGTATAAAGAAAAAGACATCATTTTCAAAATTCGTAATTAGATTTAAAAACAATATTTTGTTTTGATGTATTGTTAGTATAGAATTCGCAGATTTTCGCAGTTTAGTCACGAAAACTCGATATAATGTTAATTGACTTATTTATTTACTTTTCATAGGGCAAATAACACACGTAATATAAACGTGTCACATTTCTAAGAAGGTTTGTTTCATTAAAAAAAAAAGCAAAATATCATAAATTCAATTTGTTTTTATCTGCACGGTAACTGCCTAGTATTGAAACAGACACAATTCCGTCCAAATTCCGAACTGTGTATACATTTATGCGCTGCGTAAACGGAGACACTTTTTGATCCAGTTCCCGACACCAAACACTTCTTGATCGTTATGAGTATGTGTTAAGTGGCAGCAACTGGACACGAAAAATGTTTACATAATTATGCGCAGAGAGTAGATGATTTCACACTGCTTCTATAGAAATCAAATATTCATCGGTAGCTTGTATCTGACACAAGACACAAAAGTGTCCACGTTTGCGCGCTGCCATAGTAATTAATGTGTGTAGTGTTCTTGCTTAGAGGGTAATCTCGCAACTCTCGTATTTACCGTTGTAGTTGCTCAGTAGAAAAGGCGTAGGAACTAAGTCGACGCCAAGGCGACGCAGGCGACGGTTAAGCGTCACGGTTCTATCGTGCGCTGACACCGTTTCTGTGGATATAAAAAATATGATGATAAGTTTTCGTTTATAGAACGAGATAACAACATGGTGGTGAATGTGCAATGTTGTTCTTACTTTTTTTAAAGTTATGTTATCTATCAGACTGAATATATTGCTGTAGCACAAATTCACAAGTCAACATTAGGCTGAAAAGCAGATACTATTTTAGGCAAGCGTAAACTGTCGTTGACATTATCCAGTGAGCATCGAAAGTAAGTCCAACACCATTTAAAGGAAAGGAAATAATGATAACTTTATTTCTATAAATTGTTCACAACGGTACAGTAATAAGGTACAATATAATTTGCATGAAGTATTATCTCCTGGTCCCCAAACTAGGTATATAGGCTGTGACTTGGGGCATGTGATTCCATGAGGGTATTAAACAAAAGCGGAAATTTGTTTTCACCAGTAACATGTTTAATAAAATGAAATAAAGTATATATTAAAAGTTTAAAAATAAAACTTAGTAATAATAAAAATGTCACACGTTTTAGGAACCGACTGTGTGCAAGTGCCCAAAAATGTGAGAAAGAAAGTTAGTATGTGTTATGGTGTGTGATTTATTTTAAAAGAAACAACAATTTTAAGGAATAAATATAATCTCTATTATACAGGGTTATTTGTAAAACACTGGCAACCTCTCAGGACTATTTTACTAACATCATAAACAACGGGGTTCTATGACTTTTAAAAAAATTTCATATTTTAGTTCATCACATTTTCATACAAAAATAAATATATTTAAATTTAACGTTCTAAATATTACGAAGTCTATGCGAAGCAAACTATAGTACAATAGTGGAAGGGAGTGGGGATCAGGCGGCGGAGTGTTTGGCTTGATACGCTTGCGTCGCGTCATACAGACGTAGGTGACATGTGTTATGAGGTCTAGGAGATAGAACACCGAAATCTTGAACATTTGTTTTTGGTAAATGAATTATGTTTTCTAAAAAGTCATAGAACAGTCTTGTTTTTTATGATGTATACATATAAATGTGTGTATGCGTTGCGTAAACGGAGACACTTTTTGATCCAGTTCCCGACACCAACATACAGTCCTACAAGGTTGTTAGTGTTTTACAAATAACCCTGTATATAAAATTATGTATAAATGGTGAAACTGACTGACATATCAACGCACAGCCGAAACTACTGGGACTTGGAACGTAAAATTTTCCACAGTGCTTCTTTTTATGATGTAGGCAACCAATAGGAAAGGATTTTTGAAACTATAACTTTTAAGGGGGTGAAAAGTGAAACATTCGTTTGTATGCAAAATTTTCTACCACATACTTGAAACTGAGCATAAATAGTTACTAATGTAAATCATAAAGGTTTTCAGTATCCGTTGTTGAAAATGATACCTGTAAAACTATTTAGGGGGTGTCAAAGGTTGTTTAAACTTAGTACAAAGTCTAAGCAAAATGAATAATCCTGTTAGTTTTACAAAACCACCATAAAAAATAATGTTTCTCGTCGCGAACGAAGTCACGAGCTAGTAATAACTATGATGTCTAAACTAACCTAGCCTGGATGCCCTCGGCAGTGTGTAGGTGTCCTTGGGTCAGACCCAGTACTGGTTGCGTCTGAGCATGGGGTTCGCGGGCGCGACGCCGGGCGCTCGCACAGGGTAGGCAGTCTCGCTGGCTTCGTAGCTACTCCAGTCTTCCGCCTGTAAGGAGCCGTACTGATTGTTTCGTTATTATTGAAGCACACAGATACATAGCTTGTTCAATCATCATCAAAATTTCAGCTGATAGACGCCCACTACTGGACAAGGACCGCCTCCGCGCGTTACCACGTCGACCGGTACTGTAATGTTATGGGAAGCCGCCTAACACTATGGTTTCTAAACTTAAGGCGGTCAACGCACCTACGCGCGTACTTGCGGGAGTGTAGATCTGCGTCATCGTGCGGGTTTTTTACGCACTCACGCGCGTACGTGCGTTTTGTAAATTCACGCAGGCTCTGACTCATTTCAGAGAAAATCCCGCACGGCACTACGAGATTCAGTGTGCCATACCTCTCGTCCCGCCTCGCACCCACGCGCGTGAGTGCATGTTTCTCCGCATGTAGGCGCGTGATCTACATGAACGCGCGTGGATGCATTTTCGGCGTGTTGAACTTGCATGTTTCCTATACAAACGGAGATACTTACAGGCAACGTTAAAGCACGCATTGCGTGGCAGTGTGATAATCGCCTTAGTATTAAAGTGTAGTGCGAAGGAGGGTGGCATCTTAAAATAAATAGTCTAGTAAACTATTGTAGTTGTAGTCGGTCAACACGAGACCATGGGTTAGGTCAACACGAGACCATGGGTTAGGTCAACTTTTGCACAGTAAAGCAGCCAAAAATACTTAAAATAACATCCAACTATAACTATAGTTCTTGAGTAGGGATGTTTGTTTAGGTATTTTTGGTAGATTAGATGTATCTGGGGCAATAATTTCACTAAATTATTTTTGACATTTTACAAAATTATGCCAAAAAGGCTTGCATGGACTTATCATTGAATTTAAGAGGCGCAAAGTTTAAACTTGCTGATGTAACGCAAGCCATATAGTTTAACATATAAAACCAAGGTAAGACGCGTGATTTCAAAACATGAGTTACTTTGTAACTAATTAATCAGATGTGCGACCCCTGATTCTCCACCTTCTACATAGTCTATACCGACAGCAGGTAATCGTCGAAAGCAAGTCAAACCCCGACCTTTTATGCTAGTAAGTAGTAGCAATAAAGTACATAAAAATATGCCCTAATGAAAGAATTATGGATAACCAGCTGCTTTTGGCTGCGGCATCGCTCTCATCAACTGACTACTATATTCTACTGTACCCTACTCTACAGTATATTAATTTAATATACCAATGGCGCGATGACTTCGCTTTGGGATAGACAGGTCACACATCAACCGGTCAACTTCAAAATTTCTAATTTTCAACCATACAACCAACATAACAACCAACATTACGTTTAGCTGTCAGTTGCGTTTTGTTATACCACGTTTTATGGCACGTTCCACGGAAACGGGATAAAAATTTCTATGTCCGTCTCCTGTTTCTAAGCTATCTCCCCACCAATTTTCAGTCAAATCGGTTCAGCCGTTCTTGAGTTATAGTGTAACTAACACGACTTTTTTATATAGATTTGATACTAGCTCTATCTTTACTTCGCATGATTTTTTATAAAAACCGTTTTTTTTTTAATAGCTATCGTTATTTGATTTTGTAACCTAGAAAATGAAACAGGTGTAACTCACATCTGTATGATCATCAGTCCCATACGGGTACCTCGCATTTAGGTCTGGCAACGCTGCGTCAGCAAGCGGCGTTACCTTGCAGGCGACGCTGCCAGCTGACGGGAGCGGCGTGCTGGCGCCCGTGTGGACAGACTGCTCTGACGAAACATAGCTGCAAGCAAGAATATAACTATTTTGGCGTACTTAAGAATTAAGTCCCCTGTCATTTAATATCAGTTGAAAACGGACTGAGCTGTCTCTAGTGTTACAGGATTCTCCTAGCACAGGCACCTAACATAGTTATAGTCTAAGATCCGATTAAGAACGACCTTCACCGGTCTGTTTAATGGATGAAACGTATTTTATGACAAATTTACTATATTAAATAATATAACGCGGGTGGTTTGCCTAAGAAATTCCTGGCCAAATTTTTTTTTTTTTTTTTTTGAAAAATGCTCCTGTTGTTTAACGAATAAATTTAATACTAACCGAATGTATGAAGCCTTTAGAAAATAAAAACGTTGGGTTGCCTATTTGTTTCCTAGCATAACTATGGGATGCCAGGTAGAAACAGGTGTGTTTATTTTGATATACAACAAATTTTATATCAAAATAAACACTGTTTCATTACGAATACGATGATATAGGGTTGTTTGCAAAAAAATCAGGCATGAGTAACGGTTATGCATTTTTCCAAAAAAAAAAAGTCAATTTCCAAATTTTAATTAATAATAGTCTGGCCAGGAATTTCTTAGGCAAACCATCCGCGTTATATTATTTAATATACTAGATTTGTCATAAAATAAGTTTCGTCTATTAAACAGACCGGTGAAGGTCGTTCTTAATCGTATCCTCTATTATAACTACATTATTTATCATAGATTCAGATTATTTAACTGGCATGTTGGTTTATTGGTTAGTGGCCCTGACTGCTATGCCGGAGGTCGTGTGTTCGATTCCCACCCAGAACAAATGTTTGTGTGATGAGCATGCTCATTTGTTCTGTGTCTGGGTGTAATTTATCTATATATAATATGTTTGTATTTAAGTATGTTTATCAGTTGTCTAGTACTTATAACATAAGCTCTGCTTAGCTTGAGACTAGACGGCGTTGTGTGATAGTTGTGAAATATTACTTAATTTAGATAACCTAAATCTCTACTCTCACCGTTTAATAGGCGGTGTGCCCTGGGAGGGCGACGGCATAAGATGGTCGGGCGGCCTCGGCAGCGGTATGGGGGCGACTGCACCCTGACTCTGCCCGTGTATCTTTACGAGCGCATTCTGGTCACGCATGAGGTACCGTCTGCACTTGAGGAGACCGAAGATGACGATGATGGCAAGGACGGTTCCTGATAGAGCCATGAGGATCATCATGTAGTAGGACGCTGCTTCGCCGTTTGCTACCTGTAAGTGAGACGGTTTTTGTTAACCTTCATCTTCAGCCTTTTTTAATGTTCCCACTGCTGGGACTCAGGCCTCCTCTCTAAGAGAAGAAATTGGCCGTAATCCACCACGCGAGCCCAGTGCAGGTTCGTGAATGTCACATGTCTTCGAATTTTTGGTTCTAAGACATGCCGGTTTCCTCACGATGTTTTCCTTCACCGTTTTGAGAGCAATGGTAATGAAATAAATTACACAAAGTAATGCCTGGATGGGTTCGAACCCGCGATCTACAACTCGTAACTCGGGGCCATTACCATTTGGACACCACTGCTCTCATTGTTAACCTTATCCCTACATAATCATATATACCCAAGTATATCTAACTGATCACGATAAACTCAAAAACGACTTAACAGATTTTCATGCGGTTTTAAACAATAGAGGGAGTGATTTATAAGGAATATTTAAATATAAAAAAACAATAGCTATTGTAATAAATAAAACCGAGAATTTCAAAGACTTCTATTACCCATTACGTAGCCGTTTGAATATATAAAATGTGATACTACCATTTCAAACGCTTTGGATAGTTTGAATGACCTCATATCGGTTTATACTATAGTGAGTTAATAAATTCAGGTCTATACAAATTCGTAATCTAATCTAAGTTAGGCTACTGTTGTTATTTAAATAATCATAGAGACTGCGCAAGAGTCAAGTTTTTACAATAAAATCATGTCTACTCATCTTGCTTGCTTATGCAAGCCATACATTGAGGTATGGCTTATTTTTGGGGATCACTAGTTAACATCCTTTAATTTCATAAACAAACTAAAATGTATGTATTGAAATAAGTACTCACTGGAACACCCTCATGACTTTCGGGATCATTTGGACCTGGCAGATTCTTCTTCTGTCTGTTTCCAATGAAGATTTTCACATCACCAACAGCTGGTTGAAAAATCGTCGCCGCCAGCAGAAACCTGAAGCTATCCTCGTAACCGTTCAATTCGCTCACTTTCTTCTTAGTCACCAAGTATATGACCCCAGCTTTGACGTCCTCATGGGTGAAATATGCTACTTCCCTTTCTCTAGCACTTGTCTTTTCACCAGAACTTCTTATGATCTTCTTCAACGTTCCAAAACGCGGTTTTCTCAATAAGGTATATACGGGATCACTAGCCGTGAGTTTGGCTAGTCCACTTGCATCCATAGTATTCAAAGTGATCCTAGCTTTTTCTACTTCTACTCGCAAGTCACCTAACGTCATCAACGGCTGTACTATGACTTCGATAGTGAATGGTCTAGTTGCATTACTGTTGTGGACATAGGCAATAAGGTCGAAGCTATCGTTTGCAGTCGTCATGTCATTCTGCATATAAATCACCACTTTCTCCATCAAATCTCTGTGAGTAAAATAAGAAACTGGATTCCTTCCGACGTATACCATTCCGTGGAGAGGTTGACGAGTGATGTTGTATAGAACTTTTGAAGTTCTTGCGTTTGTGTCCACGTATATCTGGTCGGTGGTCACAGCTGCCACGTTAGACCCTTGCTGCAGGTATATAGGATGCAGTGACGTAGCATTGAGGATGACTGGTATGACATCTATTGTGAACACCGTGTAGGTAGGCTTGAACTGTCCATCCCAAACCCGAAAATAAAACGTAGCTGTTTGTAACATCCCAGAATGTTCGTAGATCACTCTGTTGCTGTTTATATCGTCTTGAGTGAACTTATTTATCGAATGTGCTTCATCTATTGTCTGATTCTTATCCAACATCACCATTCTACCTTGCGTCGGTCCGCTGATTATGTCGTAGAGGATTCCTGAGGGACCCGTGTCAGCATCTTCGGTCAGCAGATCATTTTTGGTAATAGTATAGTTTTCGCCTTGAACGACTTGTATTTGTGGCGTGTCCGTCAGCAATCTAAACGGTTGATCGTTGACTGGAACTATGTGTATTACTATACTGACATTACATAACAGAACGTAATCGGGTAGTAAGTACAAAGACATGTCAATTTTATCTAATGTGGTATCAGAATCGTCGTGTTCATAATTGACGACGCCGCTTTCTATCTGCGACTGTGTTAGTGACGACATGAAAGGTTTTAATTCTCCGTGCGAGGGCTGCGACCACTGCGCCTCAATCTGAGGCTGCCTCACCCCCGCCTGGGTCTCTAAATACGTGATAACATTACTAACATTAACTTTAATAGGCACTTTGTCTCCTTCCTCTACTTTAATCAGGGGTATATTGACGTATTTAGCGAGTCCGCCGGACGACACAGATATATCTATGTTGAAGATTTGATCTGTGAGTGGTTTAGCGAGGGGCGCTTCGACTGTGAAAATGAAAGAATCGTTTGTGTATAGATCTGAGAAGGGATGTGTATGCTCGTAAAACACGACGGTGTTGTTGATATCTTGTTGGGTGAACTGCTTTATAGACCTGTGGTGACTTTCTCCATTTAACATTATAAGTCTTCCAAGTGTCGGGGCTCTATCTATTTTGTATATGATAGTCCTCGTTGGATCAGAGCACTTTGACATAAGCATGTAGTTGTTCAAAGGCTCTCTCATGAGCGGGAACACGCGTAAGTTATGTTTTCTCGTCAGTTTGAGAGACACAGACTTGGTGGTTATAAGGAAAGTTATTTTAGAGAGCTCGTGAAGCCCGTCCGTGACGTTGAAGATCATCTTGCCTTTTGTGCCGTCTGTAACAAATAGTAGGTATGATGTCAATCAACTTCCTGCCCTTGTCCCATCTTATTTGGGGTCGGCGTTAATGCTGAATGAAAATGACGAAATAAATGAAAGCACGACACCAAATAAGTAATGATGAGGATTTAAAAAGATTTCAAATAACATCGGCCTTTACTTGTCAAAACTTAGTCTTTAATCTAATTGCCGCAATACATGGTACGGTGTACCGGAAACTGTGCAGGTGTGCAACATGTAGAACTGCATATATGTTGGAATACACTTGTGAAGGTTTAAGCAACCGTTTGGCGAAAAATCGATAGATAACCGTTTCGAATGATACTAATCCTTATAATGAATATAATTTGAAACAGTTGTCTGTAACCGTAATAATGTGTTTTAACACTGTTTTTTATAACAGTTTTAAGAGAAAAACACTTTTAAATGTAACAGATACAATAATGTTACCGAATGAAACTGTAACCTTTTATATATGTTAATAAGTTTTGCCGAGTCAAACTGTAACCTGATATGTGTTAATATGTGTAACTGAAATAATCAGTTTTAGTATAGCTTTAGGTATAAGAAATTTTACAGTAGGTACCTTAAATAAGCAAATTGCATATTTGGCAACGCTGAGTTTACCTGTTACACTTATTAATACTGTTAACACTTTTTATATCTGTTACCGATATGTTTTGGTTACACTTTTATAAGTGTTTTGGGTTAACACATTGGAAACACTATTATAATTGTTACATATTTGATTCTGTTACCAATTCAACATGTAACACTTATAATTCTGTAACCTTTATGAAGGTGTTTTTAAGTCCCTGATTGCCGCTGCTCGTTTCTTGTGGCTTGCAGTGGCTACTAAGCACCGATATAAAACGCCGCCACACGCCACTCGCGCATAAACCTTCGTCTGAGTCCATTATAGTGTTTTAATTTTGATTTTATTATTTGGTTTGAATTTTAATAATTACAATTTATTTTTTTTTTTTTTTTTTTTTTATTATCTAGTTATAAATAAGTAATTTCAATTTAATTAAATTTAATGACGCTCTATATATGTATGATGGTGATGTGATTTAACTTGGTTGATTTTAATTTTAAAACTGTAATTTTAATTGTGACTGATTTGATTATTATTTTTTATATTTGTATATGAGTCAATGTTACTTGTAATAAATAAATTATTATTATTATTATTATATTATGATACTGCGCGCACGGGTAAAAAAATGTAGCAGCCATGGACCACAAGTGGCTGTCGCGCGCTTCAGCTTGCTTTGCGGCCGCTTCTACCTTCTCCTGGCGGCGTTTGTGGCTGTGGCAAGAGGCCGATATGCGGCGACACATAGGTAGCGTAGAACGACACGTATGGTGGTATCTTATGGCTTACATATGACTTACTCTTATGAACAAACACGACTCTAGCATTGTCGATGTCTGCTTGCGTGAAGTGTTGCACAGCTGTATCGAGATTTCCTTGTAGAGCGATGTACCCGGACACTATGTCCACCACGCGAACTGTCACGTTCTCCGGGGGCGTGTCGATGTCGTTCACGTCTGGAAATTAAGGAATATGGCGATCAAACCGAAACTAGGCCATCATCATCTTCCTGCCCTTGTCCCGTTTTATTTGTGGTATGCGCAACACGTTGTTTTCTTCCACTCTGTCCTGTCACTCGTCACGCTATCACTTACTCCCTTTTCTTTCATATCACTTCTCACACAATCCATCCATCTTTTTTGGCCTCCCTCTCCCCCTCCTCAAAACTCATGACTTTTTTAGCAACATGCATTTCATCTCTCCTTTTCTCATGATCATACCAAGACCAACGATTCCCCTTCAACTTTTATAGTCACTGGAGCCACTTTCAAGCTTCCCCTAATATACTCATTTCTCACTTCATCCATCAAACAGAAACAAGGTATAAAATAAAAAACAACATGCGATTTCAGTTGATACAAATCTAATATAAAGAGGCACTAGACTGCGTTCAAACGCTGATATAGATTCCAGTACGGTGTATGACAGTCAATCGAATTCGACTGTCATTATTAAACGTCGATATTATTACTATTTTTTAATAAAATGGATTAAACCACTGACCAATCCCAAATCGGTCGACTCCTTTTCATATTTCTAGCCGATTATGTCAACTCAATGTTGTTAATCTCATCTAGTTTAATACTGACATCTTACATTGCATTCTCAGTCTTTCATCTCAGATAGAGAGAACCCATAACTACTATGAATACTGAACTAGCTGAAAATTCTGTTTGAAATAACTTTTGTTTACTTATATAATGCAGGTATTATGAATATTTACTTTTTAGAGTTCCGTACCAAAAGGGTAAAAACAGGACACTATTACTAAGACTTCGCTATCAGTCCGTCCGTCATCAGGCTGTGTCACAAGAACCGCGATAGCTAGACCGTTGAAATTTTCACAAATTATGTATTTCTGTTGCTGCTATAACAACAAATACTAAAAACAAAATAAAATAAGTTTCCTAGAACAGTACGTAACCTTTCGTTCGCGAGTCCAACTCGCACTTGCCCAGTTTTATTTTTACTTAACTTACATAATTCCTTGGTGGTGAACGTGAAAGTGCCCCCCTCCCATACACACAAGCCCGTGTTAGCAGCCACGATGGGCGGCTCGTCGTTCACGGGCACGATGTTCACGCGCACGTTAAACGGTTCGCTCTCCTTGCTGTTTTCCGTCATGGCCACGACCTTGAACGAGTCTGAAGATTCTTCTGAGCCGTCATTTATGTACTGTGGAATAGTGTAAGAATTTTAGCAGGATGGTATCAATGTCTTTATTTGGTCTGCTTTCTAAACTATTATAAAGTCACCATAACTAGTTAGGAACAGCCATCTACCACCGCGTGTCCTCCGCAAGACCAATGCGAAGCATGAATTTGTATCTGTTCGACAGTTCTATTGAATCAATAGCTTAGTCAGACTTAATCAATCAATTTTTCTATTAATTAATTAATTCAACTTTTATTTATGTAAGGGTATCGAAATCAGAAAACAAATACTAATATTACAAAACTAGAGGAATTTTGTATCTACTGAAAGCATTCACCTACCTGAATATTTCCAGAATTAAGTTTCAACACTGGCAACAGATTGAGTTCCTGGTCAGTCATTACAATCTTTCCATACTTCGGTTTCTCCACCACTTTATACGATACGACTTTTCCTCGATAATACTCTGTGACTGTTCTGAATAAATCTGGTTTTAAGCTAACCGCTTCGCCTTCGACCACCGTCAGATTTACAGCATATACGTAAAAATGTTCCGGGATGATGACGACGTTAAGTTCAACGTCCCGAAGCCAAACAATGCCATTGGTCACGTCCATTCGTATCCTGTCGCGCGTTCGATTAACCCCAGATTGAACGTAAACCAGACGGTTTGCGTTAATGATGGACTGGTCGAAGACTTTGATGTGGACGGGCTCCTCGTTATAGTTTTCTAGCTCGAGAGTGCCTGGCGTGGTTGTGATCTCGAGCCAACCGTGGTAAGGCCCATCTATTACTTGGTATACTATGTTTGAAGGCTCGATTTGAGGGTGCATCACCTTTGGAACAAGTAAATAAAAGTTTAGTGATAATAGATGGTTCAGCAGTTCAAAGAAATACATAATTGAGTAGACTTAACTTTAGCAGTAGTTTTTAATCAATAGCTCGTTAGTCCAAACTAAGTTGCAATTATTGCATAACTTAATTCCGCTACTTAAACTCACATGGTAGACGAACAAAACATTTTAGGAACACATTGATTATGGGTACTAATAAGTAGAATTACTCATACTTCAACTTCATTATCAGGCGGTATACTGGTCAAGTGTGAGAATAGTAATAATAGTATAAAAATTACCTCCAAGATCTCCTTAGTAACATTCACACTGGTAGACTCTTCGACGACCAGAGGCAGGTTCGTGGTCACCCTGAGTGGCTCCCAGTAACTGGACGGGAATATCTTTATCAGGTACACGCCCTCGCCCCAAGTGTCGAGGCACATCACTTTGAACCTGAGTACAATATAAATTAGAACTGACTTAGTATTTTTGACGGAATTGACAGGTCCAGTAAACGACAGGTTCGTGCTAGGTTTTTTCGGTAGTTTTTGCATGAAAAAAGGCGTGAGTTATGTATGTGCAAGTTCGTGAATTTCCATTGGTATTTTTCAACAGCAGCCCGAAGTCAAGATTAGTTCCGAGATTGCAACAATCTACAAGAGTCTTGAACGTAAGAAGCGATGTTGTTTGAAAGCATTGCCAGTCCCTTGGAAATCAAATATCAATTAGTTCGATGACTTACTTAGATTGTATGGAAAGTTTTGGAAATGCTGTGATCTGTCCAAACTAATCTATAAATCTCATCAATCTAGTTAAAATCTTACCTAAACTGATCAGTAGGAGTCTTCGGTTCCCTGTGCCTGTATGCCACTCTGCCCGCCGCCACATCCAGTTGAGTGAACGTGTACGCTCCCTGGCCCTCTCCAACCTCTATAGTTCCGTGTTTTGGCTCTAAGTTCACTTCGTAACGAATGTCTTCTTCTAAACAGTTCATATTCGTGTCGACCTGAGGGTAAATGATAAGAAAATAACGTCAAATCCATAGATATCTTGGCTGCGTGATTCTTTATAACCCATAACCTCAACACTATTTGACAATCACTTAGAAGTTCTGCCGACGATTAATTGCGTTTGCGGACGAGTTATACATTTGGACTAATTCCATGTTGATTCAGAACTTGTTAAGTGTATTAAGTTTAGAGACAAATATTTATACAGCTTAAAGAACTAATAGATCTTATCTAAATGTGAAAGAAGAATATTTATTTACCTGCATATCTCTGGAAGTAATAACAACAGCTTTCCCATTCTCCACAATTGATCCATTGGTCGGATACATCCTTATAAACGGAGGTGAGGCCTGTATCTCCAGGTTCCCATTAACATCAAACAGCCCATCGGATATCCAGAACGCCATCTTTCCGTACTCTTTACCTTGGTGCTTGAATAACACTAGGTTCTTATTGATATCGTCCTGAGAAAACTGCGCGATTTGCTCAGAAGGATTGTCGGCCCGAAATATTCCACCGTTTGGAGGATCTTTTATGTAGCGTTGGACCGTGTAAATGATATCGGAAGGTTTCGTATCCAAGTCTGCATCTGTATAGCTCAAATCCCGAGCAGTGATGAGTCTTGCCCCGCCGTGTACGATGTGGAATACGTTATCGTTTACCCGCACGGGGCTATTATCGTTCTTTAATATTATATCGATGTGAAATACTCCCACGTATTGAAAGTCTTCTGGCTCCGGACTCAAAGCCATGAAGTGAAACGAATCGTGTCGACTCTCAGAGTCGTCGTGTGCATAATATACCCTATCTGAATTTAGTTCTTCAAGAGTAAAGTACGTCGTGTTATCCCGCATTATTTTCAGGATATCGTTGATCACTTCGATTTTTCCGTGTTTAGGGAGATGAGTGATGTTGAATATTAGATTTGTGACTGCGTCTGTGCGGAAATTGAGATGTGTGGCTGGGATTACCATTCTGGAACCCTCTGTGACTTGAAGGCGTTCTAAAGTAGTGTGGACTCGACCTTCTGTTCGGTCTGATGTTAGAGTGCCAGGGGTGTGTCGTATGGTCATGACACCTGTAATGTTTTCGCATTCTGTTGCGCCCACGACGAAAGTGAACTCGTCCTGAATATGCGAATACGCTCTTCTATGTAATCGGTACCACAGTTGATCCGTATCGATATGCTGTTGGGTAAAGGTGCTATGCATTTGCATATGATGTTTTCCTGCGGATAGGTGCAGTATCCCGTATTTCGGAGCCCTCAATATCGTGTATACAATTCGGTCGCTTGGCAGTGTAAGAGGGTTAGTCTTAAATGTTAGATGTTGAGACGATATGAAAGCCTCTCTCGTGTTGTTAAGTACCAGTTCTTCGTTCACCGATTGGTATAATTCGAGTTTAATAAAAGTTAATCGAAAATCGTAGAGTGTGTTCGTTCGTATTGAGCCGACTGATGCTTTGAACTGTGGATAAAGAATTTTGTTATTTAGTAGACACGAATCAGATTTATCTAAGGATTTGCTTTAAGTAGTGATCAATCGCTTTAGCCATACATTATGGTACTTGCAAATTATGGTCAATTTTATAAATTAGTGTTGAGGCTTCTTAAAGCACGATAAATAGCAAACAGACGAAGAGTGGCGATCGCAAAACTACGATATCAATCATTGCTTACAATAGTATTTAGCAATTGTTTTTAGTTCACATATGCTGAACACTACGCTCATTAATTTGATTTTGATCAATCACAAGTAGAATGTGATACTCTAATGTTGCGTTACCTTGAACTCGTCATGTGAAGGGTTCCCAAGTAGATGCATGTACCGCACCCGGCCAAACGTGATCATCTCACTGGTGAACGAGTCCACGGTTTGCCACGTACCGTCCAGCACTCGCAGACGTTCTACCACGCCGAACTGAGGCGGCTTTACTATGTCATACCTTGAAAAACAAAGACAATTTTAGTCGCTCTTATCCATATACATGTATTTTGAAGATTTAGACAGGGCGCAAACGTGTGTCTTGAGTCATTCAGATACAAGCTACCGATGAATATTTGATTTCTATAGAACCAGTATGAACTCAGCCACTCCCTGCGCATACGTAAAAATTTTTTGTGTCCAGTTTCTTCCACTTAACACATACTCATGAGGATCAAAAAGTGTTCAGTGTCGGTAACTGAAAGCTAAAGCATCTACTTTTGCGCAACGCCTTAATGAAAGTGATGCTGTAATTTATGCGGCAATTTTCTGGTCCCAAATAATAAAAGTGCCATTGAAACGAAAAGAAGATCCTTTACAATTTGGGCTGGCGCTTTTCTGGCGAAACAGCTTTACAAAGATTTTCAGTTCAAATTCAAAATCTAAAAAACTATACTGAATGGAGAAGTTTCATTATGTAGTGAATATTATATTTAAAGAAATGAAATTAAAAATTTTAATAATAAAAATTTTTTCAACTATATTTCAAATCAGTGAAAATATTTTAGCGATCTAACAATTAATGACTGCAAAAAGATTTATTAATGTTTACACACAACGATTGCAGTCTCTCACTGGAGAGTGTCGTCAATTGACCTAATTTTTCTAAGCCGCACGTGCGCTCTCACTCTGTTCCCAATTATTTTATGTACGACTTGCTTGTTTTTACTTCACCATAATGCTGGCTGGCTGAAGGGTCGTGTGAGGTCACACGCACCGTGTGAAATAAATTTATTCTTGCAAGCACTACTTTAGTTCATAACTTTTTTATTCGGTGAGATATTTTAATGATTCTTCCATATTTTTGTTATAGTTTACCTTAATTTTTCATAATTAATTTATTAAAACAATGGAAGTCTCCTTCAATTCAATTGTGCTTTTGTTTTGTCGTTTCTATACTCTCTAAAAATCGCAAAAACAATATTCCGTTCAAGAATAAATCATTTAAAAGCTTTAGTGGAATCACAAAATAGAACTTTGTAAGTTTTATTTTGTGATTTTATATAATATATACATAGGGGTTTGTAGTTTCTAAGCGGTTGAGATATAAAATTATTATGGTACTCACTTGACTTGCACATTAACCTCGTCGGCGTTGGTAGTGAAGGTAAGGTTATCCGCAGAGATGATGGCGTAAGAATTGTGCACTAACTGCAACCCCGTGTTGTTTACCAGCCGCACTTGTAACGGCACTATTGATATCCGTAGGATACCTGGGCCGCTTGTTTCTATGCCGTCGGATACCTATGAGAAAGAAGACAACACGAGTCATTAATTAAGCAGACTTACGTAGTCCATCATTAAGAGCGTCTCTGAGATACATTATCATCATTATTTCAACCGAAAGACGTCCACTGTTGGACATAGGCCTCCCCCAAATGTCGCCGGCCCTGTGCATATCGCATCCAAAATAGACACAAAACACACATATATATCCATACCATACAACTGCTTTTAGATGATTATGACGTTATTACACAACTTTCACTAGATACTTTGAAAACACAGCTTTCTTAGGGATATTATGTAGGTTTCTATTGAAAGCAAAACATACAACTGGTGGGATTCAACGCCGCCAAAACACAGGCATGTCTGTTCACCGCCAAAAGGAGCCCTTTCACCTCGGCTCCTACTTTTCAGAATGTATCATTGGATTGTACCGACCGCCTTCAGCTCTTGGGTGTCGAAATTTCCTCCGACCTCAATTTTGGGCGGTTCATTGAGTCCAAAGCCAAAGTAGCTGCTAGGAAACTAGGCGTTCTCGCAAAAGTCCGGCGGTACTTCACACCGAGACAGCTTTTAATGTTATACAAAGCACAGGTCCGATCGTGTGTGGAGTACTGCAGCCACATATGGGCTGGTGCTGCAAAGTGCCACCTGGCAGCTTTGGACTCGGTGGAAAGGCGTGCGAAGAGGCTGATTGGTGATCCAGATTTGGTTAAGTCCAATCTTCAAAGCCTTGAGCACAGGCGTAGGGTAGCCAGCCTTTCGGTGTTTTACAGATTGCATTTTGGAGAGTGTGCGCAGGAATTGCATGACTTGATTCCGCCATCTCATTTCTACCATCGGACAAACCGACGCACGGCGAGTATCCACCCTTACGTTGTTGAAACATCTACGGTCCGGACTAAGCGTTTCGCCTCGTCATTTATACCGCGAACTTCGAAGGACTGGAACAGTTTGCCTGCTGCGGTCTTTCCGTCTGATTATAATTTGGGTGTCTTCAAGGCTAGAGTGAATAGGCTCTTAATAAACTAGTGCGCCTCACCATCAACGATTGCATCACTGCTTACCATCAGGCGGGATCGCAGTCAAGTACTAGTTTATAACAGATAAAATAAAATAAAATAAATACATTTGTTTAAAATTAATCCAGTAAAGACATCTGAAAATCTGCATTTGCGTGAACTTTGGCCTCTTTCCGCTCCCCCTGTTCACACAACGATGGCAGCAAAAGGTCTTTAATCACTGGATTTATGGGGTAAAAGAGAAATACAACGCACCATACTACTCGTGGAATTAACCATAACGATAGCGCCGGTAGTTTTAGTTACGCCCAAAATTTTCTTTGATTAAAAATATAAAATGTAACTACATTAGGATCACTGTTGCAAGGGGCAATGCCCCTCAGAGCTGCGAATCTTTACTGAAAAATACAATGCAGGTATGGATACCATGGTAGCTAGCAATACCCTGGCATGGGATCTTAACATTCACACACAGTGGCGTGCCCGCCATATAAGCCAAAAAGCCCGGCTTGCCCTACCAAAACCTCACCTAATTCATAGAACACGACCAATCAATTAATTATCACAAAAATCTAAACTTTAAACTTCGCGCGCTTACGCGGTTACGCTAAGTTGCCACTGTGTTGTGCGGAATTCAAAAATCATTCATAAGACGATACCAGGGCGAAGCGAGGATGCCATTCTGAGCGAAATCTCTCCGATCTCACTCTAACACTTAACAAAAGAAAGAGATGAATACTAAAGTGTTGTTGTCTTTTTCTGCCTCAAAGGCTTTTATGAGGCTTTATCTTCTATCTCTACTTTTGATATAAAAACGTCAAATTTTGAGTGTGTGTCGGTGTAATTTGTTATTGTGTGCAAATGCTCGTCGAACATTTTGTTCTAAAAAAAAGCTGGGCTTTGGTAAATTTATGAATGGTTTTTTTTTGACAAATTTTTACGCATATTATAAATACGAGGCGCCCTCTATGACGCGTAAAGTTGTACGAACTAAAAAGTACTCAGTTCTTTGCTTTGATCGGTTATCGTGTTGTACGTAATTATTGTTTTGATAGTTTTTTTTTTGTTTTCCGTCATTTAACAGTTTATGAATTCGGAAACTATACTTGTGGTTGTGTGTGGATATTATTATGTGTGGAATTGATTTTGGCCAGGTAGGGTTTGAGTTTTAAAGATAAATATAATCATAAAACTTTACTATTTTGAATATTTCTCAGAAAAGTTAATAACAATGCTTGGAATACATCAGGTATGACTCAAATAACTTCGCGAGTGCCATGAAAATTCTCAAAAGTTCTTGAACGCTGTTATTTCATTCTTTATTTTTTGTAAACCGCCAATAGAAAGTTGGTTCTCTTTCTCGACAGTTAAGTGATAAGTGTGTTTTAAAAAAGCGAACAACGAAAAGCTACCGCTGTTTCAATTGTGAGTATTTGCCAATAATATTACATATTATTATAAAGAACAAGTGTTTGAAACACCAAGATTTCAAAAAAAATTATGTATTAGTTACACATTCATAACTATTTGGCGTTGGCGTCAAAAAAGTAACATTAGATCAGTATCTAGTACTCGGTTGTTTTATTTCATACTCAACTCAACCTTACATTAGATATTCATTAAGTTCAAATTAATCGTTTTAAAGTATTGGCTGACCATCCCGGCCGGCCGGCCGGCACTCGACAACAAGAGCGGCTTTCCGAATTATCTTTGATTGCAATTGAAAATCAGCTGTTGGTAGAATTAAATCGTTCACAAACTTTTTACGCTGGTGTAAGTAATAAAATCATTTTTAAATAAAGATAGACAATTTGAATTAGAATACAATTTTTTTTTTCTATTCATGTATTCAAACTTCACGATTATTGGTATGATGATAAAGTTGTTGTGGTGAAGCTTTTGTTATCATTATTTATTACTTACTATTAACATTATATTTGTATAGTAGTGTAGCAATTCAGAAAAATCAGCATTACTGCACTGATGACACGTGGTAGCACGAGATTTTTTTTAATAGGTAAGTAGTAGTTAGGTCAAGATTCCTTGGCTTGCCCCCTGTAAAGGCATCAGGCACGCCACTGTTCACACAGTCACACTATTGGAGTTCTGCAACAGTGTTCTGAGTTGACTCCTTGAGAAAATGCTCTAATCCCTGGGTATGACTGAACCTGCCAGGGATAGATGAAGGATTAGAAATGTTAGTTCTGGGCTGATAAACAAGTGTGACCAATATCTTAACTATTTCTATGATAAACGCCAAATGAAAACAACAAAGCAGCTGACGCACTCGCCACATGAGTAGTATGGCTATGAAACCTGCAGCCATAGTGCCTTTCAGATATAAGCAATCTAGTAAGGAAATTAACCACAGACCAACAATACGATTTATGAGTTGACCGTGATGCATTGTCGATGACCAGTTCACGAAGCAGGTACGACATACTAAACTACAGCTGTGTACAGTTATAGCCATTACAACTGGCCATGGATTTGTGCACCTTGCTGTCGTAGCAGTTACAGACAGTCCACTCAGTAGAGCCTGCATAGAGGAGAACAAAACAGCAGTTCATCTGATCCTAAACTGCCCAATGGTCGTTGGATACAGTGCAAAATAAATCGGAAACCCAGCTGTTCCACGCGCGCCCCAAAGAGGTCTCAGCAAACCGTAGGGGCCCAGCAGGGTCAAAGCCTACTGGGGCCAAGGGTTTGAAAGGAAAACTGGGCCGTGGGACGAAAGCAAAGAAGAAACAGGATTGAGTTTTTAATCAGTGAAAGTCTGACACGCATTCCCGCTCCGCCCAAGCGCGGAGGATGTCATTAGATGAGGTTATTGCCTACAAAAAAAAATAACTCTCCGTGGGATAGTCAGCAGCACCTGGGTGTTGCTGGCCTTCCTTGAGGATTGACCTAGTTATTCCACCCGTACGCAAAATACGCGATATTGATCTATTGAAATCTATGTATGTATACCGCGTATTTTATTTTATGCCATTAAGCGTTGATCGCATATAATTTAATGATCCAATATGGAACGTGCTGTTTAATGCAGTCCATCGACCATCGATAATGTTTTGAAGCAATGTCATAACATCGACCTATCGATGCCGATCGATCGGAGTCTTCTTGCACTTTTATTGTAATGTGTTGTCCAAAACTTATAACAAGATACTTACTTGTAAAGTCAACCTTAGTGATGTTTTGTTGAGCTGTTTATCATTAGTTGTGCCGTGCACGTAAGATATCACTCCGGAGTCGATGTCCTGTTGCGTGAACGAGTCCACCGGCTGACCCGACATCTCTATATGCCCGCTGTAAAAGGAAAAAAAAGTTACAAGATCGTAATGAACAGTCGTAACGTATTTTATAGATAAAAAAGATAAAGCTGTTTCCCACGGCGCTTGAGCATTAACAAGATGTTGATGCTCAAGCGATTGATGCGCGTACGGGAAGATATTGATGTAGGTAATTAGTAGTAAAATACAGCAGGTCAAATCCACACCGCTCTTGACTCTACGATATACATTGTCCTTCACACCGCCAGAGACAGAAACAGATGGAGGAATATCATAAGTGATGAAGCAGGGAGGTCACGACCCTCATCATTGACGATACGACGCAAGGAGGAGGACAGCAGATCGCACAAATACAAGAATATAACAGCGTATCTGCTAGTGATAATGTCGCAAGGGCAAGTGCCACCATGCATTTAATTGACCCCTCTCAATTGGAAGCTAAGTTTTGAACGAGTAGAGGTGATAGGTACAATATAAAGCCATTTTCCGAATTCTCGAGACTGTGGGGTTCTTTTTGAGATATAAGTTTATCAAAAAATTTTGAGTGGAGTGAGAGGAAGTATTCCAGCACCCCTTCCCACTCACCGGTGGGAATAAATATTTAAATATACTGATTAAAACCCACCTAGGTTCTTGCAGTTGCTTTTCACATTCCAGGGCCATGGTGACTATTTCGAACAATCCCGCAACTCAGACCCTGGGATTCCAGGTCTTCAAAAGGCGTAAGAGTAGCCGAAGCTAGCTCGTAGAGGCCCTTTTAACCCTTTTTATAAAAAGACCAACCTATGATCGATCTTGTCTGTACTGTTGCAAATGAATCTAAGGGAAACTCCCGGTTGGTAGGAAACTAGCAAGATATGGAAAACAAATTGGACTATGGTTTTAGGAGGTTAATGTGGACTGTTAACAGTATGGCTCTCCCGGAGCAATGTCATTAAATACACAATCCATATTAATTTATAATATTTAATAGTTAAGATGTATACATACAAGTCAAATTAATAAATTATATGATTCAACCGCGTGGTCAATGATTATTATTATTATATGCCTGTATTGTTCCACTGCTAGGCAAAAGAGTCCTTTCATTTCCCAATTTTCACAATCTCTTCTCTCTTTCTGTTACTGATCAGTAGGGAATAGATTATATCTGTGGATTATATGCATTTGCATATTTAAGCTATCCTAAGCAGTAATAGTATAACCCAAATATGCATCATAAGTAGATATATATATACCATGGCATATTTGGATTAGGCAAAGGGCTACGCCCGCATAAATTAAATAGCCTACGTCACTCAAGATTAAAGCAGTATTCTATCGGTGAAATAATTTTAGCAATCGGACTAGTACATTCAGAGATTTTTTCTTTAGATTATTTAATCAATAAATAAATAAATTACCTCTTACAAACAAAAAAAAACAAACTTTACTACTTTATAAATATTAGTGGTGTAGATTTTTTTCAAAGTGCAGTGAACTCACCCTGCATTCCGAAATGCGATAAAAGTAAGTAAGTAAAATTATTGCGAATTCAACAAACAATTACCCAGGTTTTGAATGTTTGCCAGAAACTATAAGTGCTAACATAGCACCCAAGATCAAATTCTGCCCAGTTATCTCAGTGGATGTGGAGAGTACCTTTACCACTTATAAAAATATTTTAAATTATTGAAGACACAATCTTACGAACATTTGTAAAAATACTTGATTGTTTACGTTTACAAAAATCTACACTAATATAATAAAGAGGTAAAGTTTTTTTTTTTTATTTGTAGGAGGTAATCTCTGGAAGAACTGGTCCGATTGGTAAAAATTTTTCACCAGTACCTGCTTTATTCCTAAGTGACATAGGCTACATTTTATGTACGCAGGCGAAGCTGTAGGCAAAAGCTAGTATTGAATCATTTTAAAGTCATGTAATGTTACTTACTGTACCTATTATCACCTACCTATCAAAAGATAATTTACTAAATGTATGCTGATTTTAAAGTTAAAAAAACTGGTAACTTACTTTGCTCTCTTTTTTGGGTTCCTAAAATTGATAATTTAATTTTGCATATTCTGCCAATTTTCATGCATGCTTCAAACATATTTCATGAATATAACAAGTTTTTTATGTCGCATATAATCTGGTATCTACTGATCAGATACGACACCAATTACTGTGGACTCTATCTTACAACTAACAGATTGTTTCAATTTGATTAAATTCCGTTGCCACCTAATTCCTCACCTGTTGGCTTCATTCTTCCCATGCAGCACAGTATACAGCAGGTCTTCCGGTGCTGTATCAGGATCTTCAGCCTTCAGTATGTCAGACGTAATCACTTTACGAGTTCCCTGTTTTGAACATGACAATGTCATGTATTAGAATCATGAATATTGTCTCATACATCACAAGAAATGGGCAATACACCCCAACCACATACGGAATACGTAAGTAGATTAACAATATGTGAACTTAACTGTGTCTCGGTTGAGATCACATATTCACTCTTCCAATCGTTTTGGTCCCATCACTATATCATACTTTATCATTTATTTTAGCATATTATAGCATCTCTTTAATCCATTGAATTGTAATAGAAGTGAAACTCGTTGGTTATTATTGGCACCTGAGTTTATTTTCTTAAAATACCTAATTTGCTGGACCGGAGTATCGAACCTTGGTCATCACTTATATCACAATAAAGTGATCTTGCTGTAGAAAACATGTTCCTTTTGCTGCCTATACTATCTTCACAGACCAAAAAAAAAAGTAAATAAAAAAAGTTACTGGGTTATATTAGTAAACTAAAAATACTCACACAAATAAATTAATGGTTAAACTGTTGTGTTTTCGGTGTTTGTGGGATAAACAATGCATGCAACTACACAAAAGCAAACAATAGCAATTATTTGAAGCTCTGGATACATTCTGAAAATAATAAAACAACAAATAATAATAAACAAAATTCATTTTTAATAAAACATAAATTCGGAAGTATTAAATCATGCTTTAGGTAACTAAAATCATGCAATGCTTATTCAAATGCTAACTAAGAACAGTTCAACAAACAAATATTTCAAAGACTACATTTTTAGAACCTATTAATATCAACTGCTCTCTCTGTGACGCTGTGATTAGACTGGCTGATTAAACCTTTTTATAGAAACTGAGTGTTAGCCTTTCACTGTAGTGGTTAGTTAGTATTTCTAAAACTGGGTGTATAATCATTATAATTATGATATCTAAGCTAACTTTATTGATAACAACAACTTTCAATATCTACACAAGGCTTCTAAGGGAGGACGCCCACCAACAAATTAGTTGCCCTGCAACTTTTTTTCCTTTTGTCGCTGTATTTTCACCGAGATTTAGAATACACAAATTATTGTAAGTAATTGCTACCAATAGACAGCAATAGTGGCGTCGCCGACCTGTCGCCGAGACCGCGGGCAATAGTGTTCCAGCTGTCGCGACGCGTGCACTTTCAAACAATCATCATCAGCCTTTTTAATGTTTCCACTGCTGGGACTCAGGCCTCTCTAGAAGTGGGAATGGACCGTAATCCACCACGCGAGCCCAGTGCAGATTGTTGAATGTCACATGTCTTCGAATTTTTGGTTCTAGGACATGCCGGTTTCCTCACGATGTTTTCCTTCACCATTTTGAGAGCAGTGGTGATGAAATAAATTACACAAAATAATGCGCCTGGCTGGGTTCGAACCCACGACATACAACTCGTAAGACGGGGCCATTACCACTCGCTCACCGCTGCTCCTGTTCAAATAATCGCGTAGAATTAATGTAAGAAACAAATTAGTTGCAAAGACTAAAGTTACTCGTGCGCGCTATCTCTAAGAACAGAAAGGATCCAATCAACTAAACATACCTGAGTAAGCCTCAACACTTTCCCAGGCAGTAAGTTCAGTACGGGTGGGTCATTGACCGGGGTGACGTTGACATGTAGAACGAACGTGTTTCTTCCTTGAAGGTAGCTTGGTAACGTGAACTTCGTCTCTGGTATCAGTTCCATATCGAGCACGATCGCGTCTTGATGATTTTCGGAACCGTCGTGGACGTAGCGGACCTGCGTTGGAGAACATTAAATTAATAAGCTACATGAAACCATTTGGATCATATCAGCAACTATTATAATAATAAAATTATTATTATATTATAGTTAGCCCATATTTTGCTACTGCTGGGCTAAGGCCTCCCTCCACTCCTTCCAACGATCACGATTCCTCGCTTTCTCATTCCAATTGTTAAGGAAGCCATTCACGTTGTCACACCATACATCTCCTTCATTGTCTAATAATAAAATGTTTTAATAATATAGGCCTAACGCTCAACTGAAACAGAGCCTGAGGTAGCAGCGTGACAGTGCGTAACGTTATGCGTTGGCCGAATCTTATCATCTTCTGTCAACGATAAAAGCGTTTTATTTTTCCTAAAGAAATTACTATTGATATAAAAAGTATCATAGGAGGACTTGGGTTAAGACACAGTGTAACGCAAATCATAGGTTATCCGTGTGTCAAGTTTCATCAAAATCCGTTCAGCGGCTTAGACTTAAAAACGTAAACAGATTAATCTTTACATGTCATATTAGTATGGATTAGCTCTTTGATTGAGACTACATAAAGGGCGTGTATTTTTTCAATGAGCTTGGAACTTGTTTCTTTGAAACTATTTAGAGTAAACTACGGTAGACATTTAGACAGTGTTTATTCTCAAACAAAACAGACATCTTCAAAAATGGAGCATAGATTAATTTATGATAAAAATATTTGTGTAGTTACCTTATCTCTAGACAAGTCTAGCAGCGTAAAGAACTGTTTCGACTTGCCCTCTCCTTCAATAAAGTTGTATTGTTGCGAATTTCGTTGCAGTGACAGGTCTACAGCTATCCTGCCGTGTTGCGGCGACTGCGCGACGTGCAACACCACGCCTGAGGGACGTACGCCGTACTTGTGGTGATCTAGCACCACGTCTATGTTCTGCGTCGTGATCACTGAGACACCCCCTTCTTGGACGGTCAGAGGAAAGAGGGCGACTAGTTCTAGCTCGCTGCTTGATTTGGAGAATACCTTGGGGATAATATTGAATAATCAGTTAGAGTTTTATAAACACGATGTATGGCGTAAGGATCAATAGAAAAGTACGCTTTAAAAGCGTTAACAGAGGCCAACCTGAGATACATACAACCGTTCATGCGTGATTACAACTTTATTACACATCTTTCACCAGATATGTTGGTATCACAGACCTCCTGTGGATATTTTCTAGGTTTCTATAGAAATCAACACATGAATTAATGTAACTAATCCAGAAGAGACCTCTGAAAATTTACTATTTTGCTTGAACTTTGGCCCTTTATAATGTAGTCTTGAATTAAAAAAGTAAAGAAAATATATTACTTTATAAAAACCTTACGCATTTAATTTGGATTTTGAATGACGAAAATATTTTTTTCAAAAACATTTAAAGTTTTTAATAAAACACGTATTTCCCAGAACAAGTGTTGCAAAAAATTCGTGAAAGTGATGGAAATACTGAATGACAACTGAGTGTTCAGGCGTTATCTCTCTTTTTTCGCGTTTCCTATTTATCAAACATTGCGATGGATTGCGTTGGATGAAACAAACTTTTAAACCATGCTTTCGTTGATAATAGACAGTTTGAGACGGGTCATAAGCAGAGCGCTTAAGAGGGCCCTATACCCATCCTAAATATACCAAAAAATCATTGCGATTTTGTAAAGACGGCGTGATTCTCTCACTCGTGGCGATAGGTTCTTAATATATCGTAAAAGATCCTCTTTTTGAGCATACTCTAGTAGCAGAAAGTAGATGTTACAATACGATGCATCACATATAGGTATCATCATCATCAAATATATTATTTGACAGCATGGAGTTCAAACCAACTCAGCCTCATGCATTCCACTTGATAAAGCGTTCCCAATCGCAAAGAGTGGGGATTGGATCCTTCTCACGGTTTCAACCACCTCTTTCGCTTGCATTCCCAAATCTACTATCACATTAATTGCTTTAATGGTTTCCTACATCCCCAAGGGAGGAGTCCCTTGGAGTTGGAGAACCTACCTACCATACCTTTTTAGATTTTAGGTTTATATAGAACTAGAGAAGTATTAATTTGTGAACAACTTCATAATCTTTGTCCTAGTGGCACCACCATACACATGTTTTAACTAAAAAGTTGTAAAGATAGATCTACGAACCTTATACTTTTCGGCATAATCAGGATTTATGCACAAGTCAGTATCACATTTGCAAGTGAAGTGATCAACGCCATGTTGTTCGCAAACGCCTTGGGGCACGCAGGGCGGGTTCCCGGGGCTCGAATGACAAGGATACCACCACACACACTTAGGGCTGACGCCGTAAGTGACCACGGCGTTCGGTAAACCGTAGATCTTTTCGTCCACTTCTATCGGTTTGATGCAGCCCTGGAATTTTTCATATAGATTAGAAAAAAAAAATCAAGTACCCAAATAGATATATAGTCTCATCACCGACAATAGAATGAGTGATGTATTCAATATGCAATCAGCAGTATATGGACCTATCCAGAGCGTCAAGTTCCGTTTGAGTCTATTTGACTACGTAGTAAGAGTATAAAATACAGGCATGACCCAACCGTTGAAGTCGCGCACTTTGTTTCCACCGGAACGACGAAAGCTATAAAATAGCCCTTCAGGCGTCCAAAGGAGTGCTGCCACAAAGGTTGACTGGTAGAGAATGCCCAGTTACATTAAGCCTGCCTATGTACGACTACTTCACCTATAGATTAAATAAATGAATAGATCCATCATAAAACTTGGAACCCTCAAGGAAAGCGTACACGTGGTCGCCCTAAGCAGACCTGGCGACGAACGGTCATCGCAGAGGCGAAAAACATAGGGAAGTCCTGGAACTAAATGAAACGCGAAGCTCAAGGCCGAACGGGATGGCGACGCACTGTGGACGCCCTCTGCCCCATCTAATGGACACAGGAACTTAAGTAAGTAATCATAAAGCTTACCATAATACTAGAATCAGCGGCTTTAATTCCCTTGGTGAATGCTCTCTGCTGCTTTTCACTTTCAATGCCACCTAGATAGAAGGAGTCTGACAGATCTAGATAGCGCGTGCCACCGCTCTCAATCCGCGTGTGCATCGCTATGTTGTCCACGGATAGCTGTAATAATATTATGGGCATTATGTTAAAGTATAAACTTTATTGTGGAAATTGTTCAATCTTGATCAATAAGCATATTAATCGACACGTGATTCAAACGTAATAAATAATAACTGTTTCAAACATCGACTTATATTCTAGTGATGATAGACAAGCCCTTTCATGAAAACTATTTGTCAAAATCCTGATAAAGTTAAAACAAAAGTTCGCTGCAGCGCTACATTGGCATTATGTCGTCTAACAGAACTATTAAAACATGCAGCGCTAAGATAGCTTTTAAAGGATACTTTTTTCGCGACCAAAATGTCTTAAGCGCCGTAAATTTCGTGGCACTTACGCGTTTCGTTCAGCATAGTGTAATGTTCAAGGTGTACAGTCGACATTACACCTGAGTCGACTGAAGTGAGTGCACGCCTAATCTAGTGCGTAGTACATTTATATCGATGGATGGATTCAAACGTTTTCTGTTTACATTATGTGTATGAAAAAATAAACTATTTGTAAGATGGTTATGGTGTGTATGGTCTAGACCTGAGAATTCGGCGCATTCGCCTGATCTGGACGCACCATTACCCGCAAAAGCATAATTTGATTAACCCACATTCTAGCAGCCAGAACACATGCCTTCATATAGTTGTAATGATTGGCGTACAGTTTATTGAAAGCTTGTTTTAAAAATGATTTTTTAACATTATCTTGTTCTTTACAATAAGTATGATAATTTCGTTTGAAGTAAAATAGGCTGTTCCAAAGATCATTCAAATAACAATTCGCACGCTAAGGCCCCGACGCAACCGCAAATGAAACGGACGAACTACTTTACGGTTTGAGAAATCATGTTGGAAAACAGATTAAGAATACTGTGACATAGCCAAATATCCTTCTTTCATTGGAATTTTTAACAACACTAGAACTTCCGAAAGCGATTCGAAAAATCATGCCTACATGACTGCATGTTTTTTTTTTATCTTAAAAATCATGAACTGGGCTGTCGTCTTGATTTATTAATAATTAGCTTTTGCCAGCGGCTTCGTCCACGTGAATTTTGGTTATTGAGGACGCGATGTCGAAGATGGATAAAAGCCAATAGGTATATGTTCGGAATTCAAGCTTCTTCCGTACCAAATTTCATCTAAACCGGTTTAGTAGTTTAACCTTTGTAGTTTTACTTTCACATTTGTAATAGTATTAAGTATGGATTTGGTATTAATGTGATGTTTACTTTTTTATGTAATTTAAAATATTGGGATTAATTTTCATCATCATTTTGGACACACGCTCAGCTGTACACAGGCCAATATTGAAAAGAATAGACAATTCGCTTGGGATATTGTCATCATTTTAAATTATAAGCTACTTTCAGTCGCACGGGCACATCTTATTTACAACAGAAGTATATTTTTATTTTTTTTCAGTTTGCGCAAAATCTTCGAGCGAAGCAATAAATCAATAAAATGATAGGTCACATAGCATATCAATATATGCATATCATAGCATAATGCAATCATTATATAATAGAATTTTCACAAGCTCAACATCTCATTTACACACACGCACTCTTAACGCACACTCTCCTGCATACACGGAAAAGAAAATAGAGTTCTTCGCCACAAAATATAGGCTAGCTTACACTATGGATTATGTATTTACATATACATGGTACCGATCACTCTAATCTTATAAAAACTTTCCAATGAACGCAATTTCATCCATCAAGCTTACTTGTATGTCTACCGAAAGTTTTCAATTATAACCCAAAATCTCAACTGAGTTAAGGTTAAGTTAAAAAAAAAAAACTAAAGAAACATTAGTGAAACGGTAGTGGTTAATTTCAATTATTTAATCGCTTGGGACGGTTCTGTACGTTTATGTAACACACGGGAAGTATAATAACATCGCAAAAGCTACTTTTAAAACTTCGCAAAAAGTATTATTACAGTATGTAGCATGAACTTTATCGCAAGCACGTTTGATTTGGACAAAATGTTGTTTTATTCAATATTCTGCCCAACATTTTCTTCATTATTCTTCTTCAAACCATCTCTGCAATGAGACATTTTGTTCCTGTTCTATCATATACCTTTTTACCTTTGACTGTAAGACTGTGTCAAAAGGGATTAAAATAACATCATTTTACATAACCACTGCTTCAAAACTTTTGTGTTTTATAATAAAAATTATATGTTCTTTCGGTTCATCACATTTATACTCAGCATAACGATTATATCTTTATTGAATCTCACCTCTATCATGGATGGGTAGAATGAGAGATGCATCTTGTGCCACAGACCATCATTGACCCTGACAGTATGTACTATCTGACCTCGCGCCATTTTGACACGTATCACTCCTTCCAGTATCTCTACAGCCAAGAAGTCTGATCCTCGACCACCACCAGCGTTGTATAGAATAATAGCATTTTGGGCTATCGTTTTAAATTCTATTTGCCACCTGGAAAATTTGAAATTAACGTGATGTAGAATAGGTATAGTTATATACTATCTTCGTAGTCTGGTTTCCGCATTCAGTCCTAGTTAGGACCATGGTACGTGGCCTACGGCGGCCTTTATTCCAACTAGCTCACTTCCTTCCAAAAGCAGATGAGGCCTCTCAGTTTTCTCAGGGCGTATTTTGGTGACGCGCGTAGGTACACTCGAAAGGAACTCGTGCGCGAAGCACTCATGCGTGCAGAGGATTATCCCTGATACTCATTGTGTGGAAGAGTTGTTGTACACAGTATATGTTCGTGAGAAGTCTTCATTCTTTTGTAAAAGTTTCATCGTGTAAATGTTGGTGAAGTAAGCTGTCAATTGATCCGATTAAGGCGAAATGACAGTTCAGTTATCACGATATGACGTCGTTAACGTGCAACGTCGCGGTGCCCGACTGCAGCAGGTCGCCGATCAGTGACAATATAGTCACTGGTCAGAAGTCATGATCAGGTGTACCTGCAGATACTAAGGTGTAGCACCTTACTTCAAGCCTACTTCTTCCAAATATTTATGGCGAGATACCATTACAGAATAGTTAGCATACTACAGCTGCTAATTATTAAGAATACTTAATTAAAATAGTCTACTTACTTTCCACCAGCCCTGGAATTTATCTTCGGCAATATTAGATAGGCTCCTTCATCTACAAAACTGATATCGGAATTGAGGTCGGCGTCGAATTCAGGAGCACAGTTCCATGTCACTCCTTCAACATGCACTGACCCGGAGCGACTGCGAGCTTTCTCTATGATCTTCACTCCATTGTAGTATACCTAAAAATATGATAATATTAAGAATTCTGCAGTAGTTAGTCAGGCCTGTTAGTCTAGTGGTTAGTGACCCTGACTGCTATGCCGGAGGTCGTGGGTTCGATTCCCACCCAGGACAAATGTTTGTGTGATGAGCATGATCATTTGTTTTGTGTCTGGGTGTAATTTATCTATAATATGTATGTATTTAGAAATATATAAGTATGTTTATCAGTTGTCTAGTACTCATAACACAAGCTCTGCTTAGCTTGGGACTAGACGGCGTTGTGTGATAGTTGTGAAATATATTATATTATGTTCGCAACAGTTGACTAAATTACTCAATCAGTGAAACAAGTGGCAGGCCAAAATTGGATTAACTATTCTTTGTTTTTTTTTTTTATATTTATTCGTATACAAGTATGTCGTGATCACTCACAATAAATGCAGAACTTTTAATTTGAGTGACCGCAAAATCAGACATGAAATCAGAAATGTTTATTTGAAATAGACCAATAACATTCGTCCACCAATATCATAAAAAAGTGATGTAAAGCGACATACTTGTAAAAGATATTATTTATTTATTATAATTATTCCTTCTTGTACACCACATAAACATAAAATACAGGGCAAACATTATTAAATGTAAGTGTACAATGGGTGGTCTTATCGCACAGGGCAATTTCTAGCAGACATCCTTTGGATGTACTGAACAAAAGGAGATAGACTTAGGGCTGTCAGTGTATAAACATCAGAAATAATAATAAGACATAATAACATAAAACTACCTTATTTTTCAACTAGATTTAAAAAAACAGTTTTACAAAATTTTCGTCAATTAACTTACGACAGCTGGTCCTAATCAGCAAGATTCACTTCATTCAACTTTTTCAGCCACCATTCATGATCCGGCTTTGTAACGATCCAGATGTGCATAGTACCATTTCATGCTGAACATACTATTCTATATAAATTCTATTAATATCCAAAATACTTACGTCTTCCATGCAGCCACGAAAATTCTCCATATGTCCCAAAAAGAGCTCGGAGAAATCGCCCTGACCGCCCAGGAATATACCAAAGTGAATGTTCAATTCAAAAAAGCGGCCAGGCAGTCTTTTCTTTACTGAAGTTTCATCTACCTGTAAATAATGTTAAACATTTAATAAATTAATAAATGAAAGCACTTGGGGGAGCTCTGTTATTGGACTCATATAAATCCTGAGATGATTCTCATAGAGCAGTGGTGGCCGAGTGGTAATGGCTTCGACTTACGAGTTGTAGGCCGCGGGTTCAAACCCTGTCAGGCGCATTACTTTGTGTAATTTATTTCATCACCACTGCTCTCAAAACGGTGAAGGAAAACATCGTGAGGAAACCGGCATGTCCTAGAACCAAAAATTCGAAGACATGTGACATCCACCAACCCGCACTGGGCCCGCGTGGTGGATTACGGCCCATTCCCTCTCCTAGAGAGGAGGCCTGAGTCCCAGCAGTGGGAACATTAAAAAGGCTGATGATGATGACTTGGGGGAGGCCTTTGTCCAACAGAGGACGTATATCGACTGGAATTATGATGATGATTTAATAAATAGTCCCATTAAACTATCAAAATAAATCTATACATCTATACAGACAAATAAAATTGGAGCATCTGTTTTTAATATTGAAATAACTGCTTTTTACTACATGCATATGAATATATATACGGTACATACACCAAAATAACATTTTTTACAATTTTTATCTGTTTCTGTTTGTCCGGGCTAATCTCTGAAATGGCTGGACCGATTTTGACGGGACTTTTTTTGGCAGGTAGCTGATGTAATAAGGAGTAACATAGGCTAGGCTTTTATTTTAGAAAAAAATAAATTCAAAATCGTGTAGTCCACGCGAACCAAGTCGTGGTCACAGCTAGTATCAAATATTATATGTTGGGATTTTCTTCCAGTCTAACTAGATGCAACTGATTTAGTAATCAGCTCTATACTAGTGTATCTTACATGGCTTATTAAAACCAGTGCTAGCCTAAGGCTATAATAAGCAGTCACGACAAGTGTCAAATTTTCTTGCTTCTGATTATCATTAAAACAACCTATCAAATATGGGAAAAACAGCTCAAACCTCTCTCCTTGTCTATTCTTCTTTCGATCTAGAATTTTTTCATCTTACCACATTATACTTGAGTATTAATATTATTGATTACTAACGCCATTTTTTTTTTCCTTCTGGGTAACAAATGGGCATGATTCTTTAGCTTATTTTTTGGAAGTTTTGTCTCTGGTTATTCTGTGGTAAGTCACCCCTGCCATTTTACCCATATATTTAAATAATATTTGGTCAGGGAGGAAGGGGGTGGGTCTTTTAGTCAGTAAGAGTCTGAAACTATCTCCCGCTCCGCCCAAGAGCGGGGGATGTCAATGCATGATTTTTTCCCACCATAAAAAAAAAAGGGGAGGAACCCATAAATAATTTTATTCCATAAAAATCTGTAGTCCATTATCTTTGTTTCTATATCCTGCAGTAGTTCTGCACCAACCAGGTCATAACATTTGCATTGGAAGCATTTAACGGGCAACTAGACACTGAATTAAATCTGCCGCCTTTTTCGCTTTCCAAAGGTATGGGACCGTAGGGTCTAAACGTATGCCACTAAAAAATTTAAAATTAATCAAAGGACATTGGTTTTACCTTCATGGTAAGATTAGCCTCCCGTCGGATGATGCTGACATGATGCCATTGTGAATCATTCAAGTGTATGCCTTTAGGAGACGACAGTTCGCTCTCACCAGCACCAAGATTTATGTGAAGTTTCAGTCTGCCACTTTCCAAACGAATCTGCAAATAAATTAGCGAGAGAAAAGTGAAATAGATATATAAAATTAATATTATTAAAAATGATCAAGATATAATGTTTAAAAGATAAGTATTTGAATCATTACATCTTAAGATGTATGTTTTTATTTTACATACAATTCTATACATGTGTTTGTCACCTAACTCCCTTTTCCTGAACTACTTTACCGATTTGGATGAAACTTTGTGTGTATATTTGACTGGGTCTTTGGATAGTTTAAAGATACAATTAAACCCAGTAAATTCTACTGCTATTAGGCTGTCTATTTTTTTAAGAAAAGTCAGCATTCAGACAGGACAATGTCTGTATGACTCATCCTCAAGACGCTCCAGATGGAGTTTTAATATAATTTTGGAAAAAAAATTCTATTTCCTTTCATCTTAAAATGTGGAAAATACATGGAAGTTGTGGGCAGATCATAGAATTCATTATTATTATTATTACTATTTCATGAAATAGTTGCATTTAACTGTTTAAAAACTGATTAAATTGTTTTACCATGAGTGTTTGAAGATATTGACATACATCAGTATATATCAGTATATAGTGTTTTTATTAATGTTGGATTTCCAACTATTTTACTATGTGACTTGAGATTTTAATTGTATACTAGTATATTGTTAAAATCAACGTTTATTGATTCAACTGCCCTAAATTATGATGTGCCCAGTGGGCATTGTTTTATATCATAAAATATAACTATTTCATAAAAATCGTTGAACACACTATGATATGTTCATTAGTATAACTCAAGTTATACTGATTATAGCTATTGCTAGTTTTAATCAACATTAATTTAAGTTTATACAAATCCTGAATATAGTTTGTTCAGAACCAGTAACTGAATGGATTCCAATAGTTTTTATGCCGTGTTATATTTTTTCCCAAAAATATTTTAAAAGGTCACAAGCTGGATACCACTTGCACTGATACTAAGTACAACACAGGTCAAGGAAGGTCATATCAGGTATAAGGCACCAGCAAACAGTTGTGTACAAGTGCAAAACAACCCCTCAGTCGTCTAAATAGCCCTGTGACTATGTATTTTTGATGACATAACAAGTTTATAGCTTTGTGATTTTTCATGATACAGTTATAAAATTTTGTAGATTATTTGCATAAAAATACTAGACACATGTTTCGGATTTCGCATATACTAAAATTAATGAATAAGTTGTAAGCATATCAAATGAATTGCAAATTGTTTCTTTACCATGCAATAATCAGTTTTGCCAGCTGCAAGAAGAAGAAGGGCATCGGACAGGTGTGTACGGAAACGAAAACTCATATCAGTCACACCTTTGGCTTCCTGTAATGGGTATGAAATATAGCTTGCTCCATAGAAGGATGCTGAAACAAAAATGAATTTAAAATAGGATACAAAATAGTATATTGTCAGCTACTTATATCTACTTTTTAGAGTGTGCCAGTGACATGTGCTGGAATTATTTTTTTTTTATTTCTAGCTTGCTACACCAAACCCTTTGTGGATAATAAATACATAGTTTACATTATAAAATAGGTATTCGCTTAAGCATGAGAAAGACATGGTCATAAGAAATTGATGCCACACCTCCAATATTGGTTTGATTCTATGATGGCAAGCAACACAATTTATTTTTATAAAAGTTTGTCCTGTGATAAGTTAACCTTTCAATCGTGGAAATTAGACACAATAGATAGACAATAGGTGCACGAACGCCGGCGTTCGCTTGGGTTTTAATGAATTAAAGTGTGCAATAAAGAAATAAATAATTGTACCAATAGCTACTATCTTCATAAACAGTAGGAACATTTTCCCTTTCCCTTTTTTATTTTTAACTAAAGTTCACAGGGATGAATCTAGCTTAGTAATTTATTTGAATTAAAGTTTGGAACTCATATGCTTCTATATTTTAAAACTCACTAAGGTATAAGATAAACCATAATAACTATAAATATTAATCTAAATATGCAATATATTTTTATTATATAAAAAACTACAGTAGGTGAGCTACAGAGCTTTTTCATTAGGGATATTCTTCATATTCATTCAAGGTACTTAAATACCATAACATAAAGAACAGATACTTATTCCTATTTGTAGTTAATGTAAGTTTAAGTATATGATTACATCCAAATGTTAATATTTCCACAACCAAATGTACTGTTATAGGAAGATGTGGAACACCTAAGTTGCAAGCTATTCTTGCCTTTAACCACCCATCAGTAGCAGTAAGCATGAGTTGGCAGTTATAAATTGATCAATGTTAATTTGAACACATTCCTTGACTCGAACACCTTCACAAAGACCCTAGCTACTTGAGTTCAACGTTCTGAGCGGTGATTATCACAACACAAATTAGAACTAGCGTTAGTTCGGTAAAAAGTACTCAAAACGATATTTACACTTCACGTTCATTGATATTAGCCAGGAAGGCAATCTAATTCAAGTAAGACCACTAAAATGTAAAGCAGTCATGTTATGACAGCTTGGGTTGTTGCTTACCTTTATCATACGCTAATCCCATGCTAACGAAGGTTAAAATTAGAAAAAGTTCCATTTTAGATGGCTCACAAACAACTCAGATACGAAAATTAAATATGCATTTAATAAAGATCATGGTTCACTTAACGTAGTATTTATTTATGTCGGATAATGCTGGCGGTATTCAGTCCACCACGTAGTACAGGCGTGGCGTCCTTAGGAAATTAAATAATGCATAACAAAGAAACAATATCAATGGTCATGTTTCATTTTATTTTTATCTTGGCACTTTGAGATTATTTACTTTAGAGTGTATTCTTTTGTTTTCATCATAAAATATTACTCAAAAATTCTAAAAATATTACTAAAAATAAAACCGTTTAAAAAACCTTGACTGTTGAAGGTTGAAGTGTATTGGTCACAGATAACTATATATTAGTCAGAGAGTATTGGTGTATTGGTTGAGTGGTTGAGTGAGTCAGTGAGTGAGAAACTCTTAGTACAACAGATTGTTCGTTCAGTTCATATACGGTCGTTCTCATTGATTATGTTTTTTTTTTTCTTCCATTCCAATGACAGGAGTCAGGAGCAAAGATTTTTTATATATCCTAAAGTACTAGATTGACTACGAAGAAACATTACGCTCTCTAAAGTGTTCTTTATTTCTATTGTAATTAAGTTCATGTCTGTTATTGACACACAAAAGGGAAAAATGGTTCCGAGCAAGACTGTACAGCAAAATCCTCTGTGTCCCTTTCTCACCTACTATCAGAAAAAAATTAGAAACAGATGGTATTTTTTAAATTGTTCAAGTAATCGTTAAATAGTCCATGTTTATGCATTTTGATAGGTATGCAACATAAAATCAATTGCAATTAAAACATTTATTTCAAAATAATGCTTCTTGAAATTTTATACGCATTCTTCTTGTATTTAATAATGATTTCATTTAGATATAGTAGCTATTCGTAGTAATTTTCAAATTATGAAGGGCAACACTCAGGAGGCTTCAATTTGACATCAATAAACAATATGGCCGATGTTTACATAGGGATAGAGTTGTATTTCTACTTGTTACAAGTTTTTAACACGTTATTTAGTTAAGTTTATATTGTGCAAGATGGTCAAACGTTGCTGTGTCAAGTTTTGTACTAGTGAGGCGTATCCTGGTTGTGGAATTTCATTTTTTAGGTAAGTTTTCTGTTTTGTTTACAAATTATTTATGTAGGGTGACAACAAACATCGTTTTGAATTTCATGCGGGAATTAAAACATATTAAATACCTGTAAAAATACATAGAGAGGAGGCATCATAAACAACTCACAAGACGGACTGGGCGATGCAATTTTATAAAATGTTGTTGTTTACTGTTCAAGTGTTTTATTTATTATTATTATTGATAGGCTTGCGTTTGACCACCATCTCACCTGATGGTAAGCGATGATGTGGTCGACGATGGAGCACGCTTGCCTAGAAGTAACCTATTCACTCTTGACTTAAAGACCCCTAAGTTGTAGCTATCAGGAAACACAGACTCCGGCAAGGAATTCCACTCCTTGGCTGTACGCATAATAAATGTGTTCCTAAAACGCTTTGTGCGTATGGGTGGGAAGTTTTATATTATTAAAAGCAAAGCTTTAGAAAAAATATTGAGCCTCCTCAGATATTTAGTAATATATACTAAATATCTGGGGAGGCTCAATATTTTTTTTAATAACATGTACCAATTTTACTAATCTTATCTTCCCCGTTGATCGAGCGCCTTCGACCGCTCGGCAATCTTCGGCTGCTCTCGTGACACAACGGAAAGCGACGAGCGGCGGCGGCGGCCAGAGGTGCGGCATGCGGGACACGTGTCTTCGGACTTCGGACCATCTATAATATAAAAATGAATCGCAAAATGTGTTGGTAAGCGCATAACTCAACAACGCCTGAACCGATTTCACAAATTTTTTTTTGTTGTGTTCGTTATTATGAGGAGAAGGTTCTTATGGAAAAAAAAATGAAAATTAGGGTAGTGTAGGGTAGAGTAGGGTAGTGTAGGGTAGTGTAGGGTAGAGTAAGGTAGAGGAGGGTAGAGTAGAGTAGGGTAGGGTAGAGTAGGGTAGAGTAGGGTAGAGTAAGGTAGAGGAGGGTAGAGTAGGGTAGGGTAGAGTAGGGTAGAATAGGGTAGAGTAGGGTAAAGTAGGGTAGAGTAGGGTAGAGTAGAGTAGGGTAGGGTAGAGTAGGGTAGAGTAGGGTAGAGTAGGGTATAGTAGGCTGAAGTAGGGAAGAGCGGGAGCGAAGCCGCGTGGGTACAGCTAGTTTCAATATATAGTTATCTGTGACCACTTCGTTACCGATCTTTGAAAACAACGCGCGTGCACTCCAAACGCTTCCCAACATCGATATTGTACATTCGAGAAATAAATTCATTTTAAATTACAGTCTACTAGTCTTTAAGTTTAGTCCTTAGGTTGGTCACTAATAAATGCCGCAAGCAATGCTGCACGTATGTGGCAATCTTTAACTACTAGTTATATACATAAATTATTTTTGATGTTTTGTTATAGTTTTCCAAGAAATGAGAATCTTCGGCAAAAGTGGCTTGAAATTGTGCCATTGAAAAATAAATTTTCAAGTAACAGTTTTATTTGTAGTCGCCACTTTAAATCTGAAGATATAATAGTCCATAGAGTTAAATCTATACTAAAACCTAATTCTATTCCATCTATATACCCTTTTGTAAGTTCATCCCCTGTTAAAAATCCGTTCAGTAGTTTTTGAGTTGATTGCAAACAAATATAGAAAAATGAACTTAGTGTGGGACTTTTTGATGTGGGTAAGCGTCCAATAACTTATCCCGCTCTAAGGTGGAGCACCTTTCGCTCCATCTTAAAGCGGAACAAGTTATTTGAGGTTTATACTGAATAAATCTACCTGTGTCCTTCAGTTGCTCTTTGTGTTCCAGGATGGTTTCCCTTTCGGAAATTCCCTGTGCCCCTAGCGGGTATCGGGTATCGGTATACTGGGACCCCCTACACTTTTGAAGACATCTCTTTGAGGCGCGCGTGGAACACTTCGCGCTGCGACTGAAACGCCCACACCGGTGCCCCATAAAGAGCCATGGACTACACGATTCCCGGGTAGGGTTTCTGGCAAGTTGATGGCGGAGGACATGGTTTTATAATATGAGCGGATTATTTAATTTCAATTGATATATTGCACAATAATTTGTTTTTATTTTAGGAAATACCACCAGAAAAGCGCATAACCATTTTGAGCGACATCAGTTTAGGATCAGCTCAACAGAATATTCAAGTGGTTAGTTAAACAATCATTTAATGGAACCAGTCACGGATCATTTATTGAATGTATTGTTTGTTGTTTATTTGTTAGTTAATAAGTGCAATTCAAAAAATGTACATTTGTTGTCACGCAGTCTAATTTCAATAAAGTAAAAATAAAAGAATAACATCAATTTTATTATAAACTAACTAGTTTTTTCTTTCAGACAAACCTTATTCTGACAATTACGGACACAAAAAGAATTAACTAAATAGATGCAGCCGTTCAGAAGTGATCTTCTTACGTACACACACATTAGGCATTTTTTTTATCAGTGTAGGTATTTCATACTCACATGCCGCATAAGAGGATACCGCTATCGTTATTGGTAGCAAAATACATGGCGGGCTGGCATAAAAATAGGCTTAAGATTAATTAGCCTATTAATGTTCCCACTGCTGGGACTCAAACCTCCTCTCTGGGAAAAGGAATGGGCCGTAAATCACTAGGTACTCATGGATTGTGCGGATTTGTATGATGTAATATATATCTTCGAATTCATAATAAAAATGTTATTCTCCTGATTAGCCGTCTGGGATGGATGAATTTCATGACAACATCAATTATTAGGTAGTAATTCTAGCATTTTATATTAATCGATGCAACTATATGACACCAATATAAGGTATACCTGCACAGACATCAGCTATTTCCTAATCATTACAGAGAAAACTCACAGTTCCGTTTTGGTTATGGGGTATATTGGGAACAGTTGATACAATATAATAATTACCTAATTGTTTTTGAACTTGCATGTCTGTATAATAATGCATCAAAAATATCTAGAGCAAAATTGTCCCGTGGTATGTAGCTAGTGTATGGACACACTAGTAGAACGAGATGACGGGGGTCTTTCTAACTCTCCTTGTCGGGGACGCTTTTGAGGTTGTCGTAGTCAATCTAGTCTAGAATGGAAAATCTTTGGTCAGGAGTATAGATGCTGGCGGGAAAAATTCCGAATCATTCCCATCGAATACTTCGGAAGTATTCCGAAATATTCCGAAACTTTCGGAATATTTCAACTGTCAAAAAAAACCAAGAAAATCGACCTTACTACCTATTTCGCGCTTGGAAGTTGTAAAATATTATCTTTAGTTGTATTGTGAGCGGTAGGAATATATTAAGTTTATAGTTGTGAGTGCACCTCTTCAATAAAGTCTTCGCTTGGTGGTGGTTTGAAGTGCTCCGGCTTCATTGAAGTCAGTTCTATCTTTTTACTTAAACATTTTTGTTTCAACATTTTTTTATGTCACGTATATACATATAGTGACTAATAATACTGTTCTGAAAACTGCATCAAATTCGGTTCAGCCAAATGCGAGATGATCGCGGACAAACATACATACATACGGTTCAAATTCATAACCTCCTTTTTTAACACGCTATTATTAGCTTCACCTATATGTTTGTTGGTAATCAACGCCTTTGAGCTCGATTTTGACCAGCTTAGGGCGATCAGATTTTTTTAAAACTTTGCACACCCATCAAAGACTGATGACAACACAATGATCCTTTATTCTATGACCTTGATCTCAAGGGCAATGACCTTTACTTAAACCTTTACTTCATTAAAATGTTGGAAATCACCTGTGACACCCAAAGTCATTGCACTTTGACCCCAAGGGCCAGACCTTGACCTCAAGGTCAATGACTTTGACCCCAAGGTCAAATGTATAAAAAGTTGGAAAACACCTGGGACACCATAGGACATGACCTTGACACCAAAGTCAATCACCTTGAACTCAAGGTCAAATGCAAAAATGTTGGGAAACGCCCGGGACACCAAAGGGCTGCTTTGACCGCGCCGGCGAGCGCTACTTCTCTAAATAACACAGATCAATTTTTTTTCGATAACATTTTAGGTCAAATACTTAGGGGTCATGGTCATTGACTTTAGGAAAAGCGTGGGGTGCTCGATTCGACTCTTACGAAACATATGGCACAAAGCGCCCCACCCTTTTTACAATATAATATTAATATTTTTCGTTCAAACACACAAACAAAACAAACATAGAACAAACAACAACAAACACAAACAACAAATTCAATGTATTTATTGACTGGGCTATTTACGCGTAATGTTTTTATTGACTTGGTGGGCTATGCGACTCGCGAATCAGAGATCTCTCTCAACAGTCTCAACCGACTTGGGAATTTTATAAGGTTCTTCTATCATTGGGTTCTTCTGTTATTAAACAATAAGCTCTATCTCTTAATCAACCTTGATTATTGAATCCGTGTTGACTACATCAGATTTCACTATATCCTAATAATTACCCAAGTCGTTTAACTTATTAGACAGACTCTAACCCTTTTTCAAAAAACAAATCAAATAATGCTAGACCTGGTTTTTTAATTCACAACTGACATTTATAAAAATAGCATTCGATTTCGAAATAAGTAGGTACCTACCTAAAAACAAAAGAATAAAAATCCTGTTAATCGCAGGCTAACATTAATCAATCCCATTTATATTAAAATAAACATTTATATTTTACTTACGTATGTGCCACTGATCAATTATTAACTTACAAACACGTTTATTCCGATTGAATTATTCCGGCAATCCGGCGAAATATTCGGAAACATTCGGAAACATTCGATTGCGGGGTACGAATCTTTCTCGCGGGGGAGGAAAACTTCTTCGGGAGCATATCCCCTCTTACCGCACCCCGCACCGCCATCGCCTGCACGCACGACTCGTGGCTGCGTGGCAGTCGGGCCCGCGCGCGCGTCGCAGCGCCAGCGTACAAATTACTCTGTGGCCAGCGCTGCAGCAGCGGCGGCGGCGATCGACGATCGATACAATTTTTCAGCAAAAAAAAAAAAATCTTAATTAAATTCATTTTGAATAATTCCGATTTAAAGAAACTTTCCCAGAAGTATTCCGTAATTATTCCGAATATTTCAGAAGTTTTGCAACTATAGTCAGGAGATCATGGCATTCATTCATATAAGTCGTTCTCATTCATTTTATTTTTTATTTAGCTACAGAAAAAACCGCAGACCTTAGATTATGGATTATACTCCGCGCAAGATAAGTTTCGCGTGGCCGAAATTGGAAACATACAGTGCTAGTACCTGTCTACAGAAAAAAGAAGGGAAAAAAGAAAAGAGTTGCCTTCCAAAATTTTGCACGAAATGTGAAACGAAATCGATTTTAACGGTACTCGCTCCACTTTATGGAGAACTAGCTTTTGCTCGCGACTTCGTTCGCGTACATAAATTATGCCCTGTCACTCAGGATTATACCAGCTTTCTATCGGTGAAAATTTTTTTGCCATCAGACCAGTAAAAAGATTTTATATATCCTACAGTAGTCAAGGGCGGATCCAGGGGGGGGGGTCTGAGGGTCATGACCCTCCTCTGGGCTAGGTCCAGGACGTAGGTGAACCACTAATTAAAATGGTTAAACATAATGTTTTATATTTTTTTTGGCGCACTTTTATGTATCTTATTTTTACCTGTATTTATTATTATAAAAATTAAATAATAACTTCGTGTGACTTGACCACGACTATGTGACAGGGCTGTTCTCAAACGGCTCCTGCCAGCCTTGAGGGTACAGACGCCTCCTGCCGGAGGCTCTACGCGGGGATCGTTCGGTCCATGGCCCTTTACGGGGCGCCGGTGTTGGCGCCGTCGCTGCAAAAGCGACCGGTGGCCATTCTGAACGCCTGCCAAAGGGTCATGGCAATTCAGATGGAGCGGGGCTACCGTACGATTTCCCACGAAGCGGCGAACCTTCTTGCTGGCCTACTACCGTGGGATCTGGAGGCAACAGTCCTTTCACACATGCACGATTTGCGCGTGGAGATGCAACGCCAGGGTAAAAGTCCGCTGCCGTGACAAGTCACAGCATGGCGGACAGAGCTCCGGCGGGACCTCATGGTGAAATGGCGTCAGCGACTATCGCAACCCAGTGCTGGGCAAGCCACAATTATTGAAGACAAGTGACAAATAGAAGTGTCATATTTTTCCTTTAATTTAAGAAGCTTGCAAGAAGTTTTTATCTCGGCGGTAAGTCCCCTCTTTGAGGCGTGGCTGGAAAGACCTCATGGCGTCCTCACCTTCCGCATGACGCAGTTTCTCACCGGACACGGTAAGTTCGAGATGTTCTTGCACCGGATTCGTGCGAAAATGACGCTCTGGTGTCGCCACTGTGAGGAACGCCTGGAGGACATGGTGGAGCACACAGTGTAGGTGTGCCCCGCTTGGGCGGAGCATCGCTGTGCTCACGTGGGGGCGATCGGTGGCGGCGATCTCGCGCCGTGGATTGGTACAGGCTACGGTCCGGAGTAAGGAGGAGTGGCAGGCTGTCGCCTCCTTCTGTGATGCAGTAATGCTAGGAAAGGAGGAGACCGACCGCATCAGGCAACAGCGCTCATAGCGTCCCAGCCGCCGCCGGGATTCCGATCCTAATTTCCGGCCACCGTAGGCGTCCGACCATCCGATAACTGTCCGGACCGTGCCAAATTTTCGATGGATCGCTCTGTTCCCGCGCGCCTCAAGAAGTTGCCAGCAACAGCAGGGGCCCAGCCGGGTCGAATCCTACTGGAGCCAGGGTTATCCGAAAGGGAAGCTCGGCCCCGGTACGAAAGGCAAGATGGAACGGGGTGGGTTTTTTAGTCAGTATGAGTTTGACACTATCTTCCGCTCCGCCCAAGGGCGGGGGATGTCATTTGGATGATTTTAGTCACTAAAAAAAAAAAAACACGACTATGTGACCCTCCCCTGGCGCCAAAGCTGGGTCCGTCCTTGACAGTAGTACTAGATCAAAAAGTATAATAATACATATGGGAGTACTAGATTGACTACGGCAACCTCAAAAGCATCCCCGAAAAGGAAAGTTACCAAGAAGAGTCCCCAGCAGTCCTCTCGTTCTAGGTACTAGTGTGTCCGTACACTAGCTACATACCACGGGACAATTTTGCTCTAAAGTAGTTAACGATATTTTTGATACATTAAATTGACATGCAAGGTCAAAATCAATTAATTAATATGTATCAACTGTTTTCAATATGCAAAAGGGAACACTGGAACACCGAAAGTATTCAATGAATATAATTGAAATTTTTTGTATCATTTAGTAGTAATTTTTTTAGTAGTAATTGTGTATAATACCTACTAAAAATCTGAGTCTAATACTGTTGATATTCAAAGAACATACAATACTTTTAATGTGGCTCCTCAATCTATACACATGACCCGTCATTTTTCAGAAAAGCATTACTTCAATCGATACGCAATTTCGTTATCATTTAGTAGTAAGTATATTAGATTTGTAGGATAAGAACCGGATATCAAACATGAGTGGATCAGGAGTTATAGCACTTTTGATGTGGCTCCTCAATTGAGATGCTCCGGTAAATAAATTGGCCTCTAATCTACTATACTTGTAATACTAAATTTGGAACAAAAAACACCTAAATTTAGTATAAAATTCTACTAAATGTACGTATAATTTCCGCCATAAAAAATACATATCTACGAAGTTATTAGCTATTCTTTCATTTCCTATGAAATGGTTTTGAAGGGTGACTATGAATACATTATTTACTAAGACAATCTTTGTTTCATGGCTTATAGAAGCACAAAACTGCACGATATTTATTATCTCACTTGTTTGCTTGACATAAACATGAAGGAGACGTCCAATAAATGTGTGGGGCTTGGGCTAAACATGATTAAGAACAGCAATCTGACTTATACAGGCGCTAAATGGGCATAATTATTTTGATTTTTTCGAGCATTAAACAAGATTTTTCAGCCGAAAGAGATCCACTGTTGGACCTCCCTTTAAGTTCCGACTTTATTCTTAACTCGATTTGCTGCTGAGAACCAAGCACAGCCTTCTTAATTGGCCTTTGGGTGACTTGAGTTTTCTTTCTTATGAGGCCTATAGTAAAACGCAACGATTCATTGTGAGTGAGTCACGAGTCACAACTGGCTACACACACAGGTCAAAGAATTTTGTTTCGTGATGCTGCGGGTTTTTGGAAAAGAAGATGCCATGAGTTCCCTAATTTAACAAAAATGGACTTACCTAGTTTGACCGTTTGTCCCAGCTACAATCACAACATGGTCACCCCTAATAGCAATTTCTAAATGAATATTGAGAAGTTTTTTTTTATCAAATACCAAATCCATACAATTTTGATTTGTACATATGTATTTAGTAGACATTTATACTACATAAATGTTAGTGTTTTTGGTTTTTGATTTCATTTTGACATCAAGCACATACAATCAATTATTTATTATGTAAAACGTCAGGACTGAGGAGCCAAATAAAATGCGTTTATTTACAAAAAAACAGTTTTACTACTTTCTCTGTATGTTACAAATTCAAACATACTTACTAGAGTCCGTCTAACGAAAGCGTGACCTGAGAAAAGGAGGTTAAAACAAAAAAGTAGGAGAAAACAGTTTTGATACTTGATTATTTTTTGTATTTATGACAATTGTGTAATAGTTGTATAGGAACTTAAATTTTAGTCAAAAAGGTGTGTGTAGACTTAAGCTAGAACTACACTACACCGACGCACACGTGTGTGACGTCTCACGTGTGCGGCAGGTGTGCACCCTACACCGACGTAACGCGTAACACGTGTGATGCGCATTACAACCTTTGATTTCATCGGAGGATTAGAAACAGATCAAGCTCGCTTTTTCATTTACCATCGAAGACACTTCCGTCTGACCACCGCGATCAGACGCGTGGATAGCCCCGCCCACCTTCCTCTAAAATTTCTGGGACTGACGTCCGCGTCGCGGACGTAGCGTCGCATGGCGTGGCGTGGATCAAGTGTAGCTTTATCAGTCTATTTTCCATATGAAATGTAAGGAGACTGACGCTCCCAGATCGGCGTGTGTAGCACACGTGTGAGCAGTGTAGTTCTACCTTTAATTATTGATGGGTGTATGGTAAAGGTCAATAACACACAAAATGTTAGTTATTATTCCAAATTATTTTATTTTATCTGTTCTCTCAAATGTCGCTACATAATATTCAAATAATACTCTTTATTTACCATTTTATTCAACTCGTGAGACACAGAAAGTTCAGCAGCTATCTCTTTCAAACTTGAACTAGGATTTCAGTCACTATTTCCTTCACTTTCGCGATTTTAACTTCAGTTGAAGACTTTGATGCACTACCAGACAGAGAGAGGCAAATCTTTCATTACATCTCAACCGCTTTTAAACGCATTCTACCACTCAATAACATGTGTTTTTGATTAAGTCGATTCACCAAAAGCCTTCTTAGTTCGATGTTTTTGTCAATTACGAAATTCGCAATATGCCAGATTATCTAAAAATATAAGAAAAAGAAAATTATCAATATATCGTAAATAAATCTAATAATATTTGTCAACAAGGATCAAGATTATAACGACATACTAACTTAAGGCGTATAGTCCCTTGAACCATCTGGCCGAAATTATGTGAACGCAACTCTCGCACTCGCCTAGGCGGCAGTACGCAAATCTGTGCATTTATTTGCGGCCAGCAGCGCCCGGAAAGCGCTTTAAATCCATTTTCTCTGCGAGATATTGATTGATTTACATATGCAATGTTCACTTTGAAGAATATTTAACCACCAATTTTTATGTGTAAAAATGTTTCTAAAGGTCCAAGCCGTTTCGAAGGAGTAGGGAAAAGTTGCGAAATTGCTAAATATTTTTTTTTTGACAAAAGTAGTAATTGCACGAAAAAATCAAATATTGATATTATTGTTCATGAATCTATAATAAACATATATTTTTTTCAAACCAATTGACCCAGCCGTTACGGAGGAGTAGGCCTCAGAAAATCACTGTTTTATGGCACTTTTCGGGCGCTTGGCCCTTAAAAATTCAGAAATCGTATATAAACATTGTTGGTTTTTATTGAAAACACCTTCTTTCTCTTCTTGTTTTTGTTTGAATTTATTAACCATATTGTGTAGCAGTTTTCGCACGTTACTGTTTATTGTTTTTCCCATAATTAAGCAATTATTTTTGAAAAATAAATATCTGTTTCCAAAAACTGACCATTGCAACCATAGATTTTGACGTGATTTTTTCGGCAAAATAATGTTGCCAATTTAATTTTTTTTAGAGAATATTTATAGCTTTGTCATATTTGTTGACAAAGAAACGTAAACAACGTTGTTTTTTATGTAACGTCGCTTACAATATATACATGACCTCATTTTTTTTGGCTTTGTAATACCTAAAGCCGGACTTTCGACCGAAATTAATTTAAAATGCAAAATTAATTCCTAGTTTTTCGCAGCTGTTTGCATTTGACGGCAACATTAGTTCTCTTCCGCCCGCTTCGCAAGTGGCGCTTCAAGTAGGTACAAAATATTAGCTGTCAAACTTATGGAACAGCCGTTGAAGTTGAAGTGAGTGGCAATATGCTTGACATTGACAGTTGAACACGTTCGCGTTCAAAAATGCCAAGGGATAGTAATTACCCAATTGCTCGAAATTAATATGCATTTAGCCATTATCCTAATCCGTTATTGTTGTTTCAGTCCTAAATTAATATATTTCCTTCGTGCTTCCCACTTATGGAAGCACCCTCACCTTTTGGAAAAAATGGACCAAATTATCCGGCACACCCAAAGAGATTTAAAGAGATACAATAGAGCGGCTATCAGGAGAAATGTCTTAGAAAAACTGTCATCCTATCTCTCAGTAACGCCATCTAGCTTTGAATAGCAATCACGCGAATTAAATTTGTCAAAATTTGTATAAATTTAACTATTGCTCGGTAGGTGGCCAGGAGCTTTACCACGATCAAAGATTTTTTAAATATCCTACAGTACTAGATTGACTACGAAGAAACATTACGCTCTCTAAAGTGTTCTTTATTTCTATTGTAATTAAGTTCATGTCTGTTATTGACACACAAAAGGGAAAAATGGTTCCGAGCAAGACTGTACAATGCGTTCCAAATGAGAATAGGATCGCCCGCCATGTTGTGACGTCACGATTTACTGTCAAATCGAGGATAGAAATTTTGAAACATAAATTAATTTACGAAAAATTTAATTTATTTACGAACTGTGAACGAAAAAAGTTTAATCAGAATCCAGTTCTTCAATTTTACTCATCTCCAAGTTCTACAATTTTGCCAAAATTTCTTCGATTTGACAGTTCGACGAGACGTCAAAACATAGGAATCGGTCCTATTCTCATTTGGAACGCGTAGTACAGCAAAATCCTCTGTGTCCCTTTCTCACCTACTATCAGAAAAAAAATAGAAACAGATGGTATTTTTTAAATTGTTCAAGTAATCGTTAAATAGTCCATGTTCATGCATTTTGATAGGTATGCAACATAAAGTCAATTGCAATTAAAACATTTATTTCAAAATAATGCTTCTTGAAATTTTATACGCATTCTTCTTGTATTTAATAATGATTTCATTTAGATATAGTAGCTATTCGTAGTAATTTTCAAATTATGATAGGCAACACTTAGGAGGCTTCAATTTGACATCAATAAACAATATGGCCGATGTTTACATAGGGATAGAGTTGTATTTCTATTTGTTACAAGTTTTAAACACGTTATTTAGTTAAGTTTATATTGTGCAAGATGGTCAAACGTTGCTGTGTAAAGTTTTGTACTAGTGATGGGTATCCTGGTTGTGGAATTTCATTTTTTAGGTAAGTTTTCTGTTTTGTTTACAAATTATTTATGTAGGGTGACAACAAACATCGTTTTGAATTTCATGCGGGAATTAAAACATATTAACTACCTGTAAAAATACATAGAGAAGAGGCATCATAAACAACTCACAAGATGGACTGGGCGATGCAATTTTATAACATTTTGTTGTCTACTGTTCAAGTATTTTTTTATTATTATTATTGATAGGCTTGCGTTTGACTACCATCTCACCTGATGGTAAGCGATGATGTGGTCGACGATAGAGCACGCTTGCCTAGAAGTAACCTATTCACTCTTGACTTAAAGACCCCTAAGTTGTAGCTATCAGGAAACACAGACTCCGGCAAGGAATTCCACTCCTTGGCTGTACGCATAATAAATGTGTTCCTAAAACGCTTTGTGCGTATGGGTGGGAAGTTTTATATTATTAAAAGCAAAGCTTTTATATTACTAAATATATGAGGAGGCTCAATATTTTTTTGAATAAATCAAGTACCAATTTTACTAATCTTATCTTCCCCGTTGATCGAGCGCCTTCGACCGCTCGGAAATCTTCGGCTGCTCTCGTGACACAACGGAAAGCGACGAGCGGCGGCGGCGGCCAGAGGTGCGGCATGCGGGACACGTGTCTTCGGATTTCGGACCATTTCAATATATAGTTATCTGTGACCACTTCGTTACCGATCTTTGAAAACAACGCGCGTGCACTCCAAACGCTTCCCAACATCGATATTGTACATTCGAGAAATAAATTCATTTTAAATTATAGTCTACTGTCTTTAAGTTTAGTCCTTAGGTTGGTCCCTAATAAATGCCGCAAGCAATGTTGCACGTAGGTGGCTTAATCGTTAACTACTAGTTATATATTATTTTTGATGTTTTGTTATAGTTTTCCAAGAAATGAGAATCTTCGACAACAGTGGTTTGAAATTGTGCCATTGAAAAATAATTTTTCAAGCAACAGTTTTATTTGTAGTCGCCACTTTAAATCTAAAGATATAATAGTCCATAAAGTTAAATCTATACTAAAACCTAATTCTATTCCATCTATATACCCTTTTGTAAGTTCATCCGCTGTTAAAAATCCGTTCAGTAGTTTTTGAGTTGATTGCAAACAAATATAGAAAAACGAACATAGTGTGGGACTTTTTTGATGTGGGTAAGCCTCCAATAACTTATCCCGCTCTAAGGTGGAGCACCTTTCGCTCCATCTTAAAGAGGAACAAGTTATTTGAGGTTTATACTGAATATCTACCTGTGTCCTTCAGTTGCCCTTTGTGTTCCAGGACCATGGTTTCCCTTTCGGAAATTCCCTGTGCCCCTAGCGGGTATCGGGTATCGGTATACTGGGACCCCCTACAGTTTTGCTGACATCTCTTTGAGGCGCGCGTGGAACACAATTTCATGACAACATCAATTATTAGGTAGTAATTACAGCATTTTATATTAATCGATGCAACTATATGACACCAATATAAGGTATACCTATACAGACATCAGCTATTTCCTAATCATTACAGAGAAAACTCACAGATCCGTTTTGGTTATGGGGTATATTGGGAACAGTTGATACAATATGATAATTACCTAATTCTTTTTGAACTTGCATGTCTGTATAATGCATCAAAAATATCTTTAACTACTTTAGAACAAAATTGTCCCGTGGTAGGTATGTAGCTAGTGTATGGACACACTAGTAGAACGAGATGACGGGGGTCTTTCTAACTCTCCTTGTCGGGGACGCTTTTGAGGTTGTCGTAGTCAATCTAGTCTAGAATAGAAAATCTTTGACCACGATATGTTAAAATGTCAGTAGTACGAACGAAAAAGGATCAAACAGTTCGGTTTAGGTCGTAAAATAGATCACGTTATGAGCTCGTGGTAGAAGCCTCAGTGAGTGCCAGTGCCGTAGCTTGGGGAGGGGAGGGCGGTGGGGGCCATGGCCCTAGGCGGCATAAGAAAGGAGGCGGCAGAAAGCGCCAAAAAAAAAACTTAGATATTCGAAATTGCGAGCGCAATGTTACGTACGTGCCAAGCAAATTTTGATGTCGATGTTAAGTCTACCCTGCGTGCTGCAGCAGGTATATTGCTTTTTATTAATCCAAGTTCATTCTCTGACGTAACAATGTCGGACCAAGCTCAACCATGACTTAGAACTGAGTGTGTTCACGCTGACGCGATTAAACACGCGCATACCGACCTTGGGCCAACACCCGTATGCGCAAGGCAAGTGACGTGACTCTTAATATGTTGTGGGGGTCTCAGTTTGACCACATTGGCCGAAAAGGGAACAAACCCCGTTGACAAACTCGAGTGAATCGAGCTTCTGCCGTCCCTCACCTCCGCCACTGCTGAAACCCGACGGGTCCCTGGCTCACACCGCTGAGGAGAAAGCAAACTTAATTGCCTCTCTTATTGCGGAATCTTCGCGTCTGAATTCCGGTGACGCACCGCCCCCTGTTTCTACTGATGGGTACGTGATGAATATGTCGTACGTAAGAATAAAGCTAGTGGCCCCGACGGGATATCTGCAGTCGTTCTTAATACTGGTGTTCTTAAACATAATAAACAACAAAGGGCAGCGTATTTCTGGTCGGCTCCAAGCGGCGAAAACCCACGCTAAGCCACTGGTCTGTGCTAGGTAAGGTTAAACTTTTCAGCAATAGATGGCGCTCACATAAAATCAGCAAATGTTCTAGAACTATTCATGGAAATTGTTGAATTTTAATTAATTACTGTGTAAATACCAAGAATATTTACGAAAATAAACCGAAGTTAGGTTCAATAATTTTACGATAACAAGATTTGCAATAGCGTAATGCGCAACTTAGCACGTTTTCTCAGAAAATGATTTTCTTTTAGTGCCTAAAGCGGATACAAACACGACTTGACGTTTAGGGGTGTCATACTAGACTGAGCGACTTGTTACTCACAAGTAATAAGTTTCGGTTTGGACTTTTGTTCGCTATGTCCTGTCTATTGGTAGTATACATTTAATGTCTTTGGGCACACCCTAACTTTAATTTTAAATATGACCTTGGACGATCGAGCTTGGGCTCAAGTTACTCTTTCCATCCGTATGGGAGGCCTCGGCGTCCGCAAAATTACCAGTATTAGTTTACCGGCATTCATATCTTCGGTCCACGGCACTGATAAATTAATCAGGAACATCCTAACTTCTACACTGATTCCTTTAGAAGTGCGGTGTTTCGCCGAGGCTTTGGATGCCTGGAGAATCGCTTGCCCGAATAAAAAATCCACCTAACAACCCGGCTTCCCAGAGACGGTGGGATGAGCCGCTCTGCAAAGTAGTTCAGGAAAACCTAATCGTACCATCTGCTACTGCTGCGGAGCGTGCGCGCCTGCTGGCTGTGGGAAATTGGGAGTCAGGTCTTTGGCTTCACGCACTGCCGTCGTCGAATATTGGCACCTTGTTCGACGATACTACTTTCCGCTTAGCTGTTGCCCTACGTCTAGGTGCTCCTTGTTGTTCTCCTCATCGCTGCCACTGTGGCGAAGTTGTCAACAGCCTCGGTCACCACGGCCTGTCATGCAGTCGAAGTGCGGGACGCATAGCGCGGCACGCGAACATTAACGACATCATCCGACGAGCCCTTGTCACCGTCGGCGTTCCGGCTGTTTTGTAACCTCATGGCCTGGCATGCGACGATGGTAAGAGACCAGACGGTATGTCTTTATTTCCTTGGAAGATGGGTAGGCCTTTAGTGTGGGACGCTACCTGTGTCGATACTCTTGCGCCATCCCATCTTCCTAGCTCATCGTGCTGTGCTGGTGCTGCCGCGACAGCTGCAGAGAACCTCAAGCGGCGGAAATACAACAGCCTCGTCGGCAGTTATATTTTTGAGCCGTTTGGGGTTGAAACTCTTGGGCTCTTTAAAGAATTGTCAAAACGCTTAATTGACGCTTCGCGTGACCCAAAGGCTGGCTTCTACCTCAGTCAGAGAATAAGCATTGCCATACAACGTGGCAATGCCGCCAGCCTTTTGGGCACACTTCCAGTCGACAGCGATGCGGAGGAGTTTTATGACGTCATATTTAGCTAGGCATTTAGTGTATATATTATTTTTAATTATTTAAGTTATTGTTTAATTTGTTTATTATTTCTTTATAATATAATATAATATTTATTAATGAAATTTCTTTGTGTAAAACTTACAATTCCAATTTTCTATAGATTGTAATAAAAAAAACCCTAATAAAACCCAATTAGAGTTAACTCAAATTTGAACGCAGCCCAACGGTTGACAGAACACCCGCGTTCCGAATCGCGTCAAAAGCGATTATATCGCGAATCCGACCAACACGCAACGTCACAAATAGTACTCAATAGTCTTTATATTTTGTGACTATTAAATTTGGTCGAATTCGCGAAATAATCGCGTTTGGCGTAATTCGGAACGAACTAAGGGACAGAAGTCAATGATTTCCATAGATAAGGATAATTCTATTACTCTCTTTCATCTGTGGATAATTCGTAGGCGAATGCCGGAGCGCGCGGCGGCGATTTCGATCGCGAAGATAATATTATGGTCTGTGGATTACGGTTTGGTCTGCTTTTCACGGGTGAAATGAAAATAAAAATAAACATTTTAAAATACTAATAGATTCGCGATATTACCGTCTAATGTGTGGTGTAGTAGTGTTTATTGAGTAGTTTAAGTTTATTGTGTACTCTCATACATAATAGTGTCTATGTGAAATCTTTATAATAATGAATAATTCAGCCGCAAAAGTGAGTACATCATTGATATTAATTCATCTGAATCGATGGAGATCATAATTATACCTATCGCACGTATTTTTAATATTTCTATTCATTTGTATGAAAATAACCTAGTTACGGGTTTTTTTTTCTGAAATAGGTTGGAGAAATATTTCGGGAGGCGGGAACAGCATTTACCAAATTATCTGAGATGACTCTGATGTTGCAGCCAACGGACGACGCAACACCAGGGTAAGTTTGCTAGAGTTATAATCTTTCCCGTCAGAAGTCGATAGCAACTGTTATTTATTTTTATAATTTGGCAGTCACGTGTCAGGTAAGTAGGGGGTGGCGGTGGGTGGTAGGCGCCATCCTTCGGCGCAATATTCCGCGCCGCGCAGGTTTTCAAGCCCCGAGAAATCGATGAAGCCTCTCTAGGATAGGCTATTTATGTATCCTTTGTTTGGCTATGCAGACAGACCTTGAGCAGAGGGTACCTACGGCATTATGTGCCATTCCTTCGTCAAATAAACAGTGTTGCTCTTAGTGTCCGTGAATTCTATATATAGGTAAATAGGAAACATCGTTTAGCTTATTATTTGTTATTGTTTCAGTTCTCATTTACTGTTCACAACAATAATATTTGTGCATCTTACCTCCAAGCTGGCATTCTACTATTCTAAATATTACATGTGAATTATAATACTTTATCTTTATTTTTAGATCAAAATGGAGCGAGGAAGAAGTGGAGATGCTACATGGCTGCGTTAACCGATTTGCGGTTGAATTAAACAAGATAAGCCAGCATATAAAAAATAGAACCATGTAAGTACCATAGAATTACTTCATAGCCTTTTCACTTCATTAAAATTATGTTATTATTTTTTATTAATGTTTTATTTTGCTTTATCTGTTTAGGCTGATGTTAGTGAGAGGTGTTTTACAACTTACTGTGCATTATTTTTTTAAAAATTACTGTGATTACTGAAGGATAGAAATGCCTACATTTATATGCAACCAAATTGACTCAACATTGAAATGTGCGTTTGCAGATGCTTTCTTTTAAGATGACTGAACTGATTTTTATATATGTTGACCTTGTCTATGTCTGAGTGTGGTTTAAATTTTTTAACAAAAAACGGAGGACTGTAAATTTATATTTAATTATGATCGAGTATCATAATAAATAAGCTTTCTTATAAAATATATAACATTGGTGTTCAAATTTCTTCAGAATAATATCCCATTTTTGACCTCAGCTGTGCGTTTGTTCCTAGTTTTAAAATATCACTGTATTTTTAAAACATGTTTATATTTTTATAGGCATACAAAATATTCTCATAAATATTCTGTGAAGGTACTGTCATTATATTAATATCTTTAAATTTATCTCTGAGGGAAATCCGAGACTTAATTTATAAATTGAACATAAAACCTTTTTTTGCAAAACGAAAATTGTCTGGATATCAGATATATATTTTCCACAGTAGAATGAAAATAACTATTGTTAAATTAAGCTAAGCTAAGTTCTGACGTAGGCGGTTTAAAAGGGTTGAGTGAGTTGTCCTGACTCAGCATCCCTTCCAAGTTTTACATAACACAAGCGTTTGTCTTGTAGACCTTCAGATAAAATTGTGCCTAAGGGGGTGCAACTCGACATACATTTTCACTGATTTTCATACAAGTGCTCTTACGCTATTAAGACATTATTACACATATTTCATTAGATATTTTGGAAACACGTAACACGTTACAACGTCGTTGTAACCACATATAACCACAAGATAGTGGTTAATGTTATATGGTTACAACGACCCACCGGTCGTTGTTGAATTTTTTAACGACGAAACGCAACTGGTATTGCGACGTCAGAAACGGTTGTCAATAGCGGTCCTCGTCGCGACTGGTTTGAAGACGAAGTTATCGTTGAGTGAAGTAGTTACCGTCTAATGCCATGATTGACGTTTTTTTAGTACTGATTGCCAAAAACCATCATCAATGGTCGCCATAAAGTTCCAAGTTTTGAAACGACGACGCGACAAGTGTGATAGTTGAATCAATAGATTCCCGATCTTATTTTCTTAGCAGTAACCATAGATATCCGGAGATATGCCTTCATTGCGGAATATGAGTGAGAGTCCTAGTGATGCCGCTTATCTCCCACCAAAATAATTACAACATTCACAAATAGTACAGGGTGGCCAGAACATTGACGTCCAAAAATAAAATTTAGGTCCCTCGTATCGTGGGGTATCCGAATCACCCCCATGTATGTTCCGCGACTTTTCATAGTTTTCGAGTTATGAATTTTTTTTCTGATTTTTTGGGAATGATCGACCAGACCAATCTAAAAAACTTTTTTTAAAAAAGTACATAGCTTTATCGAGATTTTTTTTTGCAACTGAATCTTCATGAGTAAGTAGTACTTTTATGCATAAAATAATCAGCTTCGTAACTGTGATGAAAGTTATGAAAAAGTTGGTCTAAAGTGAAAAAATTACGTTCGTGAAATTATGACTTAGCTTTTCAACTTTAAATAAAAAATTTAAACAGGTGACTTCATGGTTTCTAATTAGGCTAATTTTAAGAATTTTCTACCTCGCAGTTTTTGAAAAGCTAAGTCATAATTTCACGAACGTAATTTTTTCACTTTAGACCAACTTTTTCAGAACTTTCATCGCAGTTACGAAGCTGATTATTTTATGCATAAAAGTACTACTCATGAAGATTCAGTTGCAAAAAAAAAATCTCGACAAAGCCACGTACTTTAAAAAAAAAAAAATTTTAGATTGTTCTGGTCAATCATTCTCAAAAAATCAGAAAAAAATTCATAACTCGAAAACTATGAAAACTCGCGGAACATACATGTGGGTGATTCAGATACCCCACGATACGAGGGACCTAAATTTTATTTTTGGACGTTAATGTTCTGGCCACCCTGTATATTTACGACACACATTTAAAATTTGCACACGCACACTAAGAAGAAAGCACCTATACTAAATCAATTTCTAATAGCACACTCATAAATAGAATGGGCGGAGCATGCGCTTATAAACACGTATCATTCAATGCACGCGCATGCAATTAGGGAGTCGAACGTGAAGGTCGATAATTAGATCGATGTTAAAATTCAGCATATTCTTGTAATATAATTAAGTACCTACTTCGTTTTGTTTTCTTTAAATGATTTCTTTTTTATATACGAAGCGAGTTTATTTTTATTAAAATAAAATAAGAATATTTTTTTTAGTATCATAAGTATTACCGGTTAAACGGGATGTTCTCTGTTAAATATTATGCTGTATTATTATTTAAAAAAATTAATCTTAAAAAAAAACACAAATTTATATAGAAATAAAATATCGTCATCTAGAAAAATAAATTGACAAATAGACAATGATATTCTAATAATAGACAAATTGAAGGTAGTTGATGCTGACAAAATCAAATTCGTAAAGATGAAATAACTCACACTAACCACTCAATATAAATACTCCTAACAAAAAAAAAACTGGACACGTGTGAGTCCGACTCGCGCACTGAGGGTTCCGTACAAACTTACCTAAGTAAATAGTTCAATTCCCAAAGGGATTTTCAGATATTTTTACGAAAAAAAAATTGTTTTGTGACTTCTTAAATTTTCAGAGGTAGACATATGGATGTGAAATCGGGAATTTTCTAATTCAAACTTCGAACATTGACCACTGCTCGGTCTTATGATTGACTAAGGTGGACTTGCCATACTCGGTCTATAATAATGAGCAATACTATTAATCTTTAAGGGCCCACCTTACGAAACCGCCAAATAGTCAGATTAAAAAAAAAAAAAAATTGAATATATTTGCATAGCTAACACAAATTATTATAACTTTTAGCAAAAAAAAACTATAATTTGTTTATCGTGATATTTATCATATTGTGCTATAAATTAAAAAAAAACTTTGATCATCTCTATCTTTACGCATAATGTTATTTTAAGCTTTTACACTTTACGAGTCTTGAAATAACAGTGTCTTAATTTGGTTCAACGAACATTAAATTAATAACTAATTTAAGATGTATAGATATATAGATTATATACGACCATATCCATTGAAATGTAAAAACTGCAATAATAAAATCCTTACACCTCTTTAAATCTTAAATGATCGTTGCGTTCGGAATGATTCGGAGAAGTTCGGGCCATAGAGTACAATATTTCGGGCTAGTTCGTGTCTCTGTGGACGTAGCTCGCCGTGCCGAGAGTATTTGATAATATCGTGGCGGCACGTGCCACGCCCCCATGGCATATCCCTCGATATCCGTAGCTTGCATGACTTGATTCCGCCATCGCAATTCTACCATCGGACAACCCGACGTACGGCGAATATTCACCCTTACGTTGTTGAAACCTCTACGGTCCGGACTAAGCGTTTCGCCTTGTCGTTTATACCGCGTACGTCGAAGGACTGGAACAGTTTGCCTGCTGCGGTCTGCCCGTCCGATTATAATTTGGGGGTCTATTCACTCTAGCCTTCAAGGCTAGAGTGAATAGGCTCTTAATAAACTAGTGCGCCTCACCATCAAAGATTGCATCGCTACTTACCATCAGGTGATATTGCTGTCAAGCACTAGTTTATATCAATTAAAAAAATAAAAGGGAAGATGATGATGATGATGATGCATCGCTTAGGGTGACACTTCGACAGACGGCAGACAATTAATCTTATTTTATGTGAGTATTCTTTACATTTTCATTTTATTATTTGCTTATTATGTCAATGATGTTAAGTATATATTTAAGCACAGTTCACAGCGCAAGCAAAATTTGCACAAGGTGGCTATACACAACTGTAGGCTTGACAAGCTTATATGTTCATAATTTAATACAAGCGTATTTATAAAGAACTAGCTTTTGCCCGCGTGGCTTCGCTCCCGCTCTTCCCTACTCCACCCTACTATACCCTACTCTGCCCTACTTTGCCCCACTCTACCCTACACTACCCTAATTTTCATTTTTCCATAAGAACCTTCTCCTCACAATAACAAACACAACAAAAAAAGAATTAGCGAAATCGGCCCAGCCGTTTACGCGTGATGGCGTGACCAAGGAAAATAGGTAGTCATTTTTATATATATAGACTAGCTTTTTCCCGCGCTTTACTACACTACTAGGTTGCAGATAAGAGGGAAAAACATACTATATTTGTCAAACATACAGTGGTGTGTGTCACCTTTAATTTGGCTTTAATCATTTGTATTTGAAATCGTAGTGCATTTGTTACATTGTGGGTTTAGGGTTGATTTTTCAATAGTCAAATAAGTTTTGAGAGCGTTTTATGGGTCTATAAATGTGGCCGTAAATCATGTTTTCTATACAAAAGCTCTAAAAATGAATTTTTTTACTCCTTGAAAAATCGGCTCTTTAACTCGGTAGATAGACTATAATTTAACCTTAGCGTAATTAACCCATAGTATACTTCACCGGTAGTTTAATTTGTGTTGTTGTAGTTATATGTATAGCCTCTCGAATGCCGTAATTAGAGACACAATTAAAAAGCCATTGTGTCTCGCGTAGAACTGCGTTCCGGCAGTCAACGGGATAGATGCCATGTTCAGTATTTAAGGCTCTCTTTAGTTAATATATACTTTAGCACCCAATATTTAATTTTTACTTATCTTTAGTTTTTTTTTCAGGAGTTATCTAAGGCGCTTGCTGGATATGGACACCGGTAACATCTATAACGTCAGCCGCTCGCCACCGCGTCAGCAACAGCATATAGAGCAGCCACTGCAGCAACAGCAGAGTTTACTTCAACAGCAAGATAACCCACAGGAACTACAGCAAAATCACATTATACATCAACAAGACCGTATGCCGCAGCAACTACGGCTACAGCAGCTTATATCACCCTTAAATCAACTACCAGAGAACAGCTTTCCTCGGGTTTTCAAGTCACAGTCGCAGATCAATTCAACGTCGTCTCAATCAATCATAACACTGGAAACAGAAACACAGTTTGATATTTTATTTCCAGACGAAAAATTAAGTAAAATTTATAATATTGCTGACCTGCTTCATTTTAACCCTGCAATCGTACCACTAACTCCGCCTGCTAACATAATGCAAGACGATAAAAATACAGAGCCTTCATTAGAGTTTGACGATATGGAAGATAGTAGTAGTGAAATACGCATTCGTGCGGTCATACCGATTTTATTAGAAATTCTAGAATTAGATTTCTGACAATTTATAAATTTAGTCGAGTATCCTGAGTACAAACGAAACATTGGAATCCTGCATGGAGTAATTCCAGAGTGTAAACTACAACCAGCTACGGGGACTTTTAGTGACATTCGTATCGAAGAAAATAATTACTTAAATAGGGACAACAACAACGTGACCAAAGAAGGATACTTTAGTTGGAATCAAGCTATAGAGACTTGGGAGCACGCCAATCTGCCGGTAGCCAACGCAACTATAACAGACAATATCCGAAACGTAAAAAAGTCATATGAAAGCCAGATTTCGCAGACGCGTTCTAATTTAACTTTACAAAACTTTTTAAAAGGAGACCCTGTTGAAGTTGCACAAGCATTGGTTGAAAAAACAAATAACATATTGCCGGCAGGAAACCAAAATACACCACAGCTCCACACCGATCCAGTTGCCGGTGCTTTTAGCTCTATTTTTAGGCAGAACAACGCCCCTTTTAAAGAAGTACAAGCGCAAACTGGCCGTTCACTCACTTATAATAGCGTTGGTTATGCCGGAAATGAATTAAAACAAAACAGTGAAAAAAATTTAAGCACCGATCCTTTTAATTCGCTTATAAGTAATTTTTTAAACGACAACTCTTTTAATGGCGCAGAAGTGCAAATGGGCTATATACCACTAATGTGGGATGACCCACTTTTTCAATTTACAGATATTAAAAAAAAGCCGGAAATTGAAAAGAAAGCAGACAGCCCGGGGCCTTTTAGTTCACTTATGAGCAAAATTTGTCAAGACAACCCCTTTAAGAGCACCCAAACGCAAAGTCACGAACAAAAATGTTCCGACTCTTTTGGCAATAGCTCAAACACAAGCGTACAAGCTCATTTCCAGACGACAGGCTGTTTGAGCTCGATACCAACTGAAAATAAGGAACAAGCTCTACTAACAAGCTCGCAACGCCCTCGTGGGTCTAGAGGTAGGGGAAACTCCCGGCGTCGTTATGCTCGCGGCTGCTACGCTACGCGGACCTCGACTGACCTGTCATCAACTATCATCTCAACTCTTGCTGAAAACATGCCTGAGCCAACTCATGGCCAGAACCAGATCAGATTGCATCACAGACAAGCTTGTAGTGGCGACGATACTGAAAAGCCTAAAAGGCGTAAAAAGGCTACAGTTGTGACCACACCAGGTCCCGTAACACGATCACAATCGAAGAAACAGTCTCAGTAAACATTAATATTTTAGATGTTACAGTAAAATTTTTTAATCATGTATTTGTTTTTTTGATTAAGGTTACATAATAAGGAAAATTGTATAAATTTAATACATCGAATTATATTTTAGTGATAGACGAGTCCTTTCATAGAAACTATTTGTCAAAATACTGAAAAGTTAAAACAAAAGTTCGCTGCAGCGTTACATTGGCATTATGCCGTCTAACAGAACTATTAAATAATAATAATAATGACTGTTATTATGTGACCCGATTTTTTAAACTCATGTATGTACTATTTTTCGGTTTTTTCAAGAGTGCCGTAGGGAATCCTTACCCCTAGCCAAGTTATTAGATAATCTGCAATCGTTAACGCTAGTAGATAACTTCATGTGTACGGGAATGACGTCTTCTCAATGCTCAGTCAGGTGGTCAGAACAAAAGAATCGGAGGCGTGGCCAACTCGAGGCTTTCGACGCAAAAGAAATGGTTGTAACTTGGCTAGGGGGGCAGTACTCTTAGAAAATACATGCACGGACCCTAGTTCTTCCGTCGCTACCGAGGCTCGCCGACGCCGCGACGCTCCGGTCCCTTACTCGACCCAGCTCGCGCCGCTGAGCCTGTGGTCCAAAATCCCTAAAATAATAATCCTTTGCTCAATCCAGCCCGTCCAGTGCTGCTCTCCCCAAGCGACGCCCTAAGCCGAGGCCCATACCCCACTAGGTACCCTTAGCGTGTAGTCTATCTAAAAAGTCATACGACTTGTCATTGTTTCTTGAGATGATGATTCTACAACAGATGTTGATCGTAATATGGCTAGTGATGATGAATCAATAAGCGGAGTAGAAATAAAAAAAAAAAAGTAGAATCAGATTTCACTTACGATTCCAGATTTATGTTATTACTATTACAGACACTCTTATATCTTTGCACATGTCTCCTGTTTTTTTTTTGTAGAGACTGAAATAGGTATATTCTAAACGAAAATCTTTTGATTTTTTATTGTTAAAAAGTCTCATAATATATAATCTTTTAAAAAATACATATTTTCGATACATTTTACTAAATATATTAGTAAACAATGATCAAGATCTCTTAAGCTCTCGTGTGCCATAATTACAGATACAATTAAAAAGCCATTGTGTCTCGCGTGGATCCACGTTTAGACACACAACGGGTTAATCAACCTTTATTATTCAACTAGTGTTGACTACATCAGATTTCATTTTTGCGTAATAATTACCCAAGTCGTAAGCCCTTGCTGGAGGTTTAAATTTTCTAATTAAGTAGGGTCCCAGGCTAGTCCGGCTACGCATTCATCAAACTCATATCTAGACCAGCGAGAGGCCACAAACAAAAAAAATATATATATTGACTTAGTGAAAGGTGGTTGTGGGTGGACCTAAGAAATGTTCTTAAAAACTTTACAGACTAGTCTGTAATTTTTTTAATATAATATATTAGTAGATATACTAAATTCCGCCGATTTTAAACTGTTTTTGAAAAGTCTTTCTTGTGGTGGAAAAAAGAAAGTGTATTTTATGTATGGCTACTTATAAATGTTATTTACATTAAGATTTTGGGCTGTAAAAACACGAATAGTGGTGAATCTTTGGTTTAGTACATATATTTATACACAGTAAAAATTCAATTGACATCTAAAAGTAGTAATAATATAAAAAATATAGCTATCGTATGTAACGAATATATATACAATCTGACAAACTATTATAATTTGTGTTAATTGTTTTTTTGGGTAGAATATGTAAGGGTTTACCACATTTGGTGTTTTTATATTATTTACAATGTTAAGAAAAAGCCTTTGTCCTACAATGGGACATTAAGGCTGATATTTGTAAAATTAGCCTTTTGCCTGTTTCACCAACTCTTTATAAATTTCGGTTTTTATCCTGTAAATAATTAGAACCGATTATGTGTCTCAGGCCTTTGCCACACTTGACGGAAATCCCGCCGCGGAAGATGCGGATAGCGGTTACACTACGCGAAGCGACCGATTTGCCGCGTAGTCTGTCTGCTATTTGTAGTTTATATGCAATAACGGAACGTCAATACATTGATGTTCCGTCGCCGATCTTCCGCGACGGGATTGCCGTCAAGTGTGGCAAAGGCCTTGTGTATGTTTCTGGTATGTAGCTGTCCGCCGGTCGTTGTGAAACAGGCCCAGTGATGGGAACGTTGTGATAAAGCCCTAATTTTGGGCAATTAAATTTCGAGACTGAAAATACAGCAGGAAGTGATTCAATAAAAAATATTTCGACATGGTAACTGAGGGCAAATATTACCACGTGGTGGGTGCCCTGGCGTAGCCGTTACTGAATATTTTTTCTTATTATCAAAAGTGAAACAAGTAAGAATATAATGAAAGGATCGCAAAATATATCAAAACGTTGTCCCGGCCTAATACAGCCGTTAACTTTTTTTGAAATAAAAAAAAGTTATTTTATATAATAGTTTATAATTACGCGCGTTTTTACTAAGTCTCTCTCTATACAAGTTAATGTTTTAAAAGCAGGCTGCGTAGGGCGCGTAATTATAAGTTAGATAGCCTTTTAGAATAAATACCTACTGTCTTAAGTATAAATCTAATTGACGAAAGGTTCTGGAGTGACGACCACGTACCGGTAGACTCAGCTTTGGAAGGCCTCCTGCAAAGTGAACCGATGACCTGGTGAGGGTCGCGGAAATCCGATGGATGCAAGACGCACAGGATCGGTCGTTCCCAAGCAGCAAAATTGTACTATAAGTAAAGCTTATTCTGCAAAAAGTTTTCTAAACGTGATAAAACGGTGTTTATGGTGGTAGTACGTTGTATAACGGTATTTGACAAGACTTTTTAGCTCTATACCCTTATACAGGACAAATGATCTATAAGCTAGTGATACAGGTACTATATAAGGCTTATGAAAACCTGTACAGAACTACTTTGATCTATATACGTGTTAATTGTTACCCTTTTGTGTCTAATTTAATCTGTAAACGTTTTATATTTACCATTACAGGTCTGGTACATTAATGGTTATTGAAATGTAACAATACGGCGATTTTGTGATATAGTGATGTCTTCATGTATCTGCTATAGCACTTAGTGTTTAAATAGTGACAATAGCTCAAATATAGAGCAATTCGGTTACTTAACTGAATTTTGCTTTAACTCCTTATAAGAGAAATTTAATAAGAGTTTGTATCCCTGTAGGTTAACCTTCATATAAGGGTTACCAAGACACTTGTTTAGTACTAAATTATTATATAATAGGTTTATATATACCTTTAATATACTGTAATTTTATATATAGGTGGAAAGTGGCCCCGTAGGTACACATGATACTCTCATTTTATTTAAAGATGTATGGAAATCACTTTTAAACTGTATGGGATCTTTTTACCATATCTATTCCATCGTCTTATTTGAACATAATTATATCAAAGATAAAGTTAAAAATATTAGCGGTTTATTAGAGTTTACACGGCCTCTATTGGTCAATTCGACGATTTGACAACTGTTAAGGCCCAAGCGCCCGAAAAGTGCCATAAAACAGTGACTTTCTGAAGCCTACTCCTCGGTAACGGCCAGGTTCATAGATTTGAAACAAATAGATGTTTATTATAGATTCATGAACAACATTATCAACATTTGATTTTTTCGTGCTATTAATACTTTTGTCTTAAAAAAATATTTAGCAACTTCGCAACTTTTCGCAACTTTTCCCTACTTCTTCGAAACGGCTTGGATCTTTAGAAACATTTTTACACAAAATTGGTGGTTGAATATTCTTCAAAGTGAATATTGCATATGTAAACCAATCAATATTTCGCAAAGAAAATGGATTTAAAGGTCAGCCGCGCGCTTTCCGGGCGCTGTTGGCCGCAACTAAATGCACAGATTTGCGTACTGCCGCCTAGGCGGGTGCGAGAGGTGCGTCCACATAATTTTGGCCAGATGGTTCAAGGGACTATAAGCCTTAACGGCTTTATTATCATTATAGTTAAATGGTGCAACTCACCCTTAGTGTATTATTAATAAAGTAATTTCTAAGTAAACTTCTATTATAATATAAAAAAAATATCATGTAATAGAAAGTTTAATGTCAAGGGCATCTAGCTCAAAATCAGATATTAAAATAAAGGTAATAAATGTGATTATTTTGATGTTAGAAATGTTTGGCATGTGCCTACATTTTGTGTATTATTACTGTAAGTATGTATATAAAACTTGCTTTTGCCCGCGTCTTTGCCCGCGTGGCCTTAGGAACTTAAGGAATCGGGATAAAAGGTAGCCTATGTTCTTTTCCATGTCAAAGGCTATATGCATGCCAAATTTCATCCAAATCCGTTCAGCCGTTTTTGCGTGATTAAGTAACAAACATCCACACTTTCACATTTATAATATTAGTTACGATAAATAAAAAATAAATAAATGTAATCTTAAAATTCTGTCTTTTATTTCCTAATCTGTTTACAGGGTGGACATTTTGACATTTAGAGCAAACCATGTCCTCGATCGTACAGTAGCGTAGCAAAGCGTGGGCAAAGCGGTGGGCGAGGGCCCACGGCACTAAAGCTGCGGTTCCACTGAGGCGAAGCGGAGCAGAGCGAATACGAGCTGTGCCGCGATTCACCAATCACATGGCTTGAAATCCACATCTCTTCTCCACTCTGCTTCAAAGGAAACAGCATTGGCGGAGAGGAGCGGAAATGTTTAAAATATCTGGAAAGGAGGCTAGAATATGCTAGCACCGAGAGAGGCACGACGCGGAGCGGAGACGGGCAGGGCGGGGCAGTGTGGAGCGGGGCGACTCACTCACACGCATATTCATTCATTTTAGTTAGCGTCTTGACCAGCTCCGCTACGCTCTACCCCGCTCCGCTACCCAGCTCCGCTCCGTTCCACCCCGCTCCGCTACCAAACTCCGCTCCACTCCACCCCGCTCCGCTTCAGTGGAAACACCTACCTCTTTTCATAGCTCCGCATCGCTCCGCACCGCACCACTCCGCCTCAGTGGAACTGCAGCCTTAGGCTGCGGTTCCATTGAGGCGAAACGGAGCAGAGCGGATACGAGCTGTGCCGCGATTCACCAATCACATGGCTTGAAATCCACATCTCTTCTCCACTCCGCTTCAAAGGAAACAGCATTGGCGGAGAGGAGCGGAAATGTTTAAAATATCTGGAAAACAGGCTAGATTAGGCTAGCACCGAGAGAGGCATGACGCGGAGCGGAGACGGGCGGGGCGAGGCAGTGCGGAGCGGGGCGGCTCACTCACACGCATATTCATTCATTTTAGTTAGCGTCTTGACCAGCTCCGCTCCGCTCTACCCCGATCCGCTCCGTTCCACCCCGCCCCGCTACCAAACTCCACTCCACTCCACCCCGCTCCGCTTCAGTGGAAACACCTACCTCTTTTCACAGCTCCGCACCGCACCATTCCGCCTCAGTGGAACTGCAGCCTTACTGCCTGACGCGGTTGTTTCGGGATGTTCTTGTGTCGGATACAGCGAGGTGAAACACCCGGGTGTCATCATTGTGTCTGTCGTTAGGAGGACACGGTGTAGCATAATGTGAAGGCGTGACCCGCTTGGACGGACTGCCGTTTCCTTGTGGAGGCGACCGGCGACGGGGACCTTTCGCGTCCCGCCCTAGTTTAGGTTATGGTACAGAGTGAGAGGAAATGAGAGACGGTCACCTTTTTCGGAAAAGTAATGTAAGCAAAGCAGGCGGCCGAACCCGTGAGGTGGAGTCAAGCCTCACGCTCTGCTTCCCACAAGAGACGCCCCCGGCCAGTGTCAGGAGTCTCAATACGACTACTACTATATACCAGTCTCAAGGCCACTATAGCTAGTGGGAGGACGGCGAGCCATGGCTAGCTCCACGGATATCGAGGGATATGCCATGGGGGCGTGGCACGTCGGCGCACATTATGGCCAAATGGCCAATTTATTTGAACGGCGGCTGTACGATTCATTCAGTCACTTTGCAATTGCGTGCAGTGTGCTATTGATGCGTAAAAAAACAAAATGCCGAATTGTGCAGTAATTAAATGTAAAAGTAGGTCGAATATCGTCAACCTAAAGACAAATGGCGTGTCCTACCACCGGTAACTAAACAATTAAGTCACTGTTTTATATTTTAAATCATTTTTTAAATATTTTTCTAACCTACGTCCAGAGCGACACGAACTATCCCGAATCTTTCCGAGCGCTTCGATCGTTTAAGATTTAGAGAGGGGTAATCGAGCGCGTGTGACTGATTTTATAGATATATGCGTATTATTTCAATTCAATATTGTTTTTTTTTTATATTTCAATGAATATTGTAGTATTACATGTTAAATTAGTTATTAATTTAATGTTTTTTGAACTAAATTAAAACATTGGTATTTCAATACTCGTGAAGTGTAAAAACTTAAATTAAATTATACTAAAAAGATAGAGATGATCAAAGTTTTTTTAATTAGCACGAAAAACAAATATAACTTCATAAAGTTTTTTTTTTGCCAAAAGTTACAATAATTTGTGTTTGCTATACAAAAATATTCATTTATTATTATAAAAAATCTGGCTATTTGGCGGTTTCGTAAGATGGGTCCTAAAAGATTAACAATATTACTCAATATTGTTTACCGAGTAGGCCACCTTAGTCAATCATAAGAAAAAGCAGCGGTCAATGTTCGAAGTTTGAATTAAAAAATTCGCGATTCATCGCTATTTTATCAAATCTTTGTCTATAATACCAAGAGTTTCACATTGTATTTCTTACAAATATAGTAAAAATGTCATAAAACTGACGTGAGCATTGCATTATGTATTACACTTTAAGCTCTAATCCGGCCTCAGATAGAATTTTCTTAGGTCACTTATAATAACATAACGTATTATATTAAATTATTCTTAGTAATAATATCTTTTAATGCCCACCGTATAATTACAAATTAATTTTCAGTTTTCCAAAAGATCTACATCTGAAACTTCACAACGTGACAAAAAAGAATTTTTTTTTTGCTATTCAGAATAATCTTTGAGAATCCCTTCTAGAATTGAACTATCTACATAGGTAAGTTTGTACGGAACTCCCTCAGTGCGCGAGTCGGACTTACACTTGCCCAGTTTTTTTTTGTTAGGAGTGGTTAGTGTGAGTTATTTTATCTTTATGGATTTGATCCTGTCACCACCAACTACCTACAATTTGTCTAAAATGAAAACTAATTTTCTAGATAACGCTATTTTAATACTATAGAAATTTGTGTTAACGTGTATTATTATTATGATTAAAATCATTTTTTAGATTAAATAATATATTATATAATAATACGGCATGATATTTAACAGAGAAAGTCCCTTTTAACCAGTAATACGATACTAAAAAAAATATTGCTATTTTATTTTATTAAAAGTAAACTCTCTTTTCGGATAGGCATATAAAAAAGAAATGATTTAAAGAAAATAAAACAAAGTACAATATATCACAAGAATATGCTGAAATATATATATCGATAAAATTTATCGACCTCCGCGATCGCATCCCTAATTGCATGCGTGTGCATTGAATGATACGTGTTTACAAGAGCATGCTCCGCCCATTCTATTTATGTGTGTTATTAAAAATTGATTTAGTGTAGGTGCATTTTTCTTAGTGTGCGTGAGCAAATTTTAAATGTGTTTCGTTAATACACTGTTTGTGAATGTTGTAATTATTTTGGTGGGAGATAAAGCGGCCTCACTAGGACTCCATACTATTTTGCAATGAAGGCATATCTCCGGATATCTATGGCTAGTTCACATCGCTTCATCGTCGATCACATCATCGCTTACTTTCAGGTGAGATAATGGTCAAACGTGAGCCTAACAATAATTTTTGTAAAAGGTTAGATGACACACGGTCCAGGGGGTTGAGTCTAGGCTAGTTAATCGACAGCCTTAATGAAATCGGAACATTGGGTGCAACAAGCTAAACCTAGATAGTGTGTGCCTTATGGTCAAGTGAGGCACTTGGCAGTCTTCCTGAAAAGATCAGGGTAAAAGAAAAATCTACAAACTTCAGTTGCTCTGCGCGTTCCAGGCTCATAGTAACTCTTTAAAAAATTCCCTCTTCTAAGGCAATTGGGCTACCGATAGCATGTTTTTACTGACTTATCTACTCTACTTGAAGAATCTTGTGGAGCCGTTGAGAATTGATATATGAACATTTAAAACACTACCTATTAAAAATAATTCATGGACCCGCTGGGAAAATAAGGACAACAGAATCATGGACCTCTGGAAACATCCCAAAAACACAAATTTTTGCAAAAAAAGTACAGGACAGTTTTGGAGTTAGTTTTTTTTTTAAACAGGTATTTGATAACCGCACGTTGCTCAATTTTATCCATTCTCTAAAAAACGCTGCACTTAGGCTCACAAAATTCAGTCTAATTTAAAAACAGATAATGCTATTGCGATAGAATTTTACAATGTGACAACCAGGGAGTAAGCAAATCAAATGAGGTCAGTTACATTAAAATAGTTCAAGTATTTATGTGTTAGGCCGCGAATATTTCGATCTACCCTAGTAGAAGTGTAGAATCTGAAGTTGACGTGTTTCGCCTGAAACGATAATGACTAGTGGACTATGTAGATTGCTTTTTTTTTCTCGTTACCATAAATGTCTGGCAATTTGAGTATTTTCTGCGGCCTATCCAAATGTCCTTTTCTTTTGCTATTGTGTAAAAGTGTTTTTTAAACCTATTTGCAAAATAAATATCAATTATCATTATCATTTAGTGGAGACTATTTGTTTGATTAATAAATATGAAAGTCCTTGGCGCTACATAAATTATTCCCAGCCATCTCCACAATAAGTCCTCGGTATTATAATTTTCTGAAATAACAGAAAATGAGATTATCTCAAAATTCGATTTTTTTTGATTTTGCAACAGTTCTGATCTAGGGGTGCGGTATATGAATAAGAAATAAGTGAGAACCTTTCTATTTTGAACAAATCATCGTTAATCCTACTAACTCTGCAGTTTTCGGTTTGGTTCGTCCAAGCGCTCTATTGATTTGGTATTTATTATTTAATAAGTTAAACAGATAAGTTTGCAGATGCAGTGCGCAGTTAGAGTAAATGCGGTAGAGTGTGCAGGGGTGGGTTTCTTATATTAGAACAGCTCATTGCGCTGGATTTTTTCTTCATCTCCACCCCGCGCGGTGTATTGATCTAGTACTCATATATGAACATAGGTAGATAACATATGCGTGGGTGCAATGCGCAGTTAGGGAAAATTCGGGGTGGGTGCGGCATCGGGGATAATTCTAGAACATCTCATTGCGCAGGTACGAAATCACCGCCGCGCGTAGTATTGATCTAGTATTCATAATAATAAGCTAGATAGGTAGAGATAGGCTTCCTGAAACAGTCGCACTGCGCAAGTACAGGACCGCATCCTATACTGCATTGCCCCCGCCATCCGCGCCGCAGCCCGGATCCGGACCGCAGTCGCATTAGGTGCACCGATGCGCCCGGACGCGTTACACAATAACTCGTATTCCGGGCCGGGGTGAGACTAAACTAACATCATTAATGCTACGGGCGCATCGCATTAGCAGAGAAACAAAACTAAAAAGGTTAGTGATTTTCTTTATTTTACCTTCGGGACAGCCCTCCGCAAACTTTAAGGGCTTGCTCAGTAGACAAAACTGAGGTCTGTTCCTTTCACCCTGTATTTTTTTTACTCACAGTTTCTACTATGAACAGAAACGTATTGGATCAAGCAATAGTAGGTTTACGTCTTTTTTATGTCTTATGTATTCTTTAAGACATAAGACCAGGTGGGTGCGCGGGTTTTCTTATTTAGATTTAGTGCTGTGAAACGATGTTATAATTATGATTATGTTACGAATAAGTGTAAATAATATTTAAGTTTTTTTTTGTTATATTATATTTATAGTGTGAAAAAAAGTGATGTGATGATATTATTTCAGTGTGAAATATGGCGTGGTTTATTTTATTATTTCGTGTCTTTATACAAGTGATACATACATATGGTATTTGCAGTGTTTATTGAAGTCTTAGGATGTGATTGACAATGTGCTGATATAATATTAATTTTTCGTTTAATTTGTGACGTGGTTGATCAAGTGTGTGGTTTTATGATTATTTTATTAATAAATGTCAACTAATACTAAAGCCTTTGTTATTTCTTAAAAAAAAAATATCGTACATCTGCCATCGGCAAGTTATTTTGTCAGCTAAATGGGTCCGTTTCCGTAGGGGCAAAGCGCGAGTAGCGTGAACTCGGGGTGGGGTGCAGGGGCGGTGGTAGTTATTTCTGGATAATCAGGTACAATTGCCGGTACGGATCTTGAGCGCTGGCTTCAAGTTGCACAGAAGTCAAATATTCGGTCTCTTTAGTGGTGCGAAGTGAGACGCGGGGGCGGGGAGTGTCAGTGATGGGCTCGCCGCGCCATCGCGTCATAGACGTCACTCATGATTCGTTCTCTGCTTTGCTGCATGTATCTAACAACGACGACGATTGGCTCGCCAATGTATGGAATGCGCAAAGCGATCCCCACTCTGACGCCGAGCGCTCAAGATCCGTGACGGTAATTGTACGCAGGTAGGTTTGGCCTCTACACACAGTATTGATTTGATTTTCATATAAAAAGATAGATAGGTCGAGATGCGGGGGTGGGTGTGCGGGGGGATACAGCATCCCCCCGCGCATTTCGAACACTCCTATTGCGCATGTTCAGAGCCGCACCCTGTACTGCAACGCCTCCCATTGTCTGCACCGCTACCCGGTTGACCGCGATCGCATTAGGTGTGCCGATGCAACCGGACGTGCACCACACACAACACGATTCCCGAGCCGAAGGTAAGACATAGAAACATTATGTAATAGAGGCGCTATGGTTTAGTAGAGATCAGATGAAAAATTGAAAAGGTTGGTGCTTCTGATTCATTATTACATTTTGGTGTCGGTGCCGTTTAGTACTAGATTTACCTACTTGGTGGAATCCTCCCAATCCTCCTCATGGATCTGAGTAGTTGTGTTGCGAATCCTAGGTATGATGTGCCAATTGTTGTGGCGGATGTTGGCTCGGGATCCGAAGCACGGTGCTCCGCTGGCCGAGTATTCAAGTAGTGTGCCAGCCACACACAAAAGGCTGCCCCGCTAGCGGCGAAAAATACCAGGTAGCTGGAGAGCTAGTGAACCCTGGGAGTAACGGTCTCCCTGTAAGGTTAGAAATTTGTATATTGACGATTTATGGCATGCTAAGAGCAATAGCCATGACCTGGCAGGCGTCAGCCCTGCACGTCATCAGCCCCTTTATTTTTCGAACTGTTAAGTAAATGGGGTTTCAAAACTTGTTTCTGTAAGTTTGAAAATTTAATAGAGTAAAGTTTATTTATTGTACATTTAAAAAAAAAAATGCCAGGCGATTACAATAAGCAGAAGTATACGACAGATCAATTAGAAAACGCACAGTTGATGAGGTAAAATAAACTTTGTCCTGTATACTTGAAATTTTTATATGTTTTCAAATAAACGTCTTAGAGTAAGTATGTACAATGCCAGGCGGTTTTGAACAGCATAAGACCTTGACAGGCGAGGGGACAGCTGCTAAGGGCGTGCAAATAAGAAATGTTACATGAACGCATACAGTAAATGTAATGTATTTTATTGGGTTTTATGCAATGTACATTATTTTTAACACTCATTTTCTTCAGCATCATCCGAAATTTCGCTATCACTGTTTTCATCATCATCTGATTCTGCAACAATGTTTTCCTAATCTGATAATAGTATAAAAAAAAATATTTTAATGAATCAATAAGGTTGTTGAGAATTAAATATCAAGCTCAATACATAGGACTGCATATTAAATGATACAGAATAAAATAGTTGTATGTTACCTGAAATGCATTCCTCAGTTTCAGTCGATTGTGCTGTGGCAGTATCAGCAGGTCCTTGTAAAAGTATGTCGTATATAGAAGATGGAACCGTATTCCCCTCAAACCAATTAAAATCGTAACGATTATCAATTAAGTTCCAGCCGTTATTTTCAGGTGTAAGAATTGTTGGTTCTTTTAAATTACAATTTCGCCATATATTTGTGATGTAGGCAGTTCTCAACAATTGTTGATGTAGTTCACGTTGGCAGGGTGGTAAATTCGATGAATCATAGCTTACTACTTTTTTCATAAACACTTTAGGATTAGTTGTGTTGTACGTAGCAAGGAACTTTTCATATCGTGCATTATTTAATTTTGAAGATTTCAAACCATACATTTGGCATACAAATTTCTCATACATGCCAAATGGATGAAGATGTATCAAACGTATTAATAAAAACATGTGACACAGACATTTTAATATTACTGCTCGGAAACATGGACCATCTCCACAACAATAATTTAAAAATCTATATGGAATATGGCACTAATAATTGTAAAAAATCGATAAATATTTCTGAACTATATACAAAATTGGGACCTTCTATATGCCAAAGCTTACCTGGATTTCATGCATTAACCGGTTGCGATTTCAATCCGTCATTTTCAAGAAGAGGTAAAAAAAAAACATTCCAAATATTGCAGAAATCGAGTGTATATCAGAAAGCATTCAAAGAATTAGGAAATGCAGAAATAGTGCAGAAGAAAGAAAAAATTTTTCCGATACTAGAGAAATTTGTATGCCAAATGTATGGTTTGAAATCTTCAAAATTAAATAATGCACGATATGAAAAGTTCCTTGCTACGTACAACACAACTAATCCTAAAGTGTTTATGAAAAAAGTAGTAAGCTATGATTCATCGAATTTACCACCCTGCCAACGTGAACTACATCAACAATTGTTGAGAACTGCCTACATCACAAATATATGGCGAAATTGTCATTTAAAAGAACCAACAATTCTTACACCTGAAAATAACGGTTGGAACTTAATTGATAATCGTTACGATTTTAATTGGTTTGAGGGGAATACGGTTCCATCTTATATATACGACATACTTTTACAAGGACCTGCTGATACTGCCACAGCACAATCGACTGAAACTGAGGAATGCATTTCAGGTAACATACAACTATTTTATTCTGTATCATTTAATATGCAGTCCTATGTATTGAGCTTGATATTTAATTCTCAACAACCTTATTGATTCATTAAATTTTTTTTTTTACAATTATCAGATTAGGAAAACATTGTTGCAGAATCAGATAAGATAAGATAAGATAAGATAAGATCATTTATTTGTATAAACATGTGTATGTTAAGATGGTGATAAAAAGAATACAGTTCAACATGTTTTGCCGTAAATCGGCGTACAAAATTAATTAAAAAAACAACAATTCCTTAAAAAAAACATTCAAAATTCAGTCAATTCAATAATAGTCAACATATACAAATAAAAATATTCAAAATTCAGTCAATTCAATAATAGTCAACATATACAAATAAAAACATTCAAAATTCAGTCAATTCAATAATAGTCTACATAATATAGTCAAAATTTAATCAATAAAAATTACAGTCAATACAGAAAATAGAATAATAAAATTTAAAAGTAAAATTGAAATATTAAATAGTCATGACTCAAAATTTTTCGTTTAAAAACTCCGCAACATTATAATAAGCCTTACTGAGTAGCAATTTTTTTAATTCCCTCTTAAACGAATTAATATTCATTATTTTAATGGAATTGGGAATTTTATTGTAAATTTTAGGAGCCATGCATATTACACTCTTTCTTAGAAATGCTGTTTTGGCGGGGATTGATTGCACCCAAAATCTGTACTTCTCACGCCTATGTCTACCTGTATTATTATTTAAGAGGGGAAACAAATGCGGATTAGATTTTACAAATACCGATATTTCTAATATGTAAAGTGACGGAAGTGTTAGAATTCTGTGCTTTATAAAGATTGTTTTGCAACTGTCAGTAGATTGCAACCCAAACATAGACCGTATACAACGTTTCTGTGCTTTGAACGCAGTGTCTTTCAGAGTTGAATTGCCCCAGAAAATTATTCCAAATCTTAATATTGATTCAGCAAGTCCGTAATATGCTGTAAGCAGAGTATCTATGTTGACAGTTGATGCCAATTTATAAAGAGCATAAGATGAAGCACTAACTTTTTTACAAAGTTCAGTAATGTGGGTTTTCCAGTTTAATTGTTTGTCAATGATTAATCCTAGAAATCTGGCCGTTTCAGCTTCTTGTATTACAGTATCCTTGTATAGAAGTTCAAATTTTAATGCATTGCGTAAGTTATCTCGTTGTTTAAAATGCATTATGTTGGTTTTACTAAGATTAATTTTTAAATTATTAGCATTAAGCCATTTTATTATTGAGTTCAATGCCTCATTAGAATCATAGTCGTAGTTTAAAATATTTTGAGGTGCTATGGTTACAGTACTATCGTCAGCGAATAATGACATATGCTCCTTAGTTGCATTTGGCAGATCGTTGACGTATAGAAGGAACAAAGGAGGGCCTAATATACTTCCCTGAGGAACACCAAATTTGATGCAACGCCTATCAGATGAGAAAATCTGTTCCCTTTTAGTTTTTGTGTTAAATTTTGTTATTTGTGTTATTTGCTGGCGGTCAGAGAGATACGACTTTATCAATTCCAAGACATTTCCTCTTATGCCATAAGCTTCCAGTTTATGTAGGAGAATGTCGTGATCTACATAGTCGAATGCTTGGGACATATCACAATAAATAGAACAAACAGGTAACGACTTGTCAACTTGTGAAGAAACCACGTATAAAAAGTCATACACCGCCATGTTGATGTTTCTATTTTTCCTAAAGCCCTTTTGCTCATCACATAGGATTTTATTATGATCTAGGTAGCTATTTAATTCAGAGTAAATATATTTTTCAAATATTTTTGAGAATACTGAAATAAGTGCTTTAGGTCTATAGTTCTCTTTTAAGAGCTTATTATCCTTTTTAAATATAGGTTTAATAATTGTCAATTTAAGGTCTTTTGGGAATGTCCCAGTTTCTATACAAAGATTCAAGATATAACACAAGTGATGAGAGATCTCTTCATTAACAGCTTTCACAACTTTAGTCGAAATACCGTCATACCCCACACTGTCAGTATTTTTTAGATTTCTAATGATTCTCTGCATGTGACAAGGCAAACAGGGTGATAAAAACATTGAGTTCATTTGTGGATTTATTAAGACTGTAGATTCTTTACCCGCACATAAAATAGGATCAATTTTGTCAATAAAATAATTATTAAATGCATTGGCAATTTGTGTAGGATCTGTTGTCAATTTATCATTAATTTGTAGTTCGGTTATTGATTCTTTTGGAATACTTAATTTATTTTTATTTATAACCTGCCATGCCGCTTTATTTTTATTAGCTGCCATTTTTATTTTGTAATTGTTTTGAGCACGTTTAGTGAGACTTATTATTCTTTTTAGACGTTTTGAATATGTTGAGTATTTTTGTTTGTTACTTAATGTTGGTTTCAGTCTAAAATTCCAGAGTAATTGTCTTTTATTTTTACAACAAACCTTTATTCCACGTGATATCCATCTTAGCTTGGTATTAACTTGAACAGTTGTTTTAGTCAGTGGAAAACATAAATTATAAAATAATTTAAATGTTTCAATAAAATAACGATATGCTGCTGTTGGATCACTAATGTCATATATTTCACAAAAAGAGAGGTTTTTTATATAGTTTTTAAATTTATATATATTTTCCGGGCTAAAGTCACGCTTCATCTTATGCCAATACTTTAATTTAAATATTTTTTTCACTGGGAGTTTTATTATTTGGGCGGTATGGTCCGATAAGCCTAATTCCAACACCTCAGTTTTACACTTTTTTTTAAAGTCATGTGCAAAATTGTCTATACAAGTTTGACTCGATAGTCTTGTGGGCTGGTTAATTGCCAATGTGAGATTAAAATTTAACAATAAACATTCGAAGTCTAATGTGGTATTATTGCACTTCATGACATCTATGTTGAAATCACCAGCTATAATAGTATTATAATTATTATTTTTAGTAACACAATTCAGAATTTTGTCAAGCCTATCGAAAAACAAATTGAGATTGCTTTGTCCTGGTACACGGTATATGCAAACTATTATGATTTTGAAATCAGTTAACTCCACTGCACAACATTCTATTGCATTACTTATAGACAATTTACTAATATGAGAAAGTTCTTTGTAGTTATGTGCTTTATTTACTAGGATACATGCTCCTCCTCGTTTATTACAGGTGCGACTAAAACATGCCGCTAATTTGTAATTAGGTATGCTCAGATGTTGTTCATAGCCTGCGGACATAAAATGTTCAGTGATACATATCACATCAATGTCTAGTTTTTTGTCTTTAAGCATTTCAATATTTACTAAAAGTGGGTCAGATTTGTTAAGTAGTCCCGCAATATTTTGATGCAAGACATTGAGGTACTTAACTTCGAAAAAACATTGAAGATGTTTCTTCCATGGTATTTAGAATTTGTTCTGTAGAGGTAGTCATGGTACTTAAATTAATGTCATTAATTAAAATGAGCAAACTTTCAAACATTTTACGCAAGCCATAGTTATTTATACGGCCTGTCGTTAAGTTAAACATTGTGTGATCATATGCCAAACTATAATTAGAATCAAAAGCGTATGCATGTTCATGAGTTAATAAGTCCAAATATAATAGATTATTAAAAGTTTCAATTCTCCAATTGTGCATATTGCTGTAGACTCCAAGTTTAAAGTTAGGAACACAGATTATAACATTAGTGTAGGTAATTTGTTTCAGAATATCCCGAATGTATACAATAGTATTAAAATAATTATTAGTAATTTTAAAGTCCTCTTCTCCAATCAATAATATACAAAAATCATTCATAGTAAAGTCACATAGTTTTGTTTGAATTCCACTAAGAAGTTGCTGCACAGATCCGTTGGGTGTAATATAGTGACATAAATCGTACTGGTCAACAAATAAATCTTGCGCAATCGACAAGATTTGATTTTTGTTATTCGCGCTGAGTATACACATCTTATTTTTACTGGAGGGTACAGGGCTCTGGGTTTGTCCCTGTTGCTTCATAATCTCTGTACGATTAGTATTTTGTGAAGATAGGTTCAAATGGCAACTCGTAGAGCAAGTAGATTTTGATTTATGCGATATTATTTCTGTAGAGTTATTTTCTACAGTAGACATATTAACAGGAGTGTTCGAATAACTTTTGGCGGGTGATGAAATTACTTCTACTTGTGTCGGGGAAGAACATATTAGCGATGTTCGATTCTTGTCATGTATGGATAGTCTTTTCTTCTTCCTATTTGATACAGTGTTTGATAGTTCAGAGGATTCCATTTTTTTATATACTTCTATAACTTTCATACTTTTAGCCAATTCCTTTTTCAAGCTGCTTATTTCGTCATGTAGATTATCTATTTCGTTGGTCGCTATCTCGAGATTTTTTGTTAAACTCTCAACTTTAGAACGCAAGTCTTCGCAACATGACTTGTTCATGTCAATGGAGGCGTCCGGTAAGCTCAACATTGTGGAGTCAAACATTGTTGTATTCGATAGTTCATGAAATGATATCGAACGTCTTATACGTCGAAACGTTACATTCTGGTTATTATCCATAGTAATGTAGTAAGATACTCTTTGGCAGAAAATATTTTATCACAAAAAGTATCTTGGTTTAGCCAGGATCGAACCCGAGCCACCGATCGTTCAAGTCCGTTGGCCAAATCACTAGGCTAAGTTGCTCTTAGACTTGGAAACCGAAATAAGCAACCTCACTATACGATGACTGTCCCTTTTTTGTTCGTTACGTTGATCATTTGTATTTGAAAAAATATTTTATTACCACCGTCGATTTAGTATTTTTTCGTCACAACACACAATTAGCAACTTTGTTTTGATTATTTATTGTTTATTGTTCTGATCTTAAGTAAATGATATTCAATCTTCACTAAGTTTTAAGGGAATTTTTTGTTCTTAGACACCAACTTTATGTTTGTACTTAAGTAGACTGCGATAACGCACTATGTTTAAAAAAAATAGTATCTTTATATACTAAACTTAACTTACACATAGCACTCAGATAACACTTGTACTTGGTTATTATATTATTGACTTCACACTTCACTTATTATTTGTGACTAATAAGACTATAAATATTATTTAGACAATAAAAAATACGGAGCTGATATTTCGCGTGTGACAGCAGCTGTCGTTTTCATCAGATGATGATGAAAACAGTGATAGCGAAATTTCGGATGATGCTGAAGAAAATGAGTGTTAAAAATAATGTACATTGCATAAAACCCAATAAAATACATTACATTTACTGTATGCGTTCATGTAACATTTCTTATTTGCACGCCCTTAGCAGCTGTCCCCTCGCCTGTCAAGGTCTTATGCTGTTCAAAACCGCCTGGCATTGTACATACTTACTCTAAGACGTTTATTTGAAAACATATAAAAATTTCAAGTATACAGGACAAAGTTTATTTTACCTCATCAACTGTGCGTTTTCTAATTGATCTGTCGTATACTTCTGCTTATTGTAATTGCCTGGCAATTTTTTTTTTAAATGTATAATAAATAAACTTTACTCTATTAAATTTTCAAACTTACAGAAACAAGTTTTGAAACCCCATTTACTTAACAGTTCGAAAAATAAAGGGGCTGATGACGTGCAGGGCTGACGCCTGCCAGGTCATAGCTATTGCTCTTAGCATGCCATAAATCGTCAATATACAAATTTCTAACCTTACAGGGAGACCGTTACTCCCAGGGTTCACTAGCTCTTGGACTAAGGGTAGGCCCATCGTGCCGATTGGCGACCGGACGAAAGGACCCGATGGCGATCCTTGGGGGTTTCGGCATCCCCACAATCTCTAAATCAACAACGGCACCACTGCCGCAGCAGCTCTGGTCGTGTTGTTGTTTTTAAATCGCATCACCTCGTTCAACTGCAATCGTCCTTCATCACTACTCACTCAAATAAAAAAAAAAAATGAAAGGCTTAAAGGGACAGAAAAGTAAGAAGTGTCTACAGCGGAAACACGTCCTCTATTTCCAAGTGCACCTCTTAAATATTTGAGGGCTGCACTAAAATTTCGTTGCGGTCCAACACCATCTTGAGGCCTCACTTGTTTTTCTTGACAGAGAATCAGATTAGATGTGATTAGAATCATGTGAATAAATTGTGATTAAGTGCTGTGATGATGTAAATAAGTTTATATTATAGTCTTGAATGTAGTAATTTATTATTTAGTGTCTTTATAAAAGTGATACTTATTTATCGTGCGGTTATTTATTGTTGTGCGTTGTGCTGCACTGTGCTGTGATGTGTTGTGATTTGAATATTAAACATTTTTAATTTGAAATTTTTTCACGTTTAGTCTGTAATATTTCTGATAAACTTTGAGATTTATCTAAAGCATATTTACTTATTGTGTTTTGTTAATAAATATCATAGACCAACGATTTCTTTTTTAATTTATTTACAATAAGTGATTGTCGATAAATAAGTCAATCGGTCTCCCCCGGGGGGCCCCCTACTCATTCTCGTCCACATTTATTCATAGAAAAATCACTTTCAATATTTTCTCTCTGGGATTTTTCTTTTCCAATTTTTCATTCCTTAAAAACTTACTTGGACTTCAAAAACGAACTTGAGAAACAAATTCGGGTTAGCACTTCTCAAGCGATGGCTTGCAGTGTATTTCATTATTATTTACAATACACGAGCTGGTTATTGTAACCGCGACTTATTGATTTGGTGTTTATACAACAATTAGATAAGATAATATACTCGTATATGGGTGCAATGCGCGTGTAGGGAGAATGCGGGAGGGAGTGCTATGTGGTCGCACTCGCGTGGCCCTCTTCTGCATTGCTGTAAAATGTAGGTATCGATTTAGTTATCATGTACTAAGCTAGATATGTAGAGGGCGATGCTGCGGGGTCGGTGGCGCGGGCAGCGGAAGCAATCCCATTGCGCAAGTACAGAGTCGCAGCCAGCAATGCAGGCCCGCCCACCCTCCGCCGAAATCTAGATTGACTGCAGTCGCATCAAGTGCGCCTATGCGCCCGGTCGTTCACTACATGAATTACGCGGCTCTTGACTAATATATGTGCTACAGGCGCTTAGGTGGAAGAAGAAGCAGATTAGGTTAGTAGATGCACTTTTAATATGTTTTATTATACTTTATGACGGCTCGAAAAATGGTTTCAGTTTAACGGTATACCATCTGCGGAGGTTTGCTATCTTGCCTAAGGTTGGGTTCCTTTTGTTCTGGCTTTCTGAATGTTTATCAGGTTTTGTGATCCGAATCAAGAATGCATAAACAATCACGGTAGTGTTTTTGGGACTGAACTTCTTCCGTGTCGATCTAGCCACCTAGACCGATCTGTCTGAGACTGGGGCTGAACAGAAGTGACGTGACTGTGGTGCGTTTGATAAAATAAAATATTACTGTCGGTCATGAAGTGTTGTTATAAAAGTGTTTGTGTAACGTCCGATAATTTAGTGTGGTGCTTTATGATGTGATGCAATATTTATTGAAAAGTTGTGAAATATTTATTTGTAATTTTTTGCTAATGATGATTTTTGATGCAAAATTGTATGTTTTGTTAATAAAAACACTATTGAAAATCTGTATACTTATTATCATTTAAAAACTTCACGTGAACGGAATTCTCGTTGACGTCCCACCGCGCTGCCTGTGTTTATATATTGTTGCTATATTCTTTATATAATAACAAGCTAGGTAGATAGAGATTCGTGGGTTGTGGTACGCGGGTAAGGCAAATACGGAGTAGGGTGCGGGGGAAGTTTCGGAAGTGATTTCGATCACATCATTGCGCATGCTCGTTGCCGCATACAATACTGCAGTGCCGCATACAATACTGCAGTGCCGCCTACTGCAACCTGCGTCTATCCAGTCATCAGGGATGCGTTCTTGCGCTCGAACGTGCATAACCAAAATACGCGAGTTGGTTGCAGTAAAGCTACATGGCCTTAAGGCATCTTAGGCAGCGGGAACATTGACTTATTGGCCAAGCAAGAATTAAAGGTCGAGCAGGTTTGTGCTTTTGATAGCCTTTATTATTTAATTGGCAGTTTAATTTATTTAGGGCTGTACTTAGAATAGGGGTTTATAAGAAGGCAATTCTTTGTAATATACTTATATTATAGGCTGGGAGTGTGAAGGGTTGATGGCGAGCTCGAGAACGAGGTTAGGTTGCTTATTTTCAATTTCTAAAATTAACTTCTTAGTGATTAGATATAGCTTTATTTTGAGTTATACGATGTAGTGGTTTTCGTGGAGTGTTCAACTTTAAATCACATAAATAAAAATAATTTGCCTCTACGTCAAAGATCGCGTTGGATTGCGTTAAATTTCCTCTTAATACTAATTTGCAAACCCACACCAGTCGCTGTAGGATCGCAAGTTCTGTAGTCTTTTTTTAAAATATGAATAAAATTTTAGTATCCAGTATTTGCTAGGCTGACTGGAAGAAATCGCCTAGTGCGATAAGGCCGCCAATTGTGTTTTTTTATTATATGGTTTCTTTTTGTAATTTTTTAATCTTGATGTGCAATACAGTACTTATATTAAATAAATAAATAAATTTTCAGCCACCGCTACTGTATCTATTGTGTCAATTTACTAAAATTCGTCTATAGAAAAAAATAGTAATAAAAATAATATAATATATAAATAATATAATATTTTCCGATGAGCTAAAGCGATGTTCAATCCGCATGGGATTGAGTAAATCTCTATTTTATGTAGGAGACTGGTAACGATAAAATTAAGATGAGGATAAAATGGTGATGCAGTGGGATCTTTGGTAGCACAATTCTACCATAGCATAAGCATAATCAGCCTTAATGTTCCCACTGCTGGGAGAGAGAAAGGCCGTAATCCACCACGCGGGCCCAGTTACTTTTACCGTTATTCTGGAACTTACCAATCGATTTGTGTAGTGGCTGGAGGTGAAGCAGAATGAAGACCTGAATGATGAAGATTCATTAAGTTTTATGTAAAGTGAAGTGTACAAAATAAATATTTAAGAAATGTGTGGTGTTCTGTTACTAATGTAATGTGATTGGAGTGTGAATAATATTTTAAAGTAACGTGCCGCGATGTGTTTTAACTTATTGTGATGTCGTGCATTGTGACAAAATACATAATTATATTTATTTGTGTTATAGTGATTGAATATTTTAAGTAGTGTATTATCACTGTCGTGATACGAGATGATAAAACGATTTGTGTTGTCATATGCTACGTTGTGATAATTTATTAAACTATTAAACATTATGTGATGTGATGTGATGTGTGGTGAAATTAACTGGTGATGAAATATATGTGTGTGTGTGTGTTATATATATGTGTGTATGAAAGTTCAGAACCACCTCGTGCTACTGACACCATCTTACATGATCACTGGAAACTTTCATTTCCTCACTGCTTCTCAAATAGGAAATCCACGATTTTTAGTAAACACTGGGAATTATTTTAATAAGACTCGTAATGCCCCCGACCAAGTAGTGCCCCAGTGACAGTAAAAATAGGCGTACAGTGCTAGAATTGGTTCGTAGTAGTTGCAGACAGCGAGCTACAGGAGGGCTGGGTACGACCAGCGGCAACCGTCGAAATGCTGCGCGTTCCAAGTAAGAGGCTTTTGCAAATGTGCTCTGCATTTTCATTGACAACTTCAAATATTATATTTCTACGTCTTCAACCCTGCCATATCAAATCTGTCTTTTCTATGCCACGCGATTAATACTATGAGCTAGTTGCGATTTCTTTGTTTTTATTTTTTTGCTTTGTGTTATTTCAATTTTAGGCTGTCGATAGTTTTTGACGGGATTTCTTGGAGTGAATTGAACATGCCTGTTCAAATATTCGCAAATTGATTCCTAGTCGATATTGTGATGTAAAATTGGTGTAGTTTTGTATATCAAGTGTCTGTGCAACTGGACAATATTGAAACAGGCGCGATCTCGATAAAATGGAGCTGAGAATTATATTGTAGTTTTGGACCTCAGCGAAGTTTGCCGAGAAGGTTGACTTGTTACATTAGAATAAAAACATTAGAATGTGCACACCCATAATCTAATCTAATGGTAAACAAAATTAACTATCCGTACGAAGACACAGCTTAAAGGAATTGGTATCCAAGTTGAAAACATTAACAAAATAAATAAGTTTGTATTACCTCCAAGAGATCTTTAACAGATCAGGAGAAATTCAGCAGAAAAAAATTGTCTACCCAGCGGGGCCCTGTTGTAATTTGAGTTCACACGCGCAAAAAAAGCACACCGTTTTATATAATTACTAGCTTTTGCCCGCGCGGCTTCGCTCCCGCTCTTCCCTACTTCAGCCTACTATACCCTACTCTACCCTACTATACCCTACTCTACCCTACCCTACTCTACTCAACTCTACCCTACTCTACCCTACCCTACTCTACTCTACCCTCCTCTACCTTACTCTACCCTACACTACCCTACTCTACCCTACTCTACCCTACACTACCCTAATTTTCATTTTTTTTCCATAAGAACCTTCTCCTCATAATAACGAACACAACAAAAAAAAAAATTAGCGAAATCGGTCCAGGCGTTGTTGAGTTATGCGCTTACCAACACATTTTGCGATTCATTTTCATATTATAGACTAGCTTTTGCCCGCGCGGCTTCGCTCCCGCTCATCCCTACTTCAGCCTACTATACCCTACTCTACCCTACTATACCCTACTCTACCCTACTCTACCCTACTCTACCCTACTCTACCCTACCCTACTCTACTCTACCCTACTCTACCCTCCTCTACCTTACTCTACCCTACACTACCCTACTCTACCCTACACTACCCTAATTTTCATTTTTTTTTCCATAAGAACCTTCTCCTCATAATAACGAACACAACAAAAAAAAAATTAGCAAAATCGGTCCAGGCGTTGTTGAGTTATGCGCTTACCAACACATTTTGCGATTCATTTTTATATTATAGATTACCAAAGTACCTTTGAGTTCTTCACTATTACTAAATTTTTCGCGAGTTTTCTACATTTTATTTTAAATAGAAAATAATCGTAATCGTAGCTTATCATACTACCCTGCTTGTGGGAATAAATTATTTGTGAGAACTCTGAGAATTTGAAGATGAGTAAAATTGAAGAACTGTATTGTGATTAAACTTTTTTCGTTCACAATTTTATTCGTATATAAATTATATTTTTCTTAAATTAATTAAAGTATAAAAATGTCTTTCTTCGATTTGATAATCGTGACGTCACAACACGGTAATCGATCTTATTCCCATTTGGAACGCATTGTACATGCCCCCAGGAATTAGGCTGTATTGATTTTGTAAATGTCTTCTGCGTCCTCCGCATTGCGCTATGCACATGCGCTGTACTTTTCCCCTTCATCTGCAACGCCCCACCCCGCATCGCTCTCGCCTCACGTAGATTGATTTATTCGTGTCGAGGTAGTCGTACAGTGTAGTTGTGTGTTGTGAAAAATGGTAATTGAATGGCGTTGTCGATTCTGTAAAAACCTGAGGTGAGCACAGCATGTTTATATTAGCCTCTGTATTCTTTGTCCCGTGTTGATTTAATCAGTGTGGAACGTTTTGGAACATAGCCGAAGAAAACCAAGCTTAATAATATTTCGTAAACCAGTGTTCATATTTATCTATTTTTGAGTAATTTTATATCGCAAAGGCGTATTTAAAGAAGGTTTGTTTGTTTGCATTAATGTTGGTTGGTTTATCCCAATGCTTTAGGATCTTTAATTAGATTAAAAAAAAAAAAGTGAAACTTGTCATTGTGCTCCGAATCGTCATTGATAATATTGATATACTATGCGTTCCGAAAGAAAATAGGATCGATTGCCATGTTGTGACGTCACGTCGTACTTTCAATACGAAGAAATTTTTGCAAAATTGAAGAACTCTGAGAATTCGAAGATGCGTAAAATTGAAGAACTGTATTGTGATTAAACGTTTTCGTTCACAATTTTATTCGTAAATAAATTAGGTATATTTTTCTTAAATTAATTAAAGTATAAAAATTTCTTTCTTCGATTTGATAATCGGCACGTCACAACACGGCAATCGATCTTATTCCCATTTGGAACGCATTGTACATGCCCCCGGGAATTAGGCTGTATTGATTTTGTAAATGTCTTCTGCGTCCTGCGCATTGCGCTATGCACATGCGCTGTACTGTTCCCCTTCATCTGCAGCGCCCCACCCCGCATCACTCTCGCCTCACGTAGATTGATTTATTCGTGCCGAGGTAGTCGTACAGTGTAGTTGTGTGTTGTGAAAAATGGTGAATGATTTGTGAAAACCTGAGGTGAGCACACCATGTTAGTATTGCCCGAAATGTGCTTTTTCCGATATTGACTTATTCAGTGGGCAACTTTTCGGATTACAGCCGAATAAAACCAAGTTCAATGATATTTAGTAAACCAGTGTTCATATGTTTTTGTTTTTGGGCAGTTTTATATCGCAAAAGCGTATTTCAAGAAGGTTCGTTTGTGTGCATTAATGTTGGTTGGTATGCTTTAGGATCTTTAATTAGAGTAAAAAAAAGAATGTGTAACTTGTCATTGTGCTCCGAATCTTCATTGGTAATATTGGTATACATGCCCCCGGGAATTAGGCTGTATTGATTTTGTAAATGTCTTCTGCGTCCTCCGCATTGCGCTATGCACATGCGCTGTACTTTTCCCCTTCATCTGTTACGCCCCACCTCGCAGCGCTCTCGCCTCACGTAGATTGATTTATTCGTGTCGAGGTAGTCGTACAGTGTAGTTGGGTGTTGTGAAAAATGGTATTTGAATGGCGTTGTCGATTCTGTAAAAACCTGAGGTGAGCACAGCATGTTTATATTAGCCTCGTGTGTTCTTTGTCACGAATTGATTTAATCAGTGTGGAACGTTTTGGAACATACCCGAAGAAAACCAAGCTTAATAATATTTCGTAAACTAGTGTTCATATTTTTCTATTTTTGAGTAGTTTTATATCGCAAAGGCGTATTTAAAGAAGGTTCGTTTCTGTGCAGTAATGTTGGTTGGTTTATCCCAATGCTTTAGGATCTTTAATTAGATTTAAAAAAAAAAAACGTGAATCTTGTCATTGTGCTCCGAATCGTCATTGATACTATTGATATATATTATGTAATATACGTTCCGAAAGAAAATAGGATCGATTACCATGTTGTGACGTCACGTCGTACTTTCAAATCAAAGAAATTTTTGCAAAATTGAAGAACTCTGAGAATTCGGAGATGAGTAAATTGAAGAACTGTATTGTGATTAAACTTTTTCCGTTCACAATTTTATTCGTAAATAAATAAAAAAATTCTAAAATTAATTTAAGTTTAAAAATTTCTTTCTTCGATTTGATAATCATCACGTCACAACACGGCAATCGATCTTATTCCCATTTGGAACGCATTGTACATGCCCCCGGGAATTAGGCTGTATTGATTTTGTAAATGTCTTCTGCGTCCTCCGCATTGCGCTATGCACATGCGCTGTACTGTTCCCCTTCATCTGCAGCGCCCCACCCCGCATCACTCTCGCCTCACGTAGATTGATTTATTCGTGCCGAGGTAGTCGTACAGTGTAGTTGTGTGTTGTGAAAAATGGTGAATGATTTGTGAAAACCTGAGGTGAGCACACCATGTTAGTATTGCCCGAAATGTGCTTTTTCCGATATTGACTTATTCAGTGGGCAACTTTTCGGATTACAGCCGAATAAAACCAAGTTCAATGATATTTAGTAAACCAGTGTTCATATGTTTTTGTTTTTGGGCAGTTTTATATCGCAAAAGCGTATTTCAAGAAGGTTCGTTTGTGTGCATTAATGTTGGTTGGTATCCACCAATGCTTTAGGATCTTTAATTAGAGTAAAAAAAAGAATGTGTAACTTGTCATTGTGCTCCGAATCTTCATTGGTAATATTGGTATACATGCCCCCGGGAATTAGGCTGTATTGATTTTGTAAATGTCTTCTGCGTCCTCCGCATTGCGCTATGCACATGCGCTGTACTTTTCCCCTTCATCTGCAGCGCCCCACCCCGCATCGCTCTCGCCTCACGTAGATTGATTTATTCGTGTCGAGGTAGTCGTACAGTGTAGTTGTGTGTTGTGAAAAATGGTAATTGAATGGCGTTGTCGATTCTGTAAAAACCTGAGGTGAGCACAGCATGTTTATATTAGCCTCGTGTGTTCTTTGTCCCGTATTGATTTAATCAGTGTGGAACGTTTTGGAACATAGCCGAAGAAAACCAAGCTTAATAATATTTCGTAAACTAGTGTTCATATTTTTCTATTTTTGAGTAGTTTTATATCGCAAAGGCGTATTTAAAGAAGGTTCGTTTGTGTGCAGTAATGTTGGTTGGTTTATCCCAATGCTTTAGGATCTTTAATTAGATTTAAAAAAAAAACGTGAATCTTGTCATTGTGCTCCGAATCGTCATTGATACTATTGATAATGTACTATACGTTCCGAAAGAAAATAGGATCGATTACCATGTTGTGACGTCACGTCGTACTTTCAAATCAAAGAAATTTTTGCAAAATTGAAGAACTCTGAGAATTCGGAGATGAGTAAATTGAAGAACTGTATTGTGATTAAACTTTTTTTGTTCACAATTTTATTCGTAAATAAATAAAAAAATTCTAAAATTAATTTAAGTTTAAAAATTTCTTTCTTCGATTTGATAATCATCACGTCACAACACGGCAATCGATCTTATTCCCATTTGGAACGCATTGTACATGCCCCCGGGAATTAGGCTGTATTGATTTTGTAAATGTCTTCTGCGTCCTGCGCATTGCGCTATGCACATGCGCTGTACTCTTCCCCTTCATCTGCAGCGCCCCACCCCGCATCACTCTCGCCTCACGTAGATTGATTTATTCGTGTCGAGGTAGTCGTACAGTGTAGTTGGGTGTTGTGAAAAATGGTATTTGAATGGCGTTGTCGATTCTGTAAAAACCTGAGGTGAGCACAGCATGTTTATATTAGCCTCGTGTGTTCTTTGTCACGAATTGATTTAATCAGTGTGGAACGTTTTGGAACATAGCCGAAGAAAACCAAGCTTAATAATATTTCCTAAACTAGTGTTCATATTTTTCTATTTTTGAGTAGTTTTATATCGCAAAGGCGTATTTAAAGAAGGTTCGTTTGTGTGCAGTAATGTTGGTTGGTTTATCCCAATGCTTTAGGATCTTTAATTAGATTTAAAAAAAAAAAAACGTGAATCTTGTCATTGTGCTCCGAATCGTCATTGATACTATTGATATATATTATGTAATATACGTTCCGAAAGAAAATAGGATCGATTACCATGTTGTGACGTCACGTCGTACTTTCAAATCAAAGAAATTTTTGCAAAATTGAAGAACTCTGAGAATTCGGAGATGAGTAAATTGAAGAACTGTATTGTGATTAAACTTTTTTCGTTCACAATTTTATTCGTAAATAAATAAAAAAATTCTAAAATTAATTTAAGTTTAAAAATTTCTTTCTTCGATTTGATAATCATCACGTCACAACACGGCAATCGATCTTATTCCCATTTGGAACGCATTGTACATGCCCCCGGGAATTAGGCTGTATTGATTTTGTAAATGTCTTCTGCGTCCTCCGCATTGCGCTATGCACATGCGCTGTACTGTTCCCCTTCATCTGCAGCGCCCCACCCCGCATCACTCTCGCCTCACGTAGATTGATTTATTCGTGCCGAGGTAGTCGTACAGTGTAGTTGTGTGTTGTGAAAAATGGTAATTGAATGGCGTTGTCGATTCTGTAAAAACCTGAGGTGAGCACAGCATGTTTATATTAGCCTCGTGTGTTCTTTGTCCCGTATTGATTTAATCAGTGTGGAACGTTTTGGAACATAGCCGAAGAAAACCAAGCTTAATAATATTTCGTAAACTAGTGTTCATATTTTTCTATTTTTGAGTAGTTTTATATCGCAAAGGCGTATTTAAAGAAGGTTCGTTTGTGTGCAGTAATGTTGGTTGGTTTATCCCAATGCTTTAGGATCTTTAATTAGATTTAAAAAAAAAACGTGAATCTTGTCATTGTGCTCCGAATCGTCATTGATACTATTGATAATGTACTATACGTTCCGAAAGAAAATAGGATCGATTACCATGTTGTGACGTCACGTCGTACTTTCAAATCAAAGAAATTTTTGCAAAATTGAAGAACTCTGAGAATTCGGAGATGAGTAAATTGAAGAACTGTATTGTGATTAAACTTTTTTTGTTCACAATTTTATTCGTAAATAAATAAAAAAATTCTAAAATTAATTTAAGTTTAAAAATTTCTTTCTTCGATTTGATAATCATCACGTCACAACACGGCAATCGATCTTATTCCCATTTGGAACGCATTGTACATGCCCCCGGGAATTAGGCTGTATTGATTTTGTAAATGTCTTCTGCGTCCTGCGCATTGCGCTATGCACATGCGCTGTACTCTTCCCCTTCATCTGCAGCGCCCCACCCCGCATCACTCTCGCCTCACGTAGATTGATTTATTCGTGCCGAGGTAGTCGTACAGTGTAGTTGTGTGTTGTGAAAAATGGTGAATGATTTGTGAAAACCTGAGGTGAGCACACCATGTTAGTATTGCCCGAAATGTGCTTTTTCGGATATTGACTTATTCAGTGGGCAACTTTTCGGATTACAGCCGAATAAAACCAAGTTCAATGATATTTAGTAAACCAGTGTTCATATGTTTTTATTTTTGGGCAGTTTTATATCGCAAAAGCGTATTTCAAGAAGGTTCGTTTTTGTGTATTAATGTTGGTTGGTATCCACCAATGCTTTAGGATCTTTAATTAGAGTAAAAAAAAAGAATGTGTAACTTGTCATTGTGCTCCGAATCTTCATTGGTAATATTGGTATACATGCCCCCGGGAATTAGGCTGTATTGATTTTGTAAATGTCTTCTGCGTCCTCCGCATTGCGCTATGCACATGCGCTGTACTTTTCCCCTTCATCTGCAACGCCCCACCCCGCATCGCTCTCGCCTCACGTAGATTGATTTATTCGTGTCGAGGTAGTCGTACAGTGTAGTTGTGTGTTGTGAAAAATGGTGAATGATTTGTGAAAACCTGAGGTGAGCACACCATGTTAGTATTGCCCGAAATGTGCTTTTTCGGATATTGACTTATTCAGTGGGCAACTTTTCGGATTACAGCCGAATAAAACCAAGTTCAATGATATTTAGTAAACCAGTGTTCATATGTTTTTATTTTTGGGCAGTTTTATATCGCAAAAGCGTATTTCAAGAAGGTTCGTTTTTGTGTATTAATGTTGGTTGGTATCCACCAATGCTTTAGGATCTTTAATTAGAGTAAAAAAAAGAATGTGTAACTTGTCATTGTGCTCCGAATCTTCATTGGTAATATTGGTATACATGCCCCCGGGAATTAGGCTGTATTGATTTTGTAAATGTCTTCTGCGTCCTCCGCATTGCGCTATGCACATGCGCTGTACTTTTCCCCTTCATCTGCAACGCCCCACCCCGCATCGCTCTCGCCTCACGTAGATTGATTTATTCGTGTCGAGGTAGTCGTACAGTGTAGTTGTGTGTTGTGAAAAATGGTAATTGAATGGCGTTGTCGATTCTGTAAAAACCTGAGGTGAGCACAGCATGTTTATATTAGCCTCGTGTGTTCTTTGTCCCGTATTGATTTAATCAGTGTGGAACGTTTTGGAACATAGCCGAAGAAAACCAAGCTTAATAATATTTCGTAAACTAGTGTTCATATTTTTCTATTTTTGAGTAGTTTTATATCGCAAAGGCGTATTTAAAGAAGGTTCGTTTGTGTGCAGTAATGTTGGTTGGTTTATCCCAATGCTTTAGGATCTTTAATTAGATTTAAAAAAAAAACGTGAATCTTGTCATTGTGCTCCGAATCGTCATTGATAATATTGATATACTATGCGTTCCGAAAGAAAATAGGATCGATTGCCATGTTGTGACGTCATGTCGTACTTTCAAATCGAAGAAATTTTTGCAAAATTGAAGAACTCTGAGAATTCGGAGATGAGTAAAATTGAAAAACTGCATTGTGATTAAACTTTTTTCGTTCACAATTTTATTCGTAAATAAATAAAAAAATTCTAAAATTAATGTTAGTTTAAAAATTTCTTTCTTCGATTTGATAATCGTCACGTCACAACACGGCAATCGATCTTATTCCCATTTGGAACGCATTGTACATGCCCCCGGGAATTAGGCTGTATTGATTTTGTAAATGTCTTCTGCGTCCTGCGCATTGCGCTATGCACATGCGCTGTACTGTTCCCCTTCATCTGCAACGCCCCACCCCGCATCGCTCTCGCCTCACGTAGATTGATTTATTCGTTTCGAGGTAGTCGTACAGTGTAGTTGTGTGTTGTGAAAAATGGTAATTGAATGGCGTTGTCAATTCTGTGAAAACCTGAGGTGAGCACAGCATGTTAATATTAGCCTATGTATTCTTTGTCTCGTATTGATTTAATCAGTGTGGAACGTTTTGGAACATAGCCGAAGAAAACCAAGCTTAATAATATTTCGTAAACCAGTGTTCATATTTTTCTATTTTTGAATAGTTTTATATCGCAAAGGCGTATTTCAAGAAGGTTCGTTTGTGTGCATTAATGTTGGTTGGTTTATCCCACGGAACAGTAAAAACAGTGGAAGTAGCTTGAGAAAATGTTTGTTCCAGAACCGGTGTCGCCAAACTCATACATTTACAATTTACTCTTACTGCCAACCCAAAAATATGATTGGCTGAAAACTAAAACAGGGCGTAGACGAAATGCAAAAAAAAATGTTATACGAAATGCAACTTTAATTTCAAAAGTCTATAAATCAAATTGACAAAAACAAGAAAGAAATACATCTCTTACTACCAAGTACCGCCACTCGTCGCTAGATGCCATTGTTCAGTATATAATATTCAGTATGAACTTTAATTGACCTAAAAATAAGATTGGTATTTGAATGGCTGGTATCACTGACACGAATGCAGGCTGCTACTCAGATAGGAAAGTAACCTTATTCGATCGAAATAATATCGATTGTATGAAAACGTATTTAAACATATCATGCAAAAAAAAAAATGTATGCGATAGTGTGATAGTATTAAAATTATGAAATTAATATGATTAAAGGCAATTTTTAAACGTAGTAAAAAGGGTATTTATTTGCATAGTACATGAATTATCATCATCTCAGCTGAAATCATCGCCATCGCCCACTGCTAAACATAAGAATATTAAGTATAATTCAAACGCCCTATGTTGTTCCTAACTCTTTAACTAAATTTATTTAAAATACATCACAAATATCATACCACAATTTTTATTTTATTATATTTTTTAATTTAATAATTATCTGTATTATATTACTTACAAAAACTATTAAACTATAATATATATTTTTAAAAGGCAATGTAAAACATATTATACATATCGATTGAATTTATCGATAAAGTCACGCACTATTTGGATAGTGTCAAAAGTATAGGTAGACTAACGAATATTCCAGAAAAGCTAATAACCGAGAAAAGAAAATCAACTTTGTTTTGATGTAACTAAGGACTAGTTTTGTTTGTATATCATGCGCAATGTTTCACGTAATTTTATTTTTTCATTTTATTAAAATAAATCCGAAAATAATACTTTTCGGTGGTATGATACACCTCCATGAGTTAGATTTTTAGTCCGACTATGGTTTTTAAAGTACAGTATGGGACAATAAGGCATTTTAATATTATTTTTCGTTAATTATTATGTTGCGCAGTCTAGTTAGAGAATAAGAGCGCTTGAACAGCAAGTGCGCAACGCGATTCTTACTAGCGGCGACAGTGCCACGCCTACTTACTTCTTCCACTGTTTTTACTGTTCCGTGGTTTATCCCAATGCTTTAGGATCTTTAATTAGAATTAAAAAAATAACGTGAAACTTGTCATTGTGCTCCGAAACTTCATTGATAATATTGATATACTATGCGTTCCGAATGAAAATAGGATCGATTGCCATATTGTGACGTCACGTCGTACTTTCAAATCGAAGAAATTTTTGCAAAATTGAAGAACTCGGAGAATTCGAAGATGCGTAAAATTGAAGAACTGTATTGTGATTAAACGTTTTCGTTCACAATTTTATTCGTAAATAAATTAGGTATATTTTTCTTAAATTAATTAAAGTATAAAAATTTTTTTCTTCGATTTGATAATCGGCACGTCACAACACGGCAATCGATCTTATTCCCATTTGGAACGCATTGTACATGCCCCCGGGAATTAGGCTGTATTGATTTTGTAAATGTCTTCTGCGTCCTCCGCATTGCGCTATGCACATGCGCTGTACTTTTCCCCTTCATCTGCAACGCCCCACCCCGCTTCGCTCTCGCCTCACGTAGATTGATTTATTCGTGTCGAGGTAGTCGTACAGTGTAGTTGTGTGTTGTGAAAAATGGTGAATGATTTGTGAAAACCTGAGGTGAGCACACCATGTTAGTATTACCCTAAATGTGCTGTTTTCGATATTGACTTATTCAGTGGGTAACTTTTCGGTTTACGCATAAAACCAAGTTCAATGATATTTAGTAAACCAGTGTTCATATGTTTTTATTTTTGAGCAGTTTCATATCGCAAAAGCGCATTTCAAGAAGGGTCGTTTGTGTGCATTAATATTGGTCGGTTTCCACCAATGCTTTAGGATCTTTAATTAGAGTAAAAAATAATAATGTATAACTTGTCATTGTGCTCCGAATCTTCATTGGTAATATTGGTATACATGCCCCCGGGAATTAGGCTGTATTGATTTTGTAAATGTCTTCTGCGTCCTGCGCATTGCGCTATGCACATGCGCTGTACTCTTCCCCTTCATCTGCAGCGCCCCACCCCGCATCACTCTCGTCTCACGTAGATTGATTTATTCGTGTCGAGGTAGTCGAACAGTGTAGTCGTGTGTTGTGAAAAATGGTGACTGATTTGTGAAAACCTGAGGTGAGCACACCATGTTAGTATTGCCCTAAATGTGCTGTTTCCGATATTGACTTATTCAGTGGGTAACTTTTCGGTATTACAGCCGAATAAAACCAAGTTCAATGATATTTAGTAAACCAGTGTTCATATGTTTTCATTTTTGAGCAGTTTCATATCGCAAAAACGTATTTCAAGAAGGGTCGTTTGTGTGCATTAATGTTGGTTGGTATCCATCAATGCTTTAGGATCTTTAATTAGAGTAAAAAATAATAATGTGTAACTTGTCATTGTGCTCCGAATCTTCATTGGTAATATTGGTATACATGCCCCCGGGAATTAGGCTGTATTGATTTTGTAAATGTCTTCTGCGTCCTGCGCATTGCGCTATGCACATGCGCTGTACTCTTCCCCTTCATCTGCAGCGCCCCACCCCGCATCACTCTCGCCTCACGTAGATTGATTTATTCGTGTCGAGGTAGTCGAACAGTGTAGTCGTGTGTTGTGAAAAATGGTGAATGATTTGTGAAAACCTGAGGTGAGCACTCCATGTTAGTATTGCCCGAAATGTGCTTTTTCCGATATTGACTTATGCAGTGGGCAACTTTTCGGATTACAGCCGAATAAAACCAAGTTCAATGATATTTAGTAAACCAGTGTTCATATGTTTTTATTTTTGAGCAGTTTCATATCGCAAAAGCGCATTTCAAGAAGGGTCGTTTGTGTGCATTAATGTTGGTTGGTATCCACCAGTGCTTTAGGATCTTTAATTAGAGTAAAAAAAATAATGTGTAACTTGTCATTGTGCTCCGAATCTTCATTGGTAATATTGGTATATATGCCCCCGGGAATTAGGCTGTATTGATTTTGTAAATGTCTTCTGCGTCCTCCGCATTGCGCTATGCACATGCGCTGTACTTTTCCCCTTCATCTGCAACGCCCCACCCCGCTTCGCTCTCGCCTCACGTAGACTGATTTATTCGTGTCGAGGTAGTCGTACGGTGTAGTTGTGTGTTGTGAAAAATGGTGAATGATTTGTGAAAACCTGAGGTGAGCACAGCATGTTTATATTAGCCTCGTGTGTTCTTTGTCCCGTATTGATTTAATCAGTGTGGAACGTTTTGGAACATAGCCGAAGAAAACCAAGCTTAATAATATTTCGTAAACTAGTGTTCATATTTTTCTATTTTTGAGTAGTTTTATATCGCAAAGGCGTATTTAAAGAAGGTTCGTTTGTGTGCAGTAATGTTGGTTGGTTTATCCCAATGCTTTAAGATCTTTAATTAGAGTACAAAAAATAATGTGTAACTTGTCATTGTGCTCCGAATCTTCATTGGTAATATTGGTATACATGCCCCCGGGAATTAGGCTGTATTGATTTTGTAAATGTCTTCTGCGTCCTCCGCATTGCGCTATGCACATGCGCTGTACCTTTCCCCTTCATCTGTTACGCCCCACCCCGTATCGCTCTCGCTTCACGTATATTGATTTATTCGTGTCGAGGTAGTCGAACAGTGTAGTCGTGTGTTGTGAAAAATGGTGACTGATTTGTGAAAACCTGAGGTGAGCACACCATGTTAGTATTACCCTAAATGTGCTGTTTCCGATATTGACTTATTCAGTGGGTAACTTTTCGGTATTACAGCCGAATAAAACCAAGGTCAATGATATTTAGTAAACCAGTGTTCATATGTTTTTATTTTTGAGCAGTTTCATATCGCAAAAACGTATTTCAAGAAGGGTCGTTTGTGTGCATTAATGTTGGTTGGTATCCACCAATGCTTTAGGATCTTTAATTAGAGTAAAAAAAAAATAATGTGTAACTTGTCATTGTGCTCCGAATCTTCATTGGTAATATTGGTATATATGCCCCCGGGAATTAGGCTGTATTGATTTTGTAAATGTCTTCTGCGTCCTCCGCATTGCGCTATGCACATGCGCTGTACTTTTCCCCTTCATCTGCAACGCCCCACCCCGCTTCGCTCTCGCCTCACGTAGACTGATTTATTCGTGTCGAGGTAGTCGTACAGTGTAGTTGTGTGTTGTGAAAAATGGTAATTGAATGGCGTTGTCAATTCTGTGAAAACCTGAGGTGAGCACAGCATGTTAATGTTAGCCTACGTGTTCTTTTTCCCGTATTGATTTAATCAGTGTGGAACGTTTTGGAACATAGCCGAAGAAAACCAAGCTTAATAATATTTCGTAAACCAGTGTTCATATTTTTCTATTTTTGAGTAGTTTTATATCGCAAAGGCGTATTTCAAGAAGCTTTGTTTGTGTGCATTAATGTTGGTTGGTTTATCCCAATGCTTTAGGATCTTTAATTAGAGTAATATACTATGCGTTCCGAATGAAAATAGGATCGATTGCCATGTTGTGACGTCACGTCGTACTTTCAAATCGAAGAAACTTTTGCAAAATTGAAGAACTCTGAGAATTCGAAGATGAGTAAAATTGAAGAACTGTATTGTAATTAAACTTTTTTCGTTCACAATTTTATTCGTAAATAAATTTATTTTTTGTTAAATAAATTTAAGTATAAAAATTTATTTCTTCGATTTGATAATCGGCACGTCACAACATGGCAATCGATCTTATTCCCATTTGGAACGCATTGTACATGCCCCCGGGAATTAGGCTGTATTGATTTTGTAAATGTCTTCTGTGTCCTCCGCATTGCGCTATGCACATGCGCTGTACTTTTCCCCTTCGTCTGTTACGCCCCACCCCGCATCGCTCTCGCCTCACGTAGATTGATTTATTCGTGTCGAGGTAGTCGAACAGTGTAGTCGTGTGTTGTGAAAAATGGTGACTGATTTGTGAAAACCTGAGGTGAGCACACCATGTTAGTATTGCCCTAAATGTGCTGTTTCCGATATTGACTTATTCAGTGGGTAACTTTTCGGTATTACAGCCGAATAAAACCAAGTTCAATGATATTTAGTAAACCAGTGTTCATATGTTTTCATTTTTGAGCAGTTTCATATCGCAAAAGCGCATTTCAAGAAGGGTCGTTTGTGTGCATTAATGTTGGTTGGTATCCATCAATGCTTTAGGATCTTTAATTAGAGTAAAAAATAATAATGTGTAACTTGTCATTGTGCTCCGAATCTTCATTGGTAATATTGGTATACATGCCCCCGGGAATTAGGCTGTATTGATTTTGTAAATGTCTTCTGTGTCCTGCGCATTGCGCTATGCACATGCGCTGTACTCTTCCCCTTCATCTGCAGCGCCCCACCCCGCATCACTCTCGCCTCACGTAGATTGATTTATTCGTGTCGAGGTAGTCGAACAGTGTAGTCGTGTGTTGTGAAAAATGGTGAATGATTTGTGAAAACCTGAGGTGAGCACTCCATGTTAGTATGGCCCGAAATGTGCTTTTTCCGATATTGACTTATGCAGTGGGCAACTTTTCGTATTACAGCCGAATAAAACCAAGTTCAATGATATTTAGTAAACCAGTGTTCATATGTTTTTATTTTTGAGCAGTTTCATATCGCAAAAGCGCATTTCAAGAAGGGTCGTTTGTGTGCATTAATGTTGGTTGGTATCCATCAATGCTTTAGGATCTTTAATTAGAGTAAAAAATAATAATGTGTAACTTGTCATTGTGCTCCGAATCTTCATTGGTAATATTGGTATACATGCCCCCGGGAATTAGGCTGTATTGATTTTGTAAATGTCTTCTGCGTCCTCCGCATTGCGCTATGCACATGCGCTGTACTTTTCCCCTTCATCTGCAACGCCCCACCCCGCTTCGCTCTCGCCTCACGTAGACTGATTTATTCGTGTCGAGGTAGTCGTACGGTGTAGTTGTGTGTTGTGAAAAATGGTGAATGATTTGTGAAAACCTGAGGTGAGCACAGCATGTTTATATTAGCCTCGTGTGTTCTTTGTCCCGTATTGATTTAATCAGTGTGGAACGTTTTGGAACATAGCCGAAGAAAACCAAGCTTAATAATATTTCGTAAACTAGTGTATATATTTTTCTATTTTTGAGTAGTTTTATATCGCAAAGGCGTATTTAAAGAAGGTTCGTTTGTGTGCATTAATGTTGGTTGGTTTATCCCAATGCTTTAAGATCTTTAATTAGAGTAAAAAAATAATGTGTAACTTGTCATTGTGCTCCGAATCTTCATTGGTAATATTGGTATATATGCTCCCGGGAATTAGGCTGTATTGATTTTGTAAATGTCTTCTGCGTCCTCCGCATTGCGCTATGCACATGCGCTGTACCTTTCCCCTTCATCTGTTACGCCCCACCCCGTATCGCTCTCGTTTCACGTATATTGATTTATTCGTGTCGAGGTAGTCGAACAGTGTAGTCGTGTGTTGTGAAAAATGGTGACTGATTTGTGAAAACCTGAGGTGAGCACACCATGTTAGTATTGCCCTAAATGTGCTGTTTCCCATATTGACTTATTCAGTGGGTAACTTTTCGGTATTACAGCCGAATAAAACCAAGTTCAATGATATTTAGTAAACCAGTGTTCATATGTTTTTATTTTCGAGCAGTTTCATATCGCAAAAACGTATTTCAAGAAGGGTCGTTTGTGTGCATTAATGTTGGTTGGTATCCACCAATGCTTTAGGATCTTTAATTAGAGTAAAAAATAATAATGTGTAACTTGTCATTGTGCTCCGAATCTTCATTGGTAATATTGGTATATATGCCCCCGGGAATTAGGCTGTATTGATTTTGTAAATGTCTTCTGCGTCCTCCGCATTGCGCTATGCACATGCGCTGTACTTTTCCCCTTCATCTGCAACGCCCCACCCCGCTTCGCTCTCGCCTCACGTAGACTGATTTATTCGTGTCGAGGTAGTCGTACAGTGTAGTTGTGTGTTGTGAAAAATGGTAATTGAATGGCGTTGTCAATTCTGTGAAAACCTGAGGTGAGCACAGCATGTTAATATTAGCCTACGTGTTCTTTTTCCCGTATTGATTTAATCAGTGTGGAACGTTTTGGAACATAGCCGAAGAAAACCAAGCTTAATAATATTTCGTAAACCAGTGTTCATATTTTTCTATTTTTGAGTAGTTTTATATCGCAAAGGCGTATTTCAAGAAGCTTTGTTTGTGTGCATTAATGTTGGTTGGTTTATCCCAATGCTTTAGGATCTTTAATTAGAGTAATATACTATGCGTTCCGAATGAAAATAGGATCGATTGCCATGTTGTGACGTCACGTCGTACTTTCAAATCGAAGAAACTTTTGCAAAATTGAAGAACTCTGAGAATTCGAAGATGAGTAAAATTGAAGAACTGTATTGTAATTAAACTTTTTTCGTTCACAATTTTATTCGTAAATAAATTAATTTTTTCTTAAATTAATTTAAGTATAAAAATTTATTTCTTCGATTTGATAATCGGCACGTCACAACACGGCAATCGATCTTATTCCCATTTGGAACGCATTGTACATGCCCCCGGGAATTAGGCTGTATTGATTTTGTAAATGTCTTCTGTGTCCTCCGCATTGCGCTATGCACATGCGCTGTACTTTTCCCCTTCGTCTGTGACGCCCCACCCCGCATCGCTCTCGCCTCACGTAGATTGATTTATTCGTGTCGAGGTAGTCGAACAGTGTAGTTGTGTGTTGTGAAAAATGGTGACTGATTTGTGAAAACCTGAGGTGAGCACTCCATGTTAGTATTGCCCGAAATGTGCTTTTTCCGATATTGACTTATGCAGTGGGCAACTTTTCGGATTACAGCCGAATAAAACCAAGTTCAATGATATTTAGTAAACCAGTGTTCATATGTTTTTATTTTTGAGCAGTTTCATATCGCAAAAGCGCATTTCAAGAAGGGTCGTTTGTGTGCATTAATGTTGGTTGGTATCCATCAATGCTTTAGGATCTTTAATTAGAGTAAAAAATAATAATGTGTAACTTGTCATTGTGCTCCGAATCTTCATTGGTAATATTGGTATACATGCCCCCGGGAATTAGGCTGTATTGATTTTGTTAATGTCTTCTGCGTCCTCCGCATTGCGCTATGCACACGCGCTGTACTTTTCCCCTTCATCTGCAATGCCCCACCCCGCTTCGCTCTCGCCTCACGTAGATTGATTTATTCGTGTCGAGGTAGTCGTACAGTGTAGTTGTGTGTTGTGAAAAATGGTGACTGATTTGTGAAAACCTGAGGTGAGCACTCCATGTTAGTATTGCCCGAAATGTGCTTTTTCCGATATTGACTTATGCAGTGGGCAACTTTTCGGATTACAGCCGAATAAAACCAAGTTCAATGATATTTAGTAAACCAGTGTTCATATGTTTTTATTTTTGAGCAGTTTCATATCGCAAAAGCGCATTTCAAGAAGGGTCGTTTGTGTGCATTAATGTTGGTTGGTATCCATCAATGCTTTAGGATCTTTAATTAGAGTAAAAAATAATAATGTGTAACTTGTCATTGTGCTCCGAATCTTCATTGGTAATATTGGTATACATGCCCCCGGGAATTAGGCTGTATTGATTTTGTAAATGTCTTCTGCGTCCTGCGCATTGCGCTATGCACATGCGCTGTACTCTTCCCCTTCATCTGCAGCGCCCCACCCCGCATCACTCTCGCCTCACGTAGATTGATTTATTCGTGTCGAGGTAGTCGAACAGTGTAATCGTATGTTGTGAAAAATGGTGACTGATTTGTGAAAACCTGAGGTGAGCACACCATGTTAGTATTGCCCTAAATGTGCTGTTTCCGATATTGACTTATTCAGTGGGTAACTTTTCGGTATTACAGCCGAATAAAACCAAGTTCAATGATATTTAGTAAACCAGTGTTCATATGTTTTCATTTTTGAGCAGTTTCATATCGCAAAAGCGCATTTCAAGAAGGGTCGTTTGTGTGCATTAATGTTGGTTGGTATCCACCAATGCTTTAGGATCTTTAATTAGAGTAAAAAAAAATAATGTGTAACTTGTCATTGTGCTCCGAATCTTCATTGGTAATATTGGTATATATGCCCCCGGGAATTAGGCTGTATTGATTTTGTAAATGTCTTCTGTGTCCTCCGCATTGCGCTATGCACATGCGCTGTACTTTTCCCCTTCGTCTTTTACGCCCCACCCCGCATCGCTCTCGCCTCACGTAGATTGATTTATTCGTGTCGAGGTAGTCGAACAGTGTAGTCGTGTGTTGTGAAAAATGGTGACTGATTTGTGAAAACCTGAGGTGAGCACACCATGTTAGTATTGCCCTAAATGTGCTGTTTCCGATATTGACTTATTCAGTGGGTAACTTTTCGGTATTACAGCCGAATAAAACCAAGTTCAATGATATTTAGTAAACCAGTGTTCATATGTTTTCATTTTTGAGCAGTTTCATATCGCAAAAGCGCATTTCAAGAAGGGTCGTTTGTGTGCATTAATGTTGGTTGGTATCCATCAATGCTTTAGGATCTTTAATTAGAGTAAAAAATAATAATGTGTAACTTGTCATTGTGCTCCGAATCTTCATTGGTAATATTGGTATACATGCCCCCGGGAATTAGGCTGTATTGATTTTGTAAATGTCTTCTGCGTCCTGCGCATTGCGCTATGCACATGCGCTGTACTCTTCCCCTTCATCTGCAGCGCCCCACCCCGCATCACTCTCGCCTCACGTGGATTGATTTATTCGTGTCGAGGTAGTCGAACAGTGTAGTCGTGTGTTGTGAAAAATGGTGACTGATTTGTGAAAACCTGAGGTGAGCACACCATGTTAGTATTGCCCTAAATGTGCTGTTTCCGATATTGACTTATTCAGTGGGTAACTTTTCGATATTACAGCCGAATAAAACCAAGTTCAATGATATTTAGTAAACCAGTGTTCATATGTTTTTATTTTTGAGCAGTTTCATATCGCAAAAACGTATTTCAAGAAGGGTCGTTTGTGTGCATTAATGTTGGTTGGTATCCACCAATGCTTTAGGATCTTTAATTAGAGTAAAAAATAATAATGTGTAACTTGTCATTGTGCTCCGAATCTTCATTGGTAATATTGGTATATATGCCCCCGGGAATTAGGCTGTATTGATTTTGTAAATGTCTTCTGCGTCCTCCGCATTGCGCTATGCACATGCGCTGTACTTTTCCCCTTCATCTGCAACGCCCCACCCCGCTTCGCTCTCGCCTCACGTAGACTGATTTATTCGTGTCGAGGTAGTCGTACGGTGTAGTTGTGTGTTGTGAAAAATGGTGAATGATTTGTGAAAACCTGAGGTGAGCACAGCATGTTTATATTAGCCTCGTGTGTTCTTTGTCCCGTATTGATTTAATCAGTGTGGAACGTTTTGGAACATAGCCGAAGAAAACCAAGCTTAATAATATTTCGTAAACCAGTGTTCATATTTTTCTATTTTTGAGTAGTTTTATATCGCAAAGGCGTATTTAAAGAAGGTTCGTTTGTGTGCATTAATGTTGGTTGGTTTATCCCAATGCTTTAAGATCTTTAATTAGAGTAAAAAAAATAATGTGAAACTTGTCATTGTGCTCCGAATCTTCATTGGTAATATTGGTATACATGCTCCCGGGAATTAGGCTGTATTGATTTTGTAAATGTGTTCTGCGTCCTCCGCATTGCGCTATGCACATGCGCTGTACCTTTCCCCTTCATCTGTTACGCCCCACCCCGTATCGCTCTCGCTTCACGTATATTGATTTATTCGTGTCGAGGTAGTCGAACAGTGTAGTCGTGTGTTGTGAAAAATGGTGACTGATTTGTGAAAACCTGAGGTGAGCACACCATGTTAGTATTGCCCTAAATGTGCTGTTTCCGATATTGACTTATTCAGTGGGTAACTTTTCGGTATTACAGCCGATTAAAACCAAGTTCAATGATATTTAGTAAACCAGTGTTCATATGTTTTTATTTTTGAGCAGTTTCATATCGCAAAAACGTATTTCAAGAAGGGTCGTTTGTGTGCATTAATGTTGGTTGGTATCCACCAATGCTTTAGGATCTTTAATTAGAGTAAAAAAAAATAATGTGTAACTTGTCATTGTGCTCCGAATCTTCATTGGTAATATTGGTATATATGCCCCCGGGAATTAGGCTGTATTGATTTTGTAAATGTCTTCTGCGTCCTCCGCATTGCGCTATGCACATGCGCTGTAGTTTTCCCCTTCATCTGTTACGCCCCACCCCGCATCGCTCTCGCCTCACGTAGACTGATTTATTCGTGTCGAGGTAGTCGTACGGTGTAGTTGTGTGTTGTGAAAAATGGTGACTGATTTGTGAAAACCTGAGGTGAGCACACCATGTTAGTATTGCCCTAAATGTGCTGTTTCCGATATTGACTTATTCAGTGGGTAACTTTTCGGTATTACAGCCGAATAAAACCAAGTTCAATGATATTTAGTAAACCAGTGTTCATATGTTTTCATTTTTGAGCAGTTTCATATCGCAAAAGCGCATTTCAAGAAGGGTCGTTTGTGTGCATTAATGTTGGTTGGTATCCATCAATGCTTTAGGATCTTTAATTAGAGTAAAAAATAATAATGTGTAACTTGTCATTGTGCTCCGAATCTTCATTGGTAATATTGGTATACATGCCCCCGGGAATTAGGCTGTATTGATTTTGTAAATGTCTTCTGCGTCCTGCGCATTGCGCTATGCACATGCGCTGTACTCTTCCCCTTCATCTGCAGCGCCCCACCCCGCATCACTCTCGCCTCACGTGGATTGATTTATTCGTGTCGAGGTAGTCGAACAGTGTAGTCGTGTGTTGTGAAAAATGGTGACTGATTTGTGAAAACCTGAGGTGAGCACACCATGTTAGTATTGCCCTAAATGTGCTGTTTCCGATATTGACTTATTCAGTGGGTAACTTTTCGGTATTACAGCCGAATAAAACCAAGTTCAATGATATTTAGTAAACCAGTGTTCATATGTTTTTATTTTTGAGCAGTTTCATATCGCAAAAACGTATTTCAAGAAGGGTCGTTTGTGTGCATTAATGTTGGTTGGTATCCACCAATGCTTTAGGATCTTTAATTAGAGTAAAAAATAATAATGTGTAACTTGTCATTGTGCTCCGAATCTTCATTGGTAATATTGGTATATATGCCCCCGGGAATTAGGCTGTATTGATTTTGTAAATGTCTTCTGCGTCCTCCGCATTGCGCTATGCACATGCGCTGTACTTTTCCCCTTCATCTGCAACGCCCCACCCCGCTTCGCTCTCGCCTCACGTAGACTGATTTATTCGTGTCGAGGTAGTCGTACGGTGTAGTTGTGTGTTGTGAAAAATGGTGAATGATTTGTGAAAACCTGAGGTGAGCACAGCATGTTTATATTAGCCTCGTGTGTTCTTTGTCCCGTATTGATTTAATCAGTGTGGAACGTTTTGGAACATAGCCGAAGAAAACCAAGCTTAATAATATTTCGTAAACCAGTGTTCATATTTTTCTATTTTTGAGTAGTTTTATATCGCAAAGGCGTATTTAAAGAAGGTTCGTTTGTGTGCATTAATGTTGGTTGGTTTATCCCAATGCTTTAGGATCTTTAATTAGAGTAAAAAAAAATAATGTGTAACTTGTCATTGTGCTCCGAATCTTCATTGGTAATATTGGTATACATGCCCCCGGGAATTAGGCTGTATTGATTTTGTAAATGTCTTCTGCGTCCTCCGCATTGCGCTATGCACATGCGCTGTAGTTTTCCCCTTCATCTGTTACGCCCCACCCCGCATCGCTCTCGCCTCACGTAGACTGATTTATTCGTGTCGAGGTAGTCGTACGGTGTAGTTGTGTGTTGTGAAAAATGGTGACTGATTTGTGAAAACCTGAGGTGAGCACACCATGTTAGTATTGCCCGAAATGTGCTGTTTCCGATATTGACTTATTCAGTGGGTAACTTTTCGGTATTACAGCCGAATAAAACCAAGTTCAATGATATTTAGTAAACCAGTGTTCATATGTTTTTATTTTTGAGCAGTTTCATATCGCAAAAACGTATTTCAAGAAGAGTCGTTTGTGTGCATTAATGTTGGTTGGTATCCACCAATGCTTTAGGATCTTTAATTAGAGTAAAAAATAATAATTTGTAACTTGTCATTGTGCTCCGAATCTTCATTGGTAATATTGGTATATATGCCCCCGGGAATTAGGCTGTATTGATTGTGTAAATGTCTTCTGCGTCCTCCGCATTGCGCTCTGCACATGCGCTGTACTTTTCCCCTTCATCTGCAACGCCCCACCCCGCTTCGCTTTCGCCTCACGTAGACTGATTTATTCGTGTCGAGATAGTCGTACAGTGTAGTTGTGTGTTGTGAAAAATGGTAATTGAATGGCGTTGTCAATTCTGTGAAAACCTGAGGTGAGCACAGCATGTTAATATTAGCCTACATGTTCTTTGTCCCGTATTGATTTAATCAGTGTGGAACGTTTTGGAACATAGCCGAAGAAAACCAAGCTTAATAATATTTCGTAAACCAGTGTTCATATTTTTCTATTTTTGAGTAGTTTTATATCGCAAAGGCGTATTTCAAGAAGCTTTGTTTGTGTGCATTAATGTTGGTTGGTTTATCCCAATGCTTTAGGATCTTTAATTAGAGTAATATACTATGCGTTCCGAATGAAAATAGGATCGATTGCCATGTTGTGACGTCACGTCGTACTTTCAAATCGAAGAAACTTTTGCAAAATTGAAGAACTCTGAGAATTCGAAGATGAGTAAAATTGAAGAACTGTATTGTAATTAAACTTTTTTCGTTCACAATTTTATTCGTAAATAAATTAATTTTTTCTTAAATTAATTTAAGTATAAAAATTTATTTCTTCGCTTTGATAATCGGCACGTCACAACACGGCAATCGATCTTATTCCCATTTGGAACGCATTGTACATGCCCCCGGGAATTAGGCTGTATTGATTTTGTAAATGTCTTCTGTGTCCTCCGCATTGCGCTATGCACATGCGCTGTACTTTTCCCCTTCGTCTGTTACGCCCCACCCCGCATCGCTCTCGCCTCACGTAGATTGATTTATTCGTGTCGAGGTAGTCGAACAGTGTAGTCGTGTGTTGTGAAAAATGGTGACTGATTTGTGAAAACCTGAGGTGAGCACACCATGTTAGTATTGCCCTAAATGTGCTGTTTCCGATTTTGACTTATTCAGTGGGTAACTTTTCGAATTACAGCCGAATAAAACCAAGTTCTGTGATATTTAGTAAACCAGTGTTCATATGTTTTTATTTTTGGGCAGTTTTAAATCGCAAAAGCGTATTTCAAGGTTTGTTTGTGTGCATTAATGTTGGTTGGTATCCACCAATGCGTTCCGAATGAAAATAGGATCGATTGCCATGTTGTGACGTCACGTCGTACTTGCAAATCGAAGAAATTTTTGCAAAATTGAAGAACTCTGAGAATTCGGAGATGAGTAAAATTGAAAAACTGTATTGTGATTAAACTTTTTTCGTTCACAGTTTTATTCGTAAATAAATTAATTTTTCTTAAATTAATTAAAGTTTAAAAATTTCCTTCTTCGATTTGATAATCGGCACGTCACAACACGGCAATCGATCTTATTCCCATTTGGAACGCATTGTACATGCCCCCGGGAATTAGGCTGTATTGATTTTGTAAATGTCTTCTGCGTCCTCCGCATTGCGCTATGCACATGCGCTGTACTCTTCCCCTTCATCTGCAGCGCCCCACCCCGCATCGCTCTCGCCTCACGTAGGTTGATTTATTCGTGTCGAGGTAGTCGTACAGTGTAGTTGTGTGTTGTGAAAAACGGTGGATGATTTGACCTGAGGTGAGCACACCATGTTAGTACTGCCCGAAATGTGCTTTTTCTGATATTGACTTACTCAGTGGGCAACTTTTCGGATTACAGCCGAATAAAACCAAGTTCAATGATATTTGGTAAACCAGTGTTCATATGGTTTTGTTTTTGGGCAGTTTTATATCGCAAAAGCGTATTTCAAGAAGGTTCGTTTGTGTGCATTAATGTTGGTTGGTATCCACCAATGCTTTAGGATCTTCAATTAGAGTAAAAAAATAATGTGTAACTTGTCATTGTGCTCCGAATCTTCATTGGTAATATTGGTATACATGCCCCCGGGAATTAGGCTGTATAGATTTTGTAAATGTCTTCTGCGTCCTCCGCATTGCGCTATGCACATGCGCTGTACTTTTCCCCTTCATCTGTTACGCCCTACCCCGCATCACTCTCGTGTCGAGGTAGTCGTACAGTGTAGTTGTGTGTTGTGAAAAATGGTGAATGATTTGTGAAAACCTGAGGTGAGCACACCATGTTAGTATTGCCCTAAATGTGCTTTTTCCGATGTTGATTTATTTAGTGTGTATCTTTTCAGAACATGAAAACTAAGCTTAATAATATTTAGTAAACCAGTGTTATCTTTCTGTTTGTGAGTAGTATATCGCAAAGGCGTACTTCAAGAAGGTTCGTTTGTGTACATTCATGGTTTTTGGTATTCCCCAATGCTCTAGGATCTTTAAGTTAAAAAATAATGTGATTTTTGTCCTTGTGCTCCGAATCTTCATTGGTAATATTGATATACATGCCCCCGGGAATTAAGCTATTTTGGTTTTGTAAATGTCTTCTGCGTTCTCCGCATTGCGCTATGCACATGCGCTGTACGTTTTCCCCCTTCATCTGCAACGCCCCACCCGCATCGCTCTCGCCTCACGTAGATTTATTTTATTAGTCTCGAGGTAGTGTAACAGTGTAGTCGTGTGTTTTGAAAAATGGTAATTGAATGGAGTTGTCGATTCTGTGGAAACCTGAGGTGAGTACACCATGTGAAAATTCGATTACGACGACCTACCGCCCTGTCTCGATGACCAGGCAGGGATTCCTCACAGCACGTGAATTTACTTTTCTAGTTGATGGTCCGCTAAATATCTCATTAAGTTTATTGTTCTTTAAAAGCAGTTGATTATTTTTTATATGAAAATCATAAGTTTCCATTACAAAATAATCCTTTTTTTTTCGATTCGGAAAATCTTCTAAACTCAATTAGGGAATCGAATTATTTACATAGGTAGGTAAAATTTATAAGAAATTCTCGGTGTACAAATCCAACTCGCACTTGATCGTTTTTTATGTGTAGTAATACTTAGAACAAAAAATAATTTAAAAATTAAACAAACGCGGGATTGCTGACTTCAATACCGCAGATTTGTGCAATCGTGATTTTGAAGCGGGATTGGATTCCCTTATTGACATATCAAAGAATCAACTGGCATATTTTTCAATTATCTTTTTTTTTGTTTTCACTTTCGATAAGATAAATTCACAATTATTTTTGTAAAACACCCTTACATGATATATGACAGCGAAATATTATGTCATTTGTTTATTTGGAAATTTTTAATCATTCCTTCTCATATTCCGTGTCCAACCTCGGGCAAATGTCTTTTACCTTTTGTGTTTACACGTTTTATATTTAGACTATGCAAATTCATTGAAATTAATAAAATTAAGTTGTAACTTTTATAACCATTTTTTATATATTTTTATTTTCTCTCTTACAAGATGCTGTCATGTACTGGTCATATTCTGTGGTTATAGGACTTGTCACTTATCTGTGAAGAAATTCTTTTATTTTCTACTTTCATTAAAAAGAAAGATGATTTTTTTACTATTAATTCACGCTAAATACTCTCCAACGTTTGATGGTTTATTAACAGTCCGCACGTGTTATTGGCAAAATTGTGGTGTCTCTTCCACAAAGGCCATTAATTAAGAGTTGAAGTTGAAGTCATTTAGAAATTGCTTTTTATTTGTTGTCACAAAAGTAAAGATTTGTCATACGGCTGTATCTTCGAAACCATGCATTTTTGAATCACATATTCTAGGACTTTTAGTATTATTTTTCTTTATAGAATATAAACCTTGAGTTATGGAATATAATGGCACTAGTAACCAAACTGACATTTTATATTACCCACCATTACACACTAGTGCGATAACGTAGTTAAAACCATTTTGTTTTTCTAAGTCCTGTAAGCCATGTCTTCGTATGAATAGTTAATTTGTTTAGCATTAGAATATGGACGTACACACTCTAATGTGTTTGTAGTATTAGGCGGCAAAGTATCAAGTCCAATCAAGTCAACCTGCTCGGCAAACTTCGCTGAGATAGATATATTTACAATAAAATTCTCAACTTCTTTTACCGAGGTCGCGCCCGCTTCAATGATACCCCATATTGTCCAGTTTCGCAAACACTTGTGATACAAAACTGCATCAATTATAGATCTCATCCACTAAGAATCAATTTGCCAATGTAAAAGTAAAACAGCCACTGAACTATAGAGTTTTTGACGATTTGGACACAATATAGGTATCCGAACACAGTGTCCCAATTGACTCATTGTTTTTCACTGACGATTCGGACACATAGTTTACTACAGTCAGATAAAAATTTTTAAAATACAATATATCGGGGAAACATGCATTACCAAAACTATTTTAGACTGAATTTAAGGCGGCTACTTCGGGCAATATTTTTTTAATACTATATTTTAAAACGTTTTTTATCGGACTTTACCTACTAAGTAGCTTCAGGCGGTTTATTTTCATTAATTATTTTTCTTCACAAGTGTATTCAAGAACGGCGTATGATATACGTGAATATTGATGATTACTGTCCTCGGCTCTCTAAGACCATCGCCTTCGGCTCAGATCTAAATACCGTCTCATCAGTAATCTCCAACATTACACACTTGTATTGTGTATGTACTATTTTTATTCTTAACTAGCCGACCCGGCAGACTTTGTAGGTACTGCCTAATAGTCCCTTTAGCTAAGCTGTTAAAGGAAAAATGGAATGGGAAGGAAATATGATTTAATCATATTTAACCATTACACGTTTGCTGTACGGACTTTAAAAGACGGGCCCCTGAGTTTGTTTCGGTGTTTCATCTAGTTTAAACCGACGAAAAATATATATAATATAATTTACTATTTCCATATTGTTTCAGAACTCAAATTCGTACCACCTTGAAGAAGAAGGCGTTCGAAGACGCCGGCATTCCCATTCCTACCCGGCAGGTCAGTAGTACTGTCACCAGCCATAAGAAGCCGGTACCTCACGTTGCGCCAGTCACCTGTGCGGCGCCGGTACCTCGTTTGGCGTTAGTACCTCGTATGGCGCCGGTCGCCCGCGTGGCGCCAGTGCCACTGAGCGCCATTCATCCGCCCCCGCTACCACCACCTACAGCGTTGGGCCAGAACGCAGAGGTTTATAAATCACTGACTAAGCAACCAATTAGTTTCTTTTTTTTTGTTAGTTGTGACGTCTTTTTTCTTCAAAAGGTTGCATGAGCCATTTTATTTTGTTAGGCTTTTTTGTGAGTATTATTATTATTTGTTCAGTTTTGAACAGATAATTTATTATGTGGAGATAAATATTTTCGTTATCATCATTATGGACAACCTAGACTACAATTATATGATTTTTATAATACTTTAGTGATATAAAGAAGGGGAAAGAATTTGTGAGATGTTTAATGAAAACTTTGTTGAACCTTTTGGTTCGCTTTGTACCCTATCTTGTATTAAAAAGAGATTAGAATTAGCCAAAAAATTCGTTTCCACCACCCCACCTGTCGCCCACTACTGGGCATAAGCCCCTTGTTTCTTGTGCCAAATCCACAGGGACCTATGGTACCCTCATCCAGGTCCTACCTGGGAATCTATTTTAGCTTGTTAGTGAATAAGGAAATTGTAAAAGTAGGTCATTCGATTAGTTAACATTTGATTTGTTTCATGTACTTAAAACTTCAATATTTTTTTGTAGATTTTCGTGGTAGCATTAATTTAATTAATTAATTTAATATTGCCTTTATGTTGTAGTATTGGTATCATAGATAACTATAAGAAATTTCTATAATTGGTATCAACAACTCATCTATTTCAGTTCACATCAAGCATAGCAATTACTCTAACAAATTAATTTGGAAAAATCACCCAGTCAGTACTTATAATTATATACTTTAGAAACTTATACTACCCCTGGAAATGTACAAGTTTCTTTAGTTCATTCTCTCTTATTGTCTTTCTATCGTGTCTCTAATGACGGTATAGGTATTCGAAAGAAGTAAACTATATAAATATTATCATAGTAAATTCATTACTATTGGCGGAAGTAGTAATATGTATAGCTATCCGATTCCGTTTCATCATGCCGAACTCGCAACGAACATGCTTATACCAACAAAATATGATTGAATTTAGATGAGTTGTAGTATATTTTCAATTATTTATTTTTATAGAAATTGGAAACACAGTTTAACTTGCTAAGGGAACCAATTAAGGTCATGCACATTTTGAAGGGTTTTTTCCCGGTGAGCAGTCCTTTATATCCCTTTACCAATGCTATCGCACTTAGTGCATCCCTGAATTGATCTAGTCTAGTTTGTTCAGTGATACAGCACAATGTATTGTTATAAGTAGTAGTTTTGTTGCACATTTTTCTTTAATTTAATATTTTATATAAAAAAACAGCGCATTGCTAAATATTGCTTCAGCTCGTTATGTCACTAGAAAAGTATGAGTAGTACTTGAATCCTCATTACCTTGAATTAAATCTCTGTTTGCATTCTCATGGTTGTAAAGTCAGGAAATTTTTACTTTGTACCACAATTGACAGCAATTCCCAGTTAACTGATACACTACTCTAATTGATACTGTCTGTCACTCAGACAAATAGGCCTTGTCATTATTATGATGTACAATTTATTATTATTGATATTCAACTATAAGGAGAAAAATAACATATTTCCCTGAGTGAACCTCTCTTCGTATTTGGTAATAATTTATGATTTTTTCAGGTTACCTTAAACATGCTGAATGCTTCTGAGAATGAGGATGTCGATGGTCTTGGCAGTGACGTCAAACTGGAGTTTGAGTCGACAAATGACGAAGTGGCCACCTGATGCGAAACATCTTTTGATTTTTACTAAGTTACTCGTTGTTTGGTGTCATAGGTTAAGAGGCAACTAAACGGACTGTTACTGAGCAATGGGAATCTTCACATCCCTGCCAGTTGAACGATCGACTTCGAGCCCTGCTCAAGTAAAGCCCTCTTTAAAATCAGCTATGGTATATGACGGGTTGATTAAGCTCCAGCTCCCCCTTGGGGCTGAAGAACAATACGTTCAAATAAATAGTTTTAACTTCCCTTTATGATCATAATTTTTACCTCAGGGTTTGCTGGGTTACGAGGCACTCATTTTTCGACCCTGCGGTATTTCATGCTGTCTTAGCATCTGTACTCATTTTTTTTGCCTTATCCGTTTTCCTTCATGCTGTGATCGCATATTTTACTCTTGTCCCTAGAACACCCGTCTGTTTTCAGTTCTTTCTTTGCACCCCCGTTCGGCTGAAAGGATACTGAATACTTCCATTACTCCATTACTATATTGCAAACTATATTTTGATCAAAGAGCGCTTCCTGCTGCATGGTTATTACGAATACCAGCCTCATTTCAGCTGGTATTCGTAATAACGATGCAGCAGGAAGCGCTCCTTGGATCAAATAGTTATAAGAACATAAAGTGTTTGAAATCTTAGTTTTAGTAAAATTCCACCCTTAATTTCCAAAATCTCGTTTGTTTATTGAATATTTTAGTCTCAAAAGTTTTTATCTCCAGGTCTATGTAATTTTTTCAAATTGTTTTACGTTTCCAATAGGAAAATAGTTAAAATTAATTAAATTCTTTTATTAAAATTAGCCTTATTTTTGCTTTCTTCTTGTAACAATAGTTGCATTACGATGAAATGGTATAGTAATTTGACAGTTATATATTTGTAATGGTTTAGTCTCAGAGGTTTTCGGAGTAACAAGCTGAAGGATAGCCTTTGGACTTAAACAACCTTCCATCTTGGTGTGAGGTGGGTTAAGTCTTATGGCAGGAGTGCGATGAGTCGGAAAATAGTTAATATTTTAGTAAAATTTTATAAGTGCCTTGGGCTGTACGCAAGTGTTGTTCAAAACCTCTGGGCCTCTCTCTACATACCAAGTAACAGTTCGGTTGCCATGAATTTGTTTTCATTCTGTACTGATCAGTTCAGTTTTGATGTATCCATTGGCGATAGACAACTTTGTTCTCACGTGATGTGTCCTCAGCACCAGTACAATACCAATGGTGAAGGCGCTATTATTTCTCGCTCGCACTACATGTGACGGAGGTGTCGTGCGAGCAAGACGTCAATAGGGCGCAGTATTTTTCCATCTCTATTAACAATGACTACCACCCCAAAGATACAGATGAGGGTGACAGACAATCCATCATTGATAATCAGGACTCATTATTAGTGGAACAGAGTAATCATTACTAATTATTGTGATAACTCCTTGTCATATTATAATTTAAATTTTTGATGTAATCATTTGAAAGCAGCATTATCTTGCGTTACGTAAACGTTGTCGGTCCGTTTATTTTGTATCCCTTCATTATTTTACCGATTCCCAGCTCCACTAATTTATTTGAAGTTTGGTGTTTTAATTCGTTTTGGTGTATTATGTTACTTTCGCCAGTGGGTTCCGATTCGTTCGATAATCAACAGATTTACATGATATTCATAACTAATAGATATAATAATATAGGAAAATAGAACAATTGGTCTTCCATAACGGACTTTGTTTGTATCGTTTTTTTTGTTATAAATGTTAAATATGTTTGCCATATATTTTATAGTTGTTGAGAATTTACTTCGCTCTCGTTGGTTTGTTGAGTGACTTTTCAGCAGATTGTTAATTTGTTATTTTAAAAGTATACTTAATTAGCATCCATTAAATTATGATAATTTCGAATTTTGTTATGTTTAGTTCTTTGCTTTTGAAATTTACAAACTACAGCAATTAGTTACATATATGATTTTAACTCGAGATCCGTTTTTTTTTTAGAAAGCTGTTGTAAATTTATTTTCGTTGAAAAAATAGCCACTTATTTATTCAGTTGAAAATAAAAAGCAATAATTTATCACTGCCGTAGGTGATCGCCTGCCATTCGCGTGGGTTCCGGTAAGTCGCGTTATGTTGACGTCGATTGCGCTTGTTAGCTCGTAAAGTCACTCGACAGGGCGGCCGGGTGTTGTTAACAGAGCCCTCAGTCCGAGCGAGGACTCTTTCCCTCCACGCCCCCGGGTCGCCAAGATTGTTCAAGCTGCTGGCTTTTGGAATGGTTATCGAAGGCTCATAAGACTGACGTGTGAGATAGTTCCGTTTGGATTGAGGGCGTTTTAAAAATTCTTTGCAATAATTAGATCATATATAAATTCACTTCTATTTACGTCATAGAATATATATTTATATAGATAATATTAATTTACTACTTATATAGCAATATTTTTTTATGTTTTTAATGATTAGCTAGATGATGATTGTATATAAAGTTCCCTTACATTGAGTTGTAATAGTGGTCACCAATGCAATTTTGTAACTTCTAACAGATGTATATAATTCTTACTAAGGTGGGGCAAAAGGAGTGGGTGAGGTTTTGCAATAGGAATTATATATTTCAGATGTCGAAGGCAACTAAGCGCATTGGACGGGCACCCATGCTCATGAATTACCTCAAATTAGGAATTATAGTAATTCAAGTGCTTCTTACTATTCAGTTAAGGGAAAGAGCAGAAAGGCGACAGTGTGAAGGGTAACACCGGGGAAGGCAACCGTCATGTAACAGCTTACAGACTACCATAGCGGGCGAGGATACTGTCGTCTCCGCTAATATCGCAGCGTGTCCGCTGCTGGCTCGCTTAACACCTAGTAGTGACCGCTCGCCATAGGCTATGGTAAGGACTACACCGAACAACGGTCTCTGTGGTAAGGTCCCGTTGTCGGTCGCTCTTCCATATGGCGGTCTGGAAACCATACAGCGAGTCTACTACGATGGTTGGACTGGAGTGTAACGGAGTGTGATGGCCTTCCTCCCGCTTTAAGACTACTAGTCTGGATATGTATGGTTGCCTTGCTTCGCTTGTCTGCCAAAAAAATAAAAAGCCGAAAAACATTAAAATACCTCAGTTTCTCCCGTTAGAGGAACATATTTCCAAGTGTCTTTAAAATATAACTACATTTCGGTGCCTTACATCCAACTCAACAACTGCCTGTATTACTTTTGGTACTTAATTGATAAATTAGCCGCCTTATTATTTATACTTTAAGAGGACTCTTTTGTTTAAAAGTTTTAGAATCATTCAAATTGCATTATCAAAATAATTGGGTTATACTTGTAATATTACTAATTCTTTTAATTTGGGGCAATTGAATGTATAGATAGTCAATTTTTTTTTTTCTGTTTTAATCTAGTACTTGACTGCGATCCCACCTGATGGTAAGCAGTGATGCAATCGTTGATGGTGGGAAATTCTGTAATACATAAGTTATTGGTTAATATTAAGTAATAGAAAAAATATATTTTTGTAATATTAGATAATAAGTACCTAGTAAGTAATCGCTGTTTGTCAGAGTTCATGCGTAAATAAACTAAGTATGTAATCCTAATAACTAAGAGATCATTGTCTTATATTATACATAAGTAATATTTAAGTAAATTTAGATAAGATATAATAATATATGATAATTTAGATAAGATATGTATGTAAATTTAGTGTGTAATTTAGAATAATAAGTGTATATAGCAAAAAACGTCTTTTATTTTCATATTCCCACCAACTGGCGGTTGTCTTTAATGCCGGTCATAAACCATCCTACCTATCGTCCAATCGGTTTGACTCTACAGGTTTGATCAAACCTGTAGTTCCGTGTATGACTCTTACCAATCCACTCCCACACACTGATATACAGATTGGATGAAACCTGTAGCGTCAAACCGATTGGACGATAGGTAGGATGGTGTATGGCCGGCATAAGATATACGCGCGCTAGAGCGTTGGTACACGGATAATTCGTCTACCAGGTACCACGTTTCACTTGTAAGGGGTATCTGCGAGTGTAGGCTTAGGCCTCTCTTACGCCTTGCAAAGGTCTAGGTACCCAAGGCCCAATAGATAATAAGCAAATCAAGTATATTGTCTTGGCCCGCGAAGTTGTCACATGTGAACCGATCATAGTACCGAATGTTCCGATAGGCGTGTCAACCAATAGCTTAATAGGCACGAATCCTGACCAACATCTTTGGAGGCTCTCGTTAGGCGGCTGGGTTAAGGGTGTACTTTTAGACACTGCCTGTACTGAGGGGGGGGGGTCCTCAAGCAACTAATGCGCAAGTGCGCACCTTTCAGGTGCGGGGTGAAAGCACTACAGTCATGTAGATTCAATATCATCTGATGAAATGTACAACCGCATACGAGTACATGAACTTTACATGGAACTTTGCTTGCGTCAACTACAACCCTTGTCTTAACCAGTCCCAGCCATTCCTACTGTTCCGCTCGTTTAAGGAAATGGTGAGGTAGACCGAGACGTAACACGTCGGATCAACGCAGGATGGATGAAATGGCGACAGATCACGGGAACAACTTGCGACCCACGCATGCCCCTCAAGTTGAAGGGTATTTACAAGTCCATGATAAAATCTGTCATACTGTATGGATCAGAATAAGTCTGTGGTCAGAATGTCGGGCTCTGAAAATGATGAATGAAAAAAGACTGCATGTAGCGGAGATGAGAATGTTGAGATGGATGTGCAGTGTGACAATGACTACCTAAATATATTAGAGAAAGTTTGACAGTGGCGCCAGGGACTGAAAAGTTAAAGGCAATCGTTTGTCTTCGTAGGTATGGTCGTGTAAAGAGTAGGGATGAAACGCATGTCACTAAAAAAGTTCTGAGTATACATGTAGATGAATGGAGGAGAGGCAGGCCAAAGAAAAGATGGATTGTGTCGGGAGTGATATGAAAGAAACGGGAGTTAGTGTGACGGGTGGCAGTACAGAATGGAAGAAAAAAAAACGTGTTGCGCCTTTGGGAATATGCCTTCCCAACTCTATTTCGATTTGTTGGATGATGAGAGAACAAGGTAAATATGAAATCAGACAATATACAATTTATATATTGTTGATTGAATTAGGTGATGATAAAATCTCTAGATTCTCGACATCAATCAGCGTCAACATGACATGGTCTAAAGGAAAAAGTAAGGGCATGGAAATAGTTGGCTGCCTCCACAACCACCCCCCACGGGAAAAAAAATAAACAAACAGTATCTCATTACAAAAATAAAAAGTAACATGATAATTTACAGGCTAATAGTCCGGGTTCCCTAGTACATATTTCCCACTTGATTACTATCAAGCTAATTTTCCGTGAGCAGCTTCATTTTGATGAGACGCCCAACAATTTCCCATACGGAACTCTCGATTGTGGTAGCTAACAGAGATATCAAGGATTAAATATGTGTGGCGTATTACGTCGCAACACCGCCTACTATATTTTGTGTGACAACACCAAACATTTCCGGCGCCAGACCAGAGTCTGCCGCCATATTGAAAGACATAGACTGTTACCGCTACTCGAGACAGTGTGAGCTCTTGTTGTAATTTTGGCCCTCGTGTAAGTTATTACTGTTTACTGCCAATAGAAGACATTCCGAAATCCACGACGTGTTTCATTGTGTTGGTACCACCATAAATTCGGTGCAAAAGCAACTAAATGTACCAAACCATGCTCGTGGTCGGGAAACCAACAGAACAGTCAGTAGCAGCGGCGACTGATTGCTTCAATAGCAGCCGCTTATTTGTTGTGGACAAAGACACCAAATTCAGATTTTTGCTAGACACTGGATCTGACATTTGTTGTTTTCCTAAAAAATTGTTAGGGAGTAAAGTAGCAGACGTAAACTACAATTTATGCGCAGCAAATGGCAGTACCATAAAAACTTATGGCTGTCACACTTTGACACTTAATTTTGGTCTCCGCCGCTCTTTTAAGTGGAACTTTGTAGTTGCCGATGTTGATACCGCCATCATTGGTGCTGACTTCATGGCCTTCTACAACTTGCTTCCTGACTGCAGAAACAAAATAATACGCTGCGGAGTTACTGGTCTTACTGCTCCAGCCTCCAAAGCTAAATTTAACCAGGTCAGTGTAAAAACCGTTAAAATCGAAGATTCAGATTTTCATAAAATTTTATCTGAATTTCCAGCCATTACGAGACCCCCTGGCATCCATCGCGAGGTGAAGCACAACACGGTGCACTACATCAAGACGACCGACGGCCCACCCGTGGTGTCTAAGCCGCGACGCCTCGCGCCGGACAAACTGCGGGCAGCGCAGAAGGAGTTTGCAGATATGGTGCAAGCAGGCACCGCACGCCCTTCCAAGAGCCCGTGGTCATCGCCACTGCACCTAGCCCCGAAGAAAGACTCTTCATGGCGCCCTTGCGGTGACTATAGAGCGCTGAATGCTCGTGTAAGTTATTACTGTTTACTGCCAATAGAAGACATTCCGAAATCCACGACGTGTTTCATTGTGTGTGTACCTCCAAATATGTATGAGATGACGATTCTAAAAAAGGCAAGTTCGGGAGGTTCCTGTTCCGAATTAAAGCGGAAGTGACGCCCGGGTGTCGCCACTGTGCGGAACGCCCGGAGGACACGTTGGAGCACACAATCGCGGTGTGCCCTGCTTGGGCGGAGCATCGCCGTGCCCTCGTGGGGGTGATCGGCGGCGGAGACCTCTCGCGCCGGGCCTTGGTAGAGGCCATGGTCCGGAGCGAGGAGGAGTGGCAGGTGGTAGCCGACTTCTGCGAAGCAGTAATGCTCGCTAAGGAGGAGGCCGACCGCATCAGGCAACGGCGCTCTCGCCGCCGCCGGGATTCCGATCCCGATTTCCGGCCACCGTAGGCGCGGGCTTGCGGACAGTGAGCAATGGGTAGCTCGCTGTCCGGCCGTCCGGTAACTGTCCGAACCAAGCCCAAATCGTCGACGGCGCACGCTGTTCCCGCGCGCCACAAGGAGTTGTCAGCAACAGCAGGGGCCCAGCCGGGTCGAAGCCTACTGGGGCCAGGGTTATCCGAAAGGGCGCTCGAGCCCCGGTATGAAGGCTTGAAGGAACGGGATGGGTTTTTTAGTCAGTAAGAGTCTGACACTATCGCCTCTCATATGAAACTGGAAAAGTGCCGATTGCTTGGAAGCAAGCTAACGTGCAGCCTGTGCCTAAGAAGGGCAGTCGAGCTGACCCGGCAAACTACCGACTCATCTCTTTTACGTCCGTCCTCTGTAAGAGTATGGAACGGGTGCTTAACAGGAAGCTTCTGGCATACCTAGAAACTTACGACATCCTCAGTGACCGGCAATACGGTTTTCGCCAAAACCGGTCTACTGGGGATCTTCTAGCGTATGCCACTCACATCTGGAGCGAGGCCATCGAGAAACATGGGGAAGCGCTTACAGTCTCCCTTGATATCTCGAAGGCTTTCGATAGGGTCTGGCACGAAAGCCTTATTGCTAAGCTTCCTTCCTTCGGTTTGCCCGCTGGTCTGTGTGATTGGATCGCAGACTTCTTGCAGGATCGATCCATCCGAGTGGTTATTGATGGCTGCTCGTCCGGTCAAATGGATATTAATGCCGGGGTCCCTCAGGGGTCAGTGCTCTCGGCGACGCTGTTTTTTCTGCACATAAATGATCTACTTAAACCCGGTATCTTTGGGTATGCAGACGACAGCACTGTTGCTGAGAGATATGTATCTGACGCACGAGCTAGCGGGTCACAGATCCAGTCATCCCGAGAGGCTATGGTTGAACGCTTGAACTCGTCCTTGAAGGCGGTTTCCAATTGGGGCGACGCCAATCTGGTCAAGTTCAATGCATCTAAAACCCAGGCGTGTCTTTTTTCCGCCAAACGGAGCCAATTCCACCCGGCTCCTTCTTTCCGGGGTGTGACCGTGCCGATAACTGACCACCTTGAGCTTCTTGGAGTTACGTTATCATCTACTCTCAATTTCGGCTCATACATCGATGCAAAGGCTCAACTGGCTGCCAAAAAATTGGGGATCTTAGCAAAGGTGAGACGGTACTTCACGCCGGAACAGCTGCTCAATCTTTATCAAGCCCAAGTTCGATCGTGTATGGAGTACTGTTCTCATCTTTGGGATGGATCTGTCAAATACCAGCTTGATGCGCTGGAGTCGATTGAGAGGCGAGCCAAGAGAATCATCGGCAATGATGCACTTGTAGAGTCGAAGGTCCAAAGCCTTGAGCATCGCCGCCGAGTTGCTAGTCTGTCGGTTTTCTATCGTTTACATTTCGGGGAGTGTGCACTGGAATTGCACAATCTAATTCCGCCAAGTCTGTTCCATCATCGGACCACACGACGTACAGCGTTGCGCCACCGGTACATGGTAGACATCCCACCAATACGCACAAAACGTTTTGCGAACACATTTATTGTGCGTACAGCCAAGGAGTGGAATTCCCTGCCGGAATCTGTGTTTCCTGATAGCTACAACTTAGGAGTCTTTAAGTCGAGAGTGAATAGGTTTCTTCTAGGCAAGCGTGCTTCATCGTCGACCACATCATCGCTTACCATCAGGTGAGATAGTGGTCAAACGCAAGCCTATCATTAATAAAATAAAAAAACTATCTCCCGCTCCTCCCAAGAGCGGGGGTTGTAATGGGATGATTTTTCCCATCGAAAAAAAAAACGACTAAAAAATTTATTACTAACAGGTTTTTTTTTTTTGATAATTATCTAAATTATTCGAAAAAGTATTTGTCCTACAAAATAAATGGTTTGATAAAAGAGTCCCCCTCTTCCAACAGTTCCAACATGTATCGAAAACGAGGTCATCATAAATGATTACTAACCAGCTGATTTTTTTTTGTTACTTAGTTTGTATTCATATAATTTAACAGTCATATCGTCCTACAAATTACGCGGTACGTTATCCCGGTCCTACGCTCAGAAACTGTTAACACCACAAGACCAATTTTCTCATTAGTAACTGTAGGACAAAAATATTACTTAATAGGTTAGTGTGTTCTGTGCCCAAATAAAACAATGTCCTACAAAAAAAAAGGTATGTATCACTAGTTCGACAAGAATGTAATTTTTCCGTTTTCCTATTTGTAACAAGATACAGTGAAAAAAATTTTTTTTTAAAATTAAATAACTTTTATTTTTATTTAATTTAAAAAATAAAATTTTTTTTTCATACAAAAAAGCGTAAAATAAAATTTTTTTTTTTGATAATCATCAAAGCGACATATTCTATCTAGTCCGGTCAATTTAAACATCCGAGGTTACACTAATTCACACCAAGCTGAAAATTGGTAGGATTGTTCAAAACACCACCATAAATGAAATCTAAAAAGTCCTCATCGATCCGACACCTGAAAAAAAATATTCGAGGTCAAATATCACAAAAATTAGTTTTTCGTGATTTTCAGCAAAACGGTAATTTTAATCATAAAATTAGTTAAGACAAAATTTTAGATCAGATAATTATCTACAAAATTGTATAAATTCTTTTTTAACACCGTTTTTGAGATACGATGATTCAAAAAGTTGAAAGAGGTAAATTAATTTTGTGAACTCACTTTGTACATCTTTTTATTGATAAAAGCCGTTTTCTAGTTTAATCAGCACTATTTTATTTAAAAGATAATAGGGTCAAGCTCGTGAATTGATATGTGAATAATTATATATATGATTGGTTTTTTTTTTGGAATATTTTTATTTCATTATCTTATGATGGGGTAGGTTCATACAGCAACAAGCGGGGTACATTCATACTGTATAAATGTACTGTCTATACAAGGTGTCGTTTTGAAGCTGCAAAATATTTCAGGAGGTAATTATGTTAGCGATTCTCGACCCGAATCAATAATAAAATAAGTAGGTAATTTTTTTTTTTTTATAACCGCGCTTTTTTTCACACACACAAACACGGAACAATAAAGGGCGTTTTCACACACACTAACTCGCAACGATAGTTTCATAAATAATGTATCATCCAATCATCATCCCGCACGCCACACCCTAGCCACGCCCCCGCGGCCATCGATCAATCGATTTAGTTTATTGTAATTAAAAAATTAAATAACAAGTATTACTGATTATTGACCAGGTTTCGTATTTTTACATGATTATTTATGAGTTTTATTACAACCTCCTGAAATATTGTGCAGTTTTAAAACTGCACCTTGTATGAATGATTATTGGTACTACTACTAAAGAGATTTTTCAGTACTGATATGACTGATCAGAAAGACTATTAGGTTAACTAAGTTCGTTCAGTGCCATAAAAAGAAAAACTACCTACATTTATGTTATTCTCTTTTTTACTTAGTATTATTTGACTATCACTCTAATAATATGTGCCCATAGTTTATAATTGCTTTTATTTTCAAAAACGTTGTATTTTGACATTTTAATTTTGATAAATAATTAAACATTTCACGCTCCATTTATTGTACTTTTTCATATGTATGAATCTGCCCCATAGCCTGTATGAAAGTGCCCCGCATGTGGGGTACATTCATACATTTTTAATTTTTTGTTTTATCTTTTATAGAAAACCGCACAAGTGTATTTACTACAATCACATATTTTTGATATAAAGTCAGATAGTAAGACTATTAGTTTTTGATGAATCGATACAGATATTGATACCAGAGAAAATTCTATATGACAAAATATAAAAACTGTATGAGGCTGCCCCACCTTCCCCTACTGTTTGTTTCTTTTTTTTCCCGTGTTCCACAACCACCCACCCCCCGGTTGTGGCGGCAACCAACTATTTCCATGCCCTTACTTTTTCCTTTAGACCATGTCATGTTGACGCTGATTGATGACTAGAATCTAATATAGCAAATTGTTGAGCGTCTCATCGAAACGAAGCTATTCACGAAGCTTCAGCTTGATAGTAATTATAATTATTATAGCTTCGTGAATAGCTAGCGTAAAAATAATTATTTGTACATCAACGATCTGTACTACAACTTTTGAGCGTAGGACCGGGATAACGTACCGCGCAATTTGTACGACACTGGACTGTTAAATTAAATGAATATAAAATAAGTAACAAAAAAAAAATAAGCTGGTTAGTAATCATTTATGATGACCTCGTTTTCGATACATGTTGAAAGAGGGGGACTCTTTTATCAAACCATTTATTTTATAGGACAAATACTTTTTCGAATAATTTAGATAATTATCTTGAGATTTAACAAAAAAAAACCTTTAGTGATAAATTTTTTAGAGGCATCATCTCATACATATTTAATTATCATCATCTCATCCTTGATATCTCTGTTACCTACCACAATGTCCACAATCAAGAGTTCCGTATAGGAAATTGTTGGGCGGCTCATCAAAATGAAACTCCTCACGGAAAATTAGCTTGATAGTAATCAAGTGGTAAAAATGTTCTAGGGAACCCGGACTATAACACTTAACACTAAATTAAACATCGACAGTGTGTGAAACTGCACTTGAGAGCAAAAAAATCGCACATGGCTTGTAATTTCGTTTAATACTGTTTTTTTTAAATCTAAAGATATTGAGTACCTACAAATTATTAAGCAAAATTGAAGCATACACAGTTAGCATTATAAAAACACAAAATTAAGATCATTGACCTTTACGTAACTCACAAAAACCAGCGGTATACCGAATTCCGCAAATTCACCCATTTGCATTTCACTACTTGCACCTTTACCTGGAGCTACAAAAAGGGTGCTGTTTTGGAGTTTTAAACAGTTTCCGTTAATGTGATAACGTCTCTATTGGAAACAGACGGATTTACTGGAAAAATATGGATACCACGCCCGCAGAAGACGTTCAAGTTATTGCCTTAACCAAAGCAGGCCATAATCAAAATGAAGTCGCTCGACAGCTAAATTTCAGCAGCTTCCCTGTTCATCTGGTGTACCAGAGGTTTTAAGAGACCCGTGGGTATATTCGGCGACCAAGATATGCCCGGTGGCGCATAGGATCAGGGCGTGATTATCGCTTTTCTGTAACAAGTACTTTGAGAAATCGACCACTGAACACGTTTGAACTGACTCAAAAGCTTCAAAAAGTTACCAATGTCAGTACAAATCAGTAGACGATTAGGAAAAGACTAGGTGAAGCAGGCCTGACTACACATCACTCAGCAAAAGGAAGCAAATTGACCACAGCTCACCTACAAGCCTAGCAATAATTTGCCATGAAACACTTAAATTGGATGTATACCTAATGGCAGGCTGTTGTGTTTTTTGATAAGTGTAGAATGACTTAAATGACCATGATGGATGCTGTGGGTCTACAGAAGGTCATTAGGGCAATTTTAACAATGCTACATAAGCGAACAAGTGGGTTTTGGAGGCGTATTGGGGTGGCATAATTTTAGACACTAAAACTGACATTGTATTCATCACTGGGCCATTACTGGCCTGATATCGAGAGGGTTGACGGCTTTATGATACATCAAAAAAATAATCGAAGAATATGTGAAGCCATTTGTGTGGCTTATGGTAGATTTTTTTTCCTTAATGCAGAATAACACCAGATCGCATGTCGCTAGAACAGTTTGCGACTACATGTAAGACATTGGAATCATTGCGATAGAGAAGACAGCTCGTAGTTCTGATCTTAATCCAATTGAGCATATCTGGAATGACCTTGAAAGAAGACTTAGTGCAAAAAACCTGGCTCTCCACGCCTCAAAGAGCTTCAATTTGTCATTGACTAGAAGTGGGACGTTATACCATAAGATTTCATGATAAAATTAATACGGTTGATGAAAAATCGAGTAACAGCTGTAAATAAGGCTAAGGGAGGGTATACACTTTATTGACAAACAGGATGACCAAGAATTTTAAGTTTGTCTCTCATTCTTTCTTAGGTGAAATTTGGTAATTTTTCCCATGAGGTGGATTTTGTGCTATAAACCCTTTCAAGGATATTTTTTTAAACTGTATTTCATATAATTAGAAAGGTAATTAAATAGGCTTTCAAATAGTGTACAACATGCTTTCAATAACTATTCACATACATGACAAAAAGTGCTGTAACAAAAAGAGTTATGATGTGCGATTTTTTTGCTCTCGAGTGTATATGAGTAATTTTGTGAAAGGTGAGTCACTATCAATCTTGACAGTTTTAATGCTACGTTGACTGATATTACAAATGGAGACGGCCAGTTTTTCCATCACATAAAAGTTTATTGTGACAATCCGGTAACAAATTAAAATAAGCTAAAAAATCTGCTCCAATAATGGCAGTCTCAACGTCTGCGTCGACGGAGACTGAGATTAAGGGACAGAGTTTTGCTACCATAAGTTTTATTACCGGTGCCATTGGCAGCGCAAAGGTTAAAATCGGTGGGTTTGCAACGCGTGTCCGGTTATATGGGAAACAGCAAAGGTCGGACCCCCGGAGATATTTAATTTTAGTTGCTTTATCCGTTACAAAAACGCCCCGACTAGAAACCGGCTGGTAGTCATCTGTTGCCATTACAGCTGACTGCCCAGCCACATGGTGAAATACATTTAAAGGCTTGTTTTCCATATCTCCGATGATACCAGCAGAGAGTTTCACCATCGTGATCGGCTGGAGAAACAGTCCTAGAGCGCGGCGTTCTCCTGCGAGGGTATCTCGGTCTACGGGTAGGATGCTGGCACATTAGTGTTAGCGCTGTGACTTGCTTCGATTTTCCTGTAATTGAAATGATAAACTGTCAATGGTAGAAACAGTTGGTGTCTGTTGGATGGAGCAAACTGATATAGAAGGGAGCTCCAGTATCTTGTCTGCTAATTCGGCTACTTTGTCCAAGGGGATGTCTGTTTGCGTGCTAAGAATTATCTGCACGTTTTTAGATAAACGTTGCAAAAAGAGCTCTCGCAGTATTTTTTCGTCATTTAAAGACCTGGCTAATGAACGCAGGTGATGTAGGAAATGTGTGGGTTTTCTCATTTCTGTCCCCCAGTTCCTCTACTGATATTAATTGACGGATCCTTTGAGACTCGTGAAACGTTTTATTATTTCACCCTTTATCCATTCGTAACGTTATGATAAGAAATAAAAAAGACAAGTGGGCTAAGGATGTAACGGACTGGTGTCCAATACAATATAAAAGAAAAAAAGGGAGACAACGTCGTAGATGGGAGGACGACATCAAACGTATTAGAGGAGGCGCCAAAGGGAGTTGAGTAGGTATGCTAAATATGAGGACCGCCTTCTGTGAATGGTTTCGGACCCAGAAAAGCATGCAGATTATGATTCTGGATGTTGCCAGGAGGCATATTGGTCCATTTTTTTTTTATACCCCTCTCCCTGAAGCAGCAAGTAAATTGACTGAAAAAATACTTAAAATCATTTTTTTAATTGTTTAAGTAACAATATCCAATTGTTTCTTATGATTAAATATATCTATAGGAAGTCAACTAAAAAAAAAGTGAGTCGGACTCGCGCACTGAGCGTTCCGTACAAATTTACACATGAAAACAGTTCAATTCCCAAATTGAGTTATGAAGATTTTTCCGAATCACAAGAATAGTTTTTTTTTTGTGACGTAATGACAAATTTACAGTTTTTAGAATTTTACCTATATTAGTGCTATGAGACCTTGCTTCATGTCAAATTTTAGAATTCTCTCTTCTCCTCCACGTAATGCCCGTAATATAGATTGCGGGCATTACGTGGAGGAGAAAGGCACATGACCGCACTCTGTGGCAAGCTTTAGGGGAGGCCTATGCTGGGAAGCAACACAATCTTCGAGAATCTGGTGTCCAATAATAAAACTTAGCGTGTAAGAAACATTGTATAATAAGATTGTTGAATAAAGACTATTATTATTATTAACGTTTTGTAGATAGAGGATTGGTCAATAGGTCTTCGACGTCTCTGCATAGGTTGGAGTCAGCCTGTGAGGCCACATAGTAATATTTTATTTCATCAGCCGTTATATGCGATAACACAAACTGAGCTTCTATGTAAGCAAATCATGCTGCTGGTCGGTCAGACCAGAAAGGAGCTAATTTAGGTCTTACTCCTGCAACTGATGGGGATCCGGCCGGAGGGACCCACAGGTTGGTTCATCAGTTCAGCATTTTGCCTAGCCAAGGCCTGATTCTGGGCTATTAAGTTTTCCAGCTGAGACTTTAATTTTTCATGGCAACGAAAATGAATTAAAACAAAAATAAATAAGTGAATTAATTAAAACACAACCTAAGGGACCTACCTTAGACACTACCACCGCAGTCAGCGCACACACGAAATCAAATTGTACGTACAATCACATAAAAATACAAAAGTAATATAAAAATTGAATAACAATACAAAAACCAAATTATGTTACTGCCACGTAAAATAAAACATTAAAAAATCCTGTTTGCCGTTCACTTCCTTAACGTGGCGCGCATTTACAGCGCGCATCACACGTCGAGTCGAAGAATTGTACGCGCTGCACGACGAGTCGAAGAAATGTGCGCGGTGCACGATGTAGGCGCGTACCAGCGCAACCACGCAACGTAATAATGACGGTCACGCCGCCTGCTTTTATTACTATCCGGTGCAAGACCAACTCGCTCGATGGATGTAAGCGAAGGCGCGGACAAATCACTCCGCTGTAGTAGTAGTTGTATTCGTCTCGTTTCCAACAAAAAATCCGTGCAACTTCACGATATCACTTCTTTTTCGAGGGTCACCAGTTTGGGAATTTGCCTTCCCAACTCTATTTCGATTTGTTGGATGATGAGGGAACTAGGTGAATATGAAATCAGACAGAATACAATACCTATATTGTTTAGTGAATTATGCGATGATAAAATCTCTAGATTCTAGTCGACATCAATCAGCATCAACATGACATGGTAACTTAGTTGGTTTTTGCCACACTCCGACTCCAAGTACCTACCTAATGCAGGAAGGAGCCCGACGCTTGTGGTGCTCTTGGTTTACGGTGGAAATTTCGGGTACTTCTGGGAGGCAGGGGCTTTGAGTCGACACTAAAAGTTCATGTTTGTACCCATAGATGTCGCTACTTATTTTTTTGCAAACTAAGTTTAGTTGCATCATCTGTCAAATTAGTTAAGAACAAATTAAAATAATTATCTTTTCTAGTAACTATCTTAAACCTGATAAGTTGAATAGATGTCACTACTAAAGTACCCCTTATACAGATAGATTGGCGCCATCTATCTAAATTGTAATGATGCGTAGAGATCGGAGAAAGCCCTGTTTTTATGACGTTTGCTTTTAGTTAGATAGATGGCAGTACTGTTTTTAGTTTCATGTTATGAAAATAGATGACAGTACTTGAAACTTTTTACAAAGTATTTTTGATGATGGATTTGACTCGGATTTTTGTTCCTGAGACTGAATAATTTGTAGGCAATGAAGTTTCAGTAGTGTAGTATTATTGTTGATAAAAACTACTATTTTTTTAATCGGTTTAATATTGACATGTTTTTTTTTTGATATTGTGTACATATGTAGGTACCTATATTGTTTTGCAAAAAGCTTAGTTACTTATTGCTTTTTTTCCACAGTTATGTTCACCTGTAATAGTGTTTTGCAAAGCTTGAATTTTGTCAATAACTACTAACTTCTGCCATCGGCGTTGCCTGCGTGACAGTAGAAAATACCAAACATGCCATCAGTGATAAAGTAGGTAGGTACATAATATCATTTCACAGGTGAAAGAATTTCTAAAAACAGTCTGGTATTTTTTTTTTATTGTAACAAATGTAAACCTCCTAAAAGGTGGACCGATGACCTTTTTTTTTATGGTGGGAAAAAATCATGCATTGACATCCCCCGCTCTTGGGCAGAGCAGGAGAAAGTGTCAGACTCTCACTGACTAAAAGACCCACCCCGTTCCTTTTAGCCTTCATACCGGGGCTCGAGCGCCCTTTCGGATAACCCTGGCCCCAGTAGGCTTTGACCCGGCTGGGTCACTGCTGTTGCTGACAACTCCTTGAGGCGCGCGGGAACAGTGCGCGCCGTCGACGACTTGGGCTTGGTCCGGACAGTTACCGGACGGCCGGACAGTGAGCTACCCATTGCTCACTGTCCGCAAGCCCGCGCCTACGGTGGCCGGAAATCGGGATCAGAATCCCGGTTGCGGCGGCGGCGGCGATAACGCCGTTGCCTGATGCGTTCGGCCTCCTCCTTTGCGAGCATTACTGCTTCGCAGAAGTCGGCCACCGCCTGCCACTCCTCCTCGCTCCGGACCATGGCCTCAACCAAGGCCCGGCGCGAGAGGTCTCCGCCGCCGATCGCCCCCACGAGGGCACGGCGGTGCTCCGCCCAAGCAGGGCACACCTCGACTGTGTGCTCCACCGTGTCTTCCGGGCGTTCCGCACAGTGGCGACACCCGGGCTTCACTTCCGCATGAATCCGGTGCAGTGGACCAATGACCTGGAAAACCGATGGTTGCGAGGCGCACAGAATCGTTCATTGTGGCGATACTTGGGGGAGGCCTATGTCCAACAGTGGACGTGAATCGGCTGAAATGATGATGATGAATGCAGGTAGATACACTAGAAATACCGTTTCTTCTAAAAGATAAAACGAAATGTACACTCGAGAGCAAAAAAATCGCACATCATAACTCTTTTTGTTAAAACACTTTTTGTCATGTATGTGAATAGTTATTGAAAGCATGTCGTACACTAATTAAAAGCCTATTTAATTACCTTTCTAATGATATGAAATATAGTGTAAAAAAATATTCTTGAAAGGCCTTAGAGCACAAAATCCAACAAATGGGAAATATTACCAAATTTCACTTAATAAAGAATGAGAGTCAAACTTAAAATTCTTGGTCATCCTGTTTGTCAATAAACTGTTTTCCCTCCCTTAGCCTTATTTACAGCTGTTAATCGATTTTTCATCAACCGTATTAATTTTATCATGAAATCTTAGGGTATAACGTCCTACTTCTAGTCAATGACAAATTGAAGCTCTTAGAGGCGTGGAGAGCCAGGCTTTTTGCACTAAGTCTTCTTTCAAGGTCATCCCAGATATGCTCAATTGGATTAAGATCAGAACTACGAGCTATCCTCCCTATCGCAATGATTCCAACGTCTTACATGTAGTCGCAAACTGTTCTAGCGACATGCGATCAGGGCCCCAAGTCTGCTATTTTCATAAATTCGTCATTCCAACACGATCCAATTGTCATTTTGCTAAAAGTTTGTAATCTACTAATTCATAATGATCGATCATTGATCGGTCAATGGTCTTGTAATAGAATTGTGGTAGAATGATAATTTCGAGCATATTAAAACCAATAACTGCACAATAACGTTCTAATGGTAAAACACTGATCAAATAAACTGTCAAAGTTTTAGCAGATTACCGCAAACTTCAAAAAATATTCATTTGTCAATATGTACGAGATTACCATTCTATGTCACTTCTTTCAATGGAGTGTCAGTGGTTGACCATTGGAAAGTCATAATGACGCCATTATATTAGTAGATTACCAAACTTGTCAAAATCGACAATTATGACACCAATGATAGGCCATTGTGACACTATTGTAATAGCAGACTTGAGGCCCTGGTGTTGTTCTGCATTAAGGAAAAAAAATCTACTATAAGCCACACAAGTGGCTTCACATATTCTTCGAGCATTTTTTTGATGTATCATAAAGCCGTCAACCCTCTCGATATCAGGCCAGTAATGGCCCAGTGATGAATACAATGCCAGTTTTAGTGTCCAAAATTATGCCACCCCAATACGCCTCCAAAACCCACTTGTTCGCTTATGCAGCGTTTATTGTGAAAATTGCCCTGATGACCTTCTGTAGACCCTACAGCATCCACCATGGTCATCTAAGTCATTCTGCGCTTATCAAAAACACAACAGCCTGTCATTAGGTATACATCCAATTTAAGTGTTTCGTGGCAAATTATTGCCGGACTTGTCGGTGAGCTGTGGTCAATTTGGTTCCATTTGCTGAGTGATGTGTAGTCAGGTCTGCTTCACCCAGTCTTTTCCTAATCGTCTACTGATTTGTACTGACATTGTGAACTTCTTGAAGCTTTTGTGTCAGTTCAATCGTGTTTAGTGGCCGATTTCTCAAAGTACTTGTTACAGAAAAGCGATAATCACGCCTTGATCCTATGCGCCACCGACCATATCCTGGTCGCCGAATATACCCACGGGTCTCTTAAAACCTCTGGTATACCAGACGAACAGGGAAGCTGCTGATATTTAGCTGTCGAGCGACTTCATTTTGATTATGGCCTGCTTTGGGCAAGGCAATAACTTGAACGGCTTCTGCGGGCTTGGTATTCATACTTTTCCAGTAAATCCGTCTGTTTCTAATAGAGACGTTATCACGTTAACGGAAACTGATTAAAACTCCAAAACAGCACCCTTTTTGTAGCTCCAGGTAAAGGTGCAAGTAGTGAAATGCAAATGGGTGAATTTGCGGAATTCGGTATACCGCTGGTTTTTGCGAGTTACGTGAAGGTGAAATGATCTTAATTTTGTGTTTTTATAATGCTAACTTTAACATAATAATATGTGGACAATGTTATTAGTAGTGTATAAGTTACTCCTATTTACTAAGAACCGATATTATTGTATTGTAAACTGCTGTTTGTTATCCCAATAAAATAAAATAAACCTTAAACATCTGTTTATTATTTTTTTGTAAAGATTCTATGTACAAAATTTCAAAACTATATTATGAACAATCACAAAGTTATTAGCCCGTTAAGGTACCTGGGGCCTAAGTCTGCTATTTTTATAAATTCGTAATTCCAACACGATCCCATTGTCATTTTGCTAAAAGTTCGTAATCTGCTAGTTCATAATGATCGATCATTGATCAGTCAATAATCTCGTAATAGAATTGTGGTAAAATGACAATATCGAGCTTATTAAAAGCACTGACTGCACAGTGACGTTCTAGTGGTAGGACACTGATTAAAGGAACTGTCAAAATTTTTGCAGACTACCGCATACGTCAGACATTCATATAACATTGTGTTCAAGATTACCATTCTAGGTATGCCATTTATTTCAATGGAATGTCAGTGGTTGACCATTGCAAAGTCATAATAACGCCATTATATTAGTAGATTACGAAAACTTGTCAAAATCAACAATTATGAAATCAATTATAGAACATTCTGACACTGTAATAGCAGACTTGAGGCCCTGGTTGGCGACATAAATACATGGTCACCGGGCCAACACTTCCTTTTATGACGTAGGCGAGCACTAAGAAGTGGTTTTTAAGGGTGTGGAAACAAACATACTTGACGTAGGTATAAAGTTCTTTATTCCTTTATATATATATATAATAATAATATAATATAATAATATATTCCACAACTATCACACAACGCCGTCTAGTCCCAAACTAAGCAGAGCTTGTGTTATGAGTACTAGACAACTGATAAACATACTTATATATTTCTAAATACATACATATTATAGATAAATTACACCCAGACACAGAACAAATGATCGTGCTCATCACACAGACATTTGTCCTGGGTGGGAATCGAACCCACGACCTCCGGCATAGCAGTCAGGGTCACTAACCACTAGACCAACAGGCCTGAACAACTATAAAACTCTAGTACACAGTAACAAAAATATAAAACTCTTCCGTTACTGAGTGACAGACAGACAACGCACAGCCGAAACTACTGGCAGTAGAGAGCTGAAATTTGGCCATGTGTGTTTGTTGGGAGGAGTAGGCTACCACTAAGAGAGGATTTTTGGAAATTCCCCCCCAAGGGGGTGGAAAGGGGGGTAAATTGAAATTTTTTATTTCTTAATGGTTCACTTGAAACTTTGTATGTAGGTTCCACCAGTGAAGCAAGTGCGCAATAAGAGAGGATTATTGGAAATTCCCCCCTAGGGGGAGAAAAATCAATTTACCCCCCGTAAATTGATTTACGGGGATGTATGTGTACTAATATTACAAAGAGAGACAATTTGATTTTTTAAATGTTTGTTTACACACGTAATCGATAGACCATGGAAAAGGCGATAACTAAGCGAAAAACTCAAATTCTGCCGGAAGTCATTATTCCACGCGGACGAAGTCGCGGGCAAAAGCTAGTTCCTTTATAAAGTTTGATCTCAAAATACTAACAATCTTTCGAGTCTAATCACCGAGGTTAAGCTACGTTTGCTGGTTCGTAGATGGGTACCCGTCTTTCCAACGTGCTTAGGATAGCACCATTCTATAGAGCCTGTAGCACAGGCGTAGGGTAGCCAGCCTTTCGGTATTGTACAGAATGCATTTTGGAGTGTGTGCGGAAATTACATGACTTGATTCTGCCATCACCTTTCTACTATTGGACCAGTCAGATACTTCAGAATCGTTCATGGAGAGAGGGTTTCATGTTCTTCTTCATAGAGATCTATACTTTTTTTTTTAAGTGGGAAAATCATCTAATGACATCCCCCGCTCTTGGGCGGAGCGGGAGATAGTGTCAGACTTTTACTGACTAAAAACCCACTTCCTGTTTTGCCATTGTTCTAGGGCTCCGGGGATTTCTTTCGCATCACCCATGGCCCCAGTAGGCTTTGACCCTGCTGGGCCTCTACGGTTGCTGACAACTCCTTGAGGCGCGCGTGGAACACTATGTGCCGTCAAAGACCTGAGCTCGGTCCGGGCGGTTGCCGGATGGTCGGACGGCGAGCTACCCATTGCTTGCCGTCCGCAAGCCTGCGCCTATGGTGGCCGGAAATCGGGATTGGATCCCGGCGGCTGGGGCGCGAGGGCAGAGATCTATGCTTTAGAATATGCAACAAGCTTTATCTTTCCGAGTCAGAAATTTTGACTGATCGAACTTTGGACAGTTTTTTTTTATCTGTTTTAAACTAGTACTTGACTGCGATCCCACCTGATGGTAAGTAGCGATGCAATCTTAGATGTTGAGGCGCACTAGTTTATTAAGAGCCTATTCACTCTAGCCTTGAATACACCCAAATTATAACATTACGGCGAAGGAACTTCTTATGTGAAACGCACCATACTTTCACCGGACATACAGAATCGGACGTCAACAGACTGTACGGGCCTAGTAGAATCAACGCCCGTTGGGGCCAAGCAGAATTTCTGAAAAGGAAAACCATGGTTCTTCCACGCAAAGGTCAACTGAAGGATTAGAAGTATACAGGAGTCAGTAAATGTCTGACACGCCGCGCTGTACCGCTCCACCCCACAGCGGGAGAAGTCATTGAATGATTTCCCACTTTTTTTTTGTTGGGTAAAAATCATCCAAATGACTTCCCCCGCCCTTGGGCGGAGCGGGAGATACTGTCAGACTCTTACTGACTAAAAAACCCACACCGTTCCTTCTTGCCTTTCGTACCGGGGCCGAGCTTCCCTTTCGGAGCTAACCCTGGCCCCAGTAGGCTTCGACCCGGCTGGGCCCCCTCAAAAAAAACCTTTTAAATATCGTTTCCTGGTAGCTCTTGGCCTTTTGCCAGCTCACCTGAATAGTGTCCATCGATGACATTGCTTTTGTGATTCAGTACTTATAAGATGAATGAAACAAGAAACTCTTTACATCGTTTTAATTTACATCAATTTATAAAATTACCGAATAAACTATATAATACACAGTGGCGGATCCTCGTTCGCATTCAATAAGGTCCTAACACCAGTTTGACGAATCAGAAACCATCAGTCACTCGCTTTGGTCTTTACGGATCCGCGCCTGATAAATACAAGTCCTTAAAAGGTTGTCTTAGATGGTGACTATGGACACAACAATCCTGTAGTTTGACTAGAGACGTTCGTCCTGTTTATTTGTACCTACTTATCTTAAAACTTTAACATAAACTGACTTTCATATAATTCCTTAAATAACTTCTAATACAACTATTGAACTATTTTGACTAAGAAACCATAAGAAATGACTAGATTTGCCTGTAGTAGGTAGATAGTATTCTGTAGGTAATAGGCCGTAACTACTGTAAACAAGTACATTTATTATACAACATCTATAATTGCTCCTAGAAGGGGTGTTTAAGATATTATACTAAGTACAATTAGTAACACATCGATAAACATTTAAATATAGTGGATTGGTTAGACACATAAAGACTCCCCGACAGACTGGCGCGACGCGACAACAGTTTAATAAAATAAAAGTTCTATCTGTATTTAAATTTTAATCAATTATATGTAGGCATGTATGACTATTGTATGTAAATAAGAGTAGTGGTTTCCCAGTGGCCCTGACTTATGAGTTACAGGTCGTGGAATTTATTATATGTATTTAATTATCACCACTCTCAATACGGAGACAGAAAATATCGTGATGAAACCGGCATGTCCTAGAACCAACAATTCGAAGACATACATATGACTTCCATCAATCCGCACGGGGTCCTCGTGGTGGATTACGGCATATTCCCTCTTCTACAGGGAAGGCCGGAGTCCCAGCAGTGGGAACATTATAAGGCTGATGATGCTTATTGAATATGCCACGTAAATGTGCTGTCCCGTGATCACGTCGCATTCGTCTGCGGGAGTTACAAGGAAAGAGAACATTATGTAACAATCATGACTATTGATATCTAAGTGTCGGGCTGATTTATGAATATTCTAAATCTTTCAAGTTCATAACATATACATTATTTAGACACCTACTACTTACACCTACATTTATTTTGATGTACAACAGTATGTTCATTGTTTAAGCCTAACTACAGTCCTTATATTGACTTTACTGTATCTCCAAAAGAATTTTCTACACCATAATACATATACTTTCAAATCTTGGTAAGTACAGGTAGATAACCTAATTCTCTTATATTTTATTATTCTCTGTACATTATATACAATATATAAAATCTATTTTAAAATTACAAATGCTTCCAACAAACTGTGATCAACATGATATTTTGCGAATATTTGTTTAAGAAATATTAAAAGACAAGACATTACGGTATTATTTTAAAATGACATTAAGGTTTACGAAAAACTGTATTATTGTGAAATACTTACAGCGGGATAAACGAACGCCCCATAGGCAGAAGGTGTTACGAGACTAAAAAAACCACCTGCTTACTAAATTTTCTTTTGAAAAGTGAAAACTATGCTACAGATTTTGTAGAGTTCTCTGATAAATATTTAAACACTAGCTTCTGCCAGCTGGTTTGCGCGCGTGACTGTAGGTTTGCAAACTTAAGACCCCCGTTTCTCCATGAAAACTTAAGACCCCCGTTTCATCCCCTTAGGAGGTAAATTTTGAAAAATCCTTTCTTAGCGTTCACCTACATCATAAAAGAAATCCACGTGCAAAATTTCACGCTCCTAGGCCTTGTAGTTTCGGTTGTGCATTAATATGTCAGTCAGTCAGTTTTTCTTTTTATTTAAACAATAATTTAGATTAAATAAAAAAATAAAAATAGATGATATCAATTCCATATATGTAATACCATAATAAGTAAAAATTCTAAATACTGGAAGACCCTGACAACCATTAGAAGACACCTCCGCGAAGCATAATAATTATTTTGGAATTCTGAATTTATTATTACTCCATAGCTACTCCAAAAGGAGAAACTGACTGACTGACATGTCAACGGGTGGCCAAAATTACAGGGCCTAGGTGCGTGAAATGTTGCAGACGGTTTTTTTTATGACGCGGCAAGCACGAAGAGAAGGTTTTCCAAAATTCATCATTTAATGGAAAATGGAACTTGCATGCGGGCGAAGCCGCTGTCAGAAGCTAGTTCAATATATAGTTTATCATAAGATATTATTTAATAACGAGTGTAATGAATGGCGGATAATAATACTGAATAGCCCCCTTTTAAATGCAATTCAATATTGCTAGGGGGGTGGTACTTATCTCCATGTGGCGTTTGTTTATTCCCTTTGAGTTATGGTAGCCTTGAATAAGTGCAGGTACATCAAACTGTTGGGCCCAGCAGCTCCGGAAAACATTACTATTCACTGTTTCAGACAAAAGAATCCTGTAGCTACACACTCAATAATGTAAAATTACGACCTACAATTTCCTATTGAATATTTATTGTAAAACTGTAAACACACAATCATTTTACTTAATATGGTTCAACGGAGTATCAGTCAGGTTCAACGCGGAAGGTTGATAAGTGTCTGTGTAGGGCAGGTTGTGACTAGTAACAGTCTCGGTGCGTTTAGCAGGCAGGGTGGTCGGGCGCTGACGCTGGACGAAAAGAGGAGCCAGGCCGGCGCCAGCATCGCGACCCACGCTGAATCAATGGTCAGTACTGAAGTATGAGTTCTGCATGAGGTATAACTTATCTATGGGGTTCACGACGGAGCCGGTACCCAGGTTCAACGGTTCATGTGCAGAGTGTCCAGGGTGCTGGTGAGAATGGTGCTGCACCTCTAAATTCTGCAAGCTCATCGTATCAGATGCTCCTTCATCCAACTGGTCGAAGTTACTTCCGTCTAGGGATATGTCGGAACTGCAGAAACTGTCACCCGAATGCGCTGGGTAATCTGCAAAAGAACAAGTTTATTTATTTTTAAAGCGTTAAATTACTGTATTTAATTTGATGTCTGCGGTGCTGTTATGGTAGATATTTTTTTAAAAGGTTTAACATGTTGCTGTTCTAGTTCCTGATTTTCTAGAGATTTAAATATTTCGAAGGCCTTCGTATAATCTACGATAGCTAGATATATTGAAGAGCTAGAGGTTTATTAAATTCTGAATATTTTTGATGGTAGACATCCCGCCCATACGCACAAAGCGTTTTAGGAACACATTTATTATGCGTACAGCCAAGGAACGGAATTCTCTGCCGGAGTCTCTGTTTCCTAATAGCTACAACTTAGAGGTCTTTAAGTCAAGAGTGAATAGGTTACTTCTAGGCAAGCGTGCTCCATCGTCGACCACATCTTTCCTTACCATCAGGTGACATGGTGGTCAAACGCAAGCCTATCAATAATAAAAAAAATATTTCTAAACTGTACTATAAATTGTAATGTAAATTACTAGTTCTTCCACTAAAATGGTACATGGATGGAAATTGAAAATACTGGACTACTAAATATTGAATAAAGACTAATTTTATAAAGTGAAAGCAGAACATTGTAAGTTCCCTTTCATTCTGCGTACCTGTTGTCTAGATGCAGAATGTTCAACGATCCGCGTCGGAAATGAATGTTATTAAATGCTTTCAAGTGTATTTACGTTTGTAAAACGCTGTTTTTGTAATTGAATTAATCGTGAACGTGGAAATGTTTTTGTAAAGTCAAGGTTATATTTTATTGTCGAAATGAAAAGCGTAAGGCATACCATCAGGGGAGTATGGTAGGTTGGGGTTCAGTGGCTGACTCGAGGCGGAGTAGGCTCCGTCCAGCCCCAGGTAGTTCCCGTGCTCGCTGGAAGGGGACTCTTGTTTGATGCTCTTCTCATCTTTGTCTTTCTCCTTGTCATTATTTTTTTCTCCCTCCTGTTTTGCTTTCCTCTGGATCTTCTTCATCTTTGCTCTCTGATTCTGGAACCATACCTGCACCACTCGGACACTGAGTCCCGTATCCTTTGCTAATGCTTCTCGGACTTTTCTGCATGGCTTGGGACTGACTTCAAAGGAAGCTTTGAACTGCCTGCGCTGGGCTGATGTTAGTATTGTGCGCGGACGCTTCGGGCCTCGACGACCGTCTCGCGGGCGCTCAGAGTCGTCTAATATCATGTCATCTTCAGCGTGTTGCATCAGATACATTTCTTTCTCAAAATCCTGTCGGCAGAAGATCTGTCCCGCTCGGATGACGTATTGTTCTCCTTTCTGGAGCGGCTGGCAGCACATGACGCACACGAAGCACTGTATGTGGAATACGTACTGCTGAGCGCGCATGACCATCTCCTGCGGCAAGAGGCGGTCGCCGCACCGGGTGCACTTGACCCCGAACAATCTATAGGACAACAACTTATAATTGAAACAACGGGAGGAAGATCAATCGCATAGCAGATCGCATGGCATTACGCTGGCATTTCGCAAAGGGTTAGTCGCTGTAGCACAAATGTCCTATCAATGACGTTGCCCTAACGATGATTAGAACAGCAACGGGAAATCAATAGATGATATTGAGTTGCCTTCAATGAGAAAAAGGTACAAAAAACCTTCGAAAGCAAAATTGCATTTTGCTGTCGAGGGTTTTATCGTTAGAGGTTACCTATCGTAATCAGGCTTGCAGTAGAGCTTAGCGTTCCTGGTGTAGCAGGTGTGCGCCAGCGGGCAGCCACAGACGCAGCAGCTGAGGCAGTGTTCGTGCCAGGAGAGCTCGCCCACGCGCATCAGGTAGCGGTCCAGGATCTTCTGACCGCAGCCCTCGCAGATTTCCACGATCTTCTCCCGCTTGATACTGGCGCTGAGCTCTGTGGTAACACCGCTATGGTTAGCAGCATGTGGTAGGTCCAATAATATAAATATACAAAAATCAATAGCCTAAAGCCCATATTTCAAGTCAGCTTAAAGCACCTCTAAACTCGAGTCAGTCGTCGTGACAATGAAAAATCTTTAGATTAATTCCAGTAAATGATAAGCTATATCTATAAATTTTTATCGATTCGAAGTGGAGTCGACTTGGAACATAGGAGTGAGTTTGATCGGAGAATCAAAATGCAATTTGGCATTTAGGAAAGTTGAAGCAAGTTGAAAATTGTGTATGATTGTATTTCGGAACAAACTATTTTTCATCACATCACAGAATATTTCATTAAAAGTTTGAAACAGTTCGCTACAAACATCCATTGAAGTACAGTGTACATATTCCAGACGCAATATGGACATTCCAGTTTTGCAGTACAGGCTTCTAGTTTCAGTTCACAAAAATAGGTATGAATATTTGAGCTTCAAAACAAAATTGGACATTTGCATAGGACGCAACAGTATAATTATAGGAAAGTAAACCGTAGTTACCGGACTAAACAAATATATTATTATTATCTAGTTTGTAGTCAACGCTAGCATGGTGATGATAAATAGTGCCTAGCCATCGATTAATACACCACAAATTAATTAGTATAAATATGGAAGAGGTTATTCAAACAAAGTCTCAATAAATAATATTCATAAACAAAGTTATTAAAGTTTGTTTATGTCCCAAAATGTCACTCAGCGTATGGAAATATTGTATAGGCAGATTAGATGCAGATTATGAATGAAAAACAATGGAAATACATTGCGGGTAGTATTTTCTAGTAGCAATTTTGTTATGATGATTCAATTATGAATTTGAATTATGACAATTTTTTGTAGACAATTTTGAGATTTCGTTTTTACTTTTGACTACACAAACATGATCAGTAACGGCTACGGATGAACCCTATTTTTTGTACTAATTAGAAAATAGGGATGTATATGAATGTGCTTAGCGAATTTAAGGTTAAACACAGCATTTAGAGAGTAGTACAATCAAGATGGTTGTCCTCTTTTATAAGTTACTAGCACTCTGTCAGCGCCTTCGCTAGCGATGTTTCCACAAAAACTTTAACACACCCAAAATTGTATTTTGAGTGTAGTTTTCAGAAACTAATAATGACAGTCTATTATTCCTTTTGGTTAAAATTTGTGGCAAGTTTCAAGTTTATTAACCCAAGGGATAAGATTCTTACATACAACCTTTAGCACTCCCTAAATCATTTTATTGGGGTAGTTTGAAATTAAAACCTTTTTATTTACTTGGAATACTGTTTATGCTAAGTTTCAAGTATATCGGCTTAAGAAATACAAACGAATTTCCCTCTTTCCCCCCCCCCCCCCCCTTTAAAATTCCCACTAGTTTTGGCTGTACGTTGATATGCCAGTCAGTCAGTTTGTCCTTTTATAATATATGGACAGGAAATGGGTGATGGGTGATAGGTACCGTATTCATCTATTATTTGTCAATATTAGAGTCACCTAGCGATACTCTTTACATTATTCTATGTATGGTTCTCAATATACCCTCCATAATTACTGTTTACAGTGAACTAATTGAACAGCAAGAGATAAGGTTGATTTTCGTAGTTCAAAGTCATCAGCAGTGGCACAAAATAGATAGATACAGAAGACAATCTCATGTATGTACTATCACTTGCAAAAGTCCATAAGAATTCTTAAAACATATTCGTTTGACGTTTAGTTTGACTTACGACCTTTTATTTTCAAGTTTCGCCAACAAATGATTGAAATTCACAATTTCATCAACTTATCATAAGTCAAGATGGCCCAGTGGTATAGGCACACAGATTGAAGCGCAAATCAGCGTGCCGCAAGTTCAAATCCCACGCAATTATTGACTTTTTGTAAGTTCTTACCCGATTGGAAGTTATGTATTTGCATTACATATATTAAATTATTCTTTAACTTGTTCACACATTTCTTAGAGTTAGAAAGGTAGATCACAAAAAAAACTAAATAAAGAATTAGATTTCTGCGAGGTAGACACGAGTTTTAACTTAACCGAAATGAACTGTCGTTTGGTTGTAGTTGTTGGTTAGTGACGTGAGGTTGACAGTATTGTAATATTCGCAAAATGCAGGCTAATATTAGTATTTAAGTGAGGGCGACTATCATTGGGCTGCATAAAAGTGGTCTTAATAAAACACAAATATCTGAAGAAACCGGACTGAATGTGAGTATAATAGCTATTAATGAATTGTAACTTTATTACAAATTAATCTTCTAATTAAAAAGTATGCCATTTATGAATCCATTCATCGTATCTTTATGAGGTTTAAAAGAGAAATACGTAAATCGTTGGGTTTATTGGATTGGTTATTGGATTAATAAATGCAGTTTTATTTTAAAATTATATTCAATAATTATGATTATTAACATTTTATATAATGAAAATGAAGTGAACTAGGTATAGCTGCCTAATATATATATTTTTTTTTATTTTAGAAAAATACTGTAAATCTTTGGCTAAAAAGATATGAGGAAGAAGGTAGCCTTGCTAGTCGAAAGAGAAGTGGGAGATCGAAGCTTATTAGCGAGGCGCAGCGACGACATATGGTGGACGTATACGAAACGAATGGTTTCGCACCAACGAGACATTTTGCGGAATTATATGACACCTCGATGGATACTGTTCGCCGTGCACTTCACGCTGAAGGCGTGCATCACAGAAAACCTGCTAAAAAGCCGTACTTGACAGAGAGGCACAAACAAGAACGATTACGTTTCGCACTAAATATTTAATGTTAACTAAACTAAATGGCCTACCATTTTATTTTAACATATCTGTGATTATTCGTTAACATACACTGTATTATATTGTGTTTACTTTCGTTTAAAACAGCTATATCTTTTAACTTGTGCCATCGCCTCATCTTAAGAATGCAGTGAACTCGCTATCAATTTTGTTGACAATAATCATGAGTCTATTTCGTTTTTTATTCTTCTACCCGCACTGTTTTAACATAATACTATAGTTCAATTTATTTTTCTCATCTAATTGACGATTATCTTGTGAGAACTAAAGTTCTTTTAACAGAAATTGAGGTTTGGTTTCAATCTTCTTTTCGTCAAGAAAATGAACAATTAAGCTATGACCTCAATACATTCATTGTGACGTTACACAAAAATAAAATGTTTACAAAGTCCAAATCATATATCACTTTTCAATAAATAACTGGATATAAACAATTACCTATATTTTATTTTATTAAAATTTGAATATCCGTTCATTGTTACGTTATTCATATTATGAATGGTCTAAGTGGGTATACTTCCAACAAACAATCTTAGGCGTAACATAGATAACGGTTACAAGATAACTTTTTGTCTAGGTAACAATTCGACGTCACAATTCTCATAAATGTTTAATTTGTAAATATAAAGAATAAACATTTTTATTAAACACGTCTTTTTATTTCCACCTTATAACATCGAAAAGATGTAACAACTAAATAATTGCAAATTACGAATGTGATTCTTCTTGTGGTTAATAGATCACATTCGTAATTTGCAACTATTTAGTGCAAAAAATGCAATAGTATTTTTCATAGAAATATAAAAAAACAATTAAATCAATATAGATTGGGAATTTTCAAAGTAAGAAATAACTGCAACGGACCGACCATGATTTGAACTCGGGTTACGTGATTTGCGAATCCAACACTTAGTTCACACGGCTACCAGCACATGACGAATTTGCACGAATTTTATCAATGCTACCATATAGCTCAGTGCGACGACAGTTCCTTAGTGTGTGTTATCTGTGGAATGTGGATACTCATACATGCGCACACATACGCACGGAAATATCGCGCTCGCTCGGTTCGTAGCAATGTAATCATTAGCGTTCCTATGGACTTTTGCGGCCTTACTGTACTTCACTTTTTATACCTACACTTGGTGGACGCACTCTAATGAGCGTTTGAGCAGGAAATGTTTGAAGAGTGATCCGAGACGCGACCGGGACATCGTGTCCATGAGCGGTGTCAATGTGTGTGTTGCTCGAGCGCGCTTTGTATGTAGATTGACTTCTGTACTTATCTATTTTGTGGCAGTGGTAAACACTCGGTGACAATATTGCTGCGCTCGGATAGAACGGGACACCCCATCCGTGCGGTAATTATGTTACGTAATGTGTACTATAATATACTATATAGTTGCTGTAAATTAAAACATCACTATAATTGAAAGTTTAATAGCGGTTTTAATTATTCGCAAATTGATGCCTAGTGAAATGCCTGATGCGGTCTTACTGTCCGATTATATTTAGGTACGTGTCTTCAAAGCTAGAGTGAATAGGTTCTGCTTGCTATCAGATGAGACCGCAGTCAAGCACTAGTTTATATTATTAAAAAAAAATATTGTGTTGTAAAACTAGTGTAGTTTTGTATTAAAAAGGAGTTGAGAATTTTATTGTAGTGTTGACTACCTTAGTGACCAATGTGTTATAGTCTGTCTATTATTAGGGTAAATGAAATCTGGTTGAATAATAAAGGTTGATTATAAGATCTTGATCATTGTTTATTAAAAGAACCTTATAAAAAGTATCAAATATAAGTATTTTTTTTAATGATTTAATTAGGGAACTTTTTAACAACAAAAAATACAAAAGATTTTCGTTTAGAATATACCTATTTCAGTCTCTTTAATGATATCTAAGCGCACGGCCGTGCGCAGGCCAAGTTCCAGCAACAGGCTGCGCGCATGCCGTGCACTATTTACACGAACCGTTTCGACCCACTTTTGACCCCCTGTAACTCAGTGCAAGTACATAGATAAAATTGAATTCTTATTAAAAAAGTAGTATAGTGGGTTGTCTTATGGGCGGATGTAAGAAACACTTGCAAAGATATTATATGAGTGTTAATAAGTAAGTATAAAGTAATAACATAAATCTGAAATCGCAAGAGAAATCTGATTCTAAATATTCTATTCTTCTTGATTCATCATCGCTAGCTATATTACGATCAACATCTGTTGTAGAACTATCATCATCTCAAGAAACAAGTAAATGACAACTAAAATTCATGTTGCCAACAACAGATTTTTTATTTCGTTCAAAAATTCTCGAGTCGTTTGACTTTCTGTCTAGTAAGTTAAACCACTTGGGTAATTATTAGGATTTAATTAAATCTGATGTAGTCAACACGGGTTCAATAATCAAGGTTGATTAAGAGAAATAGATCATTGTTTACTAACAGAAGAACCTTATGAAAAGTATCGAATATAAGTATTTTTTAAATGATTAAATATTATACAAAATTCCCAAGTCGGTTGACTTATTAGACAGACTTCTATACATCCGCATTAACTTGAAAGTAACTACTCCAAATTCAGACTGGGCTTGGTACACAAACATGTCTTAAAGACAAATACAAATGAAAGTTTTATTATAGTGACATTGTAGACAGATGTAAGTAATCGAAATGCTGAAATGTTTGGAGGTTGACTTATCTATACATGACAACGTACAGATATCGGTACCTGCCTTTTGTGACAATCGTTATCACTGATAAAATATCAATTTCAATAGAGCCCATTGTCGTTTTTTGACATGCAAAAGTTATTCAAGTTTTATCGATTTCTCTGACTATACATAAAAGCTTTCTGCAGGTGTAAAGTGAAAATGGTATTGGCCATTTTGCGATTTTTTTGATAATTCGTGTGAAATCATCCCACCAATCATCAAAATCATCCAATGACTTCTCCCGCTCTGGGCGGGGCCGGAGCGCGTGTCAGACTTACTGACCAAAACTAGTGGGTTTTAGTCATAGGAGTGCTTATGTTCCTTCTTTGACTTCGTTCTAGGAAGAACCCTGAAAGAGAACCCTGGGGGGAGGGAGGGGGGGGGGGTTCTTTCGCACATCCCATGGCCCCAGTAGACTTTGACCCTGCTGAGCCCTTACGGTTTTGCTGATATCTCCTTGAGGCGCACCCCGTCGACGAATCGAGCTCGGTCCGGATGGCGAACTACCCGTTGCTCGCCGTCCGCAAGCCCACACCTGCGGTGACTGGCTGAAAATCGGAGTCGGGATCCCGGCGGTTGATGTGAGAGGAAGGCCGTTGCCTCACGCGTGCGGCTGCTTCCTTTTCAAGCATTACTACTTCGCAGAAGGAGGCGACCGCCTGCCATTCCTACTCACTCCGAACTATGTACCAAGGCCCGGCGCGAGAGGTGGTTACCGCCGATCGCCCTCACGAGGACAAGGCGGTGTTCCGCCCAAGCGGGGCACACCTCCTACGTATGCTCTACCGTGTCCTTTGAGCGTTTCTTCCGCTCGAATCCGGTACCTCCTGAACTTACCATGTAAGGTGAGGAACTGTGTCATGCGGAAGGTGAGGACGCCGTGCCTTTTTCCGCCACTCGTCAACTTCGGGGACTTACCGCCATAACTATGCCGTGCCCAAGCAAAAAAAAATTTGCCGTGCCCAAAAAAAAATTTTCAAAAATTTTCAACTTCAAAAGTTTTTATTTCACGTAGGCCTACATGGGTACTTATAAAACGTCAGAAGATAGTGCACGATTTCAAATTGGACGTTTCCTATGGAGAAGATCAACCGGCAAAAAACTTCATCTTACAATATTTCCATAAGAGGATTATTAGGCCCCGTAACGGTTAAGAAACTAAAAGCCTTTTTTTGGCTAAGTGCGGGACGAGGTCAAATTGACCCTGTATTGAAGTAGATACTCCAAAGCTTTCTGGTTTAATAGGGCAGCTTAGGTATATATTTATCTCTTTTCTAAACTGAGCAGGCCGCGTGGTAACGGCCCTGATTTACGAGTTGTAGGTCGCGGATTCAAACCCAGCCAGGCGAATTACTTTGTGTAACTTATTTCATCACCACTGCTCTCAAAACGGTGAAGGCAACCATCGTGAGGAAACCGGAATGTCCTAGAACCAATAAATTGGAAGACGTCTGACATTCACCAACCCGCACTGGGCCCGCGTGGTGGATTACGGCCCATTACATCTTTTAGAGAGGAGGCCTGAGTCCCAGCAGTGGGAACATTAAAAAGGCTGATTACGCTGCTTTATGCTTTTTTAAACTAAAGCAAATTGAAGTTACGGCCCCCGCACGGCAGAGAAGACTATGTTTCGCACTGAGCATGTTACTCGTATGAAGTTACTGCAATTATCAGAAAATTGCAGATTACATTTGGGTGTCTTCAAGGCTAGAGTAAATAGGCTCATAATAAACTAGTGTGCCTCACTATCAACGATTGTATCACTGCTTACCATCAGGTGGGAACCTAGTCAAGCATTGGTTATAAAGACATAGCCAAACTCATAGCACTATTCCTTAAATTTTGTTCTTAGATCCACTTAATCGCTTTATTTCACAATTGAGAGATAAAAATAATACTTAATGATTTTAGGACTTAGATTGACCTAATCTCAAAAAGAGATTCATACAAGTGCAAAGTTATAAACTAGATAATTGCTTATAACTCAGAGTAAACGAAGATTAAAGATTCAACCGTTCACCCTCGGGCGAACTATTGATTAAATCGCGAACACAGCTAGTATACACCACCCATCGAGTGTAGGTTACACACCTATATACGTATAGTCACTGCCGAAAGCTTGAGCAAAATAAGGCGCCTTACCGCGCTCTAAGACTGTGGAGAAGACACGCCCCGCGGGGGGCGTGCCTTGGGGTCACGCCGATAAAACCAGCCAACAAAATTTCGGCGATAAACAATAGTCATTTTAACGATTAATCGATGTACCAAATTAGAAATTAAACCACAACAACTTACTTACTACGACAAACATACGACGTATGTATAGCAAAATGCGCAAATAAAAACCAGCTGATCCGAATTCAATTAATGAAAATTCAATTACATAGCTGAAAAATGCAAAAACAAAAAAAGTAATCGTTTCACAAGATTAAAATGCATCCGTTGCCTTTGCCAACAAATGAATGAAATCTTTGAACAAAATATAAAAAACTGGGCTAGGTGTTTCAAAAAACGCAACTTACGAGTGACATTACTCAGGCTAATCTTTCGTCCCTTTCTTTCGTTCGTAGATGAAAGAGACCAGCGCATAGTGTACGTATATAGCTATAGATATAAGGCGGCTATGCTCGAGTTGTGGTTTCAGCCACCCTGGGCTGAAACCGCGGGACAAATGCCTTCGCATTGGTACGTTCTCATCTACTTGCGAACCTACAACGTGGTATTTGATTATGGATAATGCAAGCATTGTTTTGTTAGAAAATATTCATAGAGAGGAATTAAAATATTTGAATATTGTGCTGAATGAATGGAAGACGCATAACGGTTAAATGGCACCTCGCTCGGTAAGTATTTTATGGTAGGCCTTATTTTAGTCTACCCGTCTAGCTGAAATATTTATTATTATTATTTAACTATCCACGTAGACTATAACTACTATAATAACTATCGATGGATGCGAGACGGACAGGATCGTTCATTGTAGCGACACTAGGGGGAGGCCTATGTCCAACAGTGGACCTATATCGGCTGAAATGATGATAAAATACAAGTATTAAAAAACCTCCGACGCACTATATCTATAAAAAGTAAAAATTTTACTAGTACGCATTCCATCAGCTGCCTCCCAGTTCTAGCATCAGGTCCTCGTCATTATAAAAAATGTGTAGAACTGGTTAAGACGACTCTATTGAGCATAACAAACAAGCTGATGCCCTTGGAGGCCTGAACGCATCTTCATAAATTGTATCTAAGAACCATCTCGATAACGTCAGCTTTCAAATAAAAAAAAACATAAAAATCGGTCCATTCGCTTAGGAGCTACGATGCCATGGACAAACACACAGACACGTTAAACTTATAACACCGTTCTTTTCCGTCGGGAGTAAAAAAGACAGGAAGAAGGAAACAGAAAAATAAATGCTTATTTATGTAGAAATCTCTTCCAGCAATAATAATGATATTCTTACTTCATCATCATCATCATCATTTAAGCAGAAAGACGTTCACTGTTTGACGTAGACCTCCTCCAAGTGTCACCACAATGGATGGCCCTGTGCGTCTGAACTGGACTGTCTGTCCAAGGTAAACGTAGTCGTCAACAAATGCAAATGCAGTCTCCGATCTTGATACGAGTGGGTGCTACATGGTCGTTTATGATGACTTTGGTTTTCTCCATGTTCATTTTAAGTCCCACTCTTTTGGAAGCTTTACTGAGCTCCTCCGTAGTCTTAGCTATGACTACTATTTGGTCGGCAAACCGAGGGTGGCTGATGTACTCGCCATTGACATTAATGCCTAGTTCACTCCAGTCCAGAAATTGCGGCCGTGAACAGTTTCGGAGAAATAACGTGTCTCTGCCTCACACTCTGCTGTAGGAGGATAGTTTCGAGGTCTGGTCCTGAAGTCGGACTGACATAGTGCCGTTTTCGTACAAACAACAACACTTCGATGTATCGATAGTCAATCTAGCACCGTTGGAGAGACTGCAGCACAGCCCAACTTCGATCGAATCAAAGGTTTTCTCATAGTTCACAAACGCTAAGCAGATAGGCAGATTATACTCCTGGGTCATTCTGTATAACCAGCCGTAGCGTATGTATGTTGTCTACGGTGCTGAAGTCTTTTCGGAGTCCGGCTTGTTCGGGAGGCTGGAAGTCTTCGAACTTGCGCACGAGACGGTTCGTGATGACTCTGGAAAACATGGCTTGTAGACATAGTTCAGAAGTGAGATGGGCCTGTAATTCTTGAACAGGGATTTGTCGCCTTTCTTAAAGAAGAGTACCACTACACCTTTGCTTCATGTATGTGGTGTTTTTCACTGGAGCATATTCTTATTTGTTTGGTCATTTTTGTTTTTGGGTGTTTCTTTTTAATCTACATCTACACTATCGACACTTATATAACAAAGAGGTAAAGTTTGTTTTTTTGTTTGTAGGAAGTAATATCTGAAAGTACTGGTCCGATTGCTAAAATTTTTTCACTAATAGAAAGCTGCTTTATTTCTGAGTGACATAGGCTATATGTACGCGGGCGAAGTTGCGAGCAAAAGCTAGTATTTTATAAAAAAAAAAATATTAATCACTACAAAAGTTCAAACTTGATTCCGATCTATACAAGAGTCGTCATTGGCTATTCCGTACAGAGTAAAACAATATAGTAACGCATACTATTGAAGTCTACGATGTCTGGTCAGTGTCACGTTATGTCAAGAGTATTTGTAATTGATATCATTAATTATTTTTTACAAAAACCATGTGAAAAGTAACTAGCTAGACTTAATGGAGTCCTTAATTAAATGGAGCCCGATCATCGACTTGTTGCGTCCAACTACTACGAATATGGTAGTGACGCATACAGGTGCGACTGCGCAACAATGGAGCAGGGCATTTCAATGAAATTGTTTTTCGATTCCTAGGGTGAGGCTTAGTATATCAATTAAAAAAGTTTATAGAGAAGAATGCGGAAGAAAAAATAGACTGAATATAATTATGAAGTGGAATAGACTGAACATAAATTTGAAGTGGAATTCCCTGCAAGAAGCTAAGGTTTCTGTTAACTTTAACCTGATAAACGTGTTTTATCTTTGATCACATAATGACTTACCTATCAGACAAGATAGTAGTCAAAGTGTAAACCTATAATATACAAAAATGTGACTGATGTTTGAACGGCTTTATTATAAACTAGCTTTTGCCCGCGGCTTCACCCTGGTGCATAAAATATAGCCTATGTCACTCAGGAATAAAGCAGCTTTCTATCGGTGAACTAATTCTAGCAATCAGACCAGTACTTTCAGAGATTACCTCGTACAAACAAAATAACCATCAAAGTGTAGATAGACAGATTTTTTTTTCAGTTTGTTCGTTCATCAAATGATTTCTCCCCCTCTATGACGGAGGTGGAAACAGATTCAAGATTTTCAAGAAAAATTTCGTATAAGAAGTCCTGTGTGTCTCCTGGTTTTAAGGTACCTCTACAAAAATTTTCAGCCATATCTGTTCAGCCGTTCTTGAGTTATAAATACTGTAACTAACACGACTTTCTTTTTTATACAGGGTTATTCGTAAAACTCAGCCTTGACAGACTGTATTACTAACATTATAAACAACAACTTTTATTCCATGACTTTTTTCAAAACGTAATAGATTCACCAAAAACAAACCTTCAAGATTTCGTTTTTCTATCTAACAAATGTGTGTCTGGGTGTAATTTATTTATATATATTTTTTATTTTTTTCTTTTGTTGTACATTTTCAAGGTATCTCAAATGCAAAATTTCATTTTCATTCACATGGTTTGCTGTAAGTAAACCCAGTTGTGGGTTAAGCTCGCCTATGTACATCAAATGTCCTGTTTTGTTTTTTGTAAAAAAATGTTTGTGTACAATAAAGAATAAAGGAATAAATTAGAGCATTATTTTTTGTCCATCACCATGATGAATGCTGCGAGCTTTAGAGTCCTGTGGCGTAAAAGCAAAAAATAAACGAAATAAAAAAGCCTTAGATCTAAATACCAACTCAGGCGTTCGTCTCGTTTACGTTTTATGTCTGGGTGTAATTTATAAAGAAAGAAAACTATTTAATTTGACATACACACTCGTAAACACACAAAGTAGTAACAACATGTAGACATGTATCTATAATATGTATGTATTTAGAAACATATAAGTATGTTTATCAGTTGTCTGGTACTTATATTACAAGCTCTGCTTAGTTTTGGACTTGTTAGCGTGGTGTGAAAGTTGTGGAATATTGTCATATTTTATTCATTAATATTAATTTAAAATTACATTTTAATTAAAAAAAATAATACAATATTATTATTATTCCGTTTATTAATTACATTTTAACATATAAATTATATTTTTAAATATTTCAATAGAACAAAAAAATCGTTTAAAAATATATAAAATAGTATCCCACTGGTACAGGTATAATTATTATAACAGAGCCGAGAACCGAGCTAGACAGAATATAATAATAACTATGAGTTCTAAAGGAGCGCCCTTCAGTAATATTGTTAGTTGCCAGCTTAATCGTCGGCCACATCATCGCTTACCATCAGGTGAGATTGTGGTCAAACGCGAGCCTATCCATTATAAAAAAAAAAAAAAATCTACGAGTAGGTACTATAAATGTTCACCCAACAAAGAGAATCGCGCTATTGATTCGCGTAGACGTCTACGGGCGCTACGAAAGCGCTACGGCGTAACCTCGTAGCAGCGTCTACGCTCGAGCTCAAGTGAATCGTCTGAATGCCTCGGCCGGGCACAAAAGAAGTGCGACTACAGTTAAATCGGATAATCACTCGTCTGAAAAACCTTTTTAGCCTTTATTATATATTAAGGGGTAAAGATGTATTTTTCAGTCAAGATTTTAATAGAAAACATAATAATAACTATAGAAGTAATGATCTATTCGTATGAGCTCGCTTTTGGTAGTCTGTTATACTTACTGTATTGAACATCACGTATAGTGCGTTTCACTTAAGAGGTTCCTTTGTCGTAATGTTGGCTTCCTTGTCGATCTACAGAAAAAAGAAAAGAAAAAGTTGCCTGCTGTACCAAAATTGTTGCACGAAATGGGAAACGATATCGATTTTAACGGGAGTTGCGCCAAAAAAAGTAGATCTAAAACGAAGTTGTTAATGGAGAGGTACGATATTGAGGGGTAGCGTTTTCGGTATTTGAAAGAATTGCAGGACAATCGAAATGGACCCCAGCGTCCTATACTTTATTCAAAAATAGTTTTTACAGTTTCCAAAAGAAAGAAAAAACAAAATTATAAGGCAATTGTTAAAAGTAACGAAATATCAGTTATTAAGTAATTTCATTGCTAAAAATATAGTAACACCGTTCTTCCGTCTTGCCAATGTTAGGACGAAGGAACTTCTTATGTGAAATGCACTATATAAAGCCAGGACCTGGCTACTAAGGATGAGTTGCACCATTTAACTATAACAATAACAAAGCTGTTAACAGTTGTCAAATCGTCGAATTGACCAATAGGCGGCCGTTTCACGGCTGGTTAAGGTTTGGTTATCGTTATAGTTAAATGGTGCAACTCACCGTAAGTCACCACTATTTCTATATCTATACTAATATTATAAAGAGGAGAAATTTGTTTTTGTGTGTGTTTGTTTGTTTGGTTGAATAGAATAGAATAGAATAGAATAAACTTTATTGTACTCCAAAATAGTAACAATTTCACAGAAACTTAAACCTATGTGCACAGTGGCGGTATTATCGCTGAAAGCGATGTCTTCCAGACAACCTTGGGATGGAATATAAGAACTTAAACTGGTGTTGGTTGTGTTACGATTTAACTCAAAAACTACTGGACCGATTCTCAAAATTCTTTCACCGGCATAAAGCTCTATCACTGAGTAACATAGGCTAATAATTTTTATTTTCACGCTGGCAAAACTGTAGTTATATAATATACAAATATGACAGGTCTCTTGGTCTAGTGCTAAGTTGCCCTGACTGCTATGCCGGAGGTTGTGGGTTCGATACCCATCCAGGACTGAATGTTTTTGTGATGAGCATGATCATTTGTTCTGTGTCTGGGTGTAATTTATCTATAATATGTATGTATTTAGAAATATATAAGTATGTTTATCAGTTGTCTAGTACTCATAACACTGGCTCTGCTTAGTTTGGGATTAGACGGCGTTGTGTGATAGTTGTGGAATATTATTATCTATTAAACAAATATATCTGCCTAATACGTTGAGATAAAGATTTACGAGTACTGGTACTTGATTACCATGAAATTTAATAGCGTCGTTAAAATTCATTCATTGTGTTGAGGAATTCAAAGAACGACCATAATGACAGTGAGACAAAAAGTGATATTATAAAGGTACCTTTGTACGGAATTCTAAAAAGGTGAGAACGTCGGTCTCCCTCGCTTTTTTATCATGGAAAATACGACCAGGCAGAGTACTATTGTCTGCCGTTTCCAAGTGAGGACGCACTCGGCATTCCTGCAATGTTGTTTTATGCGAAATTTTTCTAGGGCTTCCGTGAATTTCTCACGAGTAAGGAATTGTAATTAAACTACACACGCCTCTTTATCCATCAAATAAAGAGGTAAAGTTTTTTTTTTTGTTTTTTTTTGGGTTTTAGGAGGTAAAGTAGGAGGTAATATCTGGAAGTACTTGTCCGAATGCTAATATTTTTTCACTGATAGAAAGCTGCTTTATTGCTGAGTGACATAGGCTATATTTTATGTACACGGGCGAAGCTGCGGTCAAAAGCTAGTATAATAATAATAAATATTTAAAAATGTTATTTATATGTGTGTATAAAGGAAATAATAATAAGCTGAGAAGGATAACCAAACTAAGTATTTTGATTTGACTTGTGAGGTTGTCGACATATGGGAAATGAATACAGCAGTCATTGTGCTGTAAGTTGTAACAGCTTAATTGTTAAGAGCTTCGACTATCATTTGAGGAGGCTCCCGTTGGGTAGTGGGATCATGGGCTTGATCCAGAAAGCAGCAAATCCTGGAGATCGCTTGTATTGTTAGGAGGTTCCTCTCGCAGAAGCTCTGACCACCGTTAGCTTGGACCCTATTCCCGATACCGGTATGTTAAGATATTTATATATTTAAATGTGTTTATATTTTTATATTTACTATTTAAAAATGTAAATTATATGTTATTTAAGAAAGTAAATGAAATAATAATGTTCTACTTTCACAGAACGTCATCTAGTCCCAAACTCAACAGAACTTACGCTATGAATACTAGACAACTGATTACATAAAGACTGCTTATATATTAGATTGGCCCACGTTTGACCACCATCTCACCTGATATATTTTTAAATACTATATAGGTATATATTTCTGTGTGTGGGAATCGAATCCACGACCTCCGCCATAGCAGTTAGGGCCACTAACCACTAAGCCAACAGACAATTAATGCCTTATTAGTTGCCGTTTTGCTCGGACGTGGCTCATAATTTTTTATTGTTTTATTGTTATTTTGTCATGAAAAATATGTAAAATAATAAATATAAAAATGTACCTATAGTCTGTCTACAAAGTCAAACGACTTTGGTAATTATTAGGGTAAAATAAAATCTGATGTAGTCAACGCTTTTTGGATAATCAAATCAAGGTTGATTAAGAGATCTTGATCATTGCTTACTAATAGAACCTTACAAAAAGTATCGAAAATAAGTATTTTTAAAATGATTTAATTATTATAAGGGGACTTTTTATCAATATTAAAAATAAATGTTTTTCGTTTAGAACATACCTATTTCAATTTCTTTAATAATATTCTTATTTCAAAAGTATAAAGTAGTAACATAAATCTAGAATCGTAGGAGAAATCTGATTCTAAATATTCTATTCCGCTTATTGATTCATCATCACTAGCCATACTACGATCAACATCTGTTGTAGAATTATCATCATCTCAAGAAACAAGTGAATGACAACTAAAATTCATGTTGCCAATAACAGATTTTTTATTTCGTTCAAAAATTCCCGAGTCGTTTGAGTTTTTTAAGACAAACTATATTTATGTAATATGTTAATCATATTTTTGCGTCTTTTCGGGCAAATAAAACGTTTCTTTTCTTTTTACCCGTACTCGTGTCAGCTTGAAACTACACTCGGCGGCTATGACTTTAGGGCTGGTTCGAATGCGGCCTTGAAGGTTAGGGCAATCGTACCCCTCATCAGTGCCGCCACCAAGTTTATATTCTACTTTCCTTTAACAAGCTAAAGTTTAAAGATGTCAGGTTATAATAATCGCTCTTTGGATGTTTAGATGGAAGCGCTTCCGGGATCAGGGCATGTAGTGTATTCGTTGATATTAAACCCATTTACCACCGCCGTACTCAACTGAGTACGGCTATGAGGGTATGTATAGTTTTTCAAACGATTTGTTTATCATTTACTATTTTTGAAATCAGGCGGTTAGTAGTTTATTAAACTTATCAGTGTTTTGACTTTTTACTGGCTTTTTAGGGATCCGTACACAAAAGTTAAAAACGGGACCTTATTGCTAACATTCCGCTGTCAGTCTGTCTGTCACCAGGCTGTAACTCATGAACTGTGAAAGCTAGACAGTTGAAAATTTCACATACGATGTATTTCTGTGGCCGTTATAACAACAATCACTAAACAGAATATAATGAATATTTAAGGGGCTCTCATGATTTTTTTGCTGTTTTTTTGCTACGGACGGTATGGAATTCGCACTTGGCCGGATCAGGTGTTTTTTTTACATTTACTGCTTATTTTTATGATGAAAGGCACTTCGTAATAATTTTAAAGAACTGCATGATTGTAAATTAATCATCAACAGTAGTTGAAAACGATTTTCGTACCTCTCTGTTTTCTTTGATGCTATTTGAAATGGAGTTACTCTTTCATCTTCTTTGGGTAAATTCTCCTCAGTTCCCGGAAACAACAAAAACACATAATTACTACGCTTTTCTTTAATTAGTTGCCCTTTTTACATTTAACGAGAAGGCTACACAACACTTTGGTTTAAGTTTTAATCAATTTTACTGTTTTCTTATATTTTCCATAAAATTCCATGTTTCTGAGAATCGCATCCTTTGTATTAGATTCTCCTTGTTCAACTAGTCTTGATAAATCGTCCAAATAAATGTCCTTCTAGAAGCTCTTCTGGAAGGACTTTTAAAGTCCTGCTAGCAGGACTTTAATTTGTATGAAATTTGACGCTCGTCCTTCTGGCAGCACGCCGACTGCTGGCAGGACGACTCAGACGAATCACTAAATCAGGGGAAACAAACATTTTGAACTACCCACTTTTAATTATTTATTTATTTGAAATAAACGAAAAGTTATGTTGTTGTGTTTATAAATAACAGTAAGGTAAGGTAGGTAACATAAATTTATTTTTATAATATATTGATATGTTTATATATACTTTTGGTAGGTACTCAATGTTGTAATTACGATTATAGAATTCATTTTTTATTTTATAAAGTATTATACTATTCAATACTTTACCACTGTTTCGTCTACGTGGACGCGGAAAAGTTATTGTTTCTTTCTACATAATTATTAATTACGAGTATAATAATAATAACTCTTCTGTACTTGTGTTTGTCTCCTCCTAAACAACTTGATCGTTTTGGATGAAATTGGGTGTAGGTATATTTGAGTGGGTGCCTGGATGATTTGCATTGGTGGAGCTGCAATCAGGTTCTCATTGCTTTTACGTTAGATAAGTTGGCTAACAAAAATTAAACTCATAATTGATCATTTTACAGTTTTTAATCAACAAATTTAATCAAAAAAAACATTAAGCTGTAATTCCGTTTGTTACATGGTATGCGAAACAATTGCGCCCTGTTTAAGGTGCACACAAGACGCATCGCTTTCCGCATAATTTACAGTAGTAGCTGGCTTTCTGTTGTCTTTTGTGGATGCGGCTTTTGAAAGTGCTTCTAACATCTAATCTTCTACAAAACGGTTTTGATAATAAAATGTCGGCCATAACAATGAGATGTTGCAAATGCATCACCAAATTGTTGACGGCTCCACGCATTATTCGTTCCCGGCGCATCGTAGTGCGATGCTAGCGAGCGCACGCGATCTCCACGTCTAAATATCGTCGCCATCTCGCTCACACTAATGCTAGAACGATGCAATAAACACTCCTACAATCAGAAAAAGACCGACTATCTACTTGTTTTTTTACAAATCCTGCAAGCAGGATCCTGCCAGCGGCTTCGCCCGCGTGCAAGTTTTCATATCTTTAGAGGTTGAATTTTAAAATATCCTTTTTTATTCTTTGTGTATATCACAAGGAAGGTAGAAACTTCGTTTTACTATATAAGTGTCCATGTAGGCTTATGTGAAATGAAATATTTTGTCTTTGAATTTTGACTTTGTGCATAAATTTCTGCGCTCTAGGTCCAAGAGTTTGGACTGGGCGTTGATGAGTTAGTGAGTGAGTCAAGACTTTGCCCTCGGTTAAACCCGATTTTAGAATGAACTAATTTTTCCTAGGCTAAACCCGCGACATTAGACCAAGAGTGAATGAAGGGAGCTCGAAATTTTAGGGCACCCCGACTTTAAAATAACTGTTTATAAATTAAGATTAGTAAAATAAAACAGATACTTTTTTAGAAAAAAAAAATTCCTTGGAAACAACTTACATTTCCAGACTAGCACCTATCTGTAGATAGGAACAGCATCATTAAAGGATTATAGGACAGCTACAACCTTCCCATAGGTGGTAACTCACTGTCCGACCGTCCGGCAACTGTCTGGACCGAGCCCAAGTCGTCGACGACGCGCACTGTTACCGCGCCTCTCAAGGAGTTGTCAGCATCAGCAGGGGCCCAGCTAGGTCGAAGCCTACTGGAGCCAGGGTTAGCTCCGAAAGGTAGCTCGGCCCCAGTATGAAAGGCAAGAAGGAACGGGGTGGGTTTTTTAGTCAGTAAGAGTCTGACACTATCTCCGCTCCGCCCAAGGGCGAGGGATGTCATTTGGATGATTTTTAAATGTTTATTGTAAAATAATGTATTTTTATCAATGTATTTAATTAAATTTTTAATGAAATTTTAGTATGAATGCACTATTTGGGAGAAGACACTGTTTCCTGCAACACAAGTGTTTCTACATAGCACAGGAGTCAGGTCTCTATTTGTATAATTATGTTTTTTTTTTTATACAAATAATATTATATGCTTATCATATAGAAAAACGTTTATTCGTACCTCACATTAAAATTTAAATACAGTAAAATTAGGATACATTCAAATTAAAATACTTTAAATTGAAGAGAAGAATTTAGTATGAAAAAAAAAGATAACTTTAAAATCTGTGCAAGGTCAAAAGCCTAGTATCTCGGTGTTATATAAGACATATAGCATATGCTGTTATATCTTAATATAACAACGAGATATTTTGCCAAAACTGAAAAATGGTGCAATATATCCGACTCTCCCCTACAAAACACAAATGGTTAAATGTTCACTGTTTATTCTAAATGAAAGCTTGATTGTATTCAACTTTCTGAGCGTAGAATAATGTTGAATAGACCGCACCTCCTGCAGTTTCATGCTGCAAATTCATTCATAAAATAATGGCGTAATTTAACACGTTAAACTGTGGCCGGACCTTTGTTATTTAAAAGGAAAAAGGCTTCAGAGGAAATTTTGCTTTAACTTGATAACATACAATTTAGGTAGGTAATAAAATTTTCGTTATTTGAAGTAAAGTCGAGGGTATAAAACTAACAAGTTTTGAGTTAGATGGTAATGTATACTAATATTAAAGAGAAAGGATTTGTATTTTTTTGTTATGATTATTATTACTCATATATTATTATTACTCACAAAATTAATGATTGACATTAATTTATAAAAAAGTTTTTTTTTTCCACAAATTTTTTCATAAATAATATCGTAGTTTCTAACCGTAGATTTCGAAATATGAAATTTAATATAACACTTTTAACCTACTCATTAAGCAAAAAAAAAAAAATAGAGCCCTAGTTGAGTCAAGTTTTTCCTACTAAATGAAAAAAAAAAACCTTCTGATTGATCCTTGCCTTGCGTTCCAGGACCACAGATTATCCCTTCAGAAGCACCTACATCCCCAGTAGGCTTCGACCCTGCTGGGTCACTACGGTTTTGCTGACATCTTGAGGCGCACGTGGAAAACTACGCGCCGTCGACGATTCGAGTTCGGTTAGGACGGGTGGACAGCGAGCTACCCATTGCTCGCTGTCTGCAAACCCACGCCTACGGTGGCTGGAAATCGGGGTCGGGATCCCGGCGGCTGGGGCGTGGGGGCCGTTCCATCATGCATGTGGCCGCCTTCTTCTCCTTCGTAACGTAATGTAACGTCTCATGCTTGACCTTCATGAGATCAAGGACTTATACATTTGCCATGAAATCTATGGGTAGAATATTACCACCTAACAATAGTGTTTGATTTCAATGATTATATATGTATAAAAAAAGTACGTGACGACAATCTTTTTTTTGTAATTTAATTTCAATTATTAAACTATATAACAACTAAAACTCAATGGAAAGAGCAGTCCATTGATTAATAAATTATATTAGATGAATCGTTCAGTTCCATGAATCGACCAAATCGGCCAAAAAAAACGGCCTATATAAAATATTACTGACCCATAGCTTTCCTCGCTCATGCACGGTTCTTCATTGTGTTAAATTTTTATCGGTTTTCATTTTAACCGGTTAACGTTGGGTTTTCGCGTCACAGCACAAGAATTTGGCAAATTGCCTCGATAATGACTATCGAGGAACGCAAAACGGGTACAACCATTTTTTATATTTCATGCAATTTATTATTGTGATATGCGAACTATTTATATAAGCGTTTTGTTTTTAATCTAAATTCTAACGTTACTATATGGTGTCGTCCTTCATCAATTTAACAACAAATTGACTACACGTATTTTTAATTAGTTTACATTTCTTCCTTTAAAACAAATAACAACACGTTATCAGCACGAGGCTCTAAAATTTTTGTTGTTGGTAAGTTTTGCGAAAAATGCCTAACGGAGAAGGATCAGCTTCCACATAATAGAGAAGCAGTTTCCTTTTCCATCCCGAACTTTGTGTTAAATATCAGGGAAGGATCTAGTACATGGAAGTTCCGCATGCGAAATTACCTCTTGCATGAAGAATCGTGGGATACAATAGTGGGTTTCGCACCTGACGACCCAACCTCATTAAGTTTTAGGAGTAAGATTGGTCAGAAAGCATTGTCAAAAATCTGTTTGACTTTAGATGGCCCACCCATCACTTATGTTCGCGCAGCCAAAACGACGAAAGAAGCATAGGGTTTTTTGAAGTCTGCTTATGAAGACAAAAGTATGGGCCGACGTTTGTCCCTCGAAAGGAAATTATACAGAATGACCTTAGATCAATTTGAAAATATAGAAACCTATATCAATGGCGTACAGTCAGGAGCATTAGATTTAGCTGATATTGGCAAGGTGATAGATGATGTTTCGATTGCTGCGATTTTGCTTGGAGGCCTCGGTTTCAGATACGAACCTCTAGTCATGGCATAGAATATAAAACTCGACGAAACCTTGGTTAAAATTGGTTTTCATAGAACCCCATCTGAACCTTGTATTTATAGAAACTTTTTGGTTCGGAAACCGTCATATTGGCAAAATACGTGGATGACATTATTACGAGTATTTTTAAATCAAAGAACTTACACACATAAATAAAGTTTTAAAGCAGTTCAATATAAAGAATTGTAAGGGTGTGAAATCACCACTCCAGAAACTGACGTTTGATAAAGGTTCTGAGAATGTTGATAAAAATATTGCTTATCAGCAATTAGTAGGCTGCCTTATGTTTCTAGCTGTAAACACACGGCCTGATATAGCATACAAGGTGAGTTTTCTTAGTCAATTCTTAACTTGTTATGATAAGAGGCATTGGAGTGCTGCAAAGAGAGTGCTAAATTATTTAAAAGGCACTGTTGATTACAGAATTACATACGACAAAACGGGGAAGTATTTGGAGTGTTTTGCCGATGCCGACTTCGCGAATAGTTTATATCGACGTTATATTACTGGATCTCTCACGATACTGATACCATCAAACTTCACACAAAAAGGCCATGTAGAGCTTAAAGCGTGTATAGTAAATGTGGACATTTGTTGATAATTTGTACTTAATTGTTAATTGTCCTACTTTTCATTTTTAGATAGAATTTAGATTATGGAGGCATATTGAGATATGCGAACTATTTAAATAAGCATTTTGTTTTTAATCTAAATCCTGACGTTACTATGGTGTCGTCCTTCATCAATATATCAACAAACTAACAACACGTTTTTTTAATTAATTTACATTTCCTCCTTTAAAACAAATAACAACATTTATTAATATGAATATCATATTTGGTTTGGAATTGCACTATAGGAAGTTAGGGTCTGAAAATTGATGCAATGTAATTTGTTAACGGAATAGGCAAAATGTTGCAAGGGTTGTTTTAAGTTTAGTGAGAATATTGAACGTTCTAGGAAACCAGATTACAATAGTGTCAACGGGTTTCCTTTTTTATGAGTCGTTATTTTCGTTTATATAAAATGTCGTGTATTTATTTACTAACTAAAGTATGTAGGTATATAAGTTGTTTTATATTGTATGCAAGTATTTGTTTCTTTTATTTAACGTAATTAGGTAATTAAATTAATTAGTAATAATTAAAAAAATAGTACCTAAGATGTATTTCAAGCTACGATTGTTGCAAAATGTTTTCCGATACTGTAATTGTTTGCATTCACTATATATTTACATTAAAAAAATATATTTATCAATGACAATTTTTATTTTTATTAATTAATATTTAAAACGAGGTAAATTGTAACTATCTATATAATGTGTTGTAAATTAAATGTAACAATGTAACATTGTTTGTTACAAGTATAATATTTTAGCAATATTCTTACAATACGATAAAAGATTTTTTAAAATTAATTAATGAAATTTCCGAATAATTAAGTGTAGCGTAAGGAAAATTTTAAGCAATAACTAAAAAAAAGTAATACCTATAACTTAGCAATCTCTAATATTATACTTAATGTGGAGATAAAATGAAAATTTTAATTTTATTTAAATGTCTATTTTACTTAAATTATTATTAAAAATTAACGCGCCGTTCGCTAAACTTAATATACGTCGCGAAAACGCATTTTCAAAGAAATTGTTCTGTGGAAATTGATCTGATTTCTTTAAATATGTGTCGCGCCTGCCTTAGCCTTAAGATTGCCACACAAAATAACTTCTAGTTTGACAAACTTGACGCAATATTGATACTAAAAAAAACATGACTTATAAATTATATCTATGTATTATTTGAAAGATAAATAGTATAAATAAAGTTTCGGTTAGTAGGGGAGAGTCGGATATATTGTACCATTTTTCAGTCTTTGCAAAATATCTCGTTGTTTTATTAAACAATTACAAACTATTTATCCAATACCAGATAGTTTAGAATGTCGTTTATCTTATACCACTAAGTTTACACTATACTCTTTACCAATTTCTCAAAATACGCGATTGTCTTTATTTTCTTTATTTCATTGGAACAATTTACCCAACCAGTTGGTTTAATTGTACCACAGGTCTGGTAAATTGTACCAAGAAAATTTAATAGACCTTAAGTCATGATAAATGATTAATTATTTAATGAAATTATTTTAATTTAATAATACATAACATTATTCATCATAATAATATTTTAATTAAGTATAATACTATAGAAAATGTGCCAACAAAAAAAAAAATATTTCTTCTATATTTAACTTTCATGTATGAAAAAAATTAACAAATCTAAACATCTAAAAAACGAACTGTAAACTAGACTATGTTTGACTAGCATATTGTCCAATACCAAATTGAAAGTATAGTTAATTTTGTAATTTACTGTAATTATAGTTATTAAGTTGTTTATAAGTGTAGATAGTTAATTAATTGGCAAGTTTTTTCCTTTTTCTGCAATGACGTAAAATAGGTTTTGGGACAGAATATCTTGCAAATATTTGGTTTAAACTCATTTCCTTCTTTTCTAACGCTAATAATAAAGCCCTTTCCAAGTCCTCTTTATTTCATCCACAATATATTCTTCGAATACTATCCATCCACCAGAAAAAGAAACATGCATCTGGCTTGGTAAATTGTACCTACTAGTCAATTAAGACAATTGCTGGTGGTACGTTTTATCAAACTAGGAGATTTGAAAAAAAAAATATTCTTAAAACCTAATACATTAATTAAGTACTTTATAATATTTATGTCATATTTAAAAAATAATATAAATATAATAAAATAAATTTTAATAATAACAATAATTAAACAATAAAATACACTTAAATAATTAAAAATAATATATACACTAAATGCCTAGCTAAATATGACGTCATTAAATTATTAAAAAAAAATACTTTATAGTATGAAAGGTGATTAGAGAGCTGTTCAATAAAAAATACAATAAAACGCTAAGTTACCTTTTCACAGAGTAATGTCCTTAGGCACACGTTTCAAAACTTTCATCCAACACTAACAAAAACATTTATAATCTCTCAAAATTAATGCAAGGAAATTTTGAGGTGGTACAATTTATCAAGCAGTACAATATGTCCGACTCTCCCCTACATCTACTTATTTTTTATTTTATCACTCATTAATCTATTCGCCATTTTTACCCATATTTAAAAAAAATTGTCACCAAAAGTTTTACGCACTTGTTAAACTTGAATGTATCACAGTTTGCGACTGACCTGTTCTAGCGGAGCAGCTGAGGGGGGGCTGCATGCCCTCCGGCATCAATCCTCCGTTCATATTCGGGTAAAATTCTAACATTGTTCATTCAAGTCACTGTTCACTGTCGCAAGCGCAGAGATGCTGCCAGCGCGTCGGTCGGCAACTTAATGCTACCAGAGCCCGTCGTCGACACTCGTTATGGCACCCGGAGGGGCCTGCCCGCTAACTGTCCACCAATGCCGGGCCCCCTTTCTTCGAGCCCCGCCCCTTCTACCCACGACACAACCTACCTATTATACAGATTACAGTGATGATATTTCGCCGCTCCGCTAAAACGGCTAAAAATTTGGTTTTTCGATAAAAAAAAATCCAGTGGATGGTCGGCCAGTCACCTTAGTCATGATTAAATTTTGAAAATAGAAATGATTTTTTGAATTTTCGTTAACCGTGTCCCTAACTATACGTAACTCATTTTAGTTTGATTTGTTCGACTCTTTCATTTTATAGGCGAGCGAGCGCTCGGTTTTACACCTGAGCGAAGTGTGGTGCCATCGAGTTCCTATCGTTATGTCGCTGGTGTCCTGAATGCGAACGTTCGAATGGCTTGGCCAAAAGTACGAAAAATATGTTAAACCTATTGTTTACATTTTATTATTAAATTAAAATAAACTTTAATTTATTCATTTTAATTTTTTTTTTTTTTTTAATTGTTAGTAAATTTATATTAAGTTGTAGTTGTGAAGGTTTTTGAATTAAATATGTAGTTATTTCCTCAAAAAAAAAAACTGACTTATATTTGGTATTAAAGTTGAAAAAGCTGTCAAATAATTTTTTCACTAATATCTAACACATATTAAAAACAAAATACTGCGTTTACGATGTGGTCGTAAATAGCATGAGTCGAGTTCAGCGTTGTATAAAATGTTCATAGTTGAGCGCCGATTACGCTCGGGAATAACAAAGGCTGCACCTCTCTAACAAGTTTCGTGATATATATTCGTTTAAGGTTTTCATAAAGCTTTGTAATTTGAATGTTCTCTAACCACTGAATTAGGAAGCTAGGCTAAACTCAGCCTACCTAATTCGACTAGAATAAACTTTGTAGGTATTATGTTAAAAATATTTAAGGAATTCCTTATAAATTGAAGTATTTTTTTTTTAAATTAGAATAGCGGTTAGTCAGTCTCTGATGCGATGTTACGCCCGTTCACTCGACGATTTTGGCGTCTTATTATATTTATACCCTCGTCGGATATAATTATGTGGTCTGGAATGTGATGATTTTTTATCGTGTTTTCATCATCATCATCATCATCATTTCAGCCGAATGACATCCACTGTTGGACAAAGGCCTCCCCCAAGTGTCGCCACAATGAACGGATTGTGTTTTACGCACGGTAAAACTTGAATGAGTTTGTGATTTACATCATCTGTATTGTACCTATTACTTGTATTTTAGAAACAAATAAGTGAAAAAATAAATGCAGAATTCGCGAGTGTCAAATTATTTGGAAAATAATACTTATTATATTTTATTACTGCACTCATCATCATAATTTCAGCCGATAGACGTTCACTGTTGGACATAGGCCTGCCCCAAGTGTCGCCACAATGCACGGTCCTGTGCATTATTACTGCACTACCCGCTCTAAAACGACCATACCTATAATGCTATTAAAAATATATAACACAAAAATCCAGTCTTTAACAAATCTAAGTCCAAACATGTTCATTCATCTTTAAAACGCTTAGTATCCGCGATGACGTTAAAAAAAGCATTAAAACATGTTATTGGTGGGCTAGCAGACACGAGAGTATCTCGGCACCCCGGCTGCCTGCTATTGTGCTTCGAGTGGGCCAATTCTCCCATTGAACCCATACTTGCACCATCCATCGTGTAAACATCACAGATGTGGGTATAGTTGTGAGCTATGGCGTGGATACGGTATGATGCAAGGGTTTTGTATTAAAGTTTGTAAGAATCAAATACTGACACAGGTATCCCGACAGTTGTCAATCGGCAGGCAGAAAAAGCTTGGTTACAAATGTCTCCAGTAGTCCTAGATCCAAGGTATCCCTGACAGGACGAGATCTGAACGTAATTTGTTACAACTAACTGGGCTGGAGAGAGTTGTAACCAAACTTTTTCGAGTAACATCTTCGGTCTTTCTTGCTCCGTTCAGACTGACCGGACGAGTTCGGGGTTCATAAAATTGATAACGCCTAAGGTGGTTATTCAACCGCTGCTAAAAGATAAGAGAGCTTCCTCCATGTGATGATGGTGATAATTGAGGTAGTTTGAGGTAAGAATCCCTTTTCTTGTTTACTACGAAAACAAAAAAAAGTAACTAACTCACAGTAGTCTGCAGTCTCTTTCTAGTCTAAATAAAGCGGAAAGTGAAAGTCATCAATTCGTATTGCTAAAATGCCACATCCACCCCGCTATTCGCGTTCAGAATTCTCATACTAGAATTATTATTGTGTTTTCGTTGCTCAAATGCAATGAATAGCGCTGCGTGATTTTTTGTCCGCCATTGCGGCATTGTGCTCCGCTGGGTCACCACTTGAAGGCAAACGGTGTGGTGATCAAGAAAAATGGTGCGCGGTTGACGGGTTGGAAATAAAAAAGGGAAATATGGTTAAATCATCAAACACAAATGATTTGCCAAAAGAAATCGTATTTGTATTGACAGTTTGAGAAACATTGCAAAAAACGATGAATGGGTTGTCTTCGAGCGCTTTTTTGTGGTACAAATTAAATTCTAATTTGAGTAGTCGATTCTTTTTTGGTTTTTAAGAGGGAAGTTGTGAGTAGTGTTTGGCTTGTAAATCTACGGGATTTACTGTAATACTTTTATTTATGATAATGGGAGCACGTGTTTATTTGTGACTTAAAGCCTTTTTATTTTACCCAATTCGGACAAACATATCGACATATTGACTATAATAATAATAATAATAAAATATACTTTTAATAAATATAACAAGTTTCGTGCAAACCGACGAAAACTTTCACCACTGGGGGTCCAGAATCATGTACTGGATCCATGGTATTCGTTTGTGCGTCGATGTCAGAGACAACTTGTATATCGATAATTGAGTCGACAGCGACCAGTGTACACGAATCCCCCACCGGTGGCACTTCAGTCGTGTATCCTATTAAAGCCAACTTAGGTTTAAAACAGTACAGAAAATTTTGAATATAAACAGCGATTTGTTCGTTGAGTACTGAAAGGACGATATTAACCTTTGTTTAAAGTAAAGTTGTGTCAAACACTGCATTTTCCGTTGCGTTTTCACCAACTAGATATTTACTGGCATCATTAAAAATAGTTAGAGAGCAGTGGCCGAGTGGTAATGGCTCCGAATTACGAGTTGTAGGTCGCGGGTTCAAACTTTGCCAGGCGTATTACTTTGTGTAAGTAATTTATCTCATTACCACTGCTCTCGAAACGGTAAAGAAAAACATCGTGAGGAAACCGGCATGTCTTAGAACCAAAAATTAGAATGACATGTGACATTCACCAACCCGCACAGGGCCCGCGTGGTCGATTAGGGCCCATTCCCTCTCCTAGAGAGGAGGCCTGAGTCCCAGCAGTGGGAACAATAAAAAGGCTGACGATGATGATGATAATGGTGATTAAAAATAGTTAATTAAAAAAAATATACCAGTTTGATCAAGTTCTGTGCAATAGTTGCATATTCAATCATCTAATTTGAAATTCAAAGTCAGTTATAACAATATAAAGTAAAAATTGACTGATTGTCATACAAGACACGGCCGAGAGACTACGGAGTAGTCTCCGTAGTTTCGGCCGTGTCTTGTATGACATGTATTTTCGTATTCATGTATTTTCGTTTCCTAAAAAAAATTTTTATGGTGGGTTGTTCAGTTTCGTCTACTGAGCAAGCCCTTAAAGTTTGTGGAGGGCTGTCCCTTACACTATTTATAGCCATAGGAGAATGAAGCGAGTCGTAAAGTTTGTGTGAAGAAACTTACATGCACGCGGGCGAAGCATTGGCAGAACACTGGCAGAAGATATGTATATAAAACACTAGCTTTTGCGCGTAGCTTCGCCCGCGTACGTAAAATATAGCCTATGTCACTTGGGAATAAAGCAGCTTTTTATTGGTGAAAAAATTTTAGCAATCGGACCAGTACTTCCAGAGATTACCTTCTACAAACATAAAAACAAACTTTACCTCTTTATTATATTAGTGTTGATAAAGGTGTATGTCATGATGATATGATCGACGATAATCAAATAGTGGCATTTCATGATAATACGGCCGGTCACATCATGAAGTGATATAAGATCTGCCCCATCTTATATCACTTCATGATGTGACCGGCCGTATATAGCCAAGTTACAACCAGTTTGTGTCGAATTCCGTTCTCTAATCGGTAACGCCTCGGTGACAGTAATTGTAGAAAACGATAAGTTGGTAGCCATGTTGACGCGCCTGATACGGCCGCTCGTTCTACAATGTAGCGTTTGTATAACAAAGGATGTAGCGTTAAACATTGTAGAAACGATTTTGAACGATGTGAACTTGGCTACGAATTGTCTATGCGTTTGTTCTGACCACGCGATGAGCGCCTGCATTTACATTGAGATGACGTCATTCCCATACGTTTCATCACTTTTCGACAGCGTTAACGATTGCAGATTAACAATTTGGCTAAGCGTGCTGGCCACACTATGCCCATTATAGTCATTGAAACTAAAATCGAAATGAAACGAAACTCATTTATAAAGGCACATTTAAATGGGTTTCGTTGGAAAGGTAATGCGAAGAAAGTTTTAGACCATTAAAACAATGCAAAATTAAATAACAAAAATGTAATATTAAAATAGCACGCGCCTATAGTATCCTCTAGTTTCATGTAAAACCGAATTTGAGTATGCCGTTGACGTTGTCGAACGTGTCGAACAGGCGTTTTTGTTTTTCAAAGTTAACGGGGTGAATTTAAAGTTTTAGAGTGGCGACCCCGCACCGGAAAACACAGCGTTGGAAGACCTTCCACAAGGTGGACCAACGAGAGAGTGAGAGTGAGAGTCGCGAGAATGCAGTTGATGCGAGACGCACAGGATCGGTCATTGTGGCGACGCTTGGGGAAGGCCTATGTCCAACAGTGGATCAACAAAATAATAATTTTCAAAATCGGTCCACATTTGGCCGAGAAATCGGTGAACATGCATACATAAAAAAAGATACATTCAGCCGAACTTAGAACCTCCTTATTTTTGAAGTTGGTTAAAAAAAAGTCATCATCATCTTAACATGATCATTAAATCTGTACATAACTACACACGAGAGCAAAATAATCGCACATCATAACTCTTTATGTTAAGGCAGTTTTTGTCATAAATGTGAATAGATATTGAAAACATTTCATACACTAATTGAAAGCCTATTTAATTACCTTTCTAATGATATGAAATACAGTGTAAAAAAATATCCTCGAAAGGTTTTAGAGCACAAAATCCAAAGTATGGGTAAAATTAACTTTTACTGAGAGTCAAATTTAAAATTCTTGGTCATTCTGATTGTTAATAAAGTGTATCCCCCCTTAGCCTTATTTACAGCCGTTACTCGATTTTTCAGCGACTGCATTAATTTTACCATGAAATCTTATGGTATAACATCCCACTCCTCCTCAATATCAAATTGAAGCTCTTGGAGGCGTGCAGAGCCAAGCTTTTTGCTCTAAGTCTTCTTTCAAGGTCATTCCATAAATGCTCAATTGGATTAAGATCAGAACTACGAGCTGACCTCTCTATTGCAATGATTACAACGTCTTAAATGTAGTCGCAAACTGTTCTAGCGACATTCGATCAGGGCCTCAAGTCTGCTATTACAATAGTGTCAGAATGGTCTATCATTGATGTCTTGTCGATTTTGACAAGTTTGGTAATCTACTAATATAATGGCGTCATTATGACTTTCCAATGGTCAACCACTGACACTCCATTGAAAAAAGTGGCTTAAAATGGTAATCTCGTACATATTGACAAATGAATATTTGATATTTGCGGTAATCTGCTAAAACTTTGGCAGTTTATTTGATCAGTGTTTGACCATTAGAACGTTATTGTGCAGTTATTGGTTTTAATATGCTCGAAATTATCATTCTACCGCAATTCTATTACAAGACCATAGACCGATCAATGATCGATCATTATGAATTAGCAGATTACAAACTTTTAGCAAAATGACAATGGGATCGTGTTGGAATGACGAATTTATAAAAATAGCAGACTTGGGGCCCTGGTGTTGTCCTGCATTAAGGAAAAAAAACCTACCATGAGCCACACAAGCGGCTTCACATATTCTTCGAGAACTTTTGTGGTGTGTCATAAAGCCGTCAACCCTCTCGATATCAAGTCAGTATTGGCTCAGGGATGAATACAATGTCAGTTTTAGTGTTCAGCATTATGCCACTCTAAAACGCCTCCTAACGTCACCAGTTCGCATATGCAGCATTGTTAAAATTGCCCTGATGACCTTCTGTAGACCCTAAAGCGTCCATTATGGTCATGTAAGTCATTCTGCACTTATAAGAAAACACAACAGCCTGCCATTAGGTAGATGTACATCCAATTTTTGTGTTAAGTGGCAAATTATAGCCGGGCTTATCGGTGAGCTGTGGTCAATTTGGTACCATTTGCTGAGTGATGTGCAGTCAGGCCTGCTTCACCCTGTCTTTTCCTAATTGTCCACTGATTTATATGTAAATTGCAAACTTCTTGATGCTTTTGTGTCAGTTCAATTGCGTTCAGTAGCCGGAAAGTGATCATCACGTCTGGAACCTACGCGCCAGCGGCCAGGTCCTGGTCGGAAAATATACGTATGGGTTTCCTGAAAACTCTGGTATACCAGACAAATAGGCAAGCGCCTCAAATTTTGTTGTCGAGTAACTTAATTTCTTCATTTCCCGGCTTCTGCAGGCGTGGTATCCATATTTTTCCAGTAAATCCATCTGTTTTCAATAGAGGAGTTATCACGTTGACGGAAACTGATTAAAACTCCAAAAAAGCACCATTTTTGTACCTCCGGGTAAAGGTGTAAGTAGTGAAATGCAAATAGGTGAATTTGGGTGTACCGTTGGTTTTTGTGAGTTACGTGACGGTCAATGATCTTAATTTTGTGTTTTTGTAAAGCTAATTTTGTATGCTTTAAATTCGCTTAATTTGTACACAATATCTATAGATTTTTGGAATATTATTATATTAATATTATTTAAGAAAAAATTAGTACTAAACGAAATTACAAGCAATGTGCGATTTTTTTGCTCTCAAGTGTATTTGTTGAACTGGATATTGCCGTTTCTGCCCAATATTTATTCGGCTAGTTCGGGTCGGGGAGTTCTCACGATCGCTCCGAACGCTTTTCAACCCCGACCCGACCGATGTGTGGCCCGACCCGAGACTAAGCGGCGATCAATGGACGGGCGTAGGCGTGGAACTTTACGTATACATAAACGAACATATATATAACGTCTGTAAACGTGTAGGATACTTGCCTAGATTTTTGCGTGTTACTCTGATTTGAAATAAATTATGCTACGCTAAGCTAGATTAAAATCTGCAGCCAATTTCATTCATTCAGTTAGCAATTTATACTGTGTAATGAATACTGTGTATAAGCAGGTATCCATAAAAGAGGGTAAACAATAATTAGCTATAAAAACCCCCTATAAATAAACAAAGTGCTCAAAAGTTAGCGCTACGCTAAATAGCAATGCTGACTCTTTTGCTGTGAATAAAGACATTCTAGTTACTTACGTGAAGTTTGCATCCCCAAGGGTGTTCAGAAAAACTCGGTATAAAACTAGCCAGACCCTGTGCTTCTCAAATGTTTTTTTTTACCCTATTGTGTGTCTCACTGCTGGACAAAGGGCTCCCCTTTCTCTTTCCAAACTTTTCTGTCTAGGGCAATCTCTGGCAAAGTTTGCTCCGCGAACATGACCAGATCGTCACACCACCTTCGCCGTGGTCGACCTCAACGGCGTCGACCTCCTTCTGGCGTCCAGTGAGTGACCACCCTCGCCCACCTGTCCGGGTGCATTCATGCGACGTGACCAGCCCACTCCCACTTCAGCCTGGCTATTTTTTCCTCAACATCTGCTATTTGAGTTATGGAGCGCAAAGTGGTGTTTCTAATGCGATCTATTCGCTTAACACCTACAATGCTACGCTCCATTGCCCTTTGACAAATCTTGAGTTTAGACTTTTGTTGTTCAGTAAGTGACCAACTTTGAGCACATCATCGTCATTATCATCAGCCTTGTTAATGTTCCCACTGCTGGGACTCAGGCCTCCTCTCTAGGAGAGGGAATGGGCCGCAATCCACCACGCAGGCCCAGTGCGGTTCGGTGAACGTCACAAGTCTTCGAATTTTTGGTTCTAGGACCAAGCCGGTTTCCTCACGATGTTTTCCTTCACCGTTTTCAGAGCAGTCGTAATGAAATAATGCGCCTGGCAAGGTTTGAACCCGCGACCTACAACTCGTAAGTCGGAGCCATTACCACTCGCCCACCACTGCTCTCCTCTTTGAGCACCGTAGGTTTAAATTCAATGTTTAAATCACGTTTAAAACTTGCAATTCAACGTCATCATTGCGTTTGTTGTCACTATTTGTAACATTCCACTACAATAGGCACAAAGCCATTGTCATTTTGGCAGAGTCAAGTAGCAGCAGCAATATTGCATTGCAGTTTATAATTGCATACTGTGATCCACATATTGACATGGATACTGTAAACTAATAAGTGAGCATGATTGTTTACCTGCGAATTATTCGAAATTACAACTAAATTTCGGAGGAATGCCTGTGTTGTCAACAGGGAACAATGCAGGTTCATAGTTTCATAATTGTGACTAAACATTGTTTTGTGCAACTAATTAACAGCGATGAACAATTACTTCTTACTTCTTGTCACATAATAGAAATGCCAAATAAAATAATAAAAAGAAGAACTGCCGAGCTGAGGTGATTAGTAGGAATTTTGGAAGAGTTACCTTGGTTCTGGTCAGTAAAAGTCTGACACGCCCTCTCGCTCCATCTTAGAGCGGGTATCACTCATGAAATTTCGAAGTTGCTGACTAAATATCTTGTAAAATAAAATCTTATATGTAAAAATCTCGTGTCATAGTGTTTGTAATCGAATTCCTGCGAAAAGGAGTTAGTGTTTTGTGTAGACATGTTTCTGAGAATAGGTTATTTTTTACCCTCCTACCCCCACTATCCATTTTCTTCTTTGATAATTCATGTGGCTAAACGACGTTTGCCAAGTCAGCTTTTATGTTATGTTGTGATTTGTCACATTTGAATAGTGTTAGACTCATTTCAAAAATAGATAAAACTATTAGGTATAGTACTACTTTTATTTTAATTAAAGAATTTACCTGAAATCGTTTTTTTTTTTAAGTAAAGATTGAAACTACAGTAAACTTAGTTAAAGCGCGTTCCATCGTCGACCGCATCGTCGCTTTCCATCAGGTGAGATAGCGGTCTGGGGCCAGGGTTATCCGAAAGGGCGCTCGAGCCCCGGTATGAAGGCTAGAAGGAACGGGGTAGTCTTTTAGTCAGTAAGAGTCTGACACTATCTCCCGCTCCGCTCTAGAGCGGGGAATGTCATTGGATGATTATTTCCCACCATAAAAAAAAAGATGAGATAGCGGTCAAGCGCGACCCTATCAACAATTTACAAAAAAATTGTGACCACCAAATCCATACTTACCATCACAACATACCTATGATTACCTATGTATAGGTGTATACATAGGTACATAGGAATAGTTACCGGCACATAAGTAGGTTTAAGATTTTCTTATTGCAGGAAATTCGCGCATGTAAAAAAGTATGAAACTGTGCGTGCGCCCCTACTAAAAAATCTTACGAGCCAGGTAACTATAGTTATGTACTTTTAGTTGGTGTGAACTAAACTTAACATTTTCTCAATTTCGTAACGTAACGAAACATACCTAATGAAAATGAGAATAAAGTCTGACAAACTTTAACCTTTGTAAATGTTTTCACGTAAACCACGTATTTACCTCGCAAGCCCTGAGCGTGTTCATTAAAATAATACAAAAAGTAAAAAAAGAGTATAGTAAGTTTATCACACTAAGGTATTTTTTTAAATATTCACTTGACACACGTCTTGTCTTCACGACAACGGCTAAAATATGGCTACCGCGACAGTGATTTTGACGTACAATTGCCGCCACGGATCTTGAGCGCTGGCATCAAGTTGCGCAGAAGTCAAATATTCGGTCTCTTTAGTGGTGCGAAGTGAGACGCGGGGGCGGGGAGTGTCAATGATTGGCTCGCCGTGCCATCGCGTCATAGACGTCACTCATGATTCGTTTCCTGCGCTGCTGCATGTATGTAACAACGACGACGATTGGCTCGCCAATGTATGGAATGGGCAAAGCGATCCCTATTCTGACACGCCGAGCGCTCAAGATCAGATTTGGTAATAGAGAATAGAAGATATTTGTAAGACCACTTATAATTGTGTTTTAAATTTACGCATTAAAATTTTTAAGTTACTAACCCTGAGTTACGAAACATAGATTAGAATAAACTATTGTACACCAAAATAGTAACAATTTCACAGAAACTTGAAACTATGGGTACAATATAACAAATCCCTCATAATTGGGACAGAATACGTTTAATTAAAATGAATTCTTTTCTAGATGATTTGCGAATAAAATTGGTGTTACGCATAGTTACTTGATTCTTTGCAATTAATATTGCCATTATTAATGTTAAGTTAAGCGATGAATATTCGTAACAATTCATCTTTGAAAATGTGTAACGGTCTTTGGGACGCTAAAAAAAATTATGAGAATATTTTTAACAATGTTTTGACATTAAAAAATACACTTAAATCTTTATACATAAACAAAAGGTGAAAAAATAAAACAGGTCACAGTATTAAATATTTATTTTAATATGAATTATAAAGTATGAAGATATCAACCGTAATCTTTCGCTTAAAAAAATCTTTAAAACCTACGTATTCACTTCTGTAAAAACTAAAAAGGGGCTGAGCAAAGTCCCCTATCTTAAAAAGACTACGCAATACTGACGTTTTTGGATGCCAATAAAGTGAGGCCAAGTATTTAAAGCAGGTGGTATTTCATTCGTCTCCCCGTGGGAGGAGCGAGATCTTCAATAAAGGAGAGAACCACACGTGCCATCGATACGGAAAATTCCGGGTGTTTCTAACTTACACACAACTCTTAACCTTATGAATAAAAAAACAAGGTTGAAGTTTAAGTGAAGATGCCAGAATCTCATGCGCAAAGGGACTCGCTTTCCCCCATCGTAAATACAGGGCTGTATTTTGTTGCAGATTATGAGGTTTGATGTGTGCAGATGCGACAACAGATTGTATGGACGGTTTCGTAATTATTAAGGCGAGTTAAAAAATTTCACAACAAAAAGACTTTTTGACGGTTTTGATGTCCGAAAAGTTTAATCAATATCGAGCATCTAAGAAATGTTACATTATAGATTTTGATTCTGCATGTAAGTCATCGCCATATTTCATAAAGATAAAGATACCGACATAGCTCGAAGAATTGCAGGGCAGGGCACATTGCACTCAGAGCAGATGGTCGATAGGGCGAAAGTTTTTGGAGTGGCGATCGATTACTGAAAGATGCAGCGTTGGTAGGCTTGCCACAAGGTGAGGACCTGGTGAGGGTTGCGGGAATACGATAGATGCGAGATGCACAGTACTGTCATTGTGGCGATACCCGAGGGAGGCCTAAATACAACGGTGTAAATCTTTCGGACGAAATAATGAAACAAACTACTATTTAGAACTTAGTTTTCCTTATTACTTGTCTAAATTGGTTGTTGAGTACTAACTTTCATTAATAGACCAGGGTTTTAACCCATTTTGGTATATGAGCTATTAACATAATTAGAAGTACAGTAGTATTACAAACGAAACTATACTTAGCTAACTAAATACAACCTCTTAAAAATAAGTAAATTCCGGTGGAAGTCCTCACAGAGACTGTTTCACCCTAGTCAAAAAACTCTCAGTAAAATGATTTTTCCTACTCTTTGTCTTAAACGGCTGTAAGCATTTTAACGGTCGGGCTTTGCGCCGGCTTGCCGACTTCAATATGACTTATTTTTTAATATATTATATGTTGTGTACCAAAGTGCATCGACCCGATAGTGTGCGGAATAACTGCAGCTACCCCATATAGTGCGGATACTGTACTACGTATCCGTGTACTTTAAGGATATCTTAATTTTCAAAGTACAGGTACTTTAATAATACATTTTTGAACTAGTACCTAGTCGTAGAAAAAACATATACAATCGAATTCAACAGTTGAGCCATATTTATGACTAATGTCGTCAACCTTACAACATAAATTGTTCAAAAAACTATCAAACCTGTTCCTGAGAAATGATTAAACTGAAACCTTTATTGCTTTCAAATAAATCACATAAACACAAACGTTTCAAATAATGTTCTTTTTCGACAGGCAAAGTAAGCATCTCGAATTGAAAGTCTGTTATTGAACCGAGTTATAAAAGTGTTTTAAAATTCACGATAAAAGCATCGTTTACGAATCCCGTCAAAGCGTCAAAGGCATTTAAGAGGTAGAAAGATAAATAAATATCGGCAACCTGACGATAACGGTTAAAATGTACGTTTATACGGAAAAAAGTGACATTCCGGTTCGGAAATCGGAGCTCGCAGCCGAAAATGCTAAAGCACTCTTAAATGATAGGCAGCTATTTCCATAAAAGGGATGAAAGTGACAAATAAAATAAGAAGAAGGGAGTCTGTTGTGTCGCTATTAGTGAGCGGCGCCGGCCACAGTTTTGACGTGTTTACGTGCGAATTTTATTTTGAACAAAAACACATTTTGATTTGGTGAATGCTTGTAAAACACAGGAGCGTTTTGACTTGCACAATGGATTTACACAGTTATTATAGTATATCGGGCTGTTTTCCGCAACTCCACGACTAAAGCGCATATTTTGCGTACGGGTGGGACAAATGTGTCATTCGATCCACCCCAGCTCCTCAAGAAAGGCCAGCAGGGCCTTGATGTACGGACCATTTCACGGAGGGTACCTGGGTTTCCGAAGTACTTTGCCCTGTATCCAGCGACCACAGGGCAGCTTAGAAGCAGATGAGCTGCTGTTTCGTACTCCTCCATGCAGGGTCTGCAGAGTGGACTGTCTGTAACTCCTATGACAGAGAGGTGCTTATTAAAGGTCCCGTGGCGAGTAGTAACGGTTGTCACTTTGCGCAACTGAGGTTTGGTCAGTTGTATGTCTGTGTTGTGTGTCTGTTTTGTGAAGCGGCCATCAATGGAGGGAAGTGCGTCCTTGGCCTGCCTGCACTCACCATGTTCCATCCATAGTTTGATTTTTACAGTTACTTAGTAGTATTTAGTGATATGGTGCTATTAAAAAGTAAATTAAAATTACGTATTCATAACTTTTACGTTAATTCCTTTCCGACTTTACGTAGGTATATTATACAACATTATTTTTAGTTTAAGCTAAACCAGAATATAATTTGTTCAGAATCAGTAACTGAATCGATTCCAATAGTTTTTACACCATTTTATATTTTTTCCCAAAAATATTTAAAAAGGTCACAAGTTGGACACCATCAAAACTAAGGACAACACAGGTCGCGAGTGGTTATACCGGGTATTAGGCGCCAGCAAACAGATGGATGTAAGTTCAAAACCACCCCTCAGTCACCTGGATGGCCCGATGGCTATGTATTTTTGCTGAAATAATAAGCTTAAAACTTTGTGATTTTTCATGATACAGTTATGAAATTTTGTACATAGATTCTTGACATAAAAATAATAGACACGTGTTTCGGGTTTTGCATGTACTAAAACTAATGTCGTATAGGTATACTACGCAGTTCGAGCGGGCTTAAGGGGCCGGCGACGGATGAATTTCCATACAAACGTAATACCACACTCATTTGCAGTTGGAGCATATTTCCAACATATTATGATGATATTCGGTTATAGACAATATTTATCTAGGTTCCTACGTCGAGAATATTAGAAATATTGTTATTTTTAATACAGAAAAAGCCAAATGGCATGTTTTGCCATTTACGCTTTAAAAAAGTGCGAAATACAATTCGCTTAAATTTCTTTTTGTTTTTTTTTTAAAAGAAAGACGTAGGAACCTAGATAAATATTGTCTATAACCGAATATCATCATAATATGTTGGAAATATGCTCCAACTGCAAATGAGCGTGGTATTACGTTTGTATGGAAATTCGTCCGTCGCCGGCCCCTTAAAAGCTCTATGACATTTCGACCGTGATTTTTGCATTAAATTTTAACTGTGGCGTATTTTTTTAGGGACTGAAAGACTTCGGCCTTTGTTTTTTTGCAGTTTTTGCGGTTCCGTACCCAAAAGGTAAAACTGAACCCTATTACTCCGCTGCCCCATTGTTTCTCTGTCGGTTTGTCTTTCCGTCTGTAATCAGGCTGATTGCGTGCGGAAAAATGGATTTGCCACTGGGAATTTTGTGAAAAATTAAAATAGCCACTGAATTCCACTCGAAAAAATCATGCCCAAAACCGCGTGTGTTTTAAAATTGCGGCAATTTTACTCTACATCATCTTTGAATCTTTCAAACTAAACTATCAACCTGTCACTTAATACTACCTACCTACATAAAAATATTTAATATCACTTTATAAGCAAGCTTGTCGCAATACATTTGACAGATAATCAGCAGTACCAACCCCACAATATCAATGAGGCGACGGGGCGGGCATGCGCACGCACCCGCCACGTGCCGCGATTTAACTAAAAACTAGCTATCCGTTTAACCACCCTAATTTTAAACAGAAGGGACATTACTTAATCGGTCTTGTTTTCATGTGAATAGTACCTGATTTGAGAATTTAAACGTAAAAAAAGATCAATAAGTTACAAATTAAAACATTTGGAAGTTAATGATCTTTCTTGTAAGGCCACTGAAATGATTGCCTTTCAGTTGAACATAAGTCAAATCTTCTTTTGCCTTTCTTTACTAAAGTTATTCGGAACATAAATGGGAGCCTAAATAAAAACGCGCTCTTCGAATATCAACGGCAGAACAACGAGAGTTAAAATTCCAACACCGTCATCCTACATTCATACCAATTTACTAGGAGTTTCTTCTTCTTTCGAACAAGTCTTTTCACCATCATCTCAATAGTCACCTTTTCAGTTGGAAACTCAACAGTGCAATAATATTTACGTATTTGTCTGTAGGTATTATAAAAAATAAACGGTGAAGTCGTGACTTAGTCACTAAGTCATCAACGCCCAAATGACGTCTCCCTGCCTCACATCCCGCTGCAGAAGAATAGATTTCTAGGCCCGATCCTGAAGTCGGACTGACATAGTGGCGTTCTTGTGCAAACGCTTCAGCACCTCGATGTACCGATAGTCAATCTGGCACCGTTGGAGAGACTGCAGTACAGCCCAAGTCTCGATCGAATCTTGTTCGGAAGGCTGGAAGTCGTCGAACTTGCGCGCGAGACGGTTTGTGATGACTCTGGAACACAGCTTGTAGACATGGCTCAGACCAGACACGAGATGAGCCTGTATTCTTAAGCGGGGCATTAATAATAATAATAATAATCATTTTTTTAACCCAAAGGTTGACTGGTAGAGAATGCCTTGTGGCATTAAGTCCGCCTATGTACCACTATTGTACATGAAGTTTAAATAAATAAATAAATAATATTCCACAACTATCACACAGCGCCGTCTGGTCCCAAGCTAAGCAGAGCTTGTGTTATGGGGACTAGACAACTGATAAACATACTTATATATTTCTAAATACAAACATATTATAGATAATTACACCCAGACACAGAACAAATGATCGTGCTCATCACACAAACATTTGTCCTGGGTGGGAATCGAACCCACAACCTCCGGCATAGCAGTTAGGGTCACTAACCACTAGACCAACAGGCCTGTCATTGTCACCCTTCTTAAAGGAAAGTACCACCTCACCTCTGCGTCATGCCTGTGGCGTATTTCCCTCAATTATGACGGAATCGAACAACTTGTGAAGGGCCTTTAGGACCGGTTTTCCACCCGCCTTCAGGAGTTTGGCCGTAATTCCGTCATCACCCGATTCCTCTTTGTTTTTAAGCTACTTCAGAGCCATCCGAATCTCGTACCGGTTGCTGTCCGGGATATCTTCGGCATAGTGTAGCGACATCTGGTATTGTATAAAAACGTACGTGATAAATAATACATTAATTGACTCAATGGCGACAAATTACGTAGGTAAACAAAAAAAGGGCCATTTTAAAAGCAAAATCGGATGTTTATATGAGGTGCATACACAGTGCCACCAGAGCGGAATACTTGCATGAATTAAGTTTAACGTGAAATAAATATTGACATTTTAAAAGTTCAAAATGTGAAAGTATCAGTGCTGTGTTCATAGAAAACTAATATTGTTTTTGAAGTATCACTAAGTCCTCTTTTAAAGAATCCTTTTGTTCTGCGTCCAGCTGTGATGTTTTTAATTTCGTAGCTTCATGACGTCATTGGCTGACCTCACGCTGTGCTCACCCCCTCAGATTACGAGCGTTAAGATTACGCGCACGGATCGCAGAAAAATGGGCACGTTCCTATAATCGTAGGGTTGTTCTCACATATAATATAGGATATAGAATAAAATGGGAACAATTTTCCTGTGGAGTAAATAAGAAATTTATCACTTTCAAAATAATACATTCTGTTTAGCTTTTTCCCAACAATGTTACTGTCTGTATCGACTGCCTAAGATCTTTGTTTGTGTAGGCAACTCTTTTCTTTTTTCTATTACGGTGAATTCTTACGTGTAACGCACGGTAGCCCGGAACAGTCGGGGAGTGATGGTATGGAATGGAAGTACATAATAACTTTTTATTCTGCATAAATATTTAAAATTCACGACCCAAGTCTCTCAAATAAATAGAATTGAAAACTGTTAGAATGACCCAGCGATCCACCAACAAAAAATAACAAGCTTTTGCGTGGCGAAAAATATTATAACATCATTTACGGCCGTACCATGCTGCGAAGGGATGAAATATTCAATGATTAAATTGTTTCAGATTCAACAATCACTCTAATCATTCCTTATTGACAGCATATGTTTCTATAAAAAGTTGCCTAAGATGGTTACCGAGCTTAGCGAGGGAAAGTTCAAGACCCATATATACACTATACGTTTGTAATACACTTTCTTAAGTGTATTACAAGTGTGAATTGTCAACGGAACCGACTGCTTTACGTGCTTCTCGACGCTCGGGGTTGACTTGTCAGTAAATAAAATTTACCTTGATTTTAGAAAAGTACATATGAATTGATAAATTTCGGTTTCGATCCCGCAACCTCATGACGAGGGTGCCTAATATCATGGTGATATAATGCGTAGACACTAAAAATTTCTTCAAAAAGTTCCTCGCCGTGTTCTATAAGAACTCTTTGCGTAAAGACTGAAATACACATGCCTGTAGCAGGTATAAAAGTATGCAAGTAGCATGCATGCCATAGTGACATCCAACAATCTGAACTTTGTTATGGCTCACCGGTATGCAAGCTACTTGCATACTTTTATGCTATATACAGGCATGTGTATTTCAGCCTTTACGTTCTCCTCCAGGCTAAGAACAAAGAAATGAGGTCGGCGCCCTGCCTCACGAACACCAAATTATAATAAAACGAGTCATACATTTCTAAATGCTAACGTGAGCTAACGTCCCTTTTATGCTAAACGCACCATTTGTGTAGATGTGCATTGAAAGGGAGGAATGTATAGGAATTCAAACGACTTGTACATTAAAATTTGTCCGTTCTTGTGGGCTAGATTCCTATCGGGGATCACGCTTCACCAAGGCAATACTAGTTCTACAATTGTGTACAGATAAACACCACAGATTGCGTGTAAATAGTGCTATTTTTTTGGCTGAAACTGTAACATATCTAAAATAAATATTTTACAATAAAAATATCATCATCGACTTTAATAGAAAAAAAAAACACTCAAAAGAAAAATAGAAATGGTTTTTCTATTTTTCTTTTGAGTGCTTTTTTATTTCCCTTTAAAACCATGTTTTTGGTTTTGTGTCTTTGTTATTCAATAACACCGACTTCCCAAGTTAACGTTAACTTATCGTATTTTGTTTACATTAACTTATCGTACTTTATTCGCGATAGCATTAGACAAAAGTTAAAAATGGTTGTTTTTGAGTACACTTTGCAATAAAAGTACAATAAGTATATATGTATGTGCTTTATTACAGTTAAGGCGTATAGTCCCTTGAACCATCTGACCGAAATTATGTGAGCGCAACTCTCGCACTCGCCTAGGCGGCAGTACGCAAATCTGTGCATTTATTTGCGGCCAGCAGCGCCCGGAAAGCGCTTTAAATCCATTTTCTCTGCGAGATATTGATTGATTTACATATGCAATGTTCACTTTGAAGAATATTTAACCACCAATTTTTATGTGTAAAAATGTTTCTAAAGGTCTAAGCCGTTTCGAAGGAGTAGGGAAAAGTTGCGAAAAGTTGCGAAATTGCTAAATATTTTTTTTTTGACAAAAGTATTAATTGCACGAAAAAATCAAATGTTGATATTATTGTTCATGAATCTATAATAAATATATATTTTTTTCAAACCAATTGACCAAGCCGTTACGGAGGAGAAGGCCTCAGAAAATCACTGTTTTATGGCACTTTTCGGGCGCTTGGCCCTTAAGATTGATGCTGAATTTATTATAATGTAATCATATACCATCTGTTATACTTAAATTAATTCATTGAACTAGGAACTATCTTCTGAATATATAAGAAATAACGTGGACAGATCTTTAAACAACTTGAGAGCGTGGGGTCCGACCTACGCTCCCAAGTTGTTTAAAGATCTGTCGAAACGTCTAATTAACACTTCGCGTGACCCAAAGGCTGGCTTTTACGTTGGACAGCATTGGCTAAGAGACAAGACAGGATAAGCATTGCCATACAGCGTGGCAATGCCGCCAATCTTTTGGGCACATTACCAGTCGACAGGAAATGAGATGCGGAGCGACGAGCTCTTTGCCGTTGCTTATCGGCACAGAGGCTGTGGAAAGGGTCCACAATTTTACTTACTTCGGTAGTGTTGTGTCAGAGACTGGAGGGACCGAAGAGGACACCGCTTCGAGGATCACCAAAGCAAGGGCCACCTTTGCACAGCTCCGTCCCGTGTGGCAATCTCGGAAACTGACCAGAAGAGTTAAGCTCAAAATATTCCGGTCCAACGTAAAAACCGTATTGCTGTATGGGTGTGAGACGTGGAAGGTCACAAAAGACATCTCGCATAAACTCCAGGTCGTTGTCAACCGCTGCCTTCGCCGTATTCTCGGTATATTCTGGCCCGAGAAAATCTCAAATGTAGATCTGTGGGAGCGCTGCGGTGAAACCTCGATCGACCAGCAGATCAAACGCCGCAAATGGAACTGGATCGGCCACACGCTCCGAAGGGATCCTGAACATATACCAAGGCAAGCCCTTGATTGGAACCCTCAAGGAAAGCGTAAACGTGGTCGCCCTAAGCAGACCTGGCGACGAACAGTCATCGCAGAGGCGAAGAACATTGGGAAGACCTGGCGTGAAATGAAACGCGAAGCTCAAGACCGAACGGGATGGCGACGCACTGTGGACGCCCTCTGCCCCATCTAGGTGTCACAGGAACTTAAATGAAAATGACCAGTCGACAGCGATGTGTTAGTGTGATGTTAGTAAGAGTATTTTAGCGTAGGGTTTTATTACCTATTTATTTATTTTTTAATTAAAATAGTTATTAAGTTGTTTATAAGTAGTAATATTATAGACCAGGGTAGATAATTTTTAAAACCAAAAAAAATAATAGTAGGATGAAACCCATTAGAAAAGGAGGAGAATATTATAAAAATGAAAGGAAAAATAATTTACGGGCGATCTGAGGTCGGGAAGGGGATGGGGGTGAGTTTTTAAGGGTAAAAAACGGTTTTTCTCGATTTCCGGCAAAACTAAAAGTCCTATGGAAAAAAGTCAAATGGCAAAGTTGTAGGTAATAAAAAGATCTAAAACTTTTGTAATCACACTTTTTTCACATAACCTCAAAATTTATGTTAAAAATTCAAAAAACCAAGTTTTTGGTTTTTTATTTTTATCTTTTTAAAAAATAAAAAATTTTTCACGAAATTTGGTGAAAACTTACCTTTTTATGTCCCAAATACGCTGTTATTTATTTGATTAGAAATATTTATTTTTTCACCTTATTTTGAATTAATATCGAAAAAGCACCCTAATTTTCAATCGAAAAATCACCCGTCAAAATATCAGCTTTTTTCAAAAAATTGGTATATTTTCTGTTCGTTGAATTCTCTACTTTCCGATGGTGAAAGAAAATATATATGTTACCATAGTAAATCTTCTCAGAAAATGCAAAAAATCGAAAAAATCTCGAATTCGAAATTTTTTTTTCAATTATTATATACAATTTAGAGCTATTTATTAAAATTTACACTTTAATTACTCGAAAAACGTAAGATTACATGTTACAGTGATAAAAAAAAAAATTGCAAATCAAAATATACTACTATAATTAACAAACAAATAAGTTAATAAAATTAACATTCAATAAGACATCTACAATATTTGGAGAAAGTAGTCGAATCTTCTTTAAATTATATGCGTAGATGCCTATTTATAACTATTTTTAGATAACTTATATACCTGAGTGACCTACGAAAAATTTTAGCCCATCAAAAGGTATTTCATAGAGAAGTGGGGAAGGGGCTAGGCGGGTCTGGGTCTTACTACGTACATACCTACTATTTCTTAGCAGCTGTAACAACCGTTAGCCTAGCCAGTACCTATTCAAAATACAGTACAGTATACAACATCGTTTATAAAAATACACGTGCATGCTGAGTTTCTTTAATATAATTGTGATAAGTTTACTTAAAAAAAACTAACAAGATTAAAAAATAATAATCTCCTTTATTTTGCATAAACAAATTTAGTTACTCCCATGAAAAAAAAATATTCAAAACACAAAAAATATATTAAAAATCTATAATAAATATATATAAAATATTTATCGTAAATATATTTTTAATAACTAACTTTTGGCCGATTTGCATATATATTTTATACATTTCAAATATATTTTAGATACATTCAAAATATATCTTAAAGGACATAAAAAACATAGCTAAGAATATAAAAATATATATATATATATATTTATTATAGATTTTTAATATATTTTTTATGTATTTTGAATATTTTTTTTTCATGGGAGTAACTAAATTTGTTTGTGCAAAATAAAGGAGATTATTATTTTTTAATCTTATTAGTTTTTTTTAAGTAAACTTGTCACAATTATATTAAAGAAACTCAGCATGCACGTGTATTTTTATAAACGATGTTGTATACTGTACTGTATTTCGAATAGGTACTGGCTAGGCTAACGGTTGTTACAGCTGCTAAGAAATAGTAGGTATGTACGTAGTAAGACCCAGACCCGCCTAGCCCCTTCCCCACTTCTCTATGAATTACCTTTTGATGGGCTAAAATTTTTCGTAGGTCACTCAGGTATATAAGTTATCTAAAAATAGTTATAAATAGGCATCTACGCATATAATTTAAAGAAGATTCGACTACTTTCTCCAAATATTGTAGATGTCTTATTGAATATTAATTTTATTAACTTATTTGTTTATTTATTTATTTATTTTACAATTTATGTACACACAAAAATAACAGAAACAGATAATACATAAGAGACGTTAGTACAAAGGTACTGCTTATTTCCAAAGAAATTTCTTCCAGCAGACCTGCGAAAGGAGAAATCAAAAAGAAATGTAGACCATAGTGTGTAGGAAGCAAAAGAAGAATGTGTGAAGTCTTAAACCAAAGTCATATATAATTATATATACCTAAAAATAATATATACCTACAGCTATATATATATACCATACATATTACATACAATATATAAATAAATATCACAATTGAGAGGAAAGATAAGTGCTCTTTTACTCGATTTTTAAAAAGTGAGATCGATTTTAAATCTCGAATGCTAGGCGGAAGTGAGTTCCACAACCTCACGGCAAGGACACAGAAAGAATAGGAGTAGTAACTGGATTTATGGGGAGGGGATTTAAGAAGGGATTTGAGGTGTGATCTACAGGGCGCGTCACTAGGACGAGCGTAGGAAAAACGATCACGAAGGTAGGAGGGATAAGATGGGTTGTGTAGGATATTAAAAAGAAGACATAAAATCCGAGTATTCCTGCGAGGCGAGTTTGTTTGTTAATTATAGTAGTATATTTTGATTTGCAATTTTTTTTTTTATCACTGTAACATGTAATCTTACGTTTTTCGAGTAATTAAAGTGTAAATTTTAATAAATAGCCCAAAATTGTATATAATAATTGAAAAAAATTTTTCGAATTCGAGATTTTTTCGATTTTTTGCATTTTCTGAGAAGATTTACTATGGTAACATATATTTTTTTTTCCACCATCGGAAAGTAGAGATTTCAACGAACAGAAAATATACCAACTTTTTGAAAAAAGCTGATATTTTGACGGGTGATTTTTCGATTGAAAATTAGGGTGCTTTTTCGATATTAATTCAAAATAAGGTGAAAAAATAAATATTTCTAATCAAATAAATAACAGCGTATTTGGGACATAAAAAGGTAAGTTTTCACCAAATTTCGTGAAAAAATTTTTATTTTTTAAAAAGATAAAAATAAAAAACCAAAAACTTGGTTTTTTGAATTTTTAACATAAATTTTGAGGTTATGTGAAAAAAGTGTGAATATAAAAGTTTTAGATCTTTTTATTACCTACAACTTTGCCATTTGACTTTTTTCCATAGGACTTTTAGTTTTGCCGGAAATCGAGAAAAACCGTTTTTTACCCTTAAAAACTCACCCCCATCCCCTTCCCGACCTCAGATCGCCCGTAAATTATTTTTCCTTTCAGTTTTATAATATTCTCCTCCTTTTCTAATGGGTTTCATCCTACTATTATTTTTTTTCACTTTTTATTATTTTTAAAGGCTTCTACCCTGGTCTATTATATAATTTGTATTAAGTGCTTCTGCATAATATTAGTTATTTCTATTTGTATGAATATTAAATAATTATCTTGTTGCCTTGTATTGTGTAAATATGAATTGTACACAATACAAGGCAACAAGACAATTATTGTTTTGTAAGACTAGTCGATTTAATATTTTTTTTTATTATTGTTTGAAAAAGTTATATTTATTTAAAAAAAACCAAACCTTACAATAATCAAATTTATTTAAGTAGGTGTTGTTAATATTTTATATCAAAGCCAATATTTATTAAAATTGTGAATTTATCTCGAATTGTGATTTATCTTTTTTATGTCGAAAAATAAATGTTATGCACACCTGCTTCTATGAACGTCTTTTTTCTAATGCAGAAGTGAATGGAGTATAGTGGATGATGTTAGTCAAAATCGCTATATGTTTGTACTTACAGTACAATACAGTCGCCGATATCTTTAGTCTGGTAGAAAGCACTAAGCTTGTACCCACTCAAACGGTCTTTCGGTACCATGGTGGTATGAAAGCGAAGAAAGCTTTCATACCCACACACCATCACACATTCACATCACAAACACGATTCTCAGTCACACACTGAATCAACCACACAGTCGTTTTACTTTTAATTTAACTTTTAAGGGGCCGGCGGAGGATGAATTTCTATACAAACGTAATACCACGCTCATTTGCAGTTGGAGCATATATCCAACATATTATGATGATATTCGGTTAAAGACAATATTTATCTAGGTTCCTACGTCGAGAATATTAGAAATATTGTTATTTTTAATACAAGAAAAGCCAAATGGCATGTTTTGCCATTTACGCTATAAAAAAGTGCGAAATACAATTTGCTTAAATTTCTTTTTGTTTTTTTAAAAAAGAAAGACGTAGGAACCTAGATAAATATTGTCTATAACCAAATATCATCATAATATGTTGGAAATATGGTCCAACTGCAAATGAGCGTGGTATTACGTTTGTATGGAAATTCATCCTCCGCCGGCCCCTTAAGTAAACTTTTTACTTTTATTGTGTTTATTTTTTTTGTAAGTGTCTAATAATATATTCTTTATTGCAATATTAGCTTACCGGCTTTAATTTTTTTTGTGGCTTTATAGTGTCCAAGTAGCAGTAGAACACTGACTACTAAGACACAGGAATTCTTATTTTAGGAGTCAGGGTGTCAAATTTTGTGCGCCTTTAATGTTAATGATAAAGTATATTTACTTATATTGTAACTTAACTGATGTTAGGCATGTTGTAAGGATTTGCGAGTTATTATTAATATATAATAATAATAGTTCTCTCAATTTCTCATGGATTCCATCATCATCATAATATCAGCCGAAAGACGTCCACTTCACGCATTCATACACGTCACGCATCCATCGGATTCCCGCGACCCTGACCAGGTCATCGGTCCACCTTGTTGAAGGCCTTCCAACGCTGCGTCTTCCGGTACGTGGATTCCTTCATTAGAACTGAATTTTGATAGAAATAGGACCAATCTGGGAGTAAATCCTTTAAAAACAATATCGTAAAACATTCCAAAACGGTTCATAACAGAAGGAATCCTGAGGCAAATAAATTGAGGGTGCAAATATGAAATAAAAAATAAAGACTACCAAATAGAGAACCTCCTCCTTTTTTTGAAGTCGGTGTGAGCTGAGCGAAAATCGCTCTTATAACTGCAGCAGAAAGGTTGTATATGGTGGAGTTACATGGTAGTGTCCCAGATAAAGTTGCCTGACAAGGTGAAATTCAGTGTCAAACAAAATGAAAATTACACAATAGAATATCGTCAACATTACCTTCATTCTAGTTTATTTTGGTTCTTTTCTTGTCCTCTTTTCCATACCCGCTTTTATATAATTATAACGTTATTTCAGTCAGTGACGTCAGTTCTAGTCATATCGTACCTATTTCACGCATCTATGAAGACCATCTCAGACAAATCTGCATGGTTCTCATGTGATTTTGACCAATACATTTTTACTGTATGGACTTAGGAGACTTTGATCCCTGAGTTTGTTTCGGTGTTTCTTCTGAGGGTAATCAGCTAGGAAACACCGGCCTCATCTAGTTTAAACTGACGAAAAAAAATATTGACGTGTAAAAGTGTTTTTTTAAACCTATTTGCAAAATAAATATTATTTATCTTTGTGCCTTTTTTACAGACTTTTGCCATGAAAAATATGGGATTAACTAGATGAGGCATGATGAGGCAAAAAACTAAAATAAATAAAAAGTACTTTCTTTATAATTTCATAGGTATGTTCTCATATGTGAAGTACTTCAAAGACCGGGTCATTGATGGTCCGAAGTAAGGACGCCCGCCGCGCTCTGTGCCGCGTCCGCTTCTGACCATTTGGCTCTACGAGTTTATGGTACATCTGGCTTGATTGACAGCCCTGAGTGGCGGAGAGGAGAGTCCCTCTTCTGTTTAACTATGTTATGCAAACATCAATTAAATGTAGAAAGAAATTCGGGTCAATTTTATGTTTTGCAAAGCTTTTTCTATAAAACGCATGATTGAAATTATTTTTAAGTTGGTTATTGGAGTGTGTTTATCCATTTTCTTACTGTTTAGTGTTCACCTTTGTTTGGCCTGCTAACCTTATTGTCTTTGATTATATAAAAGCTTATTGTATTATTACAAGTTCAACCAGTTTTTCATTTCGGTCAAAATACGTCCAGTACTGGACATGGGCCTCTTCAAGTGTCACCACAACGACAGCTCCTGTGCGTCACACATTAATCGGATTCCCGCGGCCCTCATCCATCAGGTCGATTAGATGACCCAAAATACGTACATTAGTACCTTGCCCCCCCCCCTCTTGCTCGAGGTGGAGTGAGAGAGAGTGTTAGACTGTCGCTGACTGAAACCCACCTGTTCCTTTAGTTGCCCGTTGCGTTCCAAAGCCGCGGTAACTCTTTCGAACATTCCCATTCCTACCTAAATCTATGTACATAATAAATTCGAAGTCGGAGGTTCGTCGATATTTGGACAGCTTTAGCCTGTGCTTTGAATTTAACTAAAATATAACAGGGATAATAAGATTGCATTCCTATTTATTAAGTCTAGGATCGACTCTTTGTCTTGCTATTGTGTTTCTAATTACGGTATTGGAAAAGTTAAACATACACAATAACAATTTTATTCAATTTTCATATTTAAAATGATTTAACATCTTGAAAACATAATTTTGACTATTTTGACAATTAATAATATTGTACTCAGATTTATAAATATTTGCTGATATTGAAAAAATTATATTGTACCTATACCATTTTGAATTATGATGATTTACATCATGAGCAGTGGTGGTCGAGTGGTAACGGCCCCGACTTACGAATTGTAGGTCACGGGTTCAAACCCAGCCAGGCGCATTACTTTGTGTAATTTATTTCATTACCACTGCTCTCACAACGGTAAAGGAAAACATCGTGAGGGAACCGGCATGTCCTAGAACCAAAAATTGGAAGACATTGACATCCACCAACCCGCACTGGGCCCGCGTGGTGGATTACGGCCCATTCCCTCTCCTAGAGAGGAGGCCTGAGTCCCAGCAGTGGGAACATTATAAGGCCGACTATACCATGCTATGCTATACATGCCCCTGTGTTGGCAGAGTATGGAGAACCTTATGACGATATTCATGTACAAATACCTATGTTTGCAAATAAATTATGAGTAATATTATTATTAAATACGAGTCATGGTTAGACGGAAATAAGATAGAAACAGGTTTAAACAGGGTAAAGCCGCAGCTCGCTCGAGTCAGACATATTGGAGGTTTTATTAACTTTTTCTCAGCTCCTCTCCAGCGAGGACATGCAATAACTACTGGAGCTGCCCTTCAGCTATATCCCTCGCCACAGCAAGCGGGTTGCTGAGGCAACCGGGCGCCGGATGAAAGCGGGGTGTGGCCTCTAGCACCAATATGAAGGAGGCCACTAAAACAGCGACACGCTGCGGTTTGAACCGGGAAATTTGAGACAGGAGCGAATAAGGTTTTAAAAATTGAATAATAGAGCTGGTTTGTTCTACATTTCTAATTGAAATTCATCTCAGTTCTAGTCTTCAATGTGGTTAACAACACTAAGCAAGTATAAGATGGAGGGAGTAGTCGGTGTAGGTACCTACGTTCTATAGGAATCGGTTAATGATCGCACATTAATTCATTAAATTAACAATAAACAACAGTGTGATAGATCTCACACATTGAAGCTCATGAACCCCGTTCGTGCCTTGGCAATCAGCACATTTTGCCCTTCAATAACGCCTTTCGAAGCAATAAAACTTAGACAGACCTATTCTTAGAAACTTGTAAGCCTAAAGGGCCTCCGAGACGGTCCAACGGTTTGATGCAAACCTTACGTGTTGGTTGCAACCGTTTGATGTCGGATTGAACGGATTGTCAAACAGCACTGAGCAGTTTGGTTCGGTACGCTGCCGTAATTAAAATTGTGATCCAGGCAAGATTTTGAACAAGGATCGCGACTTTCTCATGTTTATAACGTTAATATCCGCCATAAGAAGAGACCAAAATAAGAAACGAAAAAGAATTTGCTACAAAGAATGGTACAAACTAAGATACCGTTTTACACACGAATATTTACAGAAAGTGCTAGAAGCTACCTCACCAGGTGATTATAAAAACTTTCTATGAATGGGTGATCTTTCCTACAAAACCTTATTGCATAAAGCCGAACCAATAATACGAAAACAGAATACTAATATGAGGCAAGCTATTCCAGTGAATCAAAGATTGTCCATAACCTTGAGATATTTGACAGGTGGAATGGACTCGGAAGATTTAAAATTTACATCCGCTATAATTATATCCTCGACCATTAGAAATAATAATCATGGAAACATGTGGAGTTATCATAGAAGTATTAGTTTTTTTTTAAGCTATTGCATAGCTTCTATCGCGGGCCTTGAGCGTGGAGACCGAATCCAGAAATTCCGTAACGAAAATAACCTAACACCCCCCACTCATTTGTTTTTTGAGCGTGGTGACCGATAAGAAAACAAATGAGTGAACAATCAATCAAAATTCAATTCAATGTGTGAAAGTGTAACTTCAATTAATATCAAAGAAAAAAAAAAAGAAAAAAAAAATACTGCATAAATAAAATAAATAAATATGCTATGCAATAGCTTTACCGCGGCAGTCCCCAAGTGTCACACGTCTTTTTTTGAGTTAAGACGCTTAAAGTATTTATTACTAATAATAGACCAACTAATGGTTCGTAATTAGAGATTAGAAAAATTCTTTAGATAGCTAGCTGCTGTCATAGTAGATTCTACCTCTGACATTGTTCTTAAATTAAGGGCTTCATCAGACCTACCACAACCACACCATGACCACAAGCACACTTCAACCACACCACGTGGCCGAGCGTATATTTCGTATTGAAAATGAATAGGAATATTCACACATTTTACAGTCGTTATCGACCGTGTGTGTGATACGACCACATCGCAACCACAACGCAACCACCAGCGACACTGCGAACTAGTGGCCGACCACATCGCAAACACAACGTTGCGTCGACGCAACGACAGCGCGTAACCGTGTCTGCACACCACGTAACCGCAGCGCAACTACTGGCGACAACGCAACCACATCGATATTTTGTCGGTACCACAACGCAACTGCAAAAAGCTGCAGCGACACTATTCACACGTAACCTACTTGACAGCATTTTGTCGTTGCGGCGTGGTGTGTTTGTGGTACGTGTAAAGATGCCCTAAGATTCTCTGGTCGAATCAGATTTTATATATAGCAAAACCAGTGTTAAAATGTGTTAGATAGAACTACGAAATCTTGAAGGTTAGTTTTTGGTAAATGAATTAAGTTTTGTAAAAGGTCATAGAACAAAAGTTGTTTATGTTGTTAATAATACAGTACTGCAAGGTTGTTAGTGTTTTACAAAAAACCCGATATACAATATTTAAACCTACTAAGTGAGTCCAGAGTGTAAATCAATAAGATCACTACAGCTGATATAGTAATAAGGTACGCACACAAGTTCTACAACATTTTCTTCGGAATAATAGCATTTTAGGGGTAGCATTTCTTCGTCAAAATCCCTGTTGCAACTGAATGCGGTTGCAGTCAACATAACTCGAATGATCTAAAGAGTTGGTCTGTGGAGAGCCAAAAAACAGTATATCACAGTCTCATGTACTGGTACCGGTTAAAAATCCTTCTCAAAATAACATCCAAACTTTATTTATTTAATTCATTAAACCCCAAGCGAACCCTCGTTCGCTCTCTCATGGTCTTTCTATTGTGCCTCTTAAATGGTATTCGAAAGGTTAATTTCCGATTTATGTAGGTATATCAAAAATACTTAACTATAATTACAGTAAAACCAAAAAATACTAATAAATACCGCTTATTTCGTAGCTCCAAACATATTATATTGAGGGCCTTAGGAGAAAACCTTAAAAAAAAAATCTTTGGTATTCACTTCATTTCTTAATAGGGAATGATATATTTTTGTCGAATTTGTTTCCAGAGTAATGTCAATAAACATCACTTAATGTTAATAAATTCCTAAAGCCAAAAAACGATAGGTTGTTATCTATTGAGCAAGAGCTCAATAGATAACAACTAACGACTAAGAAGTCGAGGTTGAGTAGAGTGGAGGAAGTGACCAAGAATATAGGGTTTACCCTAAAACGCAGTTCCACATTCGTACCCTGCAGTCGTTTCGCCGTGAGAGTTTCACTAAACTAAATAATAACAAAATGGACACAGCGATCTTTTTTTAAGGTGGGAAAATCATCCAATGATGTCCCCTGCTCTTGGGCGGAGCGGGAGATAGTGTCAGACTTTTACTGACTAAATTATTATTAGGCTCGATCCGGTTGGTCACCGGACGGTCGGACGGCGAACTGCCCATTGCTCGACTCGGCGATCATCGTACCGATAGTCGTGTCAGCCAATTGCTTAGTAGCCAAAAGCCTCGACCTTAGGAGGTTCTCGTTAGGCGACTGGATTAAGGGCTTGATTCTTACAGCTGTACTTCTGAACACGGCTCTTATAGTTAGGAGGGTCTTGTCTCTGGAGCCCTAACCACCGGTAACTTGGACTCTGCTCCCAACATCGGTGGACTACATGTTTATGTTTTTACATGTTTTTTTAAGTAACACACTTAAGAAATATTTAAAAATATGAAATATGTAAAAAAAAAATAACTAAGATATATTCCACAACTATCACACAACGCCGTCTAGTCTCAAGCTAAGCAGAGCATGTGTTATGAATACTAGACAACTGATAATAGTAGTTTATGTGACAATAATAGCAGTGTCTTTAAGTCGCGGGCGGCATGTTGAATTCCGAACGAAACGAAGGTTGCTGATTTTAATCCCGAACGACAGTGAGGGATTTATAAAATTAACTCCCGAGCATTGCGAGGGAGTTAATAAAGAAACCTGAGTGAAGTGAGGAATTCAAGCCGCCCAAGATAAAGACAGCTTTATCCCCGTGTTGCATACTCTACTTTTTACACCATCTGTGAGATAATTAAAAGACAATTTGGTCGACCAAATCATATATTAGAGAAATATAAGTATTATATTTACAAATTCATCAAACAAACAAAATTCACTACTCCAAGATTCTATAGTTTGAATTTTCTATAATGCTCCCGTGTCGTCAGTACGCACGTTTTATTCTATTTTCTTTTTTTTGTTAGTGGCCAGTTTGAATCATAGTGATTACATACTCTTTGGTTTGAATTTCGAGTCAACTTGTTCGATGCGCCTACATTTTAATTCACAATGTTGACGATTCTTGATGCTCCAAATTTAAATCTCATTATTCCCTTGGGATCGGCCATACTGCATTATCTCCCTAGGCATATAATGACTTGCTTTAAGTGAGGTATGTATGACGTGTAAAACGACATTATCGAGCAGGTGGTGTAAAATAGTAGTTTATGTGACAATAATAGCAGTGTCTTTAAGTCGCGGGCGGCATGTTGAATTCCGAACGAAACGAAGGTTGCTGATTTTAATCCCGAACGACAGTGAGGGATTTATAAAATTAACTCCCGAGCATTGCGAGGGAGTTAATAAAGAAACCTGAGTGAAGTGAGGAATTCAAGCCGCCCAAGATAAAGACAGCTTTATCCCCGTGTTGCATACTCTACTTTTTACACCATCTGTAAGATAATTGAAAGACAATTTGGTCGACCAAATCATATATTAGAGAAATAAGTATTATATTTATAAGTTCATCAAACAAACAAAATTCACTGCTCCAAGATTCTACATATAGTTTCAATTTTCTATAATGCTCCCTCAGTACGCACGTTTTATTCTATTTTCTTTTTTTTGTTAGTGGCCAGTTTGAATTTCGAGTCAATTTGTGCGATGCACGTACATTTTAATTCACAATGTTGACGATTTTTGGTGTTCCAAATTCAAATCTCATTATTCCCTAGGGATCGGCCATACTGCATTATCTCCCTTAGGAATAGAATGACTTGCTTTATGTGAGGTTTGTATGACGTATAAAACGACATTATCGAGCAGGTGGTGTAAAAACATACTTATATATTTCTAAATACATTCATATTATAGATAAATTACACCCAGATATAGAACAAATGATCATGCTCATCACAAAAACATTTAGTCCTGGGTGGGAATCCAACCCACGACCTCCGACATAGCAGTAAGGGCCACTAACCACTAGACCAATAGGCCAGTCGAATAATAATAATTGCTTTATTGCAAAGATACGTTAATATTATTTCCCATGGACACTCCATTACAGAACTTAACTATGCCATCGTTATTCTTAATGATTATGCCGTTATTGCACATTTTTCATTAGATATTTTGGAAACACAATATCTTGTGGATATTATCTAGGCTGAAATCTATTTAAGGCTATCTATTGAAATCAATTGTGTAAAACTAATTCAGTAAAGACCTCTGAAAATCTGCTATTTTGCATGAACTTTGACACTTTATAATTTACTCAAAAATTAAAAAAAATCAAAAAAGTATAACAATGGAAATTTTATAAAGATTCTAAATGACGATAATTTTTTTCAAAAATTTTTAAGGCTTTAAAAAAACACGCATTTCTTGGAACAAGTTTTGTAAAATATTCGAGTAAATCACGGAATTACCGAATGCTAACAGAGTTTTCAGGCGTTATCTCTCTTTTTTCGCGTTGCCTTTACGTCAAACATCGCGTTGGATTCCGTTGATGAAGTAACAAGCTTTTAAACCATGCTAGATGTTGACGATAGACGAGTGGAAAAGCTGCCTCTTAATTGTCAAACGTTGTTAGTATTCAGCAGTAACATTGCAGGCCAGTTAGCGCACAAAGGTAATCCAATTATGTTCTAGTATGATACAATGTGTTTTTTGCGGCTTGCTTTGTGTTGTGCCTGGTTTTGCATCGGGGGCGGCGTGAAAACTGATTGTGAAATGTGTTCTGTGCGGAAAGAAATACATTTTATTTATTTATTTGTATTTTGACGTGCTTACAAGTTGATGGGGCCCTGCTCAGTGCCGTGATGCCATGCCATGCCATGAGATGGTGGCTCGCGAAGAACGCTGAAAGGATTTCTGAACAAATGAAAGTAGACAATTGTCTCAAAGGAACATACCCCAGGATAAAAAGTGAGTACTTAAATCCTGTTCAAGGACAAATGCTTTCAGCCTCTCGAGCGTGAAGAAAAGCGTAAGAGCGTAAGTACCTAACAAACATTCTCACATATACATACTCACATCCTTTCACGCTTATAATGTTATAGCGTGATTTACAGCTGTAAAGGATAAACTTGAAATGTCGTTTAACTTTTATTAATTTCAGAGTAGTGTTCGATCATTTAATTTTTTTCACTTTTCAAGCGGTTCGTACTTTCTCCTACATAGGATCCGGCGAATAAAAAACCACAGCCAAATAACTTGTACTGTTTTGTCCTGTTGGTAGGTTTTTGAACAACCAAAATAGTGCTCACAAGCATAGATATAACTTCTATGGTCATAAACTCTTTCTGTAATTATTACTAGACATGATATTATTATACCTCGTTTAATTTAGTTGGCTCGTGCGTGAAGGTCCATTCTAACAAATTTAAATGATCTTAAACCACAATAAAAAAATATAAGGAGGTTGTCGTCATGTGGAATGTGGACTCGGCTATCATTGTGCCGATTATCGTGACCGTTAATGGCCTTACAGCCAAAAGCTTCGACGACCATCTGTCGAAGCTATCGTTGCACGGGTGGATCAAGGGCTTCATACAGAAGGCAGTACTCCTCGATACTGCTCGCATTGTGAGGAGGTTCCTGTCTCTGGAGCCCTAACCACCGGTAGCTTGAACCCTGCTCCCGACACCGGTGGTTAACTTTAGTTTTATATTTTTAAATGTTTTTTTTTGTATAATTTTGTTTAAAAATATTTAAAAATGTAATTGTATAAGTATGTGTAAAATATAAATAAAGAGAATACATAACATTATTTATTATTCAGATAGACAAAAATGTGCAAGTATACTTTGATATCGATGTGTCAGTCTAGACAGAGGGTACTTGTCATTAAGGTTACTCTTCAATAAAATCTAAGCTATGCCTAAGCTAGGCACTAAAAAAATACACGCTATTTTTTTTTCAAAAAGCAACACCCCACACGCGCAAAACAAAAAACCAAATTGTATGACCGGCTAATTTAGCAACATTTAATCTGCAACACAACTATCGATAGTGCACGAGATAGTGTATCAAATAAATAGGGACATCACAAGTGGAAACAGTTCCCATGCAAAGATTCATTGTGATATATTTCGCAGTACAAATAATAGGACGGGTATGCTCAAAGATTAAAGGTGCAGATGCGCCATTCTAATTGAGTGTGGTGGTTTACAACGACGTGTCGTTTTGGTTTGTTTATGGGCAATGTTACAGATTTTTTTACGTTTGAATCGTCGACCCCGTGAAGCTCAGCTCAGCATCAGTCGAATGTATCTCACATTTCTTGCACCTTTGCCTAGGTCTAGCAGTGTATTTTGGTCTCTGACATGGAGAACAATCAAGTTGTTCTTGATTGTTTTTTGACCACAATTCAAACGCTTAGTTAACTCTTCGCGTGACCCAAGGGCTGGCTTTTACCTCGGTCAGAGATTAAGCATTGCCATACAACGTGGCAATGCCGCCAGCCTTTTGGGCACACTTCCAGTCGACAGCGATGCGGAGAAGTTTTTAGTGTATATGTTATGTGTATTTTATCATTTAATTTGTTCGATTGAAATAATATAATAGAGTAAGATTTATTTTATTTCGGACACAAAAAGAGTTGACCAAAGATTAATAACTTAAAATTTAGTGTCGTTGTGGCGACGCTTGGGGGAGGCCTACGTCAAAACAGTTGACGTCTTTTGGCTGATATGATGATGATGAATTTAGTGTCAGTACTAATTACCTTTTGCATAAGAAATTTTACACTTGGAGAATGTTTTGATTAGAAGCTTCTAAAATAAGCACTTTTTGTAGTTAGATAAAATTTTAGTTTTCTGTTTTATATTGCCACCTGTAAAAAATCAGAAGCTTGTGTACAGTTCCATTTCATTTAATCTATAGAGAAGAACCACTTCAATTCACTTCTTCACTTTAAAAGTCTGAACTAGTGTAGTGAATGTTTCTATTCTGCCTACAGCTCCCCTCTGCACCATCTAATCTGTACAGGTAACGTGCAGAGAGGGGCGCGCGCGCACGCCCCGGGCACGCGTGGGAACGTGCGGGCGGGCGCTATCACTATATTGGCACTTGTCTCGATAAAGCGATCAACCATCACTCCTCGCAGGGGCTAGTGAATTGGACAGTTTGACTGGGTTTATTGGGGTCTTTAGTGGCGAGTATACGTTGCATGTGAAATATTTGAACTTTTTCTGTAGTTGACTTTGATTTCGTCAGATGGTTAGCGATAGATATTTAATAAATAATAAAGCTGCTTTTAAGGTTAACGAGTCAGGGCAGCTTTTTTTTCTACTTTTATATGCTCTCGATTAACCACTACCTAACATGATGGTAATCGACCACATCGGTCGTCGAAACAGCTTGCCTTGAAGTAACCAGTACCCCTAGCCAATTGGTAATCTGCAATCGTTAACGCTGGTAGAAAGCTTCAAATGTACGGGAATTACGTCATCTCAACGCTCAGTCATGTGGTCAACATAGCCAAGTTACAACCGTATCGTGTCGAATTCCGGTTGTCGGTAACGCCTCGGTGTCAGCAATTGTAGAAAACGATAAGTGGGTAGCCATGTTGACGCTCCTGCGTCGGCCGCTCGTTCTACAATGTAGCGTTTGTTTATCAAAGGATGTGGCGTTAAACGTTGTAGAAATTCATTCTATCATTTTGAACGATGTGAACTTGGCTACGAATTTTCTATTCGTTTGTTCCGACCACGCGACTTTACGTTGAGATGACGTCATTCCCATACGTTTCATCACTTTTCGAAAGCGTTAACGATTGCAGAATAACAACTTGGCTAAGCGTGCTGAACAAAAGTATTGCGTGCGTGGCCTCTCGAAGTATTCGACGCAAGCGAAACGGTTGTAACTTGGCTACCGGGGGCTGTTCTCAATAAAGCGAAGATGAGTTTAGACCATTAAAACAATTGTTTTTTTTTTCCAACAAGTAAACAAAATGTATTTCATTTTCGTATTTCGCCGGGCAAGCTTCGATTTTCTACTATTAACTTCAGCTCGTTTTACTAGAAACATCAGTAAAACGAACCAAGACGACACATTTAATGCAGAATGTTCAACAGGAACTGCGATTACTTCAGTTGGTAAATTTTTATATATTTTTTATTCTTTGAATTTATTTCATTAAAAATAATTAAATTAGTAGCGGTTTTTCAAGTAGTTTAGATTCGAGATAGTGATAGAAAAAGTACCTAAAACATTGTAAGTATGTATTATCTTTTCTAATCCGGAAAGCTTAGAACACTTCAAAGTACTACACGAGCCTAATAAATAATCTTGCAGTCAGAATGTTAGCCGAAATCATATTACATATTTCAAACGTTTGTGTTGCTAATTGCAATTTACGCTACAAAGAGACGTTAAATAAAACCCAAGAAGCGTAGGGCGAGAGCATTCACGAGTTCAAAGTTAAACCAGGAACGCGCTAACGTAACTACGTGGCTTAACATTTTTTCTCGGAACACCATTTGTTTTAATAAACCTTGTCACTTTGTACGGTTTGGTGCTCGGACCCCCTACGCTGACCGTGTTAATCTCAGAATTTAATATCTGATGTTTCAGGTAAAGTAGTTTTCATGGCTGTTTTGTCATGAACATCTTGTGATGTTATGCTTGCTTATCGACCTCCAAAACAAATTATATTTTGTCCGACAGATTATCATAAAATATTATAAATAATATCTTCTCTAATATTATAAAGAGGGGAAATTTGTATTTTTGTGTGTATGTTTGTAATGAATAAACTCAAAAACTACTGTACCGATTTAAAAAATTCTTACACCATTGGAAAGCTACATTCTGTTTAAATGAACTAGCAGAAAAAAACAAACAAGTGGATGTTGTATGCGTTACGGAACATTTTATGATGGAAGGCTATGAAAACCAGCTGAGCATACCAAACTACTGCTTAGCTGCTCACTACAGTAGAAAAGAAGTTAAGCGAGGTGGATCGTGTATCCTTGTCAGAAATGGGCATGAATGGAACGAGCTATTAAAAATCTCACAAATGTCTTTATTAGGAGTATTTGAATGCTGTGCTATTGAGCTCACCAAGTATAACACTGTATTTGTATGTGTGTATAGAATTCCAGATAGGAACAATCTCAATATTTTTTTTTAATAAATTAGAAACAGTTTTACGTGAATTATCAAAGAATTCCTATAAAAATATTGTCATAGCTGGCGACTTCAATATAGACATGTTGAAAAGGAATTATCAGTCAATCGAGTTTGAGTGCCTTCTACTTAACTTCAACTTAAAACTAGCAATAACTCAACCTACTCGAATGGAAAGTCGGACATGTATTGATAATTTTGCGCATAACTATAATAAAAAATGTGTGTCGGAAGTTTTAGAGTTTGCCCTTTCAGATCACACAGCTCAACTTTTAAAATGTCCCGTGAATAAAATATGTACTATCGACAAATACGGTACTATTAGACGTAACTACAACAAAGAAAATATAACTAGATTTAAATATTGTATGAGCAAAATTCATTTCTCTGACATATATGAAACAGACGACCCTAACATTGCCTACAACAACTTTCATGAGATATTTTCTCTTTTTTACAACCTCTGTTTTCCTAAGAATTTAATTAGAATAAATGTAATAAATAAGCCAAGGTGGTTATCTAAAGGTATTAAATCGTGTAGTAAAAAAAAACGGCAACTTCTGTGGACCTATAGACTAAAACCAACTGAATTAAATAGAAATCGTTTTAAAAATTACTCTAAATTATTCAAGAAAATCATGATTCTGACACAGCGTTCACAAAACAACTACAGAATAGAAACATCTGACAATAAATGTAAAACTGCCTGGCAAATAATAAATAGAAGCAAATTTAATGTACCTAAAAATTATATATCAAAAATTAAAATCAATAACGACAACATTACGGACGCAAAACAAATTGCCAATCAATTCAATAACTATTTTATTGACAAAATACAACCTATACAGTCTAATAATAAAACTAAATTACCCGTCTTTAATAACAAAAACTCGATGTTTATGGCACCCTGTACACCACAACAGGCACATAAAATTATAATGAATTTAAAAAACACTAATAGCGTAGGCTACGATGGAATCTCAACGAAAATAATAAAAGCAGTAGCGTCTGAAATATGTCACCATTTATCTCATATTATAAATCTGAGTATAATGGCGGGCAAGTTTCCTGACGCACTAAAGATAGCCATCGTTAAGCCATTATTTAAGAAAGAAAATAGAGAGCTTATGGAATACTACAGGCCTATTTCTCTGATTCCTGTCTTCTCTAAAATATTTGAGAAATTCATTCAAAAGGAATTAAATGGCTACATAGAAAAAAAAAATATATTATGTAATGAGCAAAAAGGATTTCGCGAAAATAAAACTATAAATATGGCAATCTATGACTTTATACACACTGTATTGACAAAAGTAGATAAAAAAATACCTGTATGTGCTATCTTCTGCGATATGACTCAAGCATTTGACCACGTGAATCATGACATCTTAATTAAAAAACTTGACAAATATGGTATTAGAGGTAATGTTCTTAATCTATTTGAATCTTATTTATGTAATAGAAAACAAAAAACGGAAATTACTAGAATTAATACTAAGACTAAGAAGGAAGAACCGCACGTATCAGAGGAACGTCTCATTACTTTTGGTGTTCCACAAGGAAGTGTATTAGGACCTCCTCTTTTCACACTATACATAAATGACTTACCAAAATCAACTTCACACCCTATGACTTTATTTGCAGATGATAGCACAGTGACAATTTCTAGTAATAACAGTGACATGATTCAATATAAACTTGACATTCGTAATACTTTGACATCAATAATAAAATGGTTAAATGACAATAATTTAAAAATTAATTTAGATAAAACAAAAATCATACATTTTAGCCAACGTTTGACTATAGAAAATATGGACATAAATATTGATAATAAAACTATTGAAGTCGTAAATGATACTAAATTCCTTGGATTAATGATTGATAAAAGACTGGATTGGAAATCGCATATAGAGTACCTTTGCAAAAAAATTTGTAGCGCTGCATTTGCATTGCACTCTCTAGCTGCAGTTGTGAAAGCAGATACCTTGATTACAGCCTACCATGGCATAGCTGCGTCTCACCTAAGATACGGCATTATATTTTGGGGAAATTCTACTGACGCTGACACGGCATTCAAGGTCCAAAAGAGATGTATTAGATCTATGTTTGGGTTAAAAACGATTGATACATGCAAACCATATTTTAAAAAATACAAAATATTAACTCTTCCCTGTATGTACATTCTGGAAACCGCAATGTTTGTTAAAACAAACCCAAAATTGTTTCCACGTCTAGAAGACGCTGTACCGCGTAACAGAAGAGATATGACGATTCTACGCATCTATCCAGCAAAAACGGCTCTAATGCGCAAGAGCATCGTCTGCATGGCTCCTACTATATTTAACGTATTGCCTAAACGATGGAAAGAGTTAAATAGTAGTGCACTCAAGCGTCAGTTGAAGGCATTCCTTTTGCAAAGAGCATATTATAGTGTCTCCGAATTTCTAGCCGAGAAAAGTTTTTTTTTAATTAAAATTCTGACATTAATGCTCGTGATTGTAATTTTGACATGGTTCTTATAATATTGACATTCTAATAATTTTTACATTTCTATACTTAGTGTTTTGAGATTTTATTGTAACTTTGACATTTATATTGTAATTTTGACATTTATATAGTAATTTTTGACATTTATATTATAATTTTGATATGTATATAGTAATTGTGACATTTATATTGTAATTTTGACATGTATATAGTAATTGTGACATTTATATTGTAATTTTGACATCCATACTGTTTTGACAAAAAACTGTTAATTTTGACCTATAGTTTGTAACTTGGACATAAATCTTCTAATTTTGACGTATATTTTGTAGCTTTGACATTGCTCTTGTTTAACATCACTGTTTTTAATTAATTTCGAATGTTGACATGATAAGATAAAAATAATAAGTGAAATCCTGGCTAAGTTTTATGTGTTAGGATTTATTATCAATATTATTATTTTTAGTTCTCAATTTTATAAATATTTGTACGCCGATACTTATGGCATAAACATGACTGGACTCAAACAATAAACCTATATCTTGCATGCTTTTGTATGTACACAATGTTTAAACAAATAAAGAATATCTTATCTTATCTTATCTTATCACCCTGAGTAACATAGGCTATATTTATTGCCCGTGCGAAGCCGGAACCGGCCTGCTAGTTTGATATAAACTAGTACTTAACTATGATCACTCCTGATGGTAAGCAGTGATGCAATCGTTGATTGTAAGACGCACTAGTTTATTAAGAGCCTATTCACTCTAGCCTTGAAGTCACCCAAATTATAATTGGATTGGAAGACCGCAGCAGGCAAATTGTTCCAGTCCTTCGATGTACGCGGTATAAACGACGAAGTGAAACGCTTAGTCCGGTCTGTAGGTTTCAACAACGTAGTGGTGGATACTCGCCGTACGTCGGGTTGACCGATGGTAGAAATGAGATGACGGAATCATGTCACTCAGGCAGTTTCCGCGCACACTCTCCAAAATGCAACCTGTAAAACACCGAAAGGCTGGCTAGGCTACCCCACGCCTGGGCTCAAGGCTTTGAAGATTGTACTTAGCCAAATCTAGAACACCAATTAGCCTTTTCGCACGCCTTTCCACCGAGTTCAAAGCTGCCAGGTGGCATTTTGCAGCACCAGCCTATGTGTGGGTGCAGTACTCCACACACGAACGGACCTATGCTTTGTATAACATTAAAAGCTGTCCCGGTGTGAAGTACCGCCGGACCTTAGCAAGAAAGAGTTTCCTAGCAGCTACCTTGGCTTTGGACTCAATGAAACGCCCAAAATTAAGGTCAGAGGAAACTTCGACTACCAAGAGTTGAAGGCGGTCGGTGCACTCCAGGGATATATTCTGAAAAGCAGGAGCCAAGGTAAACAGACTCCTTTTGGCGTTGAATCTCACCAGATTGGCTTCACCCCATAGGCTCTGCCTGAAGTGAGACATTCGTATGCTCTACCAGAGCCTCTCTTTCGGACTTACTAGCCCGAGCACTTGGCAGGTATTTCTCTACAACTGTGCTATGATTCTTACGTACTTTTAGCATTAATTATTCATAAAATTGACAAAGGTAGAAAGCAACAAAGTTCGGGATTGGAGCCTTAATTGTTTCGTCACTTTTAGGTAAAAGTGTAACATAACTTTACGACGTCACGCGAAATTTCAGAGCATTATTGTCATTTTATGTTTACTTGACAAAAGAAAAAATAAATTTGGTCCTATTTTAGGATTCTGTACCTCAAAAGGAAAAAACGGAACCCTTATAGGATCACTTTGTTGTTCGTCCGTCTGTCTGACTGTTTCTCTGTCTGTCAAGACCCTTTATCTCGAGAACGCGTAGAGGTATCAAGTTGAAATTAAAACCATATACTCAGGTTTGGTTCCCTTCAAATAAAACATTTTTTTTTTAATAGTAATAGAACTTCAATCCAGTCTATATGTTTAGTAAGTACACAGTACCTACATTCTGTTATGTTCTCCATGGCTAACCTGACCTAAGTAGGTAAATGTTTTGGGGAGAGAAAAAGCGTTTGCCCATTTCTTGACACTGTTAGTTTTAAACCAAACAACTTATTTTTTTTTATTGTTGATAGGTTCACGCTTGACCGCTATCTCACCTGATGGAGAGCGACGATGCGGTCGACGATGGAACGCGCTTACCTAGAAGAAACCTATTCACTCTCGACTTAAAGATTCTCGGGTTGTACCTATCAGGAAACACAGACTCCGGCAAGGAATTCCACTCCCTAGCTGCACGCACAATGAATGTGTTCTTAAAACGTTTTGTGCGTGTAGGTGGGATATCCACCATGTACCGGTGGCGCATAGCCGTACGTCTGGTAGTCCGATGATGGAACGGGCTAGGCGGAATTAGGTTATGCAATTCCGACGCACACTCTCCGAAATGCAACCGGTAGAAAACCGACAGGTTAGCGACTCTGCGTCGATGCTCAACACTTTGAAGCCTCGACTCGACGAGTGTATCATCGCCAATTACCCTTCTGGCTCGCCTCTCAATTGCCTCAAGTGCATCAAGCTGGTATCGGGCAGATCCGTCCCAAAGATGAGAGCAATACTCCATACACGATCGAACTTGAGCTAGATAAAGTTTAACTAGCTGTTCCGGCGTGAAGTACTGTCTGACCTTTGCGAGGATTCCCAGCTTTTTTTGCAGCCAGTTGAGCCTTTGCTTCGATGTATGGCCCAAAGTTTAGTGTTGATGTTAGCGTAACACCAAGAAGGGCAATCGAATTCGAACCAGCTACCTGTAGACCGGGGTCGTAACCCAGGTGTCGACCACTACATTATATGTTTACAAGGTACACTCACAATAAACAATGCCCCAGATCATGGAAAACCATGTAATATTCTCCGATAGCAGCCCTGTAGCTGTAATACGTTGTTATCTGCGCTCAATCCGAACAATCCTGCTATTTGCTGGGGCTGATATACTGCATAAACATGAGCTGTTTGTACAGGTGCCTTTATCGGACTGATTGGCAAGACAATATTCAATGATAAGTGATATAGTCCGGGGACTACTGATGCTAACTTCTTAAGACAATGCAGTGCACAATTTCAGAAGCTGTTTACAAAATTTAAATAAAGCACAAGGAAGCAAAACGAAACGTTCTATATAAAGACAATTTAATTCCTATTACTATTATTATAGAACTAACCCGCCAAATAATCCTACAAACAAATAAAAACCGGCCAAGAGCGTGGCGAGCCTCGCTCAGTGTAGGGTTCCGTAGTTTCCCGTCCGTCACAATAAGTGTCCTCACTCAAGAGTTAAAAAAATGGGCTATTTGTTACATTGACTTGACATACTAAGTACGGAAACCTAAGAATAAAGCCACAAAGGACGGTGATAACTAAAGAAAGAGTTATAGATTCCAACTACACACATGGAAAGTTCGAAAAAAAAATTACTATTTGAGTCATAATCATCATCACTTCAACCGATAGACGTCCACTGTTGGATATAGGCCTCCCCCAAGTGTCGCCACAATGAACGATCCTGAGCGTCCCGCATCCATCGGATTCCCGCAACCTTTTCCCCCGTACAAGTTAAAAAAGTAAACCCACGATATAATTTCATCATCATCATCATCAGCCTTTTTAATGTTTCCACTGCTGGGACTCAGGCCTCCTCTCTAGGAGAGGGAATGGGCCGTAATCCACCACGCAGACCCAGTGCGGGTTGGTGGATGTCACATGTCTTCGGATATAATTTACTTAAACACAATTTCAATTTCCCAGTATACCAAATATTCTTATTAATAACAATGAACGACAGACAACGAGTAAGAACAAATACCACCAATGCCAACGAGAGACCAACCGAACAATTCGACATATAATAGCTCATACCCGTCCCACCGCCATCAACTCAGAAAAAATCTTAACAGCGCGAATAGCCCAAATTATAGCGCCATCTCTCAAGAAATTGGGTTACTAATTTATAAAAATTAGACGGGTAATGTATGTTGGGTTTTCGGTGGTAATTTTGGATTACGTGAATCGATTTTAATCATTCATTTTTTATTTGAAAGAAGATACGTTCAGGATAATAAAATATGTAAACGAAGTTTAAAAAAGATGCTTGCATATACGGTTAAATTACAAACTCAGTTCAGAAATTATTTTGTACAACTTTTCAAAAACTTTTCAATCCGTGAAGTTAAAATAATTTTCCTAGAAAGTCTTTGTGAAGTTCTACTTTGAGATTTTTTCATATTTTCTAAACCTATGGTTTAAAAGTTAGAGGGGGGGGGGACACATTTTTTTAAACTTTTGGAGCGATTATTTCCGAAAATATTAACATAATCAAAAAATGTTTTTAGTAAACCCCTATTCATTTTCAAATACCTATCCAACAATATATTACACATTTCTTGAAATAAAAAAAATCACTTCTCACTTTACGTGTACCCGGATAAAACATTTTTTCCTACTTTTCATTTTACCAGTTTGTCGGCGTGATTGATAACATATTCGTACCAAATTTCAGCTTTCTAGTGCTAACGGTCACTGAGATTATCTGCGGACGGACGGACAGACAAACAGACATGACGAAACTATAAGGGTACCTAGTTGACTACGGAACCCTAAAAAGACACTGAAACGGGTCATTCGAAGTGCTAAAACTAACATCAAAACTTATTTGGGCGTTATTTTGATCCGGCGTAGGTACAAACACAGTAAATCTACAAGTCAGTATTTGCAAACCACTAAAATCTGAACGGAAAATGTTTTCCCATCAATTGACACAGTATTTATTGTAAGCAACAATGAGCAACATCCCACGGGCAATAAAAGCGAGCAAACAAGGGCTGGCGCGCACTAGCCGACTTATCAATCGCTCCGTTTGACGTTTAGTGGCGCATGAGCGTTGGCCGGCTTAAGGGCGCGTGCACACGCCGGCAGCGCCACGCGGCCACGCGGCGGGGTTATGGAATATGGCCGGAGGGTGCCGGAGCTTAAGATGTCTGGTACCTAGTTAATATACTGAACCCCGTGTTAGAACTTTTGTTTGATAACGCGCCCAATGGATTACCTACTTAATAATCATATGCCACGACCGACGATAGCTTAAATTTAATATTCATATATGTCATAAATACGAAAAATGGCTAGTACTATCATAGTGTGTCTGGAGTTTTGTGAGATGAGTGTGTGAATTTTTTTTTGTATATAGTCTTTAACTGATGTAATTGGCGCATAGCCGTTTTTGTTAAAGTAAAACCATAAATAAATAAATAAATAACGAGAAACACGTGACTTTAAAGTACATTAAAGCTGCCGATACTAACATTGCCCCCGTCACCTCCTTTGCATACTAGCTTAGTTTTATTAGTTGACACCGCAGTACGAATCCCGTTATTGGGCTGTGGTGTGTGAACGCTGCCTTACCCAATGGTGGTGACAATTAATATTGTCGTTGGTACGTCAGGAATTAAAGCAACAAGTTTTATTTAGGGTTCAACACGGCCTGTATTGCAAAGTATTCCTAAAAAAAAAAATAGTGTATGTAGTAAAATTTGTATGTGGAATATTTTTATACTGTCTCTGTAATTCATGAGCATTATGTGAGAAAAATTCTGAGAATTAAAATAACGGATGAAATTAACCTATACGTGTGCGAAATCACTTTTGTGTTTATTTTTTTTAAGTGTACTGTAAATTCAGTGAACAACGAGTATTCTCTTCTTTTATTATGTCAATGTCTTGTTTTTCCCAACCAGTAGAGAGCACGAAACGAAATTGACGAATATAAAACACAGAAAATGATTACACTACCTATTTAGGTACTCAAAAAAATAGGACCTATATCAGTACCCTGTGGAACTCCAGCTTTAATGCAATATCGAAATACCTTACTTAGATTATTCTAAGTAAGGTATTTCAACTAGCTACAGTTTTCTTAGAATAAGTTGTCTTAGTTTGACATTGACTATTTTCTCAAACACTAAAGGAATTTATATTGGATAGTCGGTACTAGCACTTTCTAGATACAAGGTAATTAAGCAAATTAACAAGTTATCTTGGAGTTTCTAAAATACACTGACTGAACTTTAACAAATTCTACATTTAAATTATGGTCGATGGGGACGAAAGGTTCTGGAGTGGCGACCACGTACCGGAAGACGCAGCGTCGGAAGTCCTCCAACAAGGTGGACCGATGACCTGGTCAGGGTCGCGGGAATCCGATGGATGCGTGACGCACAGGATCGGTCGTTGTGGCGACGGTTGGGGGAGGCCTATGTCCAAGTGGACGTCTTTCGGCTGATATGATGATGATGATGATGATATTTAAATTAAAAATTATTATTAATTGCTTTTTTTTATTATCACGATTCCACTGACTTTGAATGTTTGAACGGTTTTAGAAGTGTACACGGGCAGAGCATGTCCTGAGGTAACAAGTAGGATGATTTCATATTTTATATGAAGATAATTTACCTTTTATTAAGATTATATACAAGAAGATAATATCTCGAGTCTCTTGACTAGCTACTGACAACGACTTCATTTGCGTCAAAGTAGAAAATTGAGCCTAGGGAACATATTCCCCGGATAAAATAGTGCATTGTTGGAAGTAATTTATTTAGGCACGAGGAGTTTGGCTAGTTCGCCAATAGTTCGAAGGACTAAATTAGTCTTTACCCTGAGGTAAACACTGATTTTCGTTACGAATACAAGGAAAGTAAAAATAAAATAAAAAGTTTTGTAAAACCTGAGTCGTAGTCGTATTATGATAAGTACTACTGATTTAGGCGGTAAAAATTTTCCACTACTGCTTTAATCTCTTCTCTTTTGAAATTAAGCGTTAAATCGATATTTGAATCTGGAGAACTTATCGTGTTAATACAAGTCTCTGTTGTACGAAAACAGACTAGAGTCGATACTTTTTGAAATCAGAAAAAATAATAGTAGGATGAAACTCATTGGAAAAGGATGAGACACAGATTTGGAGAGAGTATAACAAAAATAAAAGCAAAAGTAATTTACGGGCGATCTGAAGTCGGGAAGTGGATGGGCGGGAGGTTTAAAGGATAAAAATGGTTTATCTCGATTTCCGGCCAAACTACAAGTAGGCAAAGAAGGAACAAGAGTGGGTTTTTAGTCAGTAAAAGTCTGACACTATCTCCCGCTCCGCCCAAGAGCGGGGGATGTCATTGGGGGTTTTTCCCACTTAAAAAAGACCTACTTTCAGAGTATGAGTAATGAAAAATATTAATAAAGTCAATTACTTCTTCTTCTTGTTATCGTATCGATGGCAATATTTGTTAAATTCCTTGCCTGGCCCAGAATTCGGCCACGGCAATGCCGTCCGCTGATGCTGTCATTAGGTCCCTACGTGAGTAGGAAACAGGGCACGCGATGCAGGACGGAAGGTGGGACATGGTCTGCGGAGAAACGCCGCACAAACACTGAAGATCGGAACCATCCGAGAACCCCCACCTGTGGAGATTGTTAGAGTGGAGAGTTAATAACTTATCACTCTTTGCTAAGTGTAGGTACTTAATGTTGCTTAGTAACGTATTTGCCTTTCAAGCGTCGATGTGCTACTTCAGAACATGGTACACCCGTGTATGAAATTTCAACCAAAACCGTTCAGTCGTTTGAGCGTAAATAAGTAACAACATACACACACTCACACACTAACTACTTTCGCATTTATAATATTATGTACTAGCTTTTGCCCGCGACTTCGTCCGCGTAAATAAAATATAGCCTGTCACTCAGGAATAAAGAAGCTATCATTCGGTGAAAAAATTTTAAATCAAATTTTACCTCTTTATTATATTAATGTAGATGATTAAAGCATATACATAAAAACATTTTACCAAATTATGTTTTAAAAATCTTATATGTATTTAATCAAAAAAAAAAAGAAAAGTAATCAAAAGCTCAAGCAAGCTTTTACAAATCAAAGTTTCTGTCATGGTCTGGCATTCTCTGAAAATTATTTTAGATATGCCAACAAGTCTGTCTGTTGCTTTATTTCAAATATTTTATAGGGACACTCAAATATGTACCCTAAATACATTCGTATGAAGTGGTAATTTCAGTGAAAGACGATTTTAATAAAAATTAGCCTGCTCAACAGCGTGCGGCGTACCTAATAATTGTGGCGAGTAGAGTAGAAGCGAAATTATATTCATTTGAAAGTGGCGACTGCTCTCTAAATTACATTACACTACATTTAGTATTTATCTATTCGTATTCATTGAATTTTCTTAAATATCACTGTGAGTCCACAAAATATGATGTTAAAATGATGTAATAAAATTTATTATATGGAGATATTATATACTAAGAACCTTAGGTTCAGGAGCATCTCATGTACTTTGAATACCTGTGTGCTTGTGGAGCTCCCCTTTAGGGTCCCTGGGTTTAACTTAAAGTTACTTAACAAAATTTTTTATGGCTGATTTTTATATGTTTTGCAGAATATTATCTTAAAGTAGTATCATAAGTGTCAGACACTTTTCATGTACCAGACGCTTTAAGAGGCTCCTATTTCACTAGCTTACCTTAACACGTTGACGGACAGTAACGACCACAGGCGTCTAGGTAGCTAAAAGTGATACGACAGTACGCCTGTCGACGTATGAGTTTTTACTTGCATAAAATCAGTACGCCACACGACGACCGATTTTTCATACTATCATAAAGAACGATATGTTGTACTGTCACCACAGGTATAATTACGACTTTTGTACTGTCACTACATTATTTACAAAAATTCGTCAAAGAAAGTACTTCCATGCACACATTCATATTTTTATACTACCCTCCCTACGCACACTACACCCGTGGGCGTCGTGTTTACATACGATCAGTCGAGTACTGTGCCGCTTCGGTGATCCTGCGTGTCGCTGCATGTTTTCGCCTTTTTAACGCCTTACGACGTTTACGCCTAGATTTGTGTTACTTAACATATATTTTTTACAATGCATTGTGACACTACGTCCGTGGGCAATGTATGAAAATAAGTAGTGTCACAGTCGCCGCAGTCAGTGAGATAGTACTGTCCGCCAACGTGTTAAGCATCGAGCATGGTATAAAAGCTTGTCGCTTCATCTAACGCATTCCAACGCGATGTTTGACGAAGAGGCAACGTGAAAAAAGAGAGACAACGCCTGAAAACTCTGTTAGCATTTTCATCTTGACTAAAATTTACAAAGCTTCTATTTTTGTATTTTTTACTAGCTTTTGCCCGCCACTTCGCTCCCGCTCTTCCCTACTTCACCCTACTATACCCTACTTTACCCTACTATACCCTACTCTACCCTACTTTACCCTACTCAACCCTACTCTACCCTACACTACCTTAATTTTCATTTTTTTCCCATAAGAACCTTCTCTTCATAATAACAAACAACAAAAAAAGAATTAGCGAAATCGGCCCAGCCGTTCACGCGTGATGGCGTGACCAAGGGAAATAGGGTTTCTTTTTTATATATATAGATAGTGGTTTTTTTTTACTTTTTTAGTTTTTGTGTAAGGGATTTTTCACGCATACCACCACCCACGTCGCAACGACAAAATGCTGTCTTACGTGTTGCTGTGGTTACGTGTGAATAGTGTCGCTGCAGCTTTTCGTCGTTGCGTTGTGGTACCGACAAAATGTCAATGTGGTTGCGTTGTCGCCAGTAGTTGCGATGCGGTTACATGGTGTGCTGACACGGTTACGCACTGTCGTTGCATCGACGTAACGTTGTGGTTGCGTTGTGGTGACGCTGTGGTCGGTATCACACACACGGTCGATAACAACTGCAAAATGTAGTACGTATGAATAGTCCTATTCATTTTCAATACGAAATATACGCCCGGCCACGTGGTGTGGTTGAGGTGTGGTTATGGTCAGTATGTTCATGCAAAATAGGAGAATTTCAGTGGTCTTTACAAGATTAGTTTTACAGAAATTTATAAATTGATTTCAGTAGGAGCCTAGGTAATATCTACAATATACTGTGTTTCCAAAATATCTAATGAAAAATGTGTAATGACGTCATAATTGCGTAAGAGCGGCTATATGAAAAACAGTGAAAATGTAAGTATGTCGAGTTGTATGTCCACAAAAATTATATAAACTTTACTTTTACACGGCTGGTTTTTTAATTATGTTACTATGGTAACTATTACAAAGTTATATTTCATTAGTCAGACAAAATGTAGTGACCAGACATCCAGTCAGTGCATGAAATCGTCTCACTTGCATGAAACGCGTGCGTGCTCTCGCGCTTATACTCTCGGCTGAATAATATTCGTAATTTTTGTGTTTATGAAATATAACTTTTTAATAGTTATTTTAATAACATAAATTAAAATCAGCCATAAAAACGCATGCGTGTTTAGGGGATGTTTGGTCACTACAATTTGTCTGACTACTGAAATATAACTTTGTAATTATGATACCTCAATAACATATTTAAAAACCAGACATGTAAAAATAAGTAATGTTCATTTTTTGGAGCTTTAAAGCGTCTGACAGAAAGTTTGGTCGATGAAAAGTGTCTGATACTTATCATACTACGTTATATCAGATCGCTCTAGGATCTTAGACTAATATTTGTAATTAGTTGATCGATAACACTCAGCTGTTTCTTTTGGGTTCTGTACCCAAAGGGTAAAACTCTATTACAAAGGTATTACTAAGACTCCACTGTCCGTCTGTCTGTCTGTCCGTATGTCAGCAGGCTGTATCTCATGAACCGTGAGCATAGATGATGTGTTTCTATTGTTGCTTTATCAACAAATACTAAACACATAATAAAACAAACATTTAAGGGACTCCCATGCAACAAATGTGATTTTTTTGCCATTTTTATAGGTCTGACTTGCACTTGGCTGGTTTTTTTTTTAATCCTAACTATCCTAACTAATATTATAAATGTGAAAGTGTGGATGTTTGGATGTTTGTTACTTAATCACGCAAAAACGACTGAACGGATTTGGATGAAATTTGGCATGCATATAGCCTTTGACATGGAAAAGAACATAGACTACCTTTTATCCCGATTCCTTAAGTACCTAATGCCACGCGGGCGAAGCCACGGGCAAAATCTAGTAATGAATAAAAGCTCAGTATCATATCAAGTGTAAGGAAAAAAGACAGTACTGCGGTGGCAAACACCTTGCATGAATTGTCTAAAGCATAGCATTTAATTCGTTTGGTTTATCATTATCAACGTGCATTTCTCATGCCACGTACATCTAACCAAAGCCCAAGGATTTCTTAGTTCTCAATTTTAGAAATCGTGTTTCTTTTCATATGTAGGTAGGTAACATTTGGATTTTAATTAAAACAGTAGTCTAGATCTTAAAAACAATCCAAAACTGAAAAACAATCTTTAACTAAAATGGATATACAAAAACTGCGGTTTCAAAACTAAAGTAGTATTAACTAAATTGTATATATCTTATTTGGCCATCCTATACTATCAAACATTGACTGGCCTGCTGATCTAGTGTTTAGTGCCTCTAATTGCTATGCCCAGAGGTCGAGGGTTCGATTCCCACGCAGGATAAAAATGTTTATGTGATGAGCATGATTAATTGTTCTGTGTCTGAGTGTAATTTATCTATAACTAGCTTTTGCTCGCGCGGCTTCGCTCCCGCTCTTCCCTACTTCAGCCTACTATACCCTACTCTACCCTACTATACCCTACTCTACCCTACCCTACTCTACTCTACTCTACCCTACTCTACCCTACACTACCCTACACTACCCTACTCTACCCTACACTACCCTAATTTTCATTTTTTTTTTCCATGAGAACCTTCTCCTCATAATAACGAACACAACGTAAAAAAAAAATAGCGAAATCGGTCCAGGCGTTGTTGAGTTATGCGCTTACCAACACATTTTGCGATTCATTTTTATATTATAGATATGTATGTATTTAGAAATATACAAGTATATTTATCAGCTGTCTAATACTCATAACATAAGCTCTGATTAGCTCGGGACTACACGACGTTGTGTGATAGTTGTGGGATATTAAAAAAAAAAAAAACAATATCAAAATATACTGCAACGAAATTATATCAGACGTAGCTGCATCACTGACCATCTAAACCAGTTATATCCTGAACTATCATAATTATATACAATATGATTTTTAGTTGATGCGAAACCTGAATATACACCGTTAAATTTTAATCGTTTTAATCCCGTGGAGGGTCGATCCGGTACATGAAACACTATCGATTTGTAAAGATAAAATTAAAAAATAAAGTACCTCTTTTTCAAAACTCGTATTAATTCACGCATGTACAAAATTAGTATCTTTAAGAAAACGTCAGCTGAGCGAGTTCAATGACCTGTAGTTAATAGTCGGCGTTGCGTACAAAGTACCTACAGGTCATTGAACTCGCTCAGCTGACTTTTTCTTAAAGAAATTAATTTCGTACATGCGTAAATTAATACGAGTTTTGAAAAAGAGGTACTTTATTTTTTAATTTTATCTTTACAAATCGATAGTGTTTCATGTACCGGATCGATCCTCCACGGGATTAAAACGATTAAAATTTAGCGGTGTATATTGTTCAGAAACAGTAACTGAATGAATTCCAATATTTTTTGCACCATGTTATATTTTGTCCAAAAAATATTTATGAGTAAAAAGGCCACAAGTTGGATACCACCGACGCTAAGTACAAACACGGCAAACGCGGCAGGTCATTGCGGGTATTAGATGCTATCAAACAGCCGGGAACAAATGCAAAACAACCCCTCAGTCGCCTAGATGGCCTGGCGACCTTGTATTTTTGCTGATATAATAAGCTTTTAACTTTGTGATTTTTCATGATAAAGTTATGACATTTTTGTACATGGATTCTTTACATAAAAATACTAGGCGTGATTCGGGTTTCGTTTATACTAAAATTAATGTTGCACTGCAATATATCAATCCATAGAGGGGGGTAAGCACCGCAAATTAAATGGAAGCTATTAAAGAGCTCAGTATTGTCACCTAGGGCATGAATTATTTATAAGTGAATTAAGCGAATGCCCGGTTGGTGGGAAAATGGCGAACGACGACAAAGGGGAAGTAATGATTTTGTCAGCGTCGTTCTAGGTAATCCTTTTGGCATTTAAGTGTTAGAAGAAAGTGTGGAGGGGTTTAAACCAATGAATGAAGAGTGTACTTCGTATGTGAGAATGTATGATTTTTGTATCGAGTATAATGCTAAAAATCTGAGATGTAGCGACATTGCTCGTCGTCCGCCTCTGCGACACTTGGGGCGCCTCCTGTCATCACAGCTGGAGCATGAGGATCTTTGCATCCCGTTTGCATCTCCTTCACCAGCATTACTGCTTCGCAGGCGGCGCCGTGGCATCCCATTCCCTCTCACTCTGGATCATGGCCTGAACCAGGACCCGGCGTGAGTGATCGCCGCTGCCGATCGCCGATACACGACAAAGCCAAGCCAAGACACGGTGGCGCTTCGCCCAAGCGGGGCAGACCACCGCCCAGTCATTCGGCCGATCCGCAAAATGGTGACACCCAAGCGTAACTTCCACTAAAGTCCAAAGCAGGAAGCTCCCGAACTTGTCATTTCCGATGAGGATTGTTGCTTCTAAACAAGCTCGCTGCTTCACGGGAGACCGATATCCCCGCACCATCTGGATGGTCATGACCCTCTGGGACGCCAAGCTCCAATGCTCCAAGGGGCAGAATTGAGAATTTGATATTAATTTCAGCTTGATACCTCGGCGCGTTCCTGAGATAAAGGTCTTCACAGATGGACAGACGGACAACAAACTGCCGTCCGATCCGATTATAAGGGTTCCAGTTTTATCGACTGAGATAAGGAACCCTAAAAACAAGAAATAATTACCTAAACAGTAGACTATAATAGGTTGATAGTGATTAATTTGTAGCGAATACCGAGAAAAACTATCAACTTTTTACAAAGACCACCCATAACCGACAAGCGCAACAAGTTTCGTCTACGATATATTATTATGTAGTTGTCCCATAAAATTAGACATAAAATAAGTGTATGTGTATACATAGAAGAAAACATTAACTCTCACAAAGAGAATCGTTTAACCGATGGATCACCAACGGGTTTATCATTGTAAGAATCAAAGACGTGCAGGTATGACAGACAGACGATTCGACACACCTATTCTCATTATAATGAAATGACCTAACGGTTAGTCTAACGTTGTACAACCTGCGTGTGCTCCGGTCCACATTAATACAGACATAACAGGAACAGCATTCAATGTATGGGACCGTCTCTAAGTTAAATCCTGAGAAACTTTCAGTTAGTCAGTAAAAATAGATACCAAGTTTAAACTTGGTATCTATTTTTTTTTTTCGTTAATTAAATTATTTTTACTGAGGTGGTCTGAAAAGTTTCCAACATAAAAAAGATACAAGATTTTTTTTCTGACAATTTACTTTTCTTTTTTACATTGTCTCTTTGTAACTCTACACACTCCTCCCAGCGATGCCTCCTTTTCTTTAACCCGTTTAAAAATATCTGGCGTTTTTCTCTGCAAAATAATTATTTACGAAATTATCCTCCGCAGTTAATGAAAATCTCTATCCTCCGAGCGCAATTATTAGATGAGGGAACAAAAGGAAGTTGCTAAGGGCAAGATGTAGTGAGTAAGGCGGATAATCAAGCAGTTCGAACCATAATTCGTAGAAGTTTGTCGTGGCAATCCCTGAGATGTGAGAGAGCGCGTTGTCTTGGTGAAAAATGGTTTTCTTTTTCTGCATCTCACACCGACTCACTCAAATGGCTGTCACTAAAAAGTAATAAATTCTTTAGATTCTACGCCGCTAGATATTATGTTTGAGGCAGAAAATGCATGCGATAGTTTGTCGCCATCTAAACTAAAACTTAAAACTATGGTAACTTTTTAAAATCTTCAGTGGAAAATGAATAAAAATACTTCGTAATTGTCAGGGAAAAACGATAAACAAATCACATTTATCCATTCAGGTAAGTAAAATATAATAGACTCATAAATTTATTGTTGTCCCATAGATAGTTGAATGTGATGGGTGAGATGTACCATATTTTGTGTTGTCTTGAGTTTAAAATCCTCTGAACAGTATTTAAACTAAGCATATGAATATAGTTAGCGAGTTTTATAAATTCAGACTTCTTTTAAGTGTGGTATGGGTACACTTAAAAGAAGTCAAAAAGTAATTAGCTTCGTATATTCCAGTTATGCCATTTAATATTCTGCATTTTTCCTGCTCTTTCGCAAGTTAATGGAGTCGGAACGAAAGTAAGTATCTATTTAATACGTTATCGCTTCTTCTATGCGCAGAGAAGATTACCATTTTATTAATTCCCAACAGTTAATTTTATTGAAATAAAATGGAATGAGATTCTCACCAAATGAATCTGCGGAGACGATTCAAATTTCTGATGATTAAACATGAAGTTTATAAAGTGGATCCGGAAATAGGTCGGTATTATTAGGTTTATTATGGCCTTAATATTGAACGTTTGCAGGAAGAACGTCGCGCAAGAGACAATTTGAATTTTTGCTGTAATAGTAGTCTAAGATCCGATTAAGAACGACCTTCACCGGTCTGTTTAATGGATGAAACGTATTTTATGATAAATTTTGTGTATTAAATAATATAACGCGGGTGGGTTGCCTAAGAAATTCCTGGCCAGACTATTATTAATTAAAAATTGAAAATTTACTTTTTTCTTAGAAAAATGCACAACCGTTATTCATACCAGATTTGTTTACAGACAACGTTTTTATAATTCAATGCAGACAACACTATAACATCGTATTCGTAATGAAACAGCGTTTACTTTGATATAGAATTTGTTGTATAGGTATCAAAATAAACACACCTGTTTATATATACCTGTTTATACCTGGCAACCCATAGTTATGCCAGGAAACAAATAGGCAACCCAACATTTTTATGTTCTAAAGGCTTCACACTTTCGGTTAGTATTAAATTTATTCGTTAAACACACCGGTGCTTTTTTTAAAAAAAAAAAAATTGTTTGGCCAGGAATTTCTCAGGCAACCCACCCGCGTTATATTATTTAATATACTAAATTTATTATAAAATACGTTTCATCCATTAAACAAACCGGTGAAGGTCGTTCTTAACCGTATCCTCTACTATAGGGTTTCTCTTCCATAATTAAATAGTATTAATTATGAAAACACTAGCTGACCCGACAGACGTTAACCTCGTCATCGTCTCGGCTATGAACTGTCAAACGCGCAAAGATTAAACAGCCGTCGCAGTTTTCTGCATAACTTTCTTAATGTTTTTTTTTTCATAAAAATCTTCTTCTGGCAATTAAAACTGCAAAAAAAAAGAATCAACAAAATCGGTCCAGCTATTCACGTGTGAGGGAAATAGGGATCCATTTTTATATACATACTAGCAGTCCCGGCAGACGTCCTACCCGAAAGCATATATTTTGTCAGCAAAAAATTGCAGCGCCACCTACCGGATCCAATTGTATTTTCAAACCATCCAGAGACACACACATATACACACAAAATTACATCCAAATCAGTCAAGCAGTTTAGGAAGAGTTAGGTGACAAACACACGTACTTATAGAAGAATTATTATAAATAAAAAGGTATAAATTTTAATGTTTAATAGCAACTATCCTATTGGATCAGTAGTTATATGAAAAATAAGTTATATGTTTTTTTCATACTATATTATAATAGATATTTTTTAAATATGTTGTTGCTTTAGATGCTTACGAGGAGTTTTCCTGAAAAGGGTCGACAAAAAACCGGCAGCCAGAGCTGGTATTTATAGACAGAAAGGTTGCTATTGGTTTGCTAGCTTATTTTTCCCTATGATACTTAGTTTTCTCTTTTCTTCTTCTTCTTCCTGCCCTTATCCCATATTACTTGGGTTCGGCGCAACACGTTTTTTTCTTCCATTCTGTCCTGTCACCCGTCAAACTATCACTAACTCCCTTTTCTTTCATATCACTCCTCATACAATCCATCCATCTTTTCTTCGGCCTTCCTCTCCCTCTCCATCCATCTACATGTATACTCAGAACTCTTTTAGTAATATGCGCTTCATCTCTCCTCTTCACATGACCATACCAAGACAACCGATTACCTTTCAACTTTTCAGTCACTGGCGCCACTTTCAAACTTCCTCTAATATACTCATTTCTCACTATAGCCACTCTCGTCACACCACACATCCATCTCAACATTCTCATCTCCGCTTAGTTTTCTGTTTTATGAAAGCTAATAAAATCAAATCAAATACTATTTTGTTGTAATCATAGAAATCTTTGTTACACAAACACACACCAACATAACATTGATTTTTATTCAAAATACCGCTACCAAAACATTTACCGCCGCGCCTACGTCGATTATTAAAAATTAGCCGGCCATAAGTCATTTTTTTAAAAGAAAAGGTTATCAACCAGTAGTTGACAGAAGCTCAAAAAGAAATACCCAAAATTTACAGTTTCCTTTATCAATGTTATAGACACCCCTCCAAATTACTGTATAAAGAAAACCTTTTGGAATCAGCCGTCGGCTGTCAACAGGGTGACCCTCTTGGGCCACTCATTTTCAGTTTGGCAATAAATCCTATCATTCGGCAGCTAAATCCTAAATTTAATATCTGGTATTTGGATGACGGAACCCTGGGAGGTGATGTAGACACGGTCTTAAAAGATTTAACTTTTTTGAAAAATAAATTTTCTTCTATTGGATTACAATTAAACCTTTCAAAATGTGAAATTTACCTCCCCCAAACGACTGACAGACAGACGACTTTAGCAAAATTCAACTCAATAGCACCCAATATGCAAATCACCGATAGAAATTCTCTTCACCTCCTGGGCTCCCCAATTTTCGATGAATCTTTTCCAACTTTCATTGAACAAAAGATACAAAATTTTAATGACGTCTCGGAAAGACTTTTCAAAATTAACATGCATTCGGCATTCACAATCATTCGATACTGTTGTTTTGGGCCTAAATTAACGTATAGCCTTCGTGCTTCCCATCTTTGGAAGCACCCACAACTTTTGGAAAAAGTCGATCAAATTATTAGGAACACATTATCTTCAATTCTAAATGTGGCCTTGGACGACCGAGCATGGCAGCAAGCCACGCTTCCCATCCGGCTAGGTGGCCTCGGCGTCCGCAAAATTTCTAGTATAAGTTTACCAGCTTTCCTCTCCTCGGTGCACAGTACTGAAACATTAACCAGGAATATTTTATCTTCCTCACTGGTTGATGTTGAGGTACCGTGCTTGTCCGATGCGTTGAACGCTTGGAAAATGGCTTGTCCCAACACGGATTTGCCCGACAACCTGTCCTCACAGAGACGGTGGGATGTGCCGCTCTGCAGTATTGTACGGAATAACCTATTAAATACGTCGTCAAGTATTGCTGAGCGTGCGCGTCTGCTGGCTGTGGGGGAATGGGAGTCGGGCTTATGGCTTCAGGCACTCCCATCATCCACCATAGGCACTATGATGGATGACGCCTCGTTTCGGCTCGCTACCTGTCTACGCTTAGGCGCACCTTGTGTTGCTCCACATCGGTGCCACTGTGGTGAAGGTGTCGACAGCCTCGGACACCATGGCTTGTCCTGTTGCAGGAGCGCAGGCCGCATACCACGACACGCTAGCATCAACGACATTATTCGTCGAGCTCTTGTCACCGCCGGCGTACCTGCCGTATTAGAACCAAATGGTTTGGTACGTGACGATGGGAAGAGACCAGATGGTATGACGTTGGTACCGTGGAAGGTGGGTAGGCCTCTGGTGTGGGACGCAACCTGTGTCGACACCCTTGCGCCATCCCATATTCCAAGTACAGCAGGCTGTGCTGGCGCTGCCGCTGCTGCTGCTGAGACCCTTAAACGGCGCAAATACTGTAACCTTATTGGTAATTACAGTTTTGAGCCGTTTGGGGTCGAAACACTTGGCTCATGGGGTCCGAGTGCGCGTCTCCTGTTCAAGGAAATTTCACGCCGACTGATCGACACTTCACGTGACCAGAGGGCTGGCTCGTTCTTCGCCCAAAGAATTAGCATTGCCATTCAACGTGGCAATGCTGCCAGTCTTCTGGGCACATTTCCGGATGACAGCGATGTGGAGGAGTACTTTGACGCCTGAGCGTACTTTGTCATTTTGTATTATATATATGTACATAGTTAGGTTTTAGTATAAATAGTTTAATATTTAGTATTTTAGTTTTTTATGTACATATGTATTAAAGTAAATAGAATAATGTAGATAGATATAGATTATGGATTGTGTAGCTAAAATAGAAAGAGAAATACACCAGTAACAAGAATTTACGCCCCCTACCTACCAAACATGCACTGTGTGCTAAGCCCGCTGTTCGAACTTGATCTTCGTGCTAATTGTATGTTTTTATTCTTAGCAATCTCAGTTGACGACATTAAAGAAAAATTATTTTTGTGTTTTCTACTTGATATTTTGCAACGATTGTGATGGATTCGAGTAGTTCAGGTGAGAATTGTTATATTGTAATGTATTTCAAGTGTGTTAACTTCATTTTATAGTATCAGTTCAATTTTAAAAGAGGGTATGTAAGCAAAAAAATTATTTTGTTAATTTTCTTATTCAAACATAATTTAGTTATATTATCGCCTTCTCTCGCCTAATATTTCTTTTAGATTTAAATATTTTATATATAGGGCTAGCTTTCGACACATATTTTAAGTGCGGATAGCCGCGGATGTCCGACTTGAAAGGTTTTTAAGATTGAAGGTCATACAAAAATAAAATATATTTAACTTTAAAATTTAATAAATTGCATTTTTTTTTGCTTTAGGGACCTCTGGCGTGAAAATAGTGACCCGACGATATCTTTACGATAAAATGCAACAAAGATCTGCCTAATTTGGATGAAAAACTAAATTACCTAGAATTGGATGAAAAACTAAATTACCTAGACCTTTTGACCTATTATGGTGTCACACCTGATAATATAAGCAGTTTTAAACAAAGATTTGCATATTTTAAAACATCTATGAAAGAAAAATGGTCCAAAGCTCATAGAAAAGAAACTGTATTCCTTAAAATTAATGAGAATTGGTTAAGCGGAACGTTTGAACTTCCGGCAAATGTCGGCAATCGACCGGGCCGACCATCTAAATCATTTAAAGATTGTAGTGACAGGACTAAACGAAGGAGAACTGAAGAAATGCGCTCTACTTTCAGTGAGGATGCCATAGTTCACGCAGCAAACACAACACTATAGGCTCAAGGAAAAAGGAACGCTTCGAAAATACTCCGAGATATTACGAATTCTCCAACTCGTGCCGGGAAATACAGAAAAGCATACAAAATAGCAGAATCAGATCATACAGAAAATTGTCTTACACCAATGCAAGCCCTATCAATGTTTGTGGAAGCGGATTTAACTAAGCGACAATATGAAATTATTAGAAACACAAATAAATCACTTTCCTCGTGCTATGATCTGTTACTCAAGGCAAAAAAAGAATGTTACCCGCCCAAGGATTGTATAAGGATCACAAGCACCTGTGCGAAAGTAGTTGACAAAGTCTAATTGATAACACAATTACGCGCTTATCTATAGCGCTTGAAGAAATTCTCTGTTCACTTAACGATAATGAACGGAATTCTTTAAAAATAATTTGTAAGTGGGGTTGTGACGGATCACAACTGGCTAAATATAAGCAAAGATTTGAAGATGCCACAGACACAGACTCCAATATGTTTCTGAGCTCTTTTGTTCCTCTTAGAATAACTTGTGGAAAAGAAGGGAAAAAACTATATGGCAAAACCCTACACCGTCATCGCCTAGATATTGTAGAACTATAAGGTTTCGGTTTGTTAAAGAATCTGTGGATGTAACAAAGAGGAAATAAATTATGTTGAAGATGTTATTAGAAAGTTGACGCCAACAGAAGTCATATTGCATGAGAGCAAATTTATCTTTGAACAGGTATTTAAGATGACAATGGTCGATGGCAAGGTGTGCAATGCTGCAACTGATACTAAATCTACGAGTAAGTGTTATATTTGTGGAGCCACATCTAAAGATTTTAATAATCTGGTTCAAAAATTAGAGACAAGTTCCAAAGCTTTTGAATTTGAATTATCTGTGCTGCATGCCAGGATTCGATTTTTCGGAAGCGTTTTACATCTGGCGTACAAATTACCCGTAAAAAAGTATAGACAAAAGAGATCGAAAGAAGAAAAAGAGTTAGAAGCACAAACAAAGAGAAACATTTAAGAAAGATTTCGCATAGAAACTGGATTGTTGGTAGACATGCCGAAAGCTAAAATACAAGTAGGAGATTTTTTGAAAACCCGCAATTGGCTGCTGACATAACAAAATTTGATTTTAATCTCATCTATAGATTAAAAGTAATATTGGAAACTATTTCAAGTGGACATAAAATAGACACCAAAAAATTTGATGAGTATGCCATGGCAACGGCCAGATTGTATTGTGATCTCTACGGGTGGCCCATGACTCCGACTATGCACAAAATATTAATACATGGCGCAGAAATTATTGAAAATGCATTATTGCCAATAGGACAATTGTCGGAGGAGGCAGCCGAGGCACGTAATAAGCATTTTCGGTTATATCGGGAAAATTATGCTAGAAAATTTTTAAGGGAGTTTTGCAACCTTGATGTTTACAATAGATTATTGTTGAGTTCAGATCCACTATTAAGCAGCATAAGACAAACAAAAAAAAGCATCAAAACAAGATCATTTTGTCCAGAAACATAAATATGCTATTACCAGCTGAACCAAACACAGAGTCTGATATATCAGAGGCAGAAAATGAGGAATAAATAAATTATTCATTATTATATTTGCTATAGCTTATATCTGATGCGTAAAGCGTTAATTACTTGTACTACATGATATATATATTATTTTGAAATACAATAAAAAATGTTATAACTACTTTTACAATAAAAATATATTAATATTCTTATTTTTTGTTGAATTATTTGCGTTTTTGTTCAGTAAGACATGCTTATTATACGAATAACAACACTAAATGATAAAATAAAGCTACAAAAAATAAAATACACTGTAAAATATTTTTGGCCACCTAAATTCCTAAAATCGACTTATGTGCCATGACAGTACATGTTTTGGTATGCACTGCAATTCGTTATTTGCGAAGCCTATGACTTTTTTTTGTGCGACTAAAATAAAAACCGTCGCGGAAATAGAAACGCTTTGTTTGATAGGATACAATATGTATTTGCAGTATAACTTTACCATTTTCGAAATGATTTCATCAAACATGAATTTTCATTTTATTTTTATCAAGTATATTCCAAGTAAGTTCCAAAATAATATTCAATGTAAATGTATTGTGTAAGCAGTTTCTGGCTGACCAAATAAATAAATAAATGATAACTATGAGATGTGTTTTGGATTTTTTTGGCTTTTATAAGTTGTTTGAAACGATTGATATAAATATTCTTTCAAATATCAACTACGAATTACAAACCAAGTATATTGCTCAAATGTTATAACTGAATAACATTTGAGCAATACAATAACACTTGGTTTGCTTTGTATATTATACTTATTCAGTTTTAATTCATTAAACCCCAAGCGAAGCCAGCGCTCGCTCATTCATTCGCTGTCATTGTCTTTCTATTGTGTCTCTAATTTCGGTTTGCGGTTTAAATATAAGACATAAGAATTGACAATAGTGGCCTGCTTATGTATAATTATATTATTATAACATAATTTCTGACCATCTGTAATGGATATAACAATTACATGGATATTACATTTGTCCTTTAAGTAAAAGACCTTGTTAAGCAATTTTGAAGTAGATAACTTAAGATACAAGAGCGAGCAAAACGAGCTCAAAACATGGAGGCACCCTGACTCGGACAGGTTAGGTTAGAACACAGACCCCGGCACCTCCTGTTGTTTTTTAATGACGAGTTTTTAGTAACTCAGGTCACTTGTTATACAACTAAAATACCCTAAAAAATAAAGAGAAAAAAAAGAGAAAAAAAAAACTAAAATAATAACCCTTCAGTTTTCTATATTATTAAAATATTGTGAAAGATCGACTTACCATTATTATTTTGCTTTCTCCACTACCTTTGTTGTTGTGATAAACAATAAAATTATTGATATTGTAAAATGTGTCCATTCAATATTATAAATGAGCCATCCATGGAGTTTTTTTTTCTGTTTTTCTCCATGAAATTAATTGTCATACATAGTATTTCAAATAAATACTTAGTCTTGTAATTCTGCGCTTTTCTTTATAAAACACTTTTCCAACGTTCGCAGTCCAAGCCCAAAGGAACTTTAACACCCAGTAAATAACCGGTCACCATCTTGTCATCTAATAGTTAACATACGATCGAACTTGGTACGACGGACCAAACTTAGGCCGTATACAGAAAGAAAGCTGGCAGCCTGCGCCGATCTACCAGCGCTTATCGGCGCTCATCCACTCAAGTAACAGCTACATAAAGCAAGCAGGTTGGAGCTAGGACTATTTTCTGCTTGCCTTTTATCTGTTTTGTCTCACACAGGTGGTTTACTCAATACTAACGAAATCAACATGTCACTATCCATTTTTACACTTACTTATGTATAATGACAAAACTATGCGTGTGTGTAAATGGCGGCGTCAGCGCTGACTTGCGCGGGTCGAAGCTAGTCGGAACCTGTCGGAGACGTTCGGCGCTTATCGGTACTGGTTTTGTGCGTATATAAACTCGGCGCCTATTACCTGCGCTGATTATCCGCGCCAGCCGGTTCCGATCGTATCGAATAATGTGTATTACATTATTTACTTGGTTTCATTGAAATGTTATTTTGGACATATCTTTATATAGGTACGTAGGGATCGTCGATATTCTACTGATTGTACAAAATGTAAAGCAAGCATTAAACAAATATGTTTTTTTGTCCAATTGGAACATAATTTTATGTCTCGAGATCAATGCTACGACGAAATCAGAATAGTCGCATTTTAGATATACATAGTTGAAAATCAAATTTGATTAAAGTTTAATCTGATAAATAATTTATACTAGCTTCAATATCACAAGCGGCCAAACATAGAATCAAAACCAAATATTGGGTTTGATTGTTAATATACCTGTTAATGGAATTGGAAGCAGTGATTTTCAACAAATGTGTATTCGAAGTTAAACAGTATTAGGAAAACGTAAACACAAGTAACCAATAAACGTTACCCATAATATTATAGCACAAGTAATTATGTTTCATTTGATTGACAGCTCAAAATAGATGAATATTTTCAAACGGAAGCTCTTATTTGTTTGTTTATTTTCTGCTCCCCTTATTTATTTACAACATCTTACAACTGACGAATGAATTGCAATTTCTCCTTGTCCCGTCCGTGTCGCCGCACATGAGTTACAGCCACAGCCACAAACACCGTCACGTGAAGCTAGAAGTGGCTACAAAGGAAGCTGAAGCGGGCGACAGCCACTTGTAGCCGGTGGCTGATACTTTTTTTAACCCATACGCGCAATATCATAATGGTCTCTAACGAAGGTTTAAATGCGCGAGTGGCGTGTGACGGCGTTTTGTATTGGCGTTTAGTGGCCGGTGCGGGCCACAAGGTGCATGCACCGGAGATTTTTAGCGTGTAGCGGCCACCAGCGTCAACCGTGTGCAGCGAATCTATATAAAATGTATGAAATCTTGAAATATGCCGGTGGCGTCTTCGCTCTCGTCAACTGACTACACTACCCAACTCTACCCTACTCTACAGTATACTAATCTATATAGTTATATAAAAATGAATCCCATTTCCCTTGGTCACGCTATCACGCCGTCACGCGTGAACGGCTGGACCGATTTCGCTAATTCTTTTTTTGTTGTTTCTTATTAAGGTTCTTATGGAAAAAGAAATAAAATTATGGTAGGGTAGGATAGGGTAGAGTATGGTAGAGTAGGGTATAGTGGGGTAGAGTAGGGTATAGTAGAGTGGAGGAGGGAAGAGCGGGAGCGAAGCCGCGCGGGCAAAAGCTGTTTAATATAAAATTAAACACATCAACCGTCAACATCAAAATTTAAAATTGACTTTTCAACCATACAACATTACGTTTAGCTGTCAGTTACGTTTCGTTATACCATGCTTTATGTAACGTTCCTCGGGACCGGGATAAAAATATCCTATTTCCGTTTCCTGGTTCTAAGGTTCAAAGTCTCCATCAATTTTCAGCCAAATCGGTTCAGCCGGTCTTGAAATATAAATAGTGTAACTAAAACGACTTTCTTTACACTTCTCAAATCTAGTTTATATTATACAGGCTTCAACAAAAAAAAAAGTGGCCAAGTGCGAGTCGGACTCACCCATGAAGGGTTTCGTAGCAGGAAGTAACATAAATATAAAAGTTCTTGTAGTTCATTGTAACTTTGATCGATGTTTTAATAATAGTGAATTTTACGAAAAAATTTATTTATTTACGAGCTGTGAACGAAAAATGTTTAATCAGAATCCAGTTCTTCAATTTTGCTCGTCTCTGGGTTCCTCAATTTTAAGAAACTTGCTTCGAATTGACAGAAAATAGTGACGTCACAACATGCAATCGATCCTATTCCCATTTGCCTAGGAAAAATAAAATTATTAACTAGAAAGCAACCAAGGAATGTGATGGGATGCCATGGCAGGTGCACTGTGATGACCTATGGAGCAGAAGACACAATTCGAATAAAACATTTAATCTATAACAAAACTGCATGTTTATAAGTTACGCATGAAAGTGATCCACAGATGTAGACATTGTCAATAATCGGATTATCTGGCACAGCGTGACGGTGACGCGACGCAGCGCGCCGTACCGACGTGACGACGAGGTGACGTGTCGCGTTGTCATCTGTCAGTTTGTGACTGCTGACAATGGGGTTCATCTGTGATTATAGACAGCGGGGTCCATATAAGTCATAGGTAGCGTATTGTATTATAAGCGCATAGAGTTCTTCTAAATATTTTTGTTTTTCGTATTTTTATAGGCGTCGCGTTTGACCACCATCAGCTGGTAAGCGATAATGTTACCCAGAAGTCACCTATATATAATAACTGTCGACGGATAGATCTTCTCACTGAGGATGATCCGTGGATTGGATGGATGCCCAACTATGTCCTCACGCACCGAGATAGTGAAGACACACAGAAAATAGTGAATTTCTACGTTTTTGTAAAATATTCCAATCAATCGTTTTTATTAGGGAAAACTTAGCGCCTTGCAAAATTATTATAGAACACAGGTAAATAAGTTCCTTAATGAAAAGTTCCACACTACAGAACTTGACACTCATTCAGGCTGTCCGCCCTCGTCAGACTTTTTGTAGGACAGATAATCGGACCGATTTTGTATATTTGTAACATTGTTCTGTATAATGACCAACTTTTTGTAGGATGTGTGCGTTGCACAATTGCTATCAATGTGTACAATTTCTCTCCTACAAAAAATCGGTCACCGAATCGGACGTCATCGGACGAACGGCAGCCTTAAATATTTCAATTATTTTGACGGTGAAATCGACAACCGCACCATATCATAATATAGAACTTAGCTCCCATTTTCAATATATAATTTGGAATACCAAAACAATGTAATTTAACTAATTTGTTGTTTACATGTTCAATAAAGGCAGCGTGACTTACCTATTTACTAACGTTCAAATTAATTTTCTTAGAACAACAACAAACTAACAAAATATAGAATCATACATGAGCCTAAAATTACTCTAATATACAGGGTTTTTTGTAAAACACTGGCACTGTGACACTGGCAACCTTTTAGGTCTAGTTGAAATTAAAACCATATACTCAAGTCTGCAGTCCCTTGAAGCAGTGAAAAAAATCAAACTTTTAAGTTAGCGAAAAAAAAAAAAGATACGGAATCATGATTCTAGGTCAACAGAAGGTACTCCTGTTGACCTAGAATCCTGAAATTCGGCATGAAGCAAGTTCTCATAGCACAAGTATAGGAAACATTTTGAAAACTATGTAGTCACGTCACAAAACTATGTAGTCACGTCACAAAACTATGTAGTCACGTCACAAAAAAACAAAAAATTTTTTTGCGATTCTTATTGTCGTTACTCAATTCGGGAATAGAACTGTTTTCATATGTACCACTCTTCTGAACCTTCCCGCAGCCCTGGCAGGCATCAGCCCCGGCAATTTAACTGGCAGCTCTCTGAGGCGCGTGTGGAGCATAAACCTCAAACTGGTCCAGCATAGTACGGACTTTTAATAGAATAACCGCCAAGCCAGTTACATTAGTACTGATCCATTGCTTACACTCAGTTGTAAGTTATATAATCATAGTGTTATAGACCCATAAAAAGAATCCCACAAAATTTTCTCTTTAAATTCCCTGGCATGGAATCCTACATATCGTGTCCATATAAATAGGATAGAACGTATACACAAGGCTTTCACAAGGTATCTACGCTTCAGAAGTTCTAGTTGCGGTCAGGAAGCTAATTATATTCACAAAGACTGAAACATTTCGATATGATAACTCTGGAGCAACGTATACTTTTCTCTGACCAAATATTTCTTAACAAAATTATTCAATCAGTCCGATATTCCAGAGCTATTATCTGAAGTTAATATCACTGTACCCTGGCGCACTGAAACTAGATATGTACGCAAAACCGATATACTTGCTTTGTCCTCATCAAGAACAAACCTTGGTCGCAGTGCCCCTATGAACCGATTTATAATATAATTACTAATTATAATATAATCCACAATAACAGCAACATTGACATCTTTGCCGACAGTTTTTACCAATTCCGTAAGAATCTTATGACTGTTAATAATAAATAGCAATTTGATCACGTTTATTGCAATCGTTTCTCAAATTTGTAATCTCACCTTAATTTAAACCGAGTATTATTATTTATTTTAATTCCATAAATTAACAATTTTATTTATTTTTTTTATTTTAAATGTCAATTTAATTTTCATTTTTATTTTTAATTACAATTTGTAACATAATATAATAAAGAGGTAAAGTTTGCTTTTTTTTTTTGTTTGTAGGGGTAATCCCTGGAAGTACTGGCCCGATTGCTAAAATTTTTTCACCGATAAAAAGCTGCTTTATCCCTGAGTGACATAGGTTATATTTTATGTACGCGGACGAAGTCGCGGGCGAAAGCTAGTTTATTATAAAAGCACTCTTATGATAGATCTCATTAATTGTAAGTATTTTTTTTATTTAAGTGTAAGCTGTGTACTTCTTTAAGTGACAAGTTCACCATAATAATTAGTACCTTAATATAAGTAAAATAAAACAAAAATAGAAAATGTTTTCGATTAATTATCTACTCTAACAGAAAAGTTTATTGGACAGAGAAACAACAAAAAACGTTAAATACTCGTAGATGATCAAATCTCTCCGGCTATGAAATATAATACCTGCTCTTGCATTTTACTGGAAGGACATTTTTACTTGAGTTCGGATCTCCACAGGGCCCCAGGGGCGCGAAACCCACCGCGCCGCACTCGGCTGCGCTCTTTTTATTTTCTTATTATTCTCTATGGAAATGCGCGTTCACGGAAAACCCATTTAATCGTCAACTTCCCTTCACACTTGTTCCCTTCTTTTTAAAAAACCATTTAATTTTCGGAATATTTGGACATTGTAAGCCTTGTCCGGTTAATTCGTAAATGTGAAAGGAGTAAAAGAGGGCAGCGGGAAACACATTCGTGGTTGTTTTTGACCAATTAGTGTTTCTGAAATGCTTCTGAATACATTCGCCTTTTGATTTGTGAATAAGGTCGTCGTTTTTAAATATTTTAGATTGAAAGGTAGTAAAGTATTAACTTGTTATCCTTTCAGTTAGTTTTATTATGGACGTATCTTACAATTGTTTTGTGTTTAGTGCCGTAATATAACATTATGCCCTGATTGCTGTGCCGGTGGTCGTGGATTCGATTCTCACTCAAAACAAATATTTATGTGATAAGCAAGATCATTTATTCTATGTCTGGATGTAATTTATCTATAATATGTATGTATTTAGAAATATATAATATATTTATCAGTTATGTAGTACTCATACCAAAAGCTCTGCTTATTTTGAGACTACATGGCGTTGTCACTATTGCCAGAGTGGTCAGGGTTATCACGAAGATAATTCTCCGAAAGGCGTCAGGTACGTCGCAGATTCCTGCCACTTTTGCCTGCTGGCAGTCATGCGGTCGCACTCGTTCAATGGGCCGCCAACAGCCGTTTGATTTGGTCATCGCATCGGGGTTCCTCGAGAATTTTCGTTTGTTCGAAACTCGGTCCAAAAGACCACGAACATTTTTATCCAGCACCACATTTCCAAAGCGTCAAACTTTTTGGTCTCTGTCTATCGTAGGATATAAGTTTCAGCGGCGTATACAAATGTAGGAAACACTAGTGTTTCGTCAAGCCTTGTCTTTGTGACTTTTGTTATTTTTCCGTTTCTCCAAATTTTCTTGAGCTTATCCATTGCCGCTCTGGACAGAACCATACGTCGCTAGATGTCTTCAATGAAGTTTTCCTGATTTGAGATTAGAGCTCCAAGGTACACATAAGATTGTTGGACGTCGCAGTATTTGCGTTATATGTGAGGTGAGTTGTTGTTAGCTCTGTCGATAATCATCATTCCATTTGGCTAGAGCCAGTGGCAGACATGGTGGTGTCATTTGTGTAGCGTAAATTGGCAATTTTTCATACACCTATCGTAACTCCGTCTGTCCAGTCTGCAAGGGTAATGCGCATGGTCAGTTCTGTGTATATGTTGAACAAAAGTGGGCATTTTATACACCCTTGTCGAACTCCAGCGCTGGGATGGAATTTATCTGAAAATACTCCATATGTTCTTACTGATGCACAGCCATCTTCATACAAATGTCTCAATAATTGGACAGTTCAGGACATTTTCGATCCCCTATAATTTCGTTGTGTATAAAACTAGAAGTGAACATGTATATCACAAGTTTAGTCCGATTGCCAAGTCAATCTAGATCATCAAGGTCCCTTTTAAAGTATGTACGGACTGAATAAATTAATCGACTTGGATCTCACAACTTTTTACGGTAGAAGAACTGAGTTTCAAGCCTTGGTTTTTTTACAAGTTACGTTTTTTATGGCATTGTTATTTTAACCCTCAAAACTGAACGCACGGACACAGCAAAAATCGAAAACAGTCAAGTCAGACCATTTTAACGCACAAAAAAAATTACCTTAAACTAAAACTGTGTCACATAATGTCGTTCGACTAGGGCTGGCACGATGCATGACGCTAATTTGTTCGATGTAATTGATGAGCGCCCGCGCATGCAGCCACACGTCCCGAACACTTGCGCACGCTTCACGATAGGGTTGCCAGCTATTAATTATATTGTGTCACATTTGCTCGTAATTGTAGAGCGATGATTTTGTGAATAGGTACTTTATCTTGTTAGAATTGTTCTTTACTGTGGCTTTCTAATAACAAATTATTTTAATACAAAATAACTTACGTTTATCGAAACATCCAATATAATGCATACACGCTCACTTACACTACAACATACAATAGAACACTACACTACACCACACACATCCTCTTACACATCAGACACGTACATTGCCATCTCACACAAGTCAAATCAAAAATATTTTATTTCACATAGGCCTACAGGGGCACTTATAAAACGTCAGAAGCTAGTACACGATTCCAAATTGGTCGTTTCCTATGGAGAAGAACCGGCAAGAAACTCCATGGTTACTCTTTTAAAAAAAGTGGTTCATTTTACAATATTTATAGATATCTATTATGTAAGAACACTGTAGACCAATATTGTACACAAAAGCACAAAAAAAATCATAATAAAAAAAGTAATTCTTAATAGGAAGTAATCTAAGAGTTCGTGGGGTATACAGTGTTCTCACATTCACATTATTTAAAAACAACAAAAAAAGGCTATATAAAAAAAGCAGGATAAATATAAATAATTACAGCTATCAATAAAATATTAACAAATAAGAAACACTGCATGCAAACACTGTTTTTCTTTTTATATTTTTTGCACTTTTATTTCCATACACAAATCAACTCACACTCACTACTCTCATACACTCACCATTCATATTTCATAAACACTTTCTTACCCACATTCACCCATTCAGTATTATATAGGTTACTTCTAGGCAAGCGTGCTCCATCGTCTGCCACATTACATACCATGAGGTGAGATAGTGGTTAAACGCGAGCCCATCAATATTAGTAAAAAAATGCTCAATTGTTTTTTTAAATGGTTTTTCTTCCCTTTTCTTTAATTATAATATTATGTTTTTATAGCAAATCTGATGATTAATATGTTGGCACAGTGTACAGTTATTATTATCCTTTCCTATGTAACCTCACAGCTGTACACTGTCTCTTAAGATACCTAGCTTGAGAGGCAGAGCTCACAATATTTGTACCTATACAAACTTCAGTAGCATAGTTAGCTTTTTGTTAACCAGTGTAAGCAACTACAGTGTAAACTGAAGAATGGTTCGTGAACAAGAAAAATCCATATCTACACTAATATTATAAAGTGGGAAAATTTGTATTTTTGTGTGTATGTTTGTAATGAATAAACTCAAAAACTACTGTGCCGATTTCAAAAATTATTTCACCATTGGAAAGCTACATTCACCCTGAGTAACATATGTTATATTTATTGTCCGTGCGAAGCCGGGACAGGCCGCTAGTCATTCACATTAATATCAATAATAATAATTAGTATTGCAATTTGCAAAGCAAAACTTTTTTTCGTTTGATGCTGAACTGTTTGGTTGTGCCAGCAACATAAGACGTGGCGGGCAGGGTGAAAATTACTCAAATGACAAATTGAAATAACCTAATAAAGCTCCCGGATAGGTCTGTCACAGTCTTACTTGGTCGCACACGCAACCAAAAAGCTTGGCTATTTCCGGCTTTATCGGGACACCTGGTCGTGGTGTCGTGGCCAGATCTTACAATTAATTACTTCTTGATATGGCCAACGAAAACTGACCAGATCGTTTAAATGTTAACATTTGATGATATTATGTCAAACCACATCATTGATGTAGGATATCTATGATAATAAAGGATCGAAAGAAAGTAGGCCAAGCGATGGATTGATGTCATCATACTTTTAGTTTTAGTTATCCATAATCATGAAATGATCAATTTCTAATATCTGGCCATGACATATGCAAGATGAAACGTTTTGTGGCATTCAAAGAAGCAATGGTAGGGTGTTAGAACAAAGTGAAAGACTGATACAGTTATTTTTGAGGATAGAAGCATTAGCAAAAACTGGCAAGCTAGCTTCCTTGCTTGTGTTCTTGTTTTTTTATAAAACGCTTTGGTACGTTTTCTCGAATCGTGACGAAGAAGAATTAAGGCGAAGCCTAGCTAGTTTATTCATACAACATAGAGGCGTCAAACTGTAAAACATAGAGGTGTCAAACTGTTATTTACACTCCACAATTAATCAACCGTAACTTTTGTTCTCGCAATCGTGTTTCATCCACCAGATTTACAAATACTATTATTTGTAACACATGTTTGCTTACCTTTGTTTAAGCACATTCAAATCGCATTAAACGGATTAAATAAAAACTAGAGAAATTATTACCACTACCGTAGTAAGTTTAACCTTTACACCAAGAAAATAGGGTTTACTTTCCCTTGTCGGTGTTGCCACGTCCAAAAATAATTTATTATCTAAAGCCAATAGGGGTGATACCCAGGGGGGTAGTAACAGGTGGTGTAATGTTGCAGACAGATCAACCCTAATTTTTGGGGATGATTTTAAGTTAAGCTTTTGCGTGTCAATACATTTGGAACATAGATTATCAAATTGTGATAAGATTTTATAAAAGCAAATTTGTCTGTTAATTTAGTGGAACTTAAACCAAGAAAACTAAAATAAGTTAATTGTCCGAAAATACAGTCCGTAATGTACTTCTGTACTTTAACATTGAACAGAACGGTTATTGGTTTACATATATTCTGTATATTATCGAGTCTGTCGATATGAACTTGTACACGGGTCGCACATAACGTGTCTCTCCCAAAGTTCCCTCGTATAAAATAAATATTATAATCAGATATTGCTAATCTGAAATCTGATTATTATAAATCTCTAAAGAGGCTTCAATTATATATTACTGTTTAATAACAGATTATCTGAATTTTGATAAATTTCGAAACTCACAATTAAGAAAAGAATATACCCCGACAGAATTAGGGGTATTATAAGTTTAAGGTGTCTGTGTGTGTGTCTGTCCGTGGCATCGTAGCGTCTAAGCGAATGGACCGATTTGAATGCGGTTTTTTTTTATTTGAAAGAGCGAAGCCGCGCGGGCAAGAGCTAGTAATAATATAATATAATATTCCACAACTATCACACAACGCCGTCTAGTCCCAGGCTAAGCAGAGCTTGTGTTATGAGTACTAGACAACTGATAAACATACTTATATATTTCTAAATACATACAAACACATGATCGCACAAACATTTGTCCTGGGTGGGAATCGAATCCACGACCTCCGGCATAGCAGTCAGGGCCACTAACCACTAGTCCAACAGGCCAGTCAGATATTATATCGTCACCCTTCCTGCTAACTGTCGTAACTAGCAATTGATACTCGTATTTTTCCAGGGCGACCGTTTTTCGGTCGGGCGTTAAAATTATATTCCTGTAGTTGCGTTGGCTGTAGCTATATTAATGAATTAATAAGTTTTTTATATTAATCTTGGCATATTCTTTTAGTTAGTAGTGGCCCTAAAGCCCTAAATTACGAAGGTTTCGGTTCAGGCACAGTTACTGCAACTGTATTGTATGTCTGTACTCTTTTTTTATTATTTTTTATGTTGTTGTATATTGTGTTGCTTGCGCCGAATAAATGCTATTCTATTCTATTCTATTCTAAGGTAGTGACGATATTTTTTCTCCCTTCTTTTACACTTCCGCAAAACGAAATACTTGAATATCTTCTAAACGGTAAACGATACAGATATGACGATAAGAGAGAACTTATTCGAAATAATGTTATGAACACGTTGGTAATATCAGTGCAGATACGCCAGTTTGTGAGATACGACCGTTAACGGGGAGGGCGACAATATATAGAAAATAAGTCAATATGAGAATAGATATTCTTATAAACTAGGAGCTAGTCTCAGTCTGAAAGAACTATATAAAAGTCGTCTATAAAAAAAGTGTTATCTGGTTTTGTAATACTCGTAGTTTAAAAGATTGAAGTAGTAGTAATGTAGTAGTAGTAATGTAGTAGTTTAATAATGGTTGAAGCTAAGCTATGTAACCGTTTCCAGTGGAAATGCTTAGTTAGCAGCTTAGAGTAAGGTGTGCTATGAAGATCACTGCGAGATAGCTGTGCGAGGAAGATGCGCAGATCGAGCTATGCGATGTATCGACGGTAGGAATAGTATCAATAGTACGCATCAATCCATATAAAAATATAGTTTAGTTAGACCAATCAATATGATTGATAAAATATCAAACGCATTAAAAGCAATGTAACATAGTACATCTCTGGCAGAAAAACAGGCCTAAACACTCACGTTATGTCGTCTCGCCAACTTTAGGTAAACTAGTCATCATCATCATTTCAGCCGATAGACGTTCACTGTTGGACATAGGCCTCCCCCAAGTGTCGCCACAATGAACGATCCTGTACGTCCCGCATCCATCGGATTCCCGCAACCTTTACCAGGTCATCGGGCCACCTTGTAGGAGGCCTTCCAACGATGCATCTTCCGGTATGCGATCGTCACTCCAGAACCTTTCTGCCCCAACGGCCATCTGTTCTGCGAGCAATGTGCCCTGCCCATTGCCACTTAAGTTTAGCAATTCTTCGTGCTGTGTCAGCAACCTTGGTTCTCCTGCGGATATCTTCATTTCTGATTCGATCACGCAAGGAAAGACCGAGCCCTTTCCATTGCCGTTTGGGTGACGTTTTGGAACCTTATGTCATCACTGACAACACACACTGGTCATGACTTTCGTCTTGTGACACTTTGGTACCTATGTTGGATGAGAAGATACCGTGTAGCTTCCCGAACGCTGCCCAGCCGAGTCGGGTTCGACGGTTGACCTCTTTCCCGAAATTAGATCTACCTAACTGGACAACTAATAAACTAGTCATTCTACTAATTCGGTACCCGTTCTGCTTGTTAGAAATTTATTAGCAATTCCTTTTGTTATACAAAAGTCAAGCAAGTCTGGCATTTTATTGCTGTCTGAAGGCCAGTAGGTGGGTTCTCCAGGTGAATCAACATTAAGAGACTGCTTTTCCACTCGCCTATCGTCAACATCGAGCATGGTTTAAAAGCTTGTTGCTTCATCTAACGCAATTCAACGCGATGTTTGATGAACAGGCAACGCGAAAAAAGAGAGATAACGCCTGAAAACTCTGTTAGCATTCGATAATTCCGTGATTTACCTACTCGAATATTTTACAAAACTTGTTCCAGGAAAAACGTGTTTTTCTTAAACCCGTAAAAGATTTTGAAAATAATTGTCGTCATTTAGAATCTTGATAAAATTTGCAAGGTCTCTATATCTATTATTATAAATACTTTTTTAATTTTTGAGTAAATTGTGAAGTGTCAAAGTTCATGCAAAATAGCAGATTTTCAGAGGTCTTCACTGGATTAGTTTTACACAAATTTATAAATTGATTTCAATAGAAGCCTAGATAGTATCCACAAGATACTGTGTTTCCAAAATATCTAAATGTGTAATAACGTCATAATCGCGTATGAGCGGTTGTATGAAAAACAGTGAAAATGTATGTCGAGTTGCGTTTCCTTAAAGTTTAACTTCTCTATGGCCATTAGTAGCTGTCTACCGTTTGTAGTTATAGTACGAGAGCCCCAGTAGTGATACTTGGCATTGTATTCTCCTCCAGCTATGAATCTGTGTCCTAGTGCGGAAAGGAACTTTTCAATATACTCACTCAAAAACTTGCTCTTATCGCACTACGATTAGGTTCAACATGTCATGTTTATCACCCTAGTGTTTTTTTATTTTATTTATAACAACAAGGGCTTTTTCATTCCTATTTCGTCACGGTCAATGGTGATTATTATTTTTTTTAAAGCAAAGTGGTGCAGATTTTCAAGGTTTTAATATTTAATGAAAAGGGTGTTAGCAAGATAAGGTAGGCGGAGGGTGTAGAGTAGGGATGTTGAATCTAAGATTTGAAGAGAATTATTTCGATTTAGGCGCCGCCGCCGCCAGATATTGTGATTGAGGTAAAAAATACTTTCAATAGCTTGTTGCCATTTAAATCAAAACCAAAATGTATGGCTACTTTGGAAAATTTTCTTCAGTTCAAAATGAACAAAAATGCGTCGTAATTTTGAGCGAAAGTTTTTTTTCGTAACTGTACCTACCCACACATGGGTCTCAAAAAAACGCCGCCACAAAAAAACGCTAGAAGCGGCCACAAAGAACGCTAGAAGCGGCCACAAAAAAAAATAGAAGCGGCCGCAAAAAACAGCTAAAGCGCGCGACACCTTGTCTCCGGAGAAGCTTGAAGCCGCTTCAAGCGTTTTTTTGTGGTGGCACCGCCGCACAGGAGCCAAAAACATGTATTGAAAAACGTTTGGTACTCGTAGAAATTTGCCACTGCAGTCCTCAGCTCCATAAAACATTCGCCTTCGGCTCGTGGGAATTCCGCCTCGGTTGCAATAGCAAAGTTTCTGCACTTGTATCAAAATGTATCAATTTCGTAGTCTTCAAAGCCGAGGACCAATTTAAGTAATTAGTGATAGGACCTCAAAAGCTACCATCGTCAAAGGCAGCGTTGCTTTGAACTAGCACACAAACGGGATATTGCATCTCATATACAGACTACCAATATGCAAACGCCTTCGTTATTCAGAAATGGCAATGCACTATCATTATGACTGCACGGTGAGGCACCACCAGAAAAGCTCGACGAGTCTTTGAAAAACCAATCAACTTCTTTGACTGATTAATTTTGTTACGTTACATAAAATTGCATACCCGATGTTTCCACTCTAAGCCGTCGATATACTAGTACAACATTTATACTTAACAAGATGTATTGTAATTTTACGATGTTAGACGGTTTCAAAGTTTAAACCCAGGTTTTTTCAAATTATTAGGCTCTGCTAAACATGATTTTTATTTATCCAAACAATATAATGATTTTCTACTAGACTGTACTTGTCTTCAAACCTTACCTGTCAGTCAATGTCGCAAATACAACAAAAATCCATAAATATTATAGTCGCCATCATTGCAGTCCGAGGTGAACCGTCACCAATATAAATTTACAGATGTTTAGCTCTATGATTGAGAGGTGAACAGTAGTAAAAAAAACTTGACTTTGCACACCCAGGTGGTCTCACGAGGTGTACGGTGGGCAAAGAGGGAATTAATCAATAAAGAACAGCAAAAGCGTAAGAAAAATGAAAGCTTACCGTTTGATGAGTTTATAGTTAAAAGACTACTTATCAGTAAAAAAAACTATTTTCTCACGATGTTGGTCGGCCAGTGTGTAAACGCGAACACATTCCATCACTTCCACAACCTTCTCACTACAATTCTCGTTAGTGCCTAACGAGAATATACAGGGTGTCTTTGATATTGACGCACAAACGAATACCACGGATCCAGTACATGATTCTGGACCCGCCAATGCTTCGCATAGACTTCGTAATATTTAGAACGTTCAATTTAAATATTTTTATTTTTGTATGAAAATCTGATGAACTGAAATATGTTCAATTTTTAAAAGTCATAGAACAAAAGTTGTTGTTTATGACGTTAGTAACATAGTCCTTTTTTTATGGTGGGAAAAATCATGCAATGACATCCACCGCTCTTGGGCGGAGCGGGAGATAGTGTCAGACTAGCCTTCATACCGGGGCTCGAGCGCCCTTTCGGATAACCCTGGCCCCAGTAGGCTTCGACTCGGCTGGGTCCCTGCTGTTGCTGACAACTCCTTGAGACGCGCGGGAACAGTGCGCGCCGTCGACGACTTAGGCTTGGTCCGGACAGTTACCGGACGGCCGGACAGCGAGCTACCCATTGCTCACTGTCCGCAAGCTCGCGTCTACGGTGGCCGGAAATCGGGATCAGAATCCCGGCGGCGGCGGCGATAACGCCGTTGCCTGATGCGTTCGGCCTCCTCCTTTGCGAGCATTACTGCTTCGCAGAAGTCGGCGACCGCTTGCCACTCCTCCTCGCTCCGGACCATGGCCTCAACCAAGGCCCGGCGCGAGAGGCCTCCGCCGCCGATCGCCCCCACGAGGGCACGGCGATGCTCCGTCCAAGCAGGGCACACCTCGACTGTGTGCTCCACCGTGTCCTCCGGGCATTCCGCACAGTGGCGACACCCGGGCGTCACTTCCGCACGAATCCGGTGCAGGAAACTCCCGAACGAACCATGTCCGGTAAGAACCTGCGTCATGCGGAAGGTAAGGACACCGTGAGGTCTTTCCAGCCACGCCTCAAAAAGGGGACTTACCGCCATGATTATGGCGTGCCCAAGTAACATAGTCCTGAGGTTGCCAGTGTTTTAAAAATAACCCTGTATACTTATATATTATGTTACCACTAATGTGTTTAAACTAATTTAAGATTGTATGCAGATGAACTAGTTAATCTGTAGGTTGTGGCCGGGGATCGACTCCTGGTGCCCGGAGCATCTCCTGTGACGGTAGCTGTGTCGTAAGGAAGTCTGTTCCCTCACGTTTGCGACCATCTCAAGGCAACCGCATCTCATTCTCTCCCGCTCCAGACCAAGGGCTGAACCAGAGCCCAGCGCGAGAGGCCACCACCGCCAGATGGCCTCCACGAATACACGGCATTGCTCCGCCTAAGCGGGGCAAAACCTCCACCGTGTCCTCCGGGAAGTCTACATTATAGTAATACACGAGTGTTTCTTCATTCTAAATCTGGAACAAGAACCTCTCATGCTTGCCATGTCCGGTAAGGACCTGTGTCATGCATGACCTGGTGAGGACGTCATGGCGCCTCTTCAGCCACCTCTCTAACAGGGGACTTATCGCCGTAGAGATCACAAAAAGGTATTATTTTATTTTTTTACTTAATTACTGGCTTTCCCAGTGACTTCGTTCACGGGAATGTCGGTTCAAATAAAAAGTTGCCTTATGGCCTTCCTTGGGGTTCAAACTTACTCCATACCAAATTTCATCAAAATCGACAAACAGTCAGAGTTACTTTCACATTTATGATATATGGATTTATACACACATATGGAAACAGCAAAAGAAAATACATATGTAAATATTAATAAATATGAGTGCAAAGGTACTGCGTATTTCTAAAGAAATTTAATCCAGCAGACCTGCAGGCAAAATAAAAATCAGGCAAAGGCTTTCATCCCACAAAAATGAAGGAAAAGTTAAAGAGGCTTATGAAAGTCTAATAGTCGGCTAATCCTAAACTCTAATCTTGAGAACGTCCACCGTTATCAGCGCTAACTTCTCTCCATATCTACCCATAGTAAACTTTATATGAAACACTTTGCAATTGTTCGCTTTGGCTTCCGATGTAACTTGCCCTGACTGCACCGCGCTAGACTTAGCCAGCAACTGCATAGTGTTGCCAACTACTGCTTCCGAACTAATCAGCGAGTTGAAAATGAGGCTAACTTTACCCCTGAACAAAGGTTTATAATTTTACATATTTTAGAAGTTAGAATGTGAGATAAGTCGGGAATAAGGCTGAGGCTACACTGACCAGCGATTTGCGATGTGACTGGAAGAGCGAAATGAGTTGAATATGATTTGGCTACACCAAAAGAGTGTCCATGGAGTTCCTTGCACGTTCTTCTCCTTAGAGACCTACTCTTTGGAACGTGCAATTTAGCTTCACTTTTCTTGGACTGACCGACATTTGACTATTCAAAAGTGCCTGCAAATGGTCTATTTGAAATAAATGATTTTGATTTTGACTAGAAGCGATTTGGCGATGATGTGGCTGACATTGCACATTTGCTTTACAACGAATTAGATGAGCAATTCATGCGGCTATACTGTAAGAGGAGAAAGACAGTTAGACAGCGAATTCGCATTATTACTAATGCTATCGCCCAGTCGTTGTCGGCTTTGTGAAGATTTGTATTTTTTAAATGCCTTTGTCAAACCCAAACCTTGTACCTATTTTTGCTAGAAAATTCTAAACTTAAGTACGAACAATTTTTAAAAAAGAGATTGTGTCGGATTCATGCGATAATGTAGCCACTAGACAGCGAATCCTCTAAAATCTTTATTTTGAACTGTAACGCAAGAAAATCACTCCCTGATTTAAATTTGCTCAAGTAGTGTAGCCACATTATATAACTTACGAGCGTATTCATCAGCGGTCAATGTCTGTCACCAATGACGATACACGTAATGTAGAAACAGACATATTAAGTACTACTGTTAAACTTGTAGCTTAAGTGAGAAATTATCTAATAAATTCGCTTAAATTTCGCTTTCGCATTCGCTGATAATTTGATGTAGTCGATGCTATGATTACAGGGCCTCAAGTCTGCTATTACAATAGTGTCAGAATGGTCTATCATTGATGTCATAATTGTCGATTTTGACAAGTTTGGTAATCTACTAATATAATGGCTTCATTATGACTTTCCAATGGTCAACCACTGAAACTCCATTGAAAGAAGTGACATAGAATGGTAATCTCGTATATATTGACAAATGAATATTTGACGTTTGCGGTAATCTGCTAAAACTTTGACAGTTTATTTGATCAGTGTTTTAGCATTAGAACGTTATTGTGCAGTTATTGGTTTTAATATGCTCGAAATTATCATTCTACCACAATTCTATTACAAGACCAGTGACCGATCAATGATCGATCATTATGAATTAGCAGATTACAAACTTTTAGCAAAATGACAATGGGATCGTGTTGGAATGACGAATTTATAAAAATAGCAGACTTGGGGCCCTGTACTGTTGTTCCAATCGCTTATAAAAATCAAATATCGCTCGTAATATTTGGCGTACAGTGTAGCTATAAACGTGAATTTCAATTATTTTTGTTTTAATCGCTCATGTATCGCCGGTCGCATCGCGGTAAAGTGTAGCCTCAGCCTAAGTTTGACAGCTTAAACATGGCGTTCAATCCGATTAATTTTAGGAACTTAACAAATGGTTAAAATTTTAAATTAGAAGGTATTGAAAAGTCGTGTGATAAACTATTACCGATCTCAACACCAAAAAATACATAACTTATAATTCAACGTTAAAATCACTAAGCGGTTGATTAAGATGCAATTCTATTGTTATTTTCTTTTTACATTAGAAAATATATATATTTATATTTTTTATAATTTATTAAATTGTGTTAAATTCTTAGGTTTGTTGGACTGTATAATTGAAACGACTTGCTTAAAGTACTTCTTTTATTCTTCACTGATTTCAGTACATAACACACACAACCCGCCAAAATTGACAAGAGAACGGCCTTTATAAATAGATTAACATTTTTGCACAGACTAGAAATAAATGCGTTGTGTTGCCATTACATTCAAATATTCATTTACCTACTCTTAACAATCTTATAGGTACAAAAGCACCCGTGTATCAATTATTGCAACAACAAAAAACCCCTAGGTGCCAAGTATGTAGTAAACTTATGTGCAATATTTGCACATACGTTTTCTATTATCATAAATAAATTGATCTGTGAAAGAACTTAAAACCAACAAAAAAAAACATTAAAATCAACTAAAACTTGAGATGATACCTACTTCAAACTAGATTTACGAATCTTCATAAAGAGATAAGAAAAATGTACCTATGTTAAATAGCAAGTTCATTCAAAAGACAAAAAAATACTCCGCCCCTCTTCCCACAACTACTTTCTGCCACATAAAAAGCATAAATAAGGTCAAAAGAATACATACGTGCGGCTTCAGTAAAGACATGGCGCTGTGCTGCTTGAATAAGTATTCCAAGAAATCATAACACAAATTGGCAAAAGCGAGACAAGAAAACGTAAATAAGAGAGAGCAACATAGAAAAACGAACACAACTCCACATTCAAGACCTTGAATTCACCAAAAATAAAACGTGAATGTCGAAATTTAATAAGTTTGGGTTCAACTGTTATGACAGGAGATATCAGACAGGTCACACTGACAGTGTAGCCTTGTCTATGTGTGTGTCTGGGAGAGTGTGCGTGTGTAAGTGTATCTTTGCGATTGCACGTGACGCCGTGTCGTCGCCACTGCGATATTAAACTAGGTTACAGCGGTAGTCAAACTTTGCGTAATATTCGGGTAATTGTTTTGGTGTTTACTTTTCAGAATGGGATATATCTATCAAAGATTCGATTCCGTTATTAGAGACGCAATAGAAAGACTATGAGAGAGCGAAAGTTTGCTTGGGGTTTAATAAATTAATGACAGTAGGGAACCAATATAAAAAATATATGTAAAAATCAGTTGTATAATTTGAAATAACTGATTATTAAAAGTTTCCTTGACTTAACTTGATTTAACAGTAACTTAGAAATCTTCAACTACTTGTAACCCTCAAACCCCAAGCGGACGCCGGCGTTCGCGCGTAATTTCGCGCCATTCGGTTGAACACTAAGATTATTAAAAGTCCGCGTAGATTATAAAAATTTTGAGCGTTTTATTTATTGGGTATGTATCTAAGAATGTAAATAAGAAATTCTTCATAAAGTACAGTCTGTAAATTTCGATAATAAGCAACCTTTCCATTTTTTCGTATTTATGCTCAAGATCGAAGCGTTAAGTAAGTACACCGAACCAACGGTGTAATGTATAAAGAAAACAAAATTAGAATTTCTAAGCAGAAAACCAAGCAAAAATTTGGCTATGATAGCTCGTTTAATGCTGTAAAGGATTTCGCTAGAGTAACGTTTGGAGATGGCGGGACGACTTGGATCCTTGGGAATTAGAAAGAAGTGGCTCAAACCGGGAACATTAGAAGGAGTGGAGGGGGGCCTTTGCCCAGCAGTGGGACAGTATGGGCTAGATATAATATAATAACGTTTCATGAGCATACGAGTAAATCCGCAGTCATAACAGAGACTAAAGTTATTTTTTTTAAATATGAGTTTGATATATTTATTTAGGCCATTAAACTAGTTTACATAGCGTTAGTCAGAAATAAAATGAAATCTACTGCAGGTATTGGTACCCTTACGATAGAACTTACGCTTTACTTCTTGAAAAAATCCAGAAAGCATCTCTTAGATTTCTTTACAAGAATCTCTTCGGAGATTATAATAATCGATATTTCCTGTATCCTACAAAATTTTTGCATAAGGTCTTTTATACATAGCATGACAGCAAGACGAAAATATTACATCATTAGGATAGATAGAGTTTATAAACATTAAGAGAAAAAGGATAGGTAGCTAACATTGTATGAATCCAACAGTTGACACCCTCACCACCCTATAACAATTGTAGTGTAGAGAGTATGGTATTTTTTTTTTTTTTAATAAAAATTTTACTACTTATGGTACATTAAGCATAAGCATAGCATAATCAGCCTTTTAATGTTCTCACTGCTGTGATTCAGGCCATGATTTATTTTACATTATTAAGTTCAAATTATTTACTTAAGATTCCTCATCCACTCTCTCTCTCTATTCTCTCTTTCTTCTTCTTTTTCGGTTACTTTTTTTGTACCTCAGGTTTATCGATTTCTAACGTTAATGTCTGATTAATAACGTAAATATACATGTATAGTATACATGTATATACTTATAAAAATTAAACTATTTTAACAAAACCTTGAGCATCGTTGCCTCTCACCCTCCGACGAGAACGCCATTGCTTGGCGAACACACTCGCCGAGATCGCGCCAGAAAAATTTAATTGTGAAATACGACCATCCTCCCCTTTTACCCCCTCAAGCTCCACGGTTTCTCCCTGCGAGCCGAAAATCAGCCCATTTCAGGTGGGTGGGACTTAGGTAACGGCTCGAATCTCCTTCTTGAATAACCTCTGAAAAACCCAAGTGCGTGTTATCCTTAGTACCTACGTGAGACTGTGCAGTACCTAACTAAATAAGCCTGCTTATCTGTTTGATTTTTTTCAGTTTAAGGTTGGCATGTCTATATAAAGGCTATCTAAATTGTACCAAACATCCTATTTTTGATCGTCTTCAAGGAGGAACTGGCGCCTGAGATACAAGTATATTTTTTTTTATTTTACTTAGTTTATGAGCCAAATGTTCATTTGATTTTCAATGATCAGTGTTTGTTAAACTATTGTATCTGTTCATTTTATATATTGTTACTGTGTGTGTTAAATGTACAAATAAAGATTATTATTATTACAAAAAAAAATATGTATGAGAAAATTCATTTCAGCTATGAATTTTCTCATCTTAGGGTTCTTTTGCAATTAAGTTACTTTAGGTTGAAACGGTTCCAATAAATAACAAAACGGAAAGAAAAATACAATAATATTGACTGGCCTATTGGTCTAGTAGTAAGTGGCCCTAACTGCTATGCATGTAGATCGTGGGTTCGTTTCCCACCTAGGACAAATGTTTGTGTGATGAGCATGATCATTTGTTCTGTGTCTGGGTGTAATTTATCTTTAACTATGAATGTATTTAGAAATATATAAGTATGTTTATCAGTTATGTAGTACTCATAACACAAGCTCTGCCTAGCTTGGGACTAGACGGCGTTGAGTAATATAATAGTTGTGGAATATTATTATTATGGTTTCGGTCAGCATTTTCACCGGCTTACTGACGTTTCGAACACGTCATTTTGTGACACAGTGTCCGGATCGTCTCTTTATTTTTTTCAGTGACGATTCGGACACTATCAAATTTAATGAAGCTGTTTAGTACAGTCAAATACAAAAGTTTTAAAATATAAAATGAAGTAAAAAAGCATTAGGTACCTATCTGAACTATTTTAAGGTGGCTCTAAGCTCTCTTAAAACCTCAGAAAGATGGTGCTATCTTTTGGTAACAAATGGCTTTGTGAACGTATATTATTTTAGTTTATTATTACTGTTAGTCAACAAAATATTAAAAAAAGCAAAAATCTTTCAATACATATATTTAGTACAAAAATAATCTAACAAGTATTGGTTTATATAAATTTACAATATAGACAAATAAAAAATACCTTGTCAACACCCACATTGGTTGATTTACCTTATTATTAAAAAAAAATACTCTCGGAATGTATAGAATCACAGATTTGTTGATTTTACTGAAAAAAGAAATAATCCTAAAAAATCAAGTGTATAAAAAATTACTGAAGTAATTCTAATCACAGATGTTTTATTTACAGTCACTAAATAACGATCTTAATAAATTCTTAAAACTATGAAGATTTTTCGTAAATATTATAAAATAAGGCGTTTGTACTTTTTCAATATTTGCTTCTCCTTAAATTCGGTGATTTTAACATACATTAAGAATCCAAAGGTTGGAATGTATAAAAATCGCAGTTCAAACAAAGACTAAATGCTATTTAAATAAATACACTTTCGTTAGTTTTCATGAAAAAATGATAGAAAACATGGACAAAATAAAAGTAATTGTAATCATCGCATTTTCAAAAGTATTTGACACAATATTTTTAAAAATCTATAAAATCAAACGAATAAAATAATACTGACCACAGTAAATCTTATAACAGATATTTTATTGGATCGTGGGACTCTTTGGACTTTTAAATTAATATTTATGAACAAAACTTTTTTATCTGACTGTACAAAACAGTATTTTTTTAATCGGTGTCCGAATCGTCACCAAAAAAATATTTAAATTAATAAGTGTCAATTCTGACACTGTGTCATTGATAATAATCGTTATGGATAGGTTCAGAAGCATGGAAATCTAAGACCAGTCAACGGGTTGCGGGAACGGTTGTGTGAGTGACCTAGAACGCCGAAGACAACTGAAGGACACAGGTTCAGTTTTAATCAGTAAAAGTCTAACACGCCTTCTCGTTCCACCCTAAAGCGGAAGAAGTCATTTGTGATTTAAAAAAAAAAACTATCCTACTGGTATCGTTTTAACTATATACTAGGATAAGCAGTCGCTATATAAAATGCTGATATCCAGAAGTATCCCTTTTGACTAAAAGCCACAATTGGGAAAAAGCAAGGCAGATTCTGATACACAGTAGAACAAAACGTATACCTAAGTATTTCACGAAAAAAATTAAAAAAACAAAACGACAGGTGCGCAAGCATTTTGGGACTTAAGAAGGTCACCCACGAACAACTAACTTACCCAGCAACTTGTTTTTGTCTCTGATACAATTCTATACAAACTGACTAACTAAGTAACTAACTTCTAACTTTTTTTTATCCGACATAACTAGTGCTTGACTGCGATCCCACCTGATGATAAGCAGTGATGCAATCGTTGATGGTGAGGCGCACTTGATGTGAGAAACAATTTAGTTGCGGAGACAAAAGTGTTACTCGTATGCGCTATTTTATTGATCTGTGAGCCCTAAACTCTGAAATTCAAATTCAGGTTCTGAATCAACATGCAGATACAAATACCGGCACGAATCTTGAGCGCTGACTTGAACTTGAAATCTTTATTCTTTAGTGGTATGAAGTGAGACGCGGGAGCTGGGAGTACATCTTTGTAGTTACAGTGATTGGCTCGACGATGTGTACGATGCGCAAATTGATCCTGACTCTTTCGACGAGCGCTCAAGATTCGTGCCGGTATTTATAAATGCACGTTTACTTGTAAAACCTCGATGAACCTGTTGCAAAAATAAATCATTTTAATCAGACAAAGATTAATGGTATCACGCACCATGATCAGCATCATAAAGACTTTTATTAGAACGTGGCACCGCCTTGCTAGCACCCGGGGTTGCAACACGTGTGCCCCGGAATGCACCCTGACCACGCGAGGGCTGTATCGAACATCCCTTAGGGTGCATAACAATGGTACAGAACCCACCCGAAACAAACATATTGCCATACATTTAATAATAATTCAATTTCGCAGAGACAGTAATTAATACATTCCAACTTTTTTTTAATAAACACGAATCACTTGAATTAGGGGACTTGTTTGATTGTGTTATGTAAGGTTTTGGTTTTTAAGTTGTTACTGTTTAATTTTTGATGACTTTGTATATCCAAAGGTGTCAATGCATGATGCATATTATGTCGATAAGACCTCTATTTGAGGAGTGGCTGTATATGTACTACGGCGTCTTAACTTTGCGCAATTTGTTATAGAGTAAGTGTTTTACAGTAATCTGTAGCTAATAACAGATTCCCCTTTCTGACTGGGATAATTATAAAACGGACTAATAAGAAAAAATCAAGAAAAATGTACAGTTACAATATTGCTTCAAAATAAATTTGGAATTTGAAAAAAGAAGTAAAGAAATAGATTGAATTACGGGAGATTACTTTGCCTTCGTTTATAGTTAATAATTAGGTTTTTTACAAAATTGGCTTATTGCAGTTGAATATAATCTACTTGAGAGAAATCTGTGTTTTACATTTTAATAAACATATCTAATGAGTTTTCGGTTACATGATTATTTTCTTTCAAATGCCTTTGAAATCGTCTCGTGTTCATAAGCCACCAAAAAGCAACAACTATTTATTGCGACAGAACGAAGTACGTAGTTAATAATATTCAGGGAACAATGGGTTATTCACATTCGTTCTACTTTGCGAGATGAATTTCCACTGAAAGGCAATATCAATTTCATATAGGAACCGTGCATGCGTAAAACATGCATATAACGCATCGCTAAATAAAATGGTAGACGATTGTTAACAAGAAGATACTTCATAAAATTTCATAAATATAAAAAGTGCCACTCAAGGCTATAAACCTCTCCGTAAATCGAATAAAGTTAAAGTTTCTTAGAACCTTATTCATAAAACCCCAGCGAACGTTCGTATTTGAAAGATAAAAAATATTCGCTATCGAAGTGAGCATCCATAATTAAATACTCGAAAATGAACCGATAAAGTTATCGATTCATTTTTATAATCAATTCCTTGATAATTCTAAAAAGGCTACATACCGGAGCGTGGGCTGGCTATGAGTATGATAACTAAAAATCTTCATCGATCACATCCAGTTTAAAATACATATAAAATTTCACAGAATTATATAACATGTACATTCCCTTAGCGTTCGGGAAGCTGCGCGGTGTCTTCTCGTCCAATATACCACAGTGTCTCAAGACGAAAGTCTATGACCAGTGCGTGTTGCCAGTGATGACTTATGGCTCCGAAATGTGGTCACTTATCAGAAATGAAAATATCCGCAGGAGAACCAAAGTTACCGACATATCTCGAAGAATCGCCAAACTTAAGTGACAATGGGCAGGGCACATTGCACGCCGGACAGATGGTCGATGGGGACGAAAGGTTCTGGAGTGGCGACCACGTACCGGAAGACGCAGCATTGGACGGCCTCCAACAAGGTGGACCCATGACCTGGTCAGGGTCGCGGGAATCCGATGGATGTGTGACGCACTGGACCGGTCGTTGTGGCGACGCTTGGGGGAGGCCTATGTCCAACAGTGGACGTGTTTCGGCTGATATGATGATGATGATGATGACACGCGCTTATCACTTAGAAAAATGAGTTACTATCAATGAAGTATTGAAATCAAGTTTATTGTTATGCGCGCATCACATGTAATGTACAAAATCGATGTAGATAACTTTTTATACATTAAAACCATATTAAAACGGTGTGTAGCTTAATATATTACGGCTTTGTTTCATCGGAATCGGTTGACTATGTTACAAGATATACTCACTGTTAGGTAAGAATTAACCGCCTGACCGGTCAACTAGTTTTACAAAGGTAGTGTTTTTAGTAGGTTAAATAGTTTTACATAAATGAACAAAGGTAGTGTTTTTTTACACGACATCGATGGCGCATCGGTATTGATATCTACACCATGCACACATAAATATGCTAGTGACGCAATCAAGATTTATCAAAACAAGTAATTTCTTAACCAAAAATAAATCTATATTTTGGAATAAAAAATCACCTATTATTGAAATAGCTGAAATCGATTCTGTTTCCGATTCTGAACACACTACATTCAGGATGTTTGTTTATATGATACACGTTGTAGACGCTGCACCTGATCTGCAGCGAATCAGTCTCCACGCTGCTTTGTCCTTCACCGTCGACGCAACAACAACTTAGTCACGGCTGCATCGTCACTGTCACGTTACCTTTGATTCGAGTGTCTCCATATTGTCCTGCCTGACTGAGAATTAGTCAAGCGCGATCCGCCTTGGTAGGGGAGGGTTGCTAACTAGGCGTTGCGCATTATGTCGGGGCTAGGAGAGTAGCGGATATCATTGAGTTATCGGTAAGAAGTGATAAAATCGTTAATGGTGAAGCGCACTAGTTATAAATTAATTAAATCCCAAGCGAACGTCAGCGTTCTCCTGCGGATATTTTCATTTCTGATGTGTAAGCGACCACGTTTCGGAGCCAAAGTCATCACTGGCAACACGCACTGGACATAGACTTTCGTCTTGAGACACTGTGGTATATTGGACGAGACGACAGTCAGCGTTCGCGCTGTCATTATCTTTCTATTGTGTATCGAATTGACGGTATCTGAAAGACAGAGTCTTAAAGACACCTAAATTATAATCGGACGGGAAGACCGCAGCAGGCTAATTATTCCTTGTATGAAGTTGGTTAATTTATTCCAAAGAATCGATAAATTTAAGTTGACGGGCACATTTTTTTTTTATATTCTGCTTAAAAAAACGTTAGCCCACAACAATTTCAGCTGCATCGTAGATACATTTACATGCACAAACGGTCGGTCCCAGAACTAAATATGAATGGTCAAAGAAATATTTATTTCTAAGGAGAATAAAACCAGCGACCAGCAGGGCAGCAGCCAAACGCTCAGTCTCTGCACACACAGAACAGATAGTCGATGGGGCCGGAAGGTCCTGGAGAGGTGAGCGACTGCGTAACGTTTCTGTTAACGACTTATCTTCATACTTCGCTCCAAAGCCTCGGTGGATCGATGATTAGGTAAATGCCACGGGAATCTGCTGAATGCGAGAAGTAGAGGATCAGTCGATATAGACGTCTTTGCGTGTCGCTGTCGCAGATTCGCACACAACAAATATTTGTATGGCCTACAGAAAGGTGCTCCGGCAGTATTGTGGATGTGTGCGCAACGTTAAAAACAAAAATTATGTATGACGCTTTGCAAATGCTAAAATCATATTGAAACACTCTACACAAAGTATTTTTAATTTTGGTATGGGGAAACCTTCAAAAGACACTTGGACTTTTTGGGGAAAAGGTCAAAGGTCACTTGTGACTTCATAAAGGAACATACTACATACCTACTCTCCAGGGATACCTACCTATCCCTGGAGAGTATGTAATGGAGACCTACTTAACTCTTCGAATGCCGTAATTAGAGACACAATAGAAAGACAATAGCTTATGTCGAACTGTGTAACTTAAGACATTCAAAAGGTTAAATCCAACGGAGCCGCCTCCTTCCGGAAACCACGAGGTTTACGAAAAGCTGCTACGCAAACCTACACGTAGCCTAAGAGGCCGCTACGCAGGCAGTCACAGAGCCTACGAAGTCGCTATGCAGGACTACGTGAGTGCTACGAGGCCTCTACGTGATGCTTTGCGGTAAATCGATACCTCTACGAAAGCTTAGGGCGAGGTTTCACCAAATTTTTTGAACCTCTGGAAATCCTCAAATGTAAAAGAGACCGCCATACAAAAAATATTTTATAAAATGGAACATATGACAAAAACATGATATCAATAAGTTGACTAGATAAAAAAAAAAAACACAAGCCTGACTCTAACATAAGATTTCAAACATGTATTTCTCTGAGATTGTGTCACAGAAATATTTGAAAATTACATAAAACATTGATAGTATTATGTAATTTTATTTTGTGCTTTTTTTTATGGTGGGAAAAAATCATGCATTGACATCCCCCGCTCTTGGACAGGTAAAGACTATTATTTAAAACCATTTTTTTTATTTTTAGCGAGATCCTTCTAAAAATAATAGTGGTAATTTTAAAAGTTTGCATGTGTTTACATTTCGAGTAATGCTTACAGCTGAGGAGTGGAATTCCCTGCTGGAGTCTGTGTTTCTTGATAGCTATAATCTAGGGGTATTTAAGCCAAAAGTTTATTTTAGGCAAGCGTGCTCCATAGGCGGCCACATCATCGCTTACTATCAGGTGAAATAGTGGTCAAACAAATCCATAATGAAATAAAATAATCCGTTATCTATTCCACCAAGCTTGTTACACCTCGTGTCTCCATTAAACGATTGCTGACGTTTAATATTTCATGGACCTTTTTTTTTATGGTGGGAAAAAATCATCCAATGACAATCCCCGCTCTTGGGCGGAGCGGGAGATAGTGTCAGACTCTTACTGACTAAAAGACCCACCCCGTTCCTTCTAGCCTTCATACCGGGGCTCGAGCGCCCTTTCGGATAACCCTGGCCCCAGTAGGCTTCGACCCGGCTGGGTCCCTGCTGTTGCTGACAACTCCTTGAGGCGCGCGGGAACAGTGCGCGCCGTCGACGACTTGGGCTTGATCCGGACAGTTACCGGACGGCAGCGAGCTACCCATTGCTCACTGTCCGCAAGCCCGCGCCCGCGTACGGTGGCCGGAAATCGGGATCAGAATCCCGGCGGCGGCGACGGCGGCGATAACGCCGTTGCCTGATGCGTTCGGCCTCCTCCTTTGCGAGCATTACTGCTTCGCAGAAGTCGGCGACCGCCTGCCACTCCTCCTCGCTCCGGACCATGGCCTCAACCAAGGCCCGGCACGAGAGGTCTCCGCCGCCGATCGCCCCCACGAGGGCACGGTGATTCTCCGCCCAAGCAGGGCACACCTCGACTATGTTCTCCACCGTGTCCACCGGGCATTCCGCACAGTGGCGACACCCGGGCGTCACTTCCGCATGAATCCTGTGCAGGAAACTTCCGAACGAACCATGTCCGGTGAGGACCTGCGTCATGCGGAAGGGAAGGACGCCGTGAGGTCTTTCCAGCCACGCCTCAAAGAGGGGACTTACCGCCATGATTGTGGCGTGCCCAATATTTCATGGACCTGGCAGATTTTAATCGCGTCTCAACAGCTGATCTCGTACGATTGTACTTTTTGTATGTAAAACAATTCGGTCACGAATCAGCTCCTCTTATTTTCATAAAAAAGTTGTACCTGGCCAATGTTATATTCTGTCTTACATAGAAATATTCATCAAATTTTTAATCAGCAAAGTTGCGTCATCCTTATCACTATCTATATCAAATGTCAGTCTCATAAATATCGAACCCTTCGGGCCCAATTAATTTGACCAGTAAACTGGCCTGCACACCATACTCCACTTTATACACCTGAGATGCTTTCAAAAACTAACAGGCTGATGGAACGAGCCTAGCCTAGCCAGTTGACTGGTCAACTTTAAGCAGTATTTTAGAGAAATTAGCAGTATTTTATTTGCTTAATGTTTTAAATACACATTTTAAGAGCTTCTTGCACAACTTATTAATTTACATTCTACACATTTAAAATTAAAATAAATGAAGAGTTCTTTTGATCCGCTCTGAAACTCTATTAATGTGATTCTAAACTTATGAGTATAATGTTAAGCATTTTGATGCTGAAAACCGTATTTTGTATACTTTTATTTTTATGCAACAGTAAAAGGTATGATGTAGTGAAAAACAGTATAATAGTGTTTTTAACAGTATAGTTGGCAACCCTAACTCCACTACACACTTCGTTTGGGCAGGCAATCAATAAAATAACTTTGTTACCGGGCAAATATTTTAAAGTTACTTAATTTACTACGCTAAAAAAAGAACACGCATTTCACTTATTTATTGGAAAAAAGATTTACTTTTATTTTAAATGCATTGTTTTAAATATTAGGTGGACATAGGTATAGGTAGAAACATTTTTTTTGTTTTATACATATATACCTATAAAATGATTAGCCGTCAGCGCTAAGATCGCCATTGTACCTATAGATTTAAGTTTATATATAAATTGTGTTACTTTTTTGGTGTACAATAAAGTTTATTATTTTCTAACCATTTAGTGTTATTATTATTGTTTATAATATCCATTTGATCTGTATCATATCCATCATATCCATATCTATTTGAAGGACGGTTTAAAATGGTCATTCTCGATTATTTTTGTGCATTCGCTGCCCGCTGGGTCCCTGGCCCCACGGCTTCACATAATATGCATTCATGCAATGTCACGGTTGACACACGATTGGCGACGCGCACGCGTTCTCGCCAATTGTGGTGGCAGCCCTACGCCTGCCGGGTTTGCAAGCTGGGGCAGCCCTATAGATACCCATTACAAACTTAACAGCCCTGTAATTTATAGATTCAAAGCAATTATTTGGTGTTGAACGTCGGATGTGGAATGGAGTTACTGTTTGTTTGTGACCTTGGGCAGTCGGATTTTATCCACAGAGAAATGTCTGTAAATGGGGTGATCTCGAATCAAAATTTATTAAGCGGTCACGCGTGGTCGTAAATTGTGCGGGCCTTAAACGGACACAAGATAATTAATAAGTCATTTCCCCAATCGAACGGAGAATCACCCATGCAGCAGCAGACCATCAGGCAAGGCAGATTGTCGTCGGGGGCAGGCTGGAGGCAGTTCTCTTTTCTTTCTTTCACTCGATCGCGCAATAGCCACCATCACGCGTACGCACGCTTATCGAAGGCTACGAAGGCAAAAATCTCGTCGGGGTCACCGATGTAAATAGGATGATCTCGAATCAAAATGTATTTTTTTAGTTAATATATATATTCTTATGGATCAGAAGCGTATTTGACTTTTTAAAAAGAAAACCCGGAACAACCTACAACTAATTTATTAATTTAAAATGAAATGACAAACAATCAAAAACGTTACAGCGAAATAAATCAAAATTATGATCCCTAAACACGACCGCCGCATCCGAGCTCTTCTAGCGTGTTCCCGCCATTATTTGACAGCGTCATCGCTGTTGCGTGATGTCATTGCCTTCTCAATTGTCAAATCCTCTAAGACGGCCTTTCCTGACAGCTGAACGTCCTCGTCAGCCTGACTTCCTGGTACATGCTCCTCATCGGTCTGGTTGCCATTGGATGGGTGGTCCAATGTATCTCCATGCGTCTGGTCATCATCATTTGAGTCATCATGTGGATCACCATCTAAAACATGTCGAAACAAACAAACAGTAAAACATTCTGAAAACTTAATTTTCAGCTACCCATTGGAATGAAGCTGCAAGCGATACATCATGCAGTCACATTATAATAGGTAGGAAACGATCCATTAGCTGCATCACCAATGAAAGGGTTCCGGACCTCAATCATTACCGAAACAGTCAACAAAGTCGCCTGGACACCACCATCGGGGTTCCGAAAACCACTGCCGCTTTCGGAGCAGGAGGATAACCATATATGGAGGCCATAGGGATAGGACTGCCACTGGTCGGGACAGGGGATAGAATAGCCAAATGTCGAGGCTATAAGGGTAGGATAGCCATATGTCGAGGCCACAGGGATAGGACTGCCACTGGTCGAGACAGGACCACACTGTCACTGGTCGGGGCAGGACAACACTACCACTGGTCGGGGTAGGACATAGCCAAATGTCGAGGCTATAAAACACTGCCACTGGTCGGGGCAGGACAATACTACCACTGGTCGGGGTAGAACAGAGCCAAATGTCGAGGCTATAAAACACTGCCACTGGTCGGGGCAGAACAACACTACCACTGGTCGGGGTAGAACATAGCCAAATGTCGAGGCTGTAAAACACTGCCACTGGTCGGGGCAGAACAACACTACCACTGGTCGGGGTAGGACATAGCCAAATGTCGAGGCTATGAAACACTGCCACTGGTCGGGGCAGGGAATAGCCAAATGTCGAGGCTACGATTAAAAAGCTGCCACTGGTCGGGGCTGCTCAACATACTCACCATTACTGAAGAATGCTTCACACGCATCTGGGGTCCACTCGCCACGCCACTGAACCATATTTTCTGCGGCAGTCTGCGTCTTCTTTCCATACGAGCCAGCAAGCAGCTCAAGCTCGTATCGGTCATGTGGTAGAACTCGAACTACCACGTACGGACCACGCATTCCGGAGTCCAACTTCCCGGTGCTCTGTGAGCCTTTACTCACAAACACAAAATTGCCGACATCAAATGTACGCGGCTGACGACGACGCTCGTTGACGTACGCGTCTTGCCGCTGCTGATTTTCAGCAAGCAGCTCGGAAGTCCTCTGTCTTCTCAGCGTAAGGAGAGCTTCTCGGTTAGGCCGCGAGTTGTCCAGAGCAACATCTCGCACAAGGGACCTCAGGACTGGGGTTGTCCCTTCAACGCCAGTCAGCAGCTGCAGGGGCGAGGTGCGGGTCGTTGCTTGCCTCGTTATATTCAAGGTGAGCTGTATCTTCCACAACGAGTCAGACCACTGTGCACCTTTGTTGTTCGCCTCTATCCGCAACATGTTCAGGACGGTTCTACAATAACGCTCGACTTGCCCGTTTTCACGGTGCATTCCAGGCGTGATAAGATGTATGTTACAGCCTAGCTCCGTAACCCAGCTTTGAAAAGACGCGCTTTCAAACATTCTGCCACGGTCACAAACGATTGTTGACGGAGTACCAAATAGTGAGACAGTATTAGAAAATACACGTTTTAATTCGGCAGTGTCTTGCCTATAAAGGGCGTACAACAAGCAGTATTTAGAGAAAGCGTCTATCACAAGGAGCACATATCGGAAACCGTTTGACTCTACTAAGGGGCCAAGGACATCAATATGAACTATTAAAAAGGGTACCTCAGGCTTCGTCCAAGACTCTATAGGTTGCCTAGGAGCGCGAGGAACTTTCTTATGTGACAGACAAACAATACAGTGGCCAATATATTTTTTAATAAAAGCCCTTAACCCAGGAAACCAAAAATGGCGCAGTATAAGCTCAGTAGTTTTGTCTATTCCTATATGATCGTGATCGTCATGAAAAACGCGTAACAAACTAAGCCTATGCCCTTTAGGAATAAAACAGAGGAGACGAGAGTCTTCACCAGTTCGTGAATATTTGTAATACAACAATTCGTTCTTAATGAAAAATCGTGTACTATCCAATTGACCGTCTCTCAGCTTTTGTATTAAGCTTTGAGTTTCCAAATCAGCTGTTTGAGCAATCTTCGCCCAGTTTCGTGGATTATTAATCTGGAGAACAGTAGCAGGTTGTCGGCTTAAAAAGTCTGCATGTTGCATAAAGCAACCTTTTCGATATTCAAGCGTGAACTGAAAATCTTGCATGTACACCCACCAGCGGGCCACACGCGGTAACAAGTCCTTTTTACGCTCAGTCAACTTTAGCGAGTTACAATCGGTTACTATTTTAAACTTTATACCGATTAAGTAGTGCCGAAAATGTTGTAAAGCACGAACGATTGCTAAGGTCTCGAGTTCATAACTGTGATAACGGGACTCGGCGCCATGCGTGGATTTACTGAAATAGGCGACAACTCGCTTTCTTCTACCCTCATGTTCCTGCATTAAGATTGCACCATAACCGATTGCACTGGCGTCTGTATGGAGCTCAGTGGGTAAGTCAGGATTGAAAATGGCTAAAACGGGTTCCTCGGTAAGACTTTTAATTATATAGTCGCGGGCTAAATCTTGCTCCTCACCCCAAACAAAAGGTTGGCCTTTTCCGAGCAATTTGGCAATACATGCAGTTTTTGAAGCGTATCCTGCAATGTACCTCCGAAAATAACCTGCCAATCCCAAGAACTGGCGAACCTCTCGTGCATTACATGGTTTCGGAGACCTAATTAAAGCTTCAGTCTTACTTGGGCTCGGCCGTACCTGACCATGCCCAATAAGTCTACCCAAATATTCTAGCTCAGTGTCTAGAAACGTACATTTTTTTAGATTTACTGAAAATCCCGCGTCAGATAGTGTTTTTAACACTTCCCGTAAGGCGTTCAGACCATCGCTGACAGAATTAGTCATAATCAGCACGTCATCGATGTATATCAACACCTTACCAGAATCTATCAGTTGCTTCAGGGTTTTGGAGATGACTCTCTGATAGACAATAGGGGCATTAGCGAGCCCGTAAGGCTTTTTCAAATATTCGTAATGCCTCTCGGGCGTTACGAATGCTGTTTTACTAATGGAGTCATCATCCTTCAATGGCAACTGATGGAAACCTGTTGCCATATCGAGGCTAGTAAAGAATTTAAAACTGCCTAACTTGTCAATATGATCGTCGATCAATGGCAATGGGAATCGCTCTTTAATAGTTACGGCATTTAAAGCCCTATAATCGACACACATCCTATCAGAGCCGTCCTTTTTCTTTACAAGGATGATGGGACTAGCGTAACTAGATTGTGACTCGCGAATAATTCCCTTACTAATCAAGTCGTTTATTATCTCGCGAACGCGACGCTTTTCGTCTGCAGAGAGTTTATAAGGTCGATAGTTAATTGGGACGTCACTACTAAGTTTTATCTCCATACAACCCGTGTTTACTGTGGAGGTCGCTGTTCCGGTGGTAAACATACCAGAAAACTCCCGTAATAGAGTCAACAAACACTCTTTTTCATCACCTACTAAAGGCGTTTTTATTTCGGCGAACTCGACAGTCGACACTTTATTTATACTGGAAACTCTAATTAACCGTTGAGAATCATTTGTTCGAATATATGTAACTCCGCTACGATTCAGAACATCAGTGCCTATCAGAATCGGAGCCTGAATACAATCCGAGGGTATGACAAACAGATCTACTTCCAAAGATAATTCAGGAAATTCAATAATAGTGGTTACATATGAAGTAGATTCTATGTCTTGACTACCAATACCCCGCATACGGCGGTAGGTAGGAATTATATTTAAACTGAAATGCTTCAACACGGAATCAGAGATAAGCGAAATATCTGAACCAGAATCAATTAAAACATCAACTGGCACACACTGTACAACAGCGGACATTACGTTGTTCTGTCTGGAGGACAGTTTGAGCAAAAATTTACATTACTTGAAGTATTTTTATTATTTGATTTTGCCTCAGCTCGTGCTTTGACAAAACAAGTTTCAACTGGATGCCAATATGTGCAATTCTTAATGAGTGTAGAATTTGATTTCATTAATTGCGAATTAGAGCTTGTTCATTCGGTGTTTGGCAAAGATATGTCTGAATTTGTGTCCATTGGCGAGGGCTTTTTAGGGCAAGTGGCCTGTTTGTGACCTATATTACCGCATGAAAAACAAGCTAGTCGGTCGTACCCTGTAAAGGCCTTGCGTTTACGCGAATCAGAGGAATTTGCGTTTGACGTACGAACAGAATTGTTATTAACAGGAGGCGCGCTTTTAGGCTTTAAGTACACTGATAAAAATTCAACTAATTCCTTTGATTGTAGCTTAGCATTGGTGGTCGCGGCCTTCACTTGGGAATCAGAAATACCACGGATCACAATAGCGGTTTTTAATTCCTCCGAAAGCCCTTTGACTATATTCAATCGCAACAGGGATTTCCGCGCATATTCGGCATAAGTCAAAAATTTATTTGAATTCGTGCTCATGACGTCGTATAACACTGTTGCCATATCTACTTCACGCGGACATAATAATCGAAATTCAGATTTAAAATTCGACCACGATCGATCATTAGTCACCCAATCGTTAAGCCACGTCTCAGCATCGCCACGTAAACATCCACCTATGCGTCCTAGGCATTCCCGATCGTCCCAGTGACATATTTCGCGGCCACGATCTACTTCCGCACACCACATATCAAAGTCATGCACATTAGGATCAAAATTTGAAATGTAATAATGCTTAGATCTTACTTGAATCAACGACGAAAGCGCACCCACCACGGAACAGTAAAAACAGTGGAAGAAGTAAGTAGGCGTGGCACTGTCGCCGCTAGTAAGAATCGCGTTGCGCACTTGCTGTTCAAGCGCTCTCATTCTCTAACTAGACTGCGCAACATAATAAATAAAGAAAAATAATATTAAAATGCCTTATTGTCCCATACTGTACTTTAAAAACCATAGTCTGACTAAAAATCTAACTCATGGAGGTGTATCATACCACCGAAAAGTATTATTTTCGGATTTATTTTAATAAAATGAAAAAATAAAATTACGTGAAACATTGCGCAGGATATACAAACAAAACTAGTCCTTAGCTACATCAAAACAAAGTCGATTTTCTTTTCTCGGTTATTAGCTTTTCTGGAATATTCGTTAGTCTACCTATACTTTTGACGCTATCCAAATAGTGCGTGACTTTATCGATAAAATCAATCGATATGTATTACATTGCCTTTTTAAAATATATATTATAGTTTAATAGTTTTTGTAAGTAATATAATACAGATAATTATTAAATTAATAAATATAATAAAATAAAAATTGTGGTATGATATTTGTGATGTATTTTAAATAAATTTAGTTAAAGAGTTAGGAACAACATAGGGCGTTTGAATTATACTTAATATTCTTATGTTTAGCAGTGGGCGATGACGATGATTTCAACTGAGATGATGATAATTGATGTATTATGCAAATAAATACCCTTTTTACTACGTTTAAAAATTGCCTTTAATCATATTAATTTCATAATTTTAATACTATCACACTTTCGCATACAATTTTTTTTTGCATGATATGTTTTAAATACGTTTTCATACAATCGATACATACTTCGATCGAATAAGGTCACTTCCCTATCTGAGTAGCAGCGAGCGCATTCGCGTCAGTGATACGCCATTCAAATACCAATCTTATTTTTACGTAGTTACAGTTCATACTGAATGTTATATACTGAACAATGCCATCTAGCGACGAGTGGCAGTACTTGGTAGTCAAAGATGTATTTCTTTATTGTTTTTGTCAATTTGATTTATAGTCAGTTGAAATTAAAGTTGCATTTCGTATAATTTTTTTTTTGCATTTCGTCTACGCCCTGTTTTTGTTTTCAGCCAATCATATTTTTAGGTTTGCAGTAAGAGTAAATTGTAAATGTATGAGTTTGGCGACACCGGTTCTGGAACAAACATTTTCTCAAGCTACTTCCACTGTTTTTACTGTTCCGTGGCACCCACAATCCTGTCCGTAGCGTCAACCTCCCGCAGAACCTCAGGGGTCGCGGTCCTAGTAGTATCCCGAACAGGTGTGGCAGCTGCCTCAGCAACTACCGCAGTCCTCAACGGTGGCGTGTAGCACGGATGCGACGTCGTGGGAGTAGAGTTTGTAGGCAACCGTTCCTCTAATGCATTTAATCGGTCCAGTATTTCATTCAAAGGATCGCGACGGGGGCTATTCCGGCGCCCATAAGAACTATCACAGCGCCTACGCGGACTTTCAAACTTCTCTGATCTCTCATTACAACGTCTAGAAGATCTACTACGCGACACACTATAACGGTCTCGACGCCGGCTATGAACATCGCGAAGGCTACGCGAATCGACACGGTGATTACGAGAATTACGCCTAGGTACACGCGGTGTGCCCTCACGTCTCGACATGGCTATAGCTGCAAGCTACGTAAATTACTTCACTTCTAAAGAGAACACAAACTAAACTTGAAAACAAAAAAAGAAAATAATCAACACGTTGCGTTTTATTTTGAAAATTACACTAAAAACTTTTAGATGGCGAACAAACTAGATCGCGTGAATTTAAACGAATCCCACTTCTGATCTTATGGATCAGAAGCGTATTTGACTTTTTAAAAAGAAAACCCGGAACAACCTACAACTAATTTATTAATTTAAAATGAAATGACAAACAATCAAAAACGTTACAGCGAAATAAATCAAAATTATGATCCCTAAACACGACCGCCGCATCCGAGCTCTTCTAGCGTGTTCCCGCCATTATTTGACAGCGTCATCGCTGTTGCGTGATGTCATTGCCTTCTCAATTGTCAAATCCTCTAAGAATATATTATTTTTACCGAAATTCAAACGACTTTTTTTTCATGTAAAAAAAAAACAAAAAAACTTACATCAATTGTTTTTTGTTTGACAGGATTCGCCGCAACAAAGAGTTCCATAATTATGTTGGCGCTCTATGAGTATGTTATTTAACAATGTCTAAAATGTTTTTTTTTTTAATGTTATCCGATAGATACTCTAAAAGACATGCCTCATCCTTTTATAGTGGAGCGCCGTAAGATTTATACCTCGGAATCCAGGGCCAGTCAACGTGAATTGTTTAATTATTTTTTGGTCTGGCATGATAGCCTTATTACTAAGCTTCTTTTTTTCGGTCTGCCCACTGGTCTGTGTGACTGGATCGAAGACTTTTTGAGGGGCCGATCTATCCGAGTAGTTATTGATGGCTGCAAGTCCGGTCAAATGGATACTAATTAATGCCGGTGCCCTCAGGGGTCAAAATCTAAAAAAGTGCCAAAAAATTGCGCAGTTTCTCGAGCACATTGGAGGTAGCACAAGGTTTTCAGAGTTGCAAACTTGGGTGTTAAACTTTTTTTTTCTCTTGTCCCTCTTATTTTTCAGTAAATTGTTGTTATCAATTGTTGGGATCGCAGTCAAGCACTTGTTTATATCAGGATTTTTTTTTTAAACTTTTTATTTGATCTTTTAACAATACAGTCCAATATAAGATTCATTTACTGGCCCCGGATTCCGAGGTTTTACTAATTTTACGCCTTACGGCGCTCCACTATTATTTTAGAATATAAGCGTGTTAATGAGGTTTGTTATACGGTGCGTTTGAAAGTCTTTTTTGTTTGTCTTACTATATAACTCTAGGTTCAGCCAACGGCTTCGCCCGCATGAAATTCTCCAAACAAACTTTAGACCCCGGTTACATCTACCTAGGGGGTGAACTTTGGAAACCAGATCTTACCTTTGTATTATATTCATTCATTTCTAATTAAAAGGTAATTGGGTTATGGCTTTAAATTAAAATGTAGATGTAAATAAAATCTAGAAGAAGTTAGCTGCTCAGTTAAACTCGAAATAGATGCTCAGGTGAAAAAAGCGAATTGATCGAACCGACCGAAAAGGACCAGAATAGAATAGAATAAACTTTATTGTACACCAAAATGTAATACAGCTTAAACAAAAACTTAAATTAACGGGCACAACGGCGGTCTTATCGCTGAGAGCGATCTCTTCCAGACAACCTCAGGATGGATAAGAACTTAAAATAATACAGGGGGTAGTCTGTGGTGTACTGCTAACAAATTGATCAAACTCTATTTAAAACATAATACATAATTACACATACATATTACATACATATTAGGTATATGTTACACAATTTCATTAAAAAAAAAGGAAAGAATAAAAGAGTAAAGTAGGGTTGGTGGAAGAAATTAAATTAAATAGAGAGGTAATGTTAAAGAGGAAATAATTAACGTATTAGGTTTTGAAGTTATTTTGTGGCAAACGTATATTTTTTAAATCTCTTAGTTGCACCAACAATTGTCTTAATTTTACTGGTACAATTTACCCAACCAGATGCATGTTTCTTTTTTTATATGGACTTATTAGCTTTAGAATAGAAGGAATTGAGTTAAAACCTGCAAGATGTTCTGTCCCAAAACCAATATACCCAACCACCAATAATAATTTTTTACACCACCTGCGGCCGTATTATGACATCTTAAAACCATCATGTTTTCTGTGTGAGAAAAGGATAGTGCTATTATTATTATTATTATTATACATCTTTATTGCACACCTTAACTTATTAAAGAATAAAATTTTACAAAAATAAGTGTACAATAGGCGGTCTTATTGCACAGGGCAATTTCTACCAGACAACCTTTGGATGGACTGAAACGAAAGGAACAAGATTTCGGGTTGATAGTGTACAACAACTTATAGAAACAATGTAAAAATAAATAACAAATAAAAATATAATACATAAATAAAAAGCCAAATAATAAACTAATAAATATAAAATATACTTACAATTAGAAAGGAGAAGAAGAACTAAAGTGATAGATAATGCTCCTTCACCATTTTTTTGAACGTTGGTAGCGTTTGGGCTCGCCTCACTTCTATGGGTAATGCATTCCACAAACGAGCTGCTTGTATCGTGAAGGATTTATCAAAGAACGAAGTGGAATGCATATGAATACTAAGTTTAAGATTTTCCGATGACCTCAAGGACCTAGAATGTGTGTCACAGAGGAACTGAAAGCGTTCTTTAAGATAAAAAGGAGTCGAAGGATTAAAGAGTACATTGTAAAGCAAAGAAAGTATGTGAGCATTCCGGCGAAGGCGAATAGGAAGCCATTTGAGCTGAGTACGGAATTCGGAAACATGGTCATACTTGCGCAAGCCAAATATAAACCTGATACAGAGATTTTGAAGTCGCTCAAGCTTATCCAATTGGTCTTGGTTGAGATCAAGATAGCTGGCATCAGCATAGTCCAAGATTGGGAGAAGAAGAGATTGTGCTATCGCAATTTTAGTAGTGATGGGAAGAAAATTGCGAAGGCGCCTCAAGGAGCCCGCCGAAGCAAACAGTTTACGACTAACTTCCTGCAGTTGCTTAGTCCAGGAAAGAGTGCTGTCGATATAAATCCCCAAGTTCTTCACCGTGTGAGTTAGAGGAATTATGGTGTTATTGAAATAAACCTGGGGAAGTGTCGACCAATCTATCTTACATACAGTTCGGGAACTACCAACAACAATCACCTGCGTCTTGGTTGGATTGATCCTCAACCCAAACTCAGTGCTCCAGTCACCTATACGATTCAGATCTATATTAATAGTCTCAATGGCATCACACAGCTTATCGAGAGGGGATTGTGTGTATATTTGAAGATCATCAGCATACAGGTGGTAGAAAGAAGAAAGTCGTTGAGTGATAGCATTAATAAAAAGTGCGAAAAGTAGAGGAGATAAAACGCCACCCTGCGGCACACCGGCAGTTGTGTTACACCAAGAAGAAAAAGTTTCTTCAATGCAAACACGCTGCCGGCGACCAAACAGGTAACTCTTAAACCAGTCAATTACCGAAGGAGATATGTTAAAAGAGCAAAGGATGCCAAGCAAAATGTCGAAGTCAACAGTATTAAAAGCATTGCTAAAGTCAAGCAGAGCAAGTACTGTTAACTTCCCCATCTCCATGCCTGACCTGATATCATCCGTGATATGCACGAGTGCTGAGGTAGTGCTGTGTCCAGGTCGAAAACCAGATTGAAAAGGATTTAATAGATTGTGCCTGGAAAGGAACGTGCTAAGTTGTTGGTGGACAAGCTTTTCAAGGACTTTGGATAGGAATGGAAGAATAGAAATAGGACGATAGTCGGAAAAGGAAGCCGGATGAGATTTTTTAGGCAAAGGAATAAGTTGAGCATCTTTCCAAGCTTGTGGAAAGACACTACTGGAAATAGAGAAGTTCAGAATGTAAAGGATGACAGGAAGAATGTTATCAAGGATGGGGATGATCATCTTCCTACTGACACAGTCACTACCAACAGCGTTAGATGTAATCGATAAAATAGTCTTTTTAACATCACAAGCGGTGAATTGACTTATGACAAAAGGGGAATAATCAGGTAACGGAAGGTTCGAAAGATGACTTAGTGTAGTTGCTTTGGTGGCCCTATCTAATATGGGCGAAGTAGAGAAATGACTATTGAGTAAGTTGAAGTCTAAGTCTTTAGGAATTGTGTCATGAGACTTTTTTCCGATACCTAATGATTTAAGAAAATTCCAGACCTTAGCTGGATCACCATTCTGAACTGAAGTATGAATGTGTTGGCGTTTTGCATTTCTACACACCTTGTTGCAGTGGTTTCTAATCGAGACATATTTATCCCTGTTGACGTCGTTAGGCCGAATTTTAAACTTAAATTTTGCGGCTGCTTTTTTATGAAGTAGAAGTTTAATTTCATTAGTCAGCCACGGCGCTGGAACATGCTTGACTCTCACAGCCCGAATAGGTGCATGTGTGTCATATAACTGAATCAGGGTAGAAGTTAAGATTTCAACTTGCTCGTCAACTGACGAGGATGAAATCAAAGGCGTCCAGTCAATGCTGCTAGCATCCTCTCGAAGACGATCAATGTTCATCCCATCAAAATTGCGAAGCAGAAGAGTTTTGGACTTATGCTTGGGTGGTCGAATTTTATAGGAAATGAAAATTAGATCATGATAGGAAAAAGCGTCAGCTGAACATTGACCATGTTTAGCGACGTAATTGAGAGAAGAAACAAAAATAAGATCGAGAAGTGAAGGAACAGAGTTAGGAAAATGGTGAGTAGCACCAAGATCCAGAATGGAAAGATTAGTAGATTCAATAATGTGACGAAGAGAAGTAGAACGGGAATCTTTTTTGAGGAGACATGTATTAAAATCGCCCATTATAATGCTTTGACTGTAAGAAGGAATTAAAGCTTCTAAAATGCGTTCGAAAGAAGAGAAAAAATTTATCCGAAGAGAAGGGCAGTAGTAGACCCCAAGGAGAATCTTAGTATGGTTAAGTTCAACTTCCAGGAATAAATGTTCACCGGCACTCGGCGGGGGCGGCTGTGCGGACATGCTAACAATTGAAAAAGGAATATAATTACGAATATAAATAGCCACCCCACCACCACCACCGACAGCGCGGTCATTCCTGATGAGTGCTATTCGTCCTGTATAGCTCCGTCTCTTTTTCACACCGAAAACATGATGGTTTTAAGAGGTCATAATACGGCCCCTGCTCGATAATGTCGTTTTATACGTCATACAAACCTCACTTAAAGCAAGTCATTCTATCCCTAGGGAGATAATGCAGTATGGCCGATCCCTAGGGAATTATGAGATTCGAATTTGGAACACCAAAAATCGTCGACATTGTGAATGTACGTGCATCGCACAAGTTGTCTCGAAATTCAAACTGGCCACTAACAAAAAAAGAAAATAGAATAAAACCTGCTTACTGACGGGAGCATTATAGAAAATTAAAAGTAGAGTGCGTCTACTGAAAGCGTAACCTGGAGTTTTTTTTTAAATTAAATTGGCAAAATTGTTTTGCCGAAAAAAATCACGTCAAAGTCTATGGTTGCAATTGTCAGTTTTTGGAAACAGATATATTTATTTTTCAAGAATAATTGCTTAATTAAGGGAAAAACAATAAACAATAACGTGCAAAAACTGCTACTCACTATGGTTAACAAATTCAAACAAAAACAAGAAGAGAAAAAAGGTGTTTTCAATGAAAACCAACAATGTTTTTAAACGATTTCTGAATTTTTAAGTTAGTATGACGTTATAATCTTGATCCTTGTCGAATAATATAATTAGATAGTTATATTTAGGATATAATAATAATTCTTTTTCTTATATTTTTAGATAATCTGACATATTGCGAATTTCATAATGGACAAAAACATCGAACAAAGAAGGCTTTTGGTGAATCGACTTAATGAAAACATGCTTGTGAGTGGTAGAATGCGTTTAAAAGCAGTTGAGATGTAATGAAAGATTTGCCTCACTCTGTCTGGTAGTGCATCAAAGTCTTCAACTGAAGTTAAAATCGCGAAAGTGAAGTAAATAGTGACTGAAATCCTAGTTCAAGTTTGAGAGATTTGATCCGTATCATTTGAAACAATCACTGCAATATAAAACATGTTCCCACTTGACTAATTCCAATAAATCTGAATTTTCTCTATGCTAAAACGAATCAATTCCAACCCAACAATCTTGAAACACATTATTAGTGTTGGCGAGACGTGATGAAGTTGAAATCATGTCGACTATTTTATTTGAATATCGCGGTGTTATTAAATGGTAAATAAAGAATATTATTTGAATATTATATAGCGACATTTGAGAGATCAGATAAAATAAAATAATTTGGAATAATAACTAACATTTTGTGTGTTATTGACCTTTAACATACACCCACCAAATAATTAAGTCTACACCCATGTTTTTGACAAGGATTTAAGTTCTTATACAACTATTATATAATTGTCATAAATACAAAAAATACTCTAGTAGGTATCAAAACTTTTTTCTCCTACTATTTCAATAATACCACATTTAAAATTTTTGGCTGTAACCTCCTTTTCTCAGGTCACGCTTTCATTAGGCGGACTCTATAGAATCTTGGAGTAGTAAATTTTGTTTGTTTGATAAACTTGTAAATATAAAACTTTTAATTCTCTAATATATAATTTGGTCTACCAAATTGTTTTTTTAATTATCTCACAGATGGTGTAAAAAGTAGAGTATGCAACACGGGCATAAAGCTGTCTTTGTCTTGGGCGGCTTGAATTGCTCACTTTACTCAGGTTTCTTTATTAACTCCCTCGCAATGCTCGGGAGTTAATTACATAAAACCCTCACTACAGTTCGGGATTAAAATGGACAACCTTCGTTTTGTTCGGAATTCAATATGCCGCCCACGACTTAAAGACACTGCTTTATCCCCTAGTCACATAAACTACTATTACGTCATTCCAGAAAAAAAAAATTGGCAACTAATTAACTATGCTTAAAAGGAAACCTACTACTCTCAATTTGGAATTAGAAAATGTGCTAGTCAAACACTTTTGATAGAAACTTTTCCTATTCTTTTTTTCATACATGAATGTTACTTGTTGAAGAAGTATTGATTTATTTATTTTTTGCATTTTTTCTGTACCTAGTATTCTACTTAACTAAAGTAGTTGAACACATCCCCCCCCCCCCTTTTCTGACAGTCAGTCATCGACTACACGTATAAACAAAGCAACTTTACTTGTAACCACAGTTCTGCTGTGATTCTATGAGGAGTTCTGTTCCATATCTTTGAAGTTCATGATCAGATCATAACAATATTTCTATGGGACCAACTTGAAAGCATAACATTTCAATCAAAAAAAAGAATTTTCAAAATCGGTCCACAATTGACCGAGATATAGGTGAACATACATAAAAAAAAAAAAACATACATTCAGCCGAACATAGAACCTCCTCCTTTTTGAAATCGGTTAAAAAACGTTTTTATTCTCTCAAAATTAATGTACTTGCCGGAAGCCATTACAAAAATAAAAGTAGTTAAGGGTGCTCTCAGTACTTAGTTTTATGTTACCAGAAAAGAAAAATAGTGACATTTACGTAGATATTGATTGGCATTGGCGGAGACCACCAGCACACCTAACGCCGGGCACGTCCTGGCCGGACTTGGGGACGTCGCAGTCTTGCGACATGGCTTACTACAACCACTTCGCTTTGGTGTTGATGTCGACAGGCCGATCCGATGCTTGCACCTAGGTCTATACCTTTGCAGCATCCAGATCGCAGCTCCTGATCCAGTTGCTTTAGCAGTCGCCCTGAGACATATTAATTGTAAGGCAGCGCCTATAAAAAAGACGTTTGTGCTACTCCGAGCCCTATGACTATACGATGTTTGATATAAATAATATAAATTCATGATATATTATGCGTCCTACTTGCCTGATTTTCAGACAGAATAGGGTCCTAGAAGACGGAAGACACTAACAGAATAGATATTCTAGGAGACCAAAAGGAAGGAATTAAAAATCATCAAGATAAACTTATTGATTCTGGTTTGTTCATATCGATATAATTTTTTTCAGACAGACATTTCAGTTTTGCTGCCATACAATAAAATGGTGAAATGGCTGTGGCCCTTCGATTAACATAGGTCTTAAAGTGCTACGAGTACAAGGGTGGTGACGTTTTGAACATTGTTCTTTTGTATATTATATGTGTAACCTTATTGAATATTTTTTGGCTGAAAACTATCATAGAGTAAACATTCAATGCGATAGTTATTATAAAAAAGTCTGTCTAATAAGTCAACCGACTTGGGAAATTTGTATAATATTTAATCCATTTAATAAAAACTTACATTCGATACTTTTCATAAGGTTCTTCTGTTAGTAAACAATGATCTCTATCTCTTAATCAACCTTGATTATTGAACCCGTATTGACTACATCAGATTTCATTAAATCCTGATAATAACCCAAGTCGTTTAACTTATTAGACAGACTCTACTTTTTGTACAGAACTGATCTCACAATTTAGTAAATTACGATAGTATTCTATCAAAACTAGTACTCAAGTGCACTGAAAACCACACAGCAATAGAAATAAACTTACACTAGCTTTTTCCCGCGGCTTCGCTCGCGTACATAAAATATAGCCTATGTCGCTCAGGAATAAAGCAGCTATCTATCGGTTCTAAAATTTTTGCAATTGGACCAATAGTTTCAGAGATTACCTCCTACAAATAAAAGACAAACTTTACCTATTTATTATATTAGTGTAGATTTTCATTTATAAGGATTCAATCGAAGGATCTGATTAGTATTAGTTTATTTTAATAATGTTAATTTTTGAATAAGTTTAATCAATCAGTACAGAAAAAAAAATAAACGAAATTGTGTCTTCTTATGAAAATATCGTGTTTTATTTGAAATATATATATTTTTATTGCTTAAACAGAACAAAAAAAAAACAATATTGCAGTATACATCGGGAATACATATATTCCATTAAGAATCCATTTAATATCTTCAATTTTTAATGTCTAAATCACTTTCGTTTTTGACCGAAAATGAGATGAAAGTCGATGCTTCGTTTTCGGCTGAAAATACATTATAGTCTAAGATCCGATTAAGAACGACCTTTACCGGTCTGTTTAATGGATGAAACGTATTTTATGATAAATTTAGTGTACTAAATAATACAACGCGGGTGGGCTGCCTAAGAAATTCCTGGCCAGACTATTATTAATAAAAAATTGAAAATTTACTTTTTTTTTTAGAAAAATGCACAACCGTTATTCGTACCAGATTTTTTTGCAGACAACACTATAACATCGTATTCGTAATGAAACAGCATTTATTTTGATATAGAATTTGTTGTATAACAAAATAAACACACATGTTTATACCTGGCAACCCATAATTATGCCAGGAAACAAAAAGGCAACCCAACATTTTTATGTTCTAAAGGCATCACTCTTTCGGTTAGTATTAAATTTATTCGTTAAACACAACGGTGCATTTAAAAAAAAAAAATTGTTTGGCCAGGAATTTCTCAGGCAACCCACCCGCGTCATATTATTTAATATACTAAATTTATCATAAAATACGTTTCATCCATTAAACAAATCAGTGAAGGTCGTTCTTAACCGTATCCTCTAATATTATAGTCGGACACTATTTTTAATATCTATTAATCACAAACATTTAAGTAGCTTGAATACGAATAATAACGTAAAAACGTTGGTGTCCAGAGAGGACTAATTGATAAATTTTCCAATATTAAAAATGGTCATCCAAAAACAGGCTATCAGTAGGTACTAGAAAAGCGCAAAATATTCGCACCACAACCCATGTGGGAATTTTCATAAATCCGAAATCAATCCAATTATTCGCTGTGTAAAATTAATCTGGCATTTGTATATTGGAATATTTCGCGTGGCGCACGCCCTTTGCCAGCGAAAACAATGAAGAGTCGTTTAATATTCAAAAACGGTATACTCCGATTATACATTCCGATGGTAAATTGGTAGTTCGTCGAAATTTAATTTCCGGGAAAACCTGCATTCCTTGAATGCAGCTGAAGGAACATAGGTGGGTTTAGTCAGTAAATTTCTGACTAAACCCATAATACTCTTTCGCATTCCGCCTAAGCCGATTCCCAAAATAGAGCCGTCTCCAATGCTAAATGATTAAATAAGATTATCTAGAGAATTATCATGGTGTTATAACTTAAACCAACACAAAAAGAATCATCATTTGTCCATAAAAAATTGCTTAATAACCCTAATAACATGGAACATAATAATTAGTGAAGTTGATGCGATTGAAGCATTTCCTAAAGATTGCTATTTAATTTACTGAACTATTCCATGGTTTATCTCCGAATGTCTTCATTTGATCTTCATGCAATTTAAATAGGACACACCAGGATCAAAACTCATTCAAAAAAAAAATTTAAGTACTTTTCTTACAAAATTTACACAAAAGAAAAACAAAAGGTAACACTTTTGGTTTCGTCAGTTTGAAGTTAAAATTCTAAATAATCTATCAGTCAAGATCAAATATTCGTTCAGAACCATATTCGGAAACATTACAAACTATGAGAATCTAAATTTCAAACCATTTTCGTTCCTACGGAACCTCCTGGTGTAACTTAGGGTACATTACTACAATTTCTAGGCATTTTTATACTAAATGTATTCTTAATTATTGCATGCTCACTGCAGCCCATAAAGTAGTTTAGTAGGTAAAATGTTTGTGTCACATGAGTTGTAAACTGGGTTCAAATTTATGCTGCGTATGTCAGTTTAGTTTGACGATAATGACTTTTTTTTTATGTTCCATGTTTAACTATCACACAACGCCGTCTAGTCCCAAGCTAAGCAGAGCTTGTGTTATGGGTACTAGACAACTAATAAACATACTTATATATTTCTAAATACATACATATTATAGATAAATTACACCCAGACACAGAACAAATGATTATGCTCATCACACAAACATTTCTCCTGGGTGGGAATCGAACCCACGATCTCCGGCATAGCAGTCAGGGTCACTAACCACAGACAGACCAGTCAACTTTGGTATAGCTGCGCATGCAGTTTTTTCTTAGGTTACGATAATAATTCTAATATTAGTAAAATTTCATTACGATTTGTCAGCGAAAAATTAGTAATAAACAGCATAGTATAGTCGGCCTTATAATGTTCCCACTGTTGGGACTCAGGCCTCCTCTCTGAAGAGGGAATGGGCCTTAATCTACCACGCAGGCCCAGTGCTGGTTGGTGGGTGTCACATGTCTTAGAATTTTTGGTTCTGGGACACGCCAGTTTCCTCACGATGTTTTCCTTCACCGTTTTAAGAGCAGTGGAGATGAAATAAATTACACAAAGTAACACGCCTGGCTGGCTACAATTCGTAAGTCGAGTTCGTTACCGCTCGACCGCCACTGCTCTAATAACAGCAATGAATGTTTAGGCTGGTTTTTTCGTTTTCAAGATAATATGATCTAAGTATGACCCACTTTGATGCGTGGGGTAATGATAAGCTGGCAACAGTCTGTGATATGAGCAAATGTTTAAATGCCTATTATTACCTATTACATGATTATTGATTTTCCCGGAAACAATGTTAATATTTATGTCGCATCATCGTCTTTTTGCCCTTGTCCCGTGCTATTTGCGGTCGGCGCAAAACGATTTTTTCTTCCACACTATCCTGTCACCCGTCATGCTATCACTAACTTTCTTTTCTTTTATATCACTCTTCACACAATCCATCGTTTGTTTCTTGTATGTATGTTTTTTTTTTATGTAAGTATGTTTACCGATATCTCGGTCAATTGTGGACCAATTTTGAATTATTTTTTTTTATTATTGAAATGTTATGCTTCTAAGTTGGTCCCATAGAAATATTGTTATGATCTGATCATGAACTTCGAAGATATGGCACAGAACTCCTCATAGGATCATAGCAGAATAGTCGTGACAAGTAAAATTGTATTGTTTATACGTGTAGTTGATGACTGACTGAAAGAAAAGGGCCCCCTCCGGACGTATCGAACTGATCTGGTGATGAAGCTGGAAGTAGTAAATTAATGTAATCTAACCATGTTTGGGTTTTTTTTTTTTTTTATTGTTGATAGGTTCGCGCTTGACCGCTATCTCACCTGATGGAAAGCGACGATTGGGATTATTAGAAACGTTATGAGATGCACTCTGGTTATAAGATATTTAACTTTAAAAAAATAAAAAAACTTTTTACAAAAAAATTAAACCGACTTCAATGTAAAAAAACCGGCCAAGAGCGTGTCGGGCCACGCTCAGTGTAGGGTTCCGTAGTTTCCCGTCCGTCACAATAAGTGTTCCCACTTATGAGTTTAAAAAAAGGCTATTTGTTACGTTGACATACTGAGGGTGAGTTGCACCATTTAACTATAACGATAACAAAGCCGTTAACAGTTGTCAAATCGTCAAATTGACCAATAGGAGGCCGTTTCACGGCTGGTTATGGTTTGGTTATCGTTATAGTTAAATGGTGCAACTCACCCTGAGTACGAAACTCTAATAAATTAAATACGGAACCCTAAAAACGGGCCCACAAAGGACGGTAATAACTAAAACAGTATGCAAATTGCAAGTAGTAGAAATTTCAGCGATTGTGCACTCGTAAAGTTACGAATATATTTAAGAAGCAACGATTTTTTGCCACGGCATGTCATGAAAGCACGGAAAATCTTAACATCGACTTTTAAAAACATGACGTCATTACGCAACGCCATCTATCGAACCATTTATGAACTGGTTTTTACCTTAACATTTTGATAGATGGCGAAAAAATGAATTTTAGTTTTGTTCTAAATTGCCTTAGCATGTTCCTGATTAAAGTTTTATGTAGTTATAAGATAAGACCGCCAATGCCAAGAGAGACCAACCGAACAATTCGATAATACCCGACCCCATCAACTCAGGAAAAATCCTAACAGCACGAACGCGAAATAGCCCAAACAGCGCCATCTCTCGGGGAATTGGGTTACTAATTAATACATAGGTACCAGAAGAAGTTTTCGGTAGTAATTTTGGATTGGGAGAACCGATTTTAATAATTCTTTTTTTGTTTGAAAGAAGATAGGTACGTTCAGAATAATAAAATATGTAAACGAAGTTAAAAAAAATGCTTGCATATACGATTATACTACAAACTAAGTCCAGAAATTATTTTGTACAACCTTTTTGTCTTTTTTGTACAAAAACTGTTCTTTCCATCAAGTTTAAAATGATTTTCCTAGAAAGTCCTTATAAAGTTCTAGTTTTCAGATTTTTTTCATATTTTCTAAACTTATGGTTTAAAAGTTAGAGGGGGGGACACATTGTTTTTTACTTTTGGAGCGATTATTTCCGAAATTATTGACATTATCAAAAAATGATTTGAGTAAACCCTTATTCATTTTTAAATACCTATCCAACAATATATCACACGTAAGGGTTAAAATTAAAAAAAAAAAAAGCAATTCCCACTTTACATATAGGGGGGCTCTACCCTAATAAAACATTTTTTTCCAATTTTTATTTTACCACTTTGTTGGCGTGATTGATATACATATTGGTACCAAATTTCAGCTTTCTAGTGCTAACGGTCACAGAGATTAAGCGAGGACGGACAGACGGACAGACAGACATGGCGAAACTATAAGGGTTCCTAGTTGACTAAGGAACCCTAAAACACTGAAAGTACAAAATAAATTTAATTTCGGAAGTCGGTGTTAAATAAGGAAGAGACAAAACTATGTATTATAGAAACACCGACTTCCGAAATTAAAGTTATTTTGCACTTTTTTTACTTTGAAGTCGGTTGTATTTTTTGTTAAAAGTTACATAAAAAAAATTAATAACCTAACCTGAGAGACTGGAGGTACTGCAGCACCCCAAGGCTGGAATATGTTGCCACAATATGTTGCCGCAATATGTTGGCTGTCAAGGGGAAGCCGTGACGTCACACAATGGCGACTGGAATTTATGCGTCTGTCTGATGGGGCTGAGCACGTGCGGACTAGGAGGGTGGCTCGGGGTTTAATTGTTAAAATAGCTGTACTATTTTGTTGGTCATACCTTTATATATCTTACAAGCTGATGTTTAACCGATTTCCAAAAAAAAGGATCATGTCGTCTGGATAATATTATTATGTACATATTTCTACAATTTTTTCTGCAATTTCTACATATTTCTAACATTTTTAACATCCAAATAAAAAAATACATTAACACTAGCTTTTGCCCTCAACTTCGCCCGTGTACATAAAATATAGCCTATGGCACTCAGAAATAAACCAGCTTTCTATCGGTGAAAAAATTCTAGCAATCGGACCAGTACTTTCAGAGATTACCTTCTAAAAACAAAAAACAAAAACTTTACCTCTTTATTATACTCGTATTAGTGTAGGATGTAGGACAGTAACCCGTGTGGGGAGCAAGGTCTGGTGTTTAAGACTCCAGAGACAGGAACCTTCTTACAATGCGAGCCGTATCGAGGAGTTAGGTACTGCCTTATGTTTCAGGCCCTTGATCCAAACGCGCAACGACAGCTTCGACAGGTGGTCGTCGAAGCTTTTGGCTATAAGGCCATTGGCGGCACATTCGACAACCTCCTGTAGCACCCGAGTCGCGATTTGTGATTTAAAAATTCCAAAAGTTATTATTTCTTAAAGGGCTTCAGTGCGTTTCACTCATCCTATAAGTGTTAGTTTATCGAACCTGGTTTTTGTTTATTTTAACCTTAACACAATTATACCTAGTGTAAGAATAAATGCCGATGCTACAGCAATAACTTTTTATGGAGATTCCTGGAACAAATTACAAGCAACGGCTCAAACTGGTCTCAATCACTTATTTACATGGCTTACCTCTCATTCACTAACTCTTAACACTAATAAAAGTAAATTCATTACATTCTCTCTAAACTCTACAACACAACCTTCTATACCTATTATTCTCAAAGCTCACACCTGCCTAACTAATTCATCATCCTGCAACTGCCCTACTATAACCTCCACTGAAACGACTAAATACCTTGGTATCACTCTTGATAAACACCTCAATTTCAAAGCACATATCACTCACCTCACCAGCCGGGTACGTAAACTAATTTATTTATTTAAAACACTTAGAAACGTCGCCAATCCCTCTGTAATACGCACTGTTTATCTTGCCATGTGCCAGTCAGTCCTCTCTTACTGCATTACCAGTTGGGGTGGAGCAGCAAAAACAATATTAAAACCTCTGGAAGTGGCACAAAGAGCCATCCTTAAGGTTGCTACCTTCCGGCCAATACTCTACCCAACTTTTGACCTTTATCAAAAGTGCAAGGTCCTTACGATTCGTCAATTATTCATTCTCTACACCATATTACATCAACACATCAAAACTCCTTTTACACAAACACAATCTTCTTCTAGACGAAAATACGAAATCTGCAAGGTACCATCCACACGCTTTGCCTTTACTAAACGTTTCTTTTATTACCTAGGTCCTTTCTTATACAATAAATTAAATAAAACAAACCCTATTCATCAATCTCGTTATGACATTTGTAAAAAGCAGATAACACTCTTTCTAGCCAATAAAAACTACGACGACACTGAACTTCTGCTTACATCACTATCTTAGCGCTTTCCAAATTAACACTCCGTGTCTAAATTCAAACTATTTCTTACAACTTTAGACACACACTCACACATGACACACACCCTCACACTTCATACTGAGCACACATCATACATACTTACACTAAACATATAAAACATACGTACAAACGCACATACTTACACTATTCATTAGATGGTAAACTTAGTTTATTATAATTATAAATTTCAATATCTTAGGCAGTCTCTCTGTATTTCTAAATAACTGTATAAATGGGATCTTGGGCTGGCGAACCTTAATACAGGTTACTGTGTAACCTAGCTAGGACGCCAGGACGCCTTTCTTGTACATTTAAATTGGTCATATTTTTTGTAAACTGATTAGACTGTACCTTATTTTGTGAAATAAACATATTATTATTATTATTATAAATAAATAAACTAATTTTCATCCGTACTCTCAATAAAGTTCAATTGAAAACTAGCATTAGGTAAAAAACTACAAAAACTATGTTTATAACTCACAATAGGATCCCTAAATTGATAAATGGTTTTCACACACCCACAATATTTTCGGCGCGTTTACGACATTGTGACTGGTGACCAATCATAAAATCAATACGATCCAGAAACAAAGAGTCAGGCGACGGTTTTGTTGTTTCAAAACGAACCAACGCCTACGAAAGTGAAGCGATCGAGAAGCACAGGGAAAATTTTGATCGCTAGTCTCATCAATCAACTTGCCAAGCTGTACACAAACTGATAAATTATATTACTTACTACTAATCTAGTTAAGGCATTGCATTTCTGAGGAATTTTCTTGGATCTTGCCAAGGCTTGCGGCACTATTTTTTTCCTTTAAACAAGTTTAAGTGACGACTGAGATACGGAACCTAAACAATGTTGACTCGGAACACACTGCGAAAAACTGCATGTAGCAACAGAGGAGAGTGGTGGAGTCATGGTGGAGTCATCATTATCATCAGTCTTTTTAATGTTCCCACTGCTGGGACTCAGGCCTCCTCTCTAAGAGAGGGAACGGGCCGTAATCCACCTCGCGGGCCCAGTGCGGGTTGGTGAATGTCACATATGTCTTCGAATTTTTAGTTCTAGGACATGCCGGTTTCCTCACAATGTTTTCCTTCATCGTTTTGAGAGCAGTGGTGATGAAATAAATTGCACAAAGTAATGCGCCTGGCTGGGTTCGAACCAGCGATCTACAACTCGTAAGTCGGGGCCATTACTACTCGGCCACCACTGCTCTCGAGTGGTGCTCTGAGTGCTGGAGTAGGTACTGCGAAACATAAAGAAAGAACTTCACAAACGTCATTAAGTTTGAATCTGCCTAGTACAACGAAATTCGAGCTAGTCAGACACATAAAATGCCACACTATCGACACGAATATAACTAAGTTTGTATAACGTTATCGTATCGTTATCACTAGGAGTGTCGTCGTTTATCGCACACTCGAGTGTGATCGCGATAAAATCGCTCCAATTGATTTTTCCGACACAATAACGCTTATTTGGCCCTTGTTTTGTTGTTTTGTGTTTATGAGCTTTTATTATCGGCAGAAATTAGTTTTCATAATAATATATATTATGTTAAAGATATCAGTCAACCTCTCTGGAGGGTGTTATTGGGCGGCTGGATCAGAGGTTGTGCAGAAAACTGTACCTGGATAATTATTTACGCATTCTAGGTGAGAAACTGTGAAACCAGGTGAAACACACTCAATCACAGTATAGCATAGGCGGCCTTATAATGTTCCGTGTGAGAGGGAATGGGCTGTAATCCACCCCGCGGGCCCAGTGCGGGTTGTTGGATGTCACATGTCCTCGAATTTTTGGTTCTAGGACATGCTGGTTTCCTCGCGATATTTTCCTTCACCGTTTTGAGAGCAGTGGTGATGAAATAAATTACACCCGCGTTTGAACCCGCGTCCCTCGTCTGTTATTTAATCGATTTTTTTTTTATGTTAATTAGTGTTTTTAGTCAAATAAAAGCTGTTAGTAACGATAGAACTCAATGTGTAAGTATTTGAAAAAAGTGGAAAATATAAAATGTTCGCGATCTCAGACTTTCATGGTTTAACATCATAGGCACCAGATTTATGTAGCTAGGCAATCTATTCGCAATGTCTTAATGAACGCATTATCTAGCAAATAATATTTATCATAATCGAATAACAGATGTTGCTAAGAGTTATGAATTTACATGAGGATGGATGGAGAGGGAGAGGGAGGCCAAAGAAAAGATGGATGGATTGTGTGAGAAGTGATATGAAAGAAAAAGGAGTTAGTGATAGCGTGACGAGTGACAGAACAGAATGGAAGAAAAAAACGTGTTGCGCCGACCCCAAATAAAACGGGACAAGGGCAGGAAGAAGAAGAAGAATCGATTAACTGATGAGGGAAGAGATTACCTCTACGAACGAGCACCAAAATCTATTAGTCTGCTACACATAAATAAAAGTAGATTTATTATTTGATATACGACACATAGAAAGAAACTATAAAATTAGAAAAAGAAATCTAATATTGTTATATAAATTGGTACAAATGGTCTAATGATCTTGTTGACAGAATAATGTTTGTCCAATAACCCTCTCGGAACATGAATATTGGGTAAAGTTTCGTCAGTCTATAAATAGTGTTACCGACCTTGGATCCTGCATATACCAGTTCGACATGAAAACTCTTTAGTAAAGTAAATTCTGTTTTATTTAATGTAATCATTTTGTAACTTCTTGGCCTACTGAAATAGCCCACTGAAAAGCCTGAATAATCTATACATATAAATAAAATTGTACCTAGTGTCTGTTTGTAATATTGAAATAACCGTTTTTTACTACATGCATATTAATATATATACGGTACATTCACCAAAATAATTTAACCAATTTTGACGCGACTTTTTTTGGCAGGTAGCTGATGTAATAAGGAGTAACTTTGGCTACTTTTATTTTAGAAAAAAATAAATTCAAAATCCTGTAGTCCACGCGAACGAACTCGCGGGCACAGCTAGTAGTAATTATTAAAATATAATAATGATTGTGCATGATTTTTCGATCAATATTATTGTTAATAATTAATATTTAATGAGACATTTTATTATATAAACCAGTTGTACATTGATATTAATTTTTCGTGTAAGTTATAAACCATAACAAGTGTTGACAGTTGTTTTTTTAAATACACTCTTTAATTACCGTTGTCAAGGAAATTTGAAACTGGCTCAATTGCCATATAAAACATTGTAAGAAATAACTTATTGCAAGAGAAAGAAGTGGCTCAAAACCGGGAACATTGGAAGGAGTGGAGGGAGGCCTTTCCCAGCAGTGAGACAGTGTGGGCTAGATATAATAACAATAATAAAAGACTGCGCGGGAGAAAAATGTCTGAAAAAACTTACGGGAGGGCTTTGCCCAGCTGTGAGACGGTTATAGCTAGAAAACGAAGCATCGAAACTAATGAGCAGACGAACGATAATTTAGGTCCATTAAAACAATTCATGCTTCTGTTCTTCTTTATTATGCCATTTTATCACAAAATGTATATCTATCTATACTTATAACAAATCTGTAGAAGTGAAAATTCTGTACATTGAAAATATAAAAAAAATAAATGGCAGGTGTTACTAGACCGACACCGAACCAAAAATGTGATTAAAAAAATTTTTGTCTGTCTGTCTGTTTGTTCAGGCATCACGTAAAAACTACCGGTTCGATTACGATTTGAATTATCATTTTTATTATTACGATGAAACTTTGTATAATTATTCTTTATCCTGGGCAACACACTGGGTTATTTTTATCCCGGAAAAGTATATACAATAAAAATCAAACTTAATTTTGCGGTTCGATCCCTAGACCCGATTACTGAACCAACCGCACATAATAAGTTTGTCGTAGGTTACGTCACCCGCAGTGGAGTTCACTAAGGGGCGCTGCACACGGCTAAGATACCATAATATTTTATCTTAAAATACAATATCGCTCGCCATACAATTCAATGGACTATCACACACGACAAAAGTCATTGATAAGTTTCGTCATTCACGCCAACGAAGTCGCGGGCACTGCTAGTGTAGAATAAAACCCTCAACACAATACTCTACCGTCTCAACGCAACACTGGCAGAATAGTGCAACCGAATCAATTCCCATAAAAAGATCCCTAAATACGAGCCAAATACAACATTTAACTTCTCAAGTCTTCGCCAACAAAACGTTTCCCAAAGCGTTTCGGTGATAACTTGTCAAAAGGTGTTTAAAATAAGTTGGAATTGTCCTCGATCCTGTGTAAAAGGGTGGTAACACTTTGTCGACGTTTTCCATCATAACGAGTGTTTGATCTGACTGTTCAACAGGTATCGGATATGCCGCAGCGTAAACAAATTGTGAAAATGACTTCACTCGAACGGCCATAGACTTAGAAACGGTTACAGCCGGCAGTGTTTATGTCTTATCATCGCAGACGGCTTTTGGCTAAATGATGTAATATGTAGTGATAGACTACTGGACGACATAGCCCTTGCCCCATGTAATAATATAAAATAATATTTCGTTTATTTAAATAATCAAGAGAGAGATCATCTGAGTCTTTAAATAATTTTGTACTCATTTAAAAACAAATGTTGTACATAGAGGCACAAACAAAACGCGAACTGCCTGTTTTAAGAGTCAATGTTCCCCCAAAGATAATTAAATTAGGTGTCGACGCAACAACCAGTCCGGTGCGTCACATCCATCAGATTCCCGCGACCTTCACCAGTTCAACGGTAAACTTTGTAGGAGGCCTTCTAACACTTTGTTTTCCACTTCAGAACCTTTCAGCCTCATCAACCTTATCTTCTGCGAGCAATGTGCCTTGCCCCTTAAAAGCTCCTGTGCATATCTTCATTCCTGATTCTATCACGCTAGGAAACTCCAAGGAGCGCTCTTTTCATTGCTCTTTTTTCAAGTCTACCGCATGTCAAACGAGAAATGGGCAAAATAGATCTGCGAGATTGTTAGAAAGAGTTAGAGAGTTGCACCAGCAGCACAGATAGGTTTCAGAGCGAAAGAAGTGATTTGATGATCGATTACTTAATTCAGAAAAAAGCACTTTACCTACTTGCTTAAAATTGACTGTTATTCTAACTTGACTTTTGTTTTAGCTGCGCACGGTTATAACCAGTGCCATCTTTGAAAAGTGTTTAGTTTTTGATACAGAATACTGTAATTTTGTTTTCAATCCACATGGTTTACATTTGTTGACACTTGAAATTCAAAACTACTCCAATTTCACATCAGAATATCAATTATAAATCAATTTATAAATAATTATTACAGCCATTGAACTTCAGTCGAAAAAAATCCCGCCAATACGAGTATATCTAACCTCGACCTCAATTGGATGGACTGACGCATAGTTTACTTCACCGAATTTTTCAAGGTGAAATAGTTACATACTTATAAATATTGCTTTATATAATAGGCGAAAACAAATATTATACAAAAAAACATGTCAAAAAATGATCTCAACAATCACCTCTAATATCTTCATAGGTCTATTTTACCTTGTTCAGAAAGTTCTATATTTCTTGTTATCTCGTTTTAAACTGGGAAACTGAGGTAAACATTACAGGTAGGAGGGTAGGTACTTCAACTTGAACTCATAGCCATGTTCTCTAAATGATTGCAAAGTGTTTCCATCAGTTTGAATTTATCAATAAAAAACCGTACAAAATGATTGTTTGCGTTTTAAACTGACGCACAGGCGAAAATACTGAGATTAGGAGCGTGAAATTTAGAGTACATCCCCTAAAGGGATGAACCTGGATTCTTTATATGAAGAAACCTACTTACAATCGAACGGAACCGCTAGGAGCAGCTAGTATAGTAATACATATTTATTCCGGAAATAAATCTTAATAATAGAGAATGAGTTACAATTAGAGTGCGGCCGAATCCGGTTTCATTTTCAGCTTAAAAAACTGGTTTTGGAAACACGTGCCAAGTTGATGAAGAGAGTTTCAAAGCCCTGCTCTATAGGTAATCAGTTCGGTACCGCACCGAGTGGACCCAACATGCTGCTGAGTGTTGCTGTGCCCACGACGCTCTACATTTCGCGTCGACATCACTCTACGAAGATTGAGGAAGACTTGGAGGACTTAACTCTCATATAGAGAGAGAAGACCAACTAGACTCAGAGGTACGAAAGGTTGGAATCATGCCATGATATAAAGTCGCTCGTGATACGAGTGTCACCCCACCATCTACAGACCTTCTTGAGAGTGGAGTTTTGACCTTTCCGAAGACAGTTACGCAATACCTTAATTGTGTTGTTAGTTACTTATTTTCAGGACTTAGTTGCCTGTCAATAAATAATAAATATTACATACTTATAATTGTATAGTTATAGATATTCCGTGTCTGGATATCTTGGTGGTGTCTTAAAATAAAAAGATTGGTTTTCAAAGTTCAAACTAGGTACCCATATTATTGGATATCTCTCTTTGCCAGAACACTCGTCATTTAGCAGTTACATCACGCCACAGTCGCAGGCAATAACACGACGCGACTGCGATCAATTTGTCGTCAGCCCGCTAGACAAATAGTCGCACGTTCATAATCGCCCTTGACAATGTGACAGGCCTTAGGGAAAATCGAGGCCGAATTCGTTGGTTTTAAATGGATGAATGATTTAATTATGTGCTGAATTTAATTTTATATTTTTTATGTTTACTCACATAGTCTGCACATATCTGTGTGTGCTTTTCTAAATGCGTAATATCAAAGAGTAATAAAAAACCGCGGAGTACGTCATATATTACAGTTAGATATGTAAGGCCGCCCTATTCATATAGGTGCTAAGCTAGGCCAAGCTACCATTTTATAGCAGGGGCATATATTGGCAGCATTAAGTTTTTTTTGTTTTTGACGTGAAAACATCTTTTCACTCGGGATAAGTACTTTATAATAAAGCCATTTAATCCCAAAGGATCATGGCGTAGTCCCGAACAAAATTTTGCTGATAAGTAGATATATCTTTTTAGCGTCAACTGATAAAAATATACAAAAGTGTATAGAATAGATTAAATTTCTAAACAATTATTTCTCAGACATTACTATTTTTTTTTATTATTATTCCATTCATTTATTATTATATACATATTTATCATATTTTTAAATATTTCTTCAAAAAATAACATTTAAAAATAGTAGCCCACCGGCATCGGGAACAGGGTCCAAGCTGCCGGCGGTCAGGGCTCCTGAGAGAGGAACCTCCGGACAATACGCGCCGTGTCTAGGAAAATTATTATTATTATTGATAGGCTTGCGTTTGACCACCATCTCACCTGATGGTAAGCGATGATGTGGATATACCTATTATAGATTACTTAATAGAATCCGTATATTGAAGATATTTCAGTTTAAAGTTGATGAGATTATGTATAATATATTATGTCAATAATACTTTTACCTACGTACCTACTTATGAATTTTATGTTATTTTACTTGACCAACATTTACATTAGTAGCAACATTAAAATTTCAATTTACTTAAAAGTCATGAAGTGACGTGAGCAAAAAAAAACTAAGCCATTATTAACCATCATAAAAAATCTAGTCAATAAATTTCAAATTATGACGATTTTTTTGCAATCGGCTGGACATTAGTTTCATTTGATAAAAAATAAAATAATGATTCCGTTGGTATACATCACTAATTTCCTCGCCGTATTTCTTTACAAAAATTAAAATTAAATGAAGGAAAATTCCTTAATAATCTCCTAGCGGAAGACAGCATCCGGTAAAGAGCAAGTATAAAGTAGAAAAGGCAAAGATAAGGTACAAAGCGATAAATAAATTGGCAGAACATAGATTATAAAAAATTATGCGTTCAGTTTTTAGGAAATCTATCCAAGAAATGATCAAACTCAAAATCGAGAGAAAGGGAGAGAGTAGGAAAGAGCGGAGGCTGCGGAACGCTAACGCTAACACTTGAATTATCGACAAAAAAAAATCCTTTGACTTCGACGTCACTTCGTGTGTGTAAGCGAATGCGCGTGCCTTCTGAAAATAGCAAATTCATTACCAATATCGCTTCATATTATTAATGAATTAACTCAGAAATGAAAAAAATATTACAACCGAAGAAAGTTTGCACTATAATTGTTAGTCCAGAGATAGTCATAAAAACAGAATCTACCGTAGTATCGGAAGCAAATATACTACATAAAAAAATGTTGGAGCAAAATTTTTCACAAAATCATAATATTCGTAAAAACCATCCTATGGAATGCAATGTCAAGTTAATTCGATAGCTACATGAGGGACCGAAACGAACTAAGCTCATTTCAGACTACGCTATAATATTTATAATAGCTTATAGTTTAAAGTTCATAGCACAACAATATCGCTCACTGTACATTTATTTAATTTTGCCAATAATATGTATCTAGTATAGCAAAGTGTGAACGTGTTCTAAATAAATGTATGGTTAGCGATATTGTTGTGCTATGAACTATAAGCTATAATGCTATTAAATTATAGCGTAGTCTGAAATGAGCTTTCTCAACCATCATTATCATATTTTTACTGCCTCTACTAAAACATCAAAATATTAAAAATCAAACAATGCGTTAAACTTTTCTACCCAAAGCTGAGACCATACCATAAGACCTCACTGCAGTATAAATAAAATGCTTAATCACAACTGCCAACTCAAATATGACCTTTAAACAACGTGGCAAAAATCGTGAAGCGCGCAGAACGCAATAAAGCCGTGGCTTGGGGCGATGAATAAATATCGGATCGTTTGCAAACAGCCCAACGTACGCCTGGCCCGGGCAGACTGTAAATCTGTCGTAGGAAAACGTGGCCACGTGCCTCCCACACGCCGCACAGTGGCACAAGAGCGGAAATAATTCAAATTTTCAAAGTAAATACTACACTTGTAATATGTCACGTAGCACATAATAGACACCCTAATAAACAGAATGTGATAAAAGTTGTATAAAAAATAATTTATTTTCAGACATTTAATAAACTATCAAAGATGACCGAGTAAGAACGTACAAAGTTATAACGAAAACATCGCATGTTTCAAGGACTGATAAAATTATAATTATAAGTAATAACTTTACAATTCAATTTTTTTCTTTTTTTTTTGGGCGACACAATATGAAGTTAATAAATACCTAGTTACCATAAAAATATTTACAATATTTTGATTGTAGTGTAATTTTTTATGGAACTGCCTTTTTTAATCCATTTCGCATTGTTAAAAGGGTCATAACTGATTTCCGCCCGTGACCGCAGCTTTGTCACATGCTTCTAATAATGCGTTGATTACTTAGAATTGGTATTATGTACATTTCAGCTGCAACTAACGGCAACTCTGGCTCTATAGTTATATTAACTAATGAGATTACTTTTCTGAAAAAAATTACACTTAACGTAAATGAGCTTAATGAGAATATTTTAGTAATTATTATCGTGAATAACTAATAATAACTAATATAAGGGGTACCACATCAGTCTTTATTTAGTAGAGTATCTATCTGTTTGAAAAAGTAACACCATTTAGTAGTGATGGCCGCTTTTAATATTTCCTATTCTGAAATGGCTAATTACTGTATATAAGAGTGATAGTGAAGTGCATAAGTGCTTAGCATAAATCCTGATTTTAGCAGAAAAAATAATAATATTTTCCGCGCTCCCATATAAAGTGAACCACTGTGCGCCGCGCGCCCCTGCTCAAACATTGAATGTTTCTTCTCCATTTTGTTACCCTGTGGATTAGGAGTAGGACACTGTTTAACTTGACGAGGCAAAAACCTTTTATAAGAGACTACTGCTGATATTTTCGGCTTAATGAACGTAAGAATTAGTAAGAAAGTATTTATTCAGAATTGTACACACAGCAGTAAAAATAGCAGCATTACAAAAGGAAAAAAACAAAGAAAATATAAAAAATAAACCAATAAACATAATATAAATTAAAATACAATAGGATTTGCTGATCAACCGTCGTGTGTAAACCGTTCATGAAAATATTTTAAATGTATCAAGTTTTCTAAAATATAATTACGTTTTGGTAAAAGGCTTTATGCCAGCAGTGTTTTTAAAATTCAAATTAAAACGTAACATAATTATCAAACTGAACTAAAAACATCCCCTTAAAATAAAACTATAATTACAGTAAATTAAAAATAATAATAATAATAAAACCCTACGCTAATTACAACTAACTAAAATCAAACTAAAATATGGAGCCAAAAAACTCTTCCACATCGCTGTCGACTGGTAATGTGCCCAAAAGGCTGGCGGCATTGCCACGCTTTATGGCAATGCTTATCCTCTGTCCAAGGTAAAAGCCAGCCCTTGGGTCACGCGAAGTGTCAACTAGACTGTCGAAACGACAGATCTTTAAACAAATTGTGAACACGATTTCGGAAAAAAATACAGACATTGCCGGTCATTTACAACTTTGTTTTCCATCAATCTTGAATATTAGGTATACTAGCTGTACCACGCGTTTCACGCGCGTGTGCTGTGTAGTCCGGCCGCGCCCGCGCGCGCCCCCGCACCTCACGTACGTTTGGAACCGCGCGGCCATCCGCTTTACGCAGTTTCAGCCCTCAGCTACTACTCCGCTCCCGTGGGCTATTGCGTAATGTCATGTAGCATACCTGGCCTCTTGGTCTAGTGTACATTTTTTAAATCATGATATCTCTCGAATGGAACGTCCAAATTGAATTATTAAAAAAGTGATATACACAGGCACTGAACCAGACTTAAATATTAAATAATTTACTTTGTTAACTAATTATACAAAGGTACAAAAAACGGTATTTACAAGGGGCGGTGATTACATTCAGTTCTTAAATTAAAAAAAAGGAACTATAATAAATTAGATATAAGACCGACCCCAAATAAGATGGGACAAGGGCAGGAAGAAGAAGAATAAGTTAGATATGTGGTGTCACGACATTTTTTGTAGATAATGATGTTTTCTGCAAAATCGTAGTATATTATTTTGTTCTATCATCAATTGTTTTCACAACGCAAGCGATTTAAGAAAATAGGTCATTTATTTGCACCAAAGAGATTTAAAGAGATACAATAGAGCGGCTATCAGGAGAAATGTCTTAGAAAATCTGTCATCCTATCTCTCAGTGACGCCATCTAGCTTTGAATAGCAATCACGCGAATTAAATTTGTCAGAATTTGTATAAATTTAACTATTGCTCGGTAGGTGGCCAGGAGCTTTACCATGATATGTTAAAATGTCAGTAGTACGAACGAAAAAGGATCTAACAGTTCGGTTTAGGTCGTAAAATAGATCACGTTATGAGCTCGTGGTAGAAGCTCCAGTGTGTGCCAGTGGCGTAGCTTGGGGAGGGGAGGGCGGTGGGGGCCATGGCCCAAGGCGGCATACGAAAGGAGGCGACAGAAAGCTTTTATTAATCCAAGTTCGTTCTCTGACGTTACAATGCCGGACCAAGCTCAACCATGACTTGGCACTGAGTGTGTTCACGCTGACGCGATTAAACACGTGCATACCGACCTTGGGCCAACACTCGTATGCGCAAGGCAAGTGACGTGACTCTTAAGGTATTGTGGAGGTCTCAGTTTGACCACATTGGCCGAATAGGGAACAAACCCCGTACCAACGGGGTTTGTTCCCTATTCGTAAAGCGTTTTGGTCCCTGGCAAACTCGAGTAAATCGAACTTCTGCTGACCCTCACCTCTGCCACTGCTGAAACCCGACGGGTCCCTGGCTCACACCGCTGAGGAGAAAGCAAACTTAATTGCATCTCTTATTGCGGAATCTTCGCGTCTGAATGGTGGTGGTGACGCACCGCCCCCTGTTTCTCCTGATGGGTACGTGACGAGTATGTCAGATATTCGTATCCATCAGAAAGACGTACGTAAGAATAAAGCTAGTGGCCCCAACGGGATACCTGCAGTCGTTCTTAATACTGGTGTTCTTAAACATAATAAACAACAAAAGGCGGCGTATTTCTGGTGGAGCCCAAGCGGCGAAAACCCACGCTACGCCACTGGTGTGTGCTAAGTAAGGTGAAACTTTTCAGCAATAGAATGGCGCTATCATAAAATCAGCAAATGTTCTAGAACTATTTATGGAAATTGTTGAATTTTAATTAATTACTGCGTAAATACCAAGAATATTTACGAAAATAAACCGAAGTTAGGTCCAATAATTTTACCATAACAAGATTTGCAATAGAGTAATGCGCAACTCAGCACATTTTCTCAGAAAATGATTTTCTTTTAGTGCCTAAAGCGGATACAAACACGACTTGACGTTTAGGGGTGTCATACTAGACTGAGCGACTTGTTACTACCAAGTAACAAGTATCGGTTTGGACTTTTGTTCGCTATGTCCTGTCTATTGGTAGTATATATATAATGTCTTTGATTTGCACGTTGGTTTAGCTTATTTGAGTTTATTTAATAAAAATAAAAATAAAAATCTTTCCTCTTTATAATGTTACTTTAGTATAGATAGGTAGGCTGAGGCACAACACTTTTAATCACTTTAATATAAGTAATAATGATGATTATTTATTTTGAAAACTATTAAAAACACAGACAACACATTCTCCTGACACATGACATAAACGTCAAGATGGCGGCGAACAATTAGTTTCCAATTTTTGCCACGCGCCAACTTAACTTCCGCGCTCTCTGTAAAAAGGTTTTACACCACTGACCTCTTAGACGTCAGTTTTTACTTTTATGTCTTTGGTTGTGAAGCCATAAAGAAGGAAAACAATAAAAAACAAAAAAACTCTGACAAGTATAATATGACATACAGTTTTGGAAATATTTTTTAGCGATAATCATTTTTTACACAAATAAAAATTATAAAAAAAAATGGCAGTATCTAAGTAAAATAAATTACCAGTCCCTATTCTGAAAAAATGGCTACCGCGTAAGTAGAATTATTCGTTTTTAAGGATAAGATAAAATTACAACATAAGATGTCATTTAAAAAGATGTTACTAAGATTTGACTCTAAGAGCCTCCGCACGTTTGGCCACCAGTCGCCGCTACTAAACGAGACCACCAGTGGTTCAGTCAGACCACAACACGCCGCCACTAGTGGTAGCCACTGGTGGCTGGATGCGGCTTTCAGTGGTTGCCACTTGCGGCAGTTGTTCAAGTGGTATTCGACAGAGGCATTTGTCAAAAATTAACGCACTCTTGATTTCGTTATTGTTGCTTATTATACTAAAACGTAGAAAATTACGCAGAATTCTGAACCAGCGACGTCCAATTCAACGGCATTCATTATCGAACGGTAAAACGCGGCCACAAGTAGCGAACGCGTTCGACTCCCGCAGCTTGTGGCTCGGACGCGGCAACTCAAACGCTCTGTGTGCGCTGATGCTATACAAAATGTATGGAGAAACGCGTCCGCAACTTGTGGTGGCTACTAGTCATTCTAATGTGGTCGACACTAGTGGCTCAATGTGCGGGGGCTCTATGATTTGTCTCGCACTGTGACAGACAGGCCGCCCAGCAGTCCGGCTGGCTTCGACAATGGCGGCCATATCTACAATGTTTTTAATAACTCGTCTGTTAAACAGAGCGTGTTCAGAATAGAGATCTGCGTTTAGGAACACTAATCACTGATGACATTCATATAATCTCACTGTGTGATACTGCTACAGTTCGGGTCTCGCAATATGTACCTGACATTTTGGCAGACCCAGATGTTGTTTTGATGTTCACTAAGTAATTAAATATAAACTGCACTACCTACGTCTTTGCTCTCTGACAGCTGTCCCACGGTCAGTTCCTCAAGTCAGTAAAAGCCCACGGATCACATAACCATAGATGACACCAAATATACCCCTTACAGCCAATACTAATAGTTTGTATCGTTAGAATGTTTAATAAAGACATTTTATTATATTATTATACTGGCATTTGACCGAAGCTTCGCATTTTATTATATACTAGCTTTTGCTCGAGGCTTCGCTCACAAATAAAGCAGTACTTTCTGAGATTACCTCCTGCAAATTCTAGTCTGAAAAATGAAATGACGCTATTACTTAGTCATAATCATAGCTCCATTTCCCTCTGGAACATGACAAATCATTAAGACATCATGGTATGGGGCCAGTTATTTGAACTCGTTATTTTCAATTGCCCCTTCATGGATTGAAGCCTTTCAAGTTCTACCAACGTATTAAGTTAGTTGCATGTGTACAGATGTTACGCTGAAAACCAGCGCTGTGGACTCGTCGCATTTTGCGTGTGGACACAGCATTATGCTGAGCGTACGGCCGTTTTGTTCGGAAGTGGCGCATAATTTTTTATTATTTTTTTGTTATGTATTCATGTAAAATTTATAAAATAAAAAATATAAAAATGAACATTATAAATGTAATGTAATTTGTCTCTGCATCACCCAAAGGTTGACTGGTAGAGAATGCCTTAAGGCATTAAGTCCGCCTTTGTACTCTTTTGTGCATGAAGTATAAAAAAATAAAAAAAATAATACGTTAGTCTCGGGCAAATAAAATTATTTTCTTTCTGATTTTCAGATGTTGCCAATGTCAGGGCTCCCACTCTGCCACCAGCGCAGGTGGTAGAGTCAATCACCCCCTGATATGCCTAGTGCCCCGCGATGACCCGCGTGCAGCCAAGCAGTTTGGCAGCGGCGGCAAGCCACGACCGGCCTCGGCATCGGCTGGAGGAGCCCAGAGTGACTTCCAACTTTTGGATGAAGACTACATTAAAGCGCACTTCAATCTGCCGAAAAGAGCCTTGTATCTTGATCCGTTTAGGTATGAATATGTTTTTATATAACTTATTTTAAATCTCGTGTATTAATTTATTGTAGGTAATTAGGAGGAACCTATCCTATAATATTTGAGACCATGCAAATCGCCCGAATCTAACGCACGCAGAACTTATTGACGCAATACAACTGCTTTTGTGCTCTTACACTGTAAGGCCTCATTTACGGAGACGCGGGGCGTCGCGCGTTGCGTTGAGTGGCGCGGCCCGCACTGAATTCAAATATATGGCGTTGTATGAGTGCGTTTACGGAGAAGCGATTTTAGACGCGTTTGTTTGAATTAGGGCGTTTTTTGCGGCCGAGCCCGCGGATGGCACCGACGCGTCCCACGCGGCGTTTATCGCGGCGGCGCACGCAGCGGCAATTCTCGATGAAGCTATGTCCGAGGCGGAAACTTCTGTCAGTCTTATTTAGAAATCGCGCAACACAGACGTAGTCACCGTCGCAATGGAGTATGATATGATCGCCGCGATGCCCGCCGCGTGCTTCGCTACACGCTAGAGGATTCACCGCGGGCGCCGCGGCGGGCACCGCCACGCTTCCCGTCTCGCTTCTCTATGAACATGGTCGTATATTGCTATAAGTTTGTGTTTACGCGTGCGATGATGCGTGCCGCTTCACGCGCCGCCCCACCGTAAACAGAAAAAAACGTCCGACGCGCCGCGAGACGCCACGCCACACGCGACGCGAGAGGCCCCGCGTCTCCGTAAATGAGGCCTAACTGTTTGAAAATGTATTGTACCCACCATAATTACCGCTTCAAAAACGTATGTAAATACATTCGTACTCACTACTAGGTAGGTTTTCTAGCAGCCCGATCAGAGTCGGACCCAATATCAGATATTTCAGGCCGCCCAGAGGACACGGTAGAGTATATGATAAAGATGTGCCCTGCTTGACCACCACCGTGACCTCGTGGGGACGATCGGCAGCAATGATCTCTCGCGCCGGACCTTCGTACAAACCATGTTTCGAAGCGAGTGGCAGCTGCGGTCGCTTCCTTCTGCGAAGCAGTTATGCTAGTAAAGGAGGCCGCACGCGTGAGGCAACGATCCTCACGCCACAGCCGTCGCCGGGATTCCGATCCCGTTTTCCGGCCATCGTACGTGCGGCATGGCTTGGGGACGGCGAGCAATGGGAAGCTCGCCATCAGACCGTCCGGTCCCGGGCGGTAGGTGGCTACGCCCTGTCCCCTTAGCCAAGTTACAACCGTTTCGTTTTGTTTCGACACTTGGGGGAGACCTATGTCCAACAGTGGACGTTTTTCAGTTGAAATGATGATGATGATTATGATCAAGAAACTGAAAGAAAGGTGCTTCTATTAGCAATATTCTCACAAGTGAGTTTCGACATGGGGTGCACCGCGTGCAAGTAAGTTTTTTATTTAGGGGCTGATTTCTTGTGACTTTCCCTCTAGTATTTATTTCAAAATTAATTACATACTTACCTACAAAGGATTTCATCAAAACAGTTATGCACCTACTAGGCATTTATAGGATACAGTTACTTTATTGTTTATGACTTATATTTACCATTTATCTTCTAATAACCAACCGAATCATAAATCAACCTACATAATTTTTCCTCAGGCGTCCCTTGATCACGTTTCCTATGACACAGGAAAATTCGAAACACTTCAACTTAGCTCGCAAGTATAAGGTCAACCAACAAATTCTAGACGGATTCTTGGATCAAACCGAAGCTTTGACTGCACCTAGTGTATTTGTAAGTATTCGGTTTACACTGGACTACTAATGCCATCTAGCGGTGAAATACCAAAGCTTTACTAGAACTACGTTAGTCGCAAACGCTGGGCCAAGCTTTTGAACACTATATGTGATGTTTTGGTTTTGCGTGGATAGATGTCGCAAATATCAATCACGGTATGTGCTTTTTTCTTAGGATTCATGTTTTTTTTTTTTCCATTTTAAATTCAATTTTCGATTTCCAATGACTTTTTCAAAATAATGCTTCATATGAGTTTTATTTCCTGATAATTACGAACACAACAGACTACGACCGAAACCGAAACTGCACTAGGAGCTCACGCTGTGTTCGATCATGCATGTTCAGCGCATTAAATTCTTTCCAAGCGAGTGCAACGAAGACATTTTGCCGTGTCCACGTGCCTAATCATGTCATGCATGACTGGCTTGCATTTTACCTACTCCCAAACTAAAATCGAGTGCAGTAAAATTCATGATAGTCAACGAATATAAATACCTTACCAAAATGCATAAAAAAAATAAGGACTGACTGATTAAAACGTTTTCTTAATTTTTCCCTCAAAACATGATCCTTGTAAGGAAGTTTCGATTTCGGCCGAAACAGACTGTTGCTGAATTCGGTTTCGATTTCAATTGAAAAATCGGTTTCTGTCGGGCAATAAATGCGTGTTTAATAGATAACTAATAAAGAATGACAAAATATTCAAGTCCCCCCTACTTATAAGGTAGGTATAGACAACATTTTTGTATATAAATGTACAAAACTAATCATTTTACATTTCACACACATTTATTACCTGCTACCTACCTACCTACTACCGGTAATTTTATAAAATAAAGTCGAGTATCTTTTTTTATTACCTTACAGCCATACGCCTCATCTCAAACAAAGTCAGATGAAAAAGCTGATGACAATGAAGAAATTATCTATATACTCCAACTACCGGATTGGGAATACAGCTGTCCAGTCCATAAGCAGACGGTCAGGACCCCAAGGTTTGTAGATACTATTTTAATATTTAATTATTGTTGGTACCTATAACTTCCAAATCTGCTTTCAAAACGGTGAAGGAAAACATTGCGAGGAAACTGCCATGTCAATGAATCAAAAATTCGAAGACATGTGACATTCATCAACCCGCCTGGGCTCGCGTGGTGGATTACGGCCCATTTCTTCTCCTAGAGAGGAGGCCTGAGTCCCAGCAGTGGGAACATTAAAAAGGCTGATGATGGTGGTGGTGGTGTATTGATACCTTCCAAAGAGCATCGTGTTGCCCAGTAACTGTGTGGAGGTCTATAGGAAATCGCTCGCATGTTAATTAATGGTGTTCAGCCACATCCAGTTAGACTGGCAACCGACCCCAAACTAGTTGAAAAAAAAGGCTAGGAAGATGATGATTATTTTAATCTTGAATGAAATGATAAATGAGTGGAATTCCCTGCCGGAGTCAGTGTTTCCTGATAGCTATAACCTAAGGAAATCCTATAAGCTAAGGAAGTCAACGCACATAAAACGCGTACTTGCGGGAGTGCAGATTTGTCTGCACTCACGCGCGTAGTTGCGTTTTGTAAATTCACGCAGGCACGCGCTCATTTCGTACCAAATCACGCACGGCACTACGAGACTCAGTGTGCCATATCTTTCGTGTCGCCCCGCACTCACGCGCGTGTGTGCATGTTTCTCCGCTTGTAGACGCGATCTGCATGAACGTGCGTGGATGCATTTTCGGTGTATTTGACTGTGCGTGTTTTTAAAAACAAACGAAAATACTTACAAGCAACGCTAAAACACGCCTTCACGCGCTAGGTACGCTGCGTGGTGTGTGCAGTGTGATAATCGCCTAAGAGCGCCCAACACGATACCTACTTCATAAACAACTGCTCATCGTAATCGTAATTTCCATAGATATACTCAAAAGTATACTATCAAAAGAAAAAAATATCGAGAAGGTCATCACATCTACAATCTATTCAAAGCTATGAAATGATATGATTAAATTTAGACATCAAGGCTATCAAGCCTAAGACACACTACTACAATTTACTTATTTATTAACACTTATAACAGGTTACAGTTTCATTCGGTAACATTATTGTATCTGTTACATTTAAAAGTGTTTTTCTGTTATAACTGTTTTAAAAAACAGTGTTAAAACACATTATTACGGTTACAGTTTGAGTCCCTGGTGCCGACACAAAAAAACGTTTGAAGCGGCTTCAAGCTTCTGTGGACACAAGGTGTCGTCGCGCGCTTCAGTTGTTTTTTGCGGCCACTTCTAGCTTTTTTTGTGGCCGCTTCTAGCGTTTTTTTGAGACCCGTGTGCGGGGACATTTAGCCCCAACATTTTACAATGAATTGCCGAGAAGCGGGACAGTTTGTCCCCTAGTGTATCTGAGGCTTTAAAAGTGCATTTTCTAATTTAATTATCTTAATTTGCCTTTTTTATAGATTTATTTGGCATTCTTGCAAGAAAGGAAAGACGAAAGAGAGCGGCGAACTAAAACGTGGAGGTGGACCTATGAATAAGCCAAAACCTTGGCTTTTGAGCAGGCACACGGACTTCGATTTACTTTCCCAGTGGTAGCGAACAACGTAATGGAACATAACAAGAACAATTGTTAAAGCAGTTTAAAAATGCAATAAAAACAGCATTATTATGATAACCGTTTTTTTTTTTAACAGTATCATGCTTACTCTTTTTTCTCAATATAGGTACTTATAAGGACTTTTGTCTGCGGAGGGCGGGTCAAAATCCCTGAAGCATGAATAAAATGTTCGCCGGAAATTTGCCATGGACTCAATGCAAACGGTGTGCATCAATCGTTTGTTGCTCGCAAATATTTTCAGATTACATTTGTATTGTTATTTACACGAAGTTTAAGAAAAAGAGATGACATTTTAAATGAGAATATTAGGTCCATTCCTTTATTTCGGCTCCATTAATGAATGGACATTTTCATGCAATCTCAACGCTGACTAAAGTAGGCTGTGTCACGGTCCGTGGTGTGGTGCTGCGTCTATTAGTGAGGACCTCCCAAAATTTTTGTGTAATCGATGTCCTCTCGTGTCCTCGGTTTTTCGGCAACGTCGTCTTAGCCGAGGCCCTTGGGCATATAAGAATTTAAGGGCCAAGCGCCCGAAAAGTGCCATAAAACAGTGATTTTCTGAGGCCTACTCCTCCGTAACGGCTAGGTCAATTGGTTTGAAAAAAATATATGTTTATTATAGATTCATGAACAATAATATCAACATTTAATTTTTACGTGCAATTAATACTTTTGTAAAAAAAAAAATATTTAGCAATTACGCAACTTTTCGCAACTTTTCCCTACTCCTTCGAAACGGCTTGGACCTTTAGAAACATTTTTACACAAAAAAATTGGTGGTTAAATATTCTTCAAAGTGAACATTGCCTATTTAAATCGATCAATATCTCGCAGAGATAATGGATTTAAAGAGCTTTCCGGGCGCTGCTGGCCGCAAATAAATGCACAGATTTGCGCACTGCCGCCTAGGCGAGTGCGAGAGTTGCGTTCACATAATTTCGGCCAGATGGTTTTTTTTTTTTTTTTTTTTCGATGTGAAAAATCATCTTATGACAACCCTCGCTCTTGGGCGGAGCGGGAGATAGTGTCAGACTCTTACTGACTAAAAAACCCATCCCGTTCCTTCAAGCCTTCATACCGGGGCTTGAGCGCCCTTTCGGATAACCCTGGCCCCAGTAGGCTTCGACCCGGCTGGGCCCCTGCTGTTGCTGACAACTCCTTGAGGCGCGCGGGAACAGCGCGCGCCGTCGACGACTTGGGCTTGGTCCGGACAGTTACCGGACGGCCGGACAGCGAGCTACCCATTGCTCTTCGGCCAGATGGTTCAAGGGACTATACGCCTTAAGGCCGTATAACATGAGGGGCATCCATGGGTCACAGTCACAAGTTATTCTAGTGATCTGTTGCCACGTCGTCTATCCTGAGTTGATTTGAAGCGGTATGTTTCGGTCCACGGATAAACGGCAAGAAATACCGAGGGTCGGAGCAAATCAGTATGGGCCATAGGCGTTCAGTTGGCAGCTAAGGGCACAGGACTGGAGAGATCGCCGTGATCCAAAGACATTAAACATATACTACCAATAGACAGGACATAGCGAACAAAAGTCCAAACCGATACTTGTTACTTGGTAGTAACAAGTCGCTCAGTCTAGTATGACACCCCTAAACGTCAAGTCGTGTTTGTATCCGCTTTAGGCACTAAAAGAAAATCATTTTCTGAGAAAATGTGCTGAGTTGCGCATTACGCTATTGCAAATTTTGTTATGGTAAAATTATTGGACCTAACTTCGGTTTATATTCGTAAATATTCTTGGTATTTACGCAGTAATTAATTAAAATTCAACAATTTCCATGAATAGTTCTAGAACATTTGCTGAATTTATGATAGCGCCATCTATTGCTGAAAAGTTTAACGTTACCTAGCACACACCAGTGGCGTAGCGTGGGTTTTCGCCGCTTGGGGTCGACCAGAAATACGCCGCCCTTTGTTGTTTATTATGTTTAAGAACACCAGTATTAAGAACGACTGCAGGTATCCCGTCGGGGCCACTAGCTTTATTCTTACGTACGTCTTTCTGATGGATACGAATATCTGACATACTCGTCACGTACCCATCAGGAGAAACAGGGGGCGGTGCGTCAACGGAATTCAGACGCAAAGATTCCGCAATATGAGAGGCAATTAAGTTTGCTTTCTCTCAGCGGTGTGAGCTAGGGACCCGTCGGGTTTCAGCCGTGGTGGAGGTGAGGGACGGCAGAAGTTCGATTCACTCGAGTTTGTCAGGGACCAAAACGCTTTACTACCAACGGGGTTTGTTCCCTATTCGGCCAATGTGGTCAAACTGAGACCTCCACAACACCTTAAGATTCACGTCACTTGCCTTGCGCATACGAGTGTTGGCCCAAGGTCAGTATGCGCGTGTTTAATCGCGTCAGCGTGAACACACTCAGTGCCAAGTCATGGTTGAGCTTGGTCCGACATTGTTACGTCAGAGAATGAACTTGGATTAATAAAAAGCAATATACCTGCTGCAGCACGCAGGGTAGACTTAACATCGACATCAAAATTTGAAATTTCGAATATCTAAGTTTTTTTTTCCAAATAAATAAACTGGCGCTTTCTGCCGTCTCCTTTCGTATGCCGCCTAGGGCCATGGCCCCCACCGCCCTTCCCTCCCCAAGCTACGCCACTGGCACACACTGAAGCTTCTACCACGAGCTCATAACGTGATAAATTGGCGCTTTCTGCCGTCTCCTTTCGTATGCCGCCTAGGGCCATGGCCCCCACCGCCCTTCCCTCCCCAAGCTACGCCACTGGCACACACTGAAGCTTCTACCACGAGCTCATAACGTGATCTATTTTACGACCTAAACCGAACAGTTAGATCCTTTTTCGTTCGTACTACTGACATTTTAACATATCGTGGTAAGCTCCTGGCCACCTACCGAGCAATAGTTAAATTTATACAAACTTTGACAAATTTAATTCGCGTGATTGCTATTCAAAGCTAGATGGCGTCACTGAGAGATAGGATGACAGTTTTTCTAAGACATTTCTCCTGATAGCCGCTCTATTGTATCTCTTTAAATCTCTTTGCCGTGATCGTAGAATACTTTGTTTCTGCTCTAGACCCCTGTGGCATTCTCAGCAACCAACACAATGTCATCGGTAAACAGCATGCCCTCGGGGATCCTAATTCCTGAATGTCCGTTTGATATCGTCAGGTAGAGGTTAAGGCTGCGACACCGAGGATCGGCCCCTTAATGTAAGCCGACAGTCACATTGAAGCTGCCCAATGATGCCCAGTTCAGATTGGACTCGTGTACTGCAGCGGCTGTACCTACATATCATACTTCCCAGATAGGAACAGATTGGTCTTATTGAAATCTAACTATGACGACGGGATTAGGAATTAGGGGAACTCCTCAAATATTATAAATGCGATATAATTCAGGTCAGGGTTCTTCTCTATTCCAAAATTCACAATTCCTAAAAGGATGAAACCGGGTGGATGAAACGGAGGTCCAAAGTTTGTATGGAGAAAGTAGAAACTACTACTTTACCTACGCTCTAATTATACGTTCCACTAGTATCGCTCTACGTGCAATTTTCCTGTTGGGGTAACGTACGCTAGTCTTATTAGTTTCCGCTGTGCGTTGATATGTTAGTCAGTCAATTTCTCAAAAATAATAAAGAGGGTTCTCAGGAAAATTCGCTCCACCAGTTGGTGCCACTAAGCCAAGAAATCTACCAAGGATCTTGTATACCCTACGGGCTAAGGGCTATATTTCACAGGGACACCATGCGTGGATGCGTGATCAGGCGCCGCTAGCAACAAAATGTATACAGCTCTATAGAGTTACTCACCTCCTGGTGTCTGTTTGGCAGCGGCGCGACCAGTTCGGATGCCAGCAGAATGTTACTGGTCACTCCGCCACGCTGGTCGTCTACTATAGAGCTATATGAAGTCTCACTCACTCGGCAGCCAGTCCAGCTGCCACGGTGGCGCGACTGCTCGAGCCGGGGTTCCGGTGAAACATAGCCCTTATGAAAGCATAAAAGGTTCTTGCTTCTGACCTTTTGAAAACGTATACTTACTACTTACAGCTTGCGTTTTAACAGGTGCCAGGAAAATTAAGTGCTGCCACCGGAATTGTTTATAATCAGGAAATTATTTAGGTACTTTTGGAAAAATTGCTCATTTTAGGAAACCCTCTTCACGTAAACCTCACGCAGTGGAGTAAGTAAAACAGAAGAAAAATATATTATATCAACGAAGCAGTATGGGAGCAGTGGGGGCCAAGTGGTAACTCTCCAGACTTATTAGTTGTAGGTCGTGAGTCCAAACCCAGCCAGGCGCATTAATTTGTGTAATTTGTGTGATGCCTTGTGGCATTAAGTCCGCCTATGTACCACTATTGTACATGAAGTTTAAATGAATAAATAAATAAATAATTTATTTTATCACCACTACTCTCAAAACGGTGAAAGAAAACATCGTGAGGAAACCGGCATGTCTTAGAACGGAAAGTTCGAAAACGTGACATTCAAAAACCCGCACTGGACCCGCGTGGTGGATTACGGTCCATTCCCTCTCCTAGAGAGGAGGCCTGAGTCCCAGCAGTGGGAACATAAAAATTCCGAGTTGATTATGCTATTAATATGCTATCAATGAAGGTTTTACTGTTTTACTGTTTAATAGAAAAAAAAGGTTTTTTTAAGATAGGTACTGTCCATCAGACAATGACAGTTGCTACAAATATTTTTCTTTTATAAAGTAAAGCCAACAAAATTCTTGTTAGTTTATAGAAAAAAATCTAAAATACAAATAAATTTTTTTCCGCATTAAATTTAACAAACTTTGTTTGGCAGACCGTACTAGGATATTTTCACGATGGCTGAGAAACAATTGATTTCTAAACTAGCAGATGTGTAAGTACCGCACGTACCTGACTATATGTATAGGTAACTTAGGTGTGTGTAAAACCAAGACCATGATTCGTGACCACAGTATTTCTTTGGTATATCTTCACCTCGTAGACCGTCGTCGGCCTGTACAATAAGACGCTTTTTTTATTATTTTTTTCTGATAGGTTCGCGCTTGACCGCTTTTTCCCAGTAATGGGTGGAGTTATGAAACCGAAATGACTTTCCAATAAGTAGACCAAGTACTTACTAACCGTACCAGGTGTTAAGGTTCTTTTCGCGTCTTTTAGATGAGAAGAGATTTGGGTACGCTTCAAATAAAACACAAACAGCCGCCACAACTCATGACCTACTAACTAGCAGCCCGTCCCGGCTTCGCACGGGCAATAAATATAGCCTATATTACTCAGGGTGAATGTAGCTTTCCAATGGTGTAAGAATTTTTGAAATCGGCACAGTAGTTTTTGAGTTTATTCGTTACATACAAAAATACAAATCTTTCCTCTTTATAATATTAAGTATAGATAGAATACAGTAGGTACTTCCCATTAACTTAATTGTCTAGCGACTAGCGAAAGTCCCCCAAAAGGGAACAGAAAGGACTATACTTGGAGTTTCCTTGCGTGATCGAACCAAAAATGAAGATATCCGCTGGAGAACCGAAGTCGAAGTCGAAGGTCGATGGGGCCGAAGGGTTCAGTCAGTGACGACCGCGTTCCGGAAGACATAGAATTGGAGGCCTTACAAGGTGGGCTGGGTCTCAGGAGTTCGATAGATGCCAGACACAGGACCGGTCTTTGTGGCAACACTTGGGATACATCTGTATCCAACAGCGAACATCTTTTGACTGAAATGATGGCTTCAGCGTTTTCACAGCACGCCCCACTACTCGGCTGAAGTTTCCTTTCGTTCAAATGGCGCCAAATTCATAAGTTGGTACCTAATGTTGTTATTAATATAATTATTACAGTCCTTTGGTAAAACCTGGATTCGATGCATTGGGCATGTCTGCACCCTTCATTATTCAAATGAACCATGAAGGGCAATGGGAGAACAAGAGACCCGTAAGCTTGGACGAGGACCGGCTCAAAGCGATCGTTCAACATTTAGTCAACTCCAACGCGATATCAGCGGCACAGAGCTATTGCTGCCAGTGTGCTGCAGAGAGTCAGGTAAAATTTTATACAGGGTTATTTGTAAATCACTAACGACCTTGCAGGACTGTACATAAAAAACAACTTTTGTTCTATGACTTTTTACAAAACATTATAGGTACATTTACCTCCCAAAAACAAACCTTCAAGATTTTGTTGTTCTATCTAACACATTTCAACTCTGTATTGTGATATACCTAATTACGTCTGTATGTTACGATAAAAGCGCATCAATCACCCCCGCCATCCGATCCCCACTCCCTTCCGGTATTGTACTATCGCTTGTTAGACTTTGTAATATGGCGCAACACGTTTTTTTCTTCCATTATATAATTAGGTTACGTTAACATTTCTCTGACGCAGTGTGTTCTATGGGCTTGTGTTGTGTCGCGCATCAGAAGCGATCCCGGTCTGCTTCAGAATGAGTAAGGTGCGGGAGGTGGCGCATCGACACGTCACTACGGTTCGAACACGGAACAGGAAAAGTCGAACTAGTGTGCACGCGCCAGTGTGTGTTGTGACGCGTCAGATGCGCGTCAGCAACTATGGACGACGAGCTGATCGAATACGTACGACCATAGATATAAATATTTCTATGCGTACGACAATATAAAGCGATTCATGATACAAAATGTAAACAATGATCAAGGTATTAGAGCAGCTATTTAGGAGGAGATAGGAGAAAAAATGAAACATACACCAAGTGTCTCTTTTGTCCCAATAGGTTTACGAAATTTTGTACGTATTTCTTTGTCTTCTTCAATTAAACTATGAATTTTCTCAAACTGTGCCCATAGACATTCTAAAGCACTTACTGATGAAATTTTTCAGCATCACTCTCAAGCTATTCAACGAGACACTGAAATTCACCTATAATCTCTCTTTTTGTATTTACTGGATGCATCCAATATCTTCTTTTCTTTCTTTGTTTTATTAGAAATTTTGCCAGTACCATTAATTTTATATCTTCTTCATAATCTGAATCTAAATCGGATGATTCAGGAAAAACATTGCGAATGTGTAAACTGAGAGCCAAGACGGAACTGATTAACAAATTGTGAACAGTAGACATCACGACAGAGAGCATCACGACACAACACATCAGACAAATATGAATGCAGCTTTATCTTTTCTCATCACACCACACATCCATCTCAACATTCTCATTTCCGCTACATGCAATCTTTTTTCATCCATTTTTTTGACAGCCCAACATTCTGACCCATACAGTACGATAGGTCTTATCACGGACTTGTAAATTATGTCCTTCAACTTGAGGGGCATCCGTGGGTCACAAGTTGTTCCAATGACCTGTCGCCATTTCATCCATCCTGAATTGATCCGATGTGTTACGTCTCGATCTACATCGCCGTTACCTTGGATAAGCGACCCGAGGTACCGGAAGTCGGAGCAGATTGGTATGGGCGTTCCAGCGAGGGCTAAGGGCACAGGACCGGAGAGACCGCCAAAATCGCAGAACAAGTATTCGGATTTTGTTCTGCTCAATTTTAAGCCAACACTCGCCAATCTGTGCCACCACACCTCCAATTTGCTCTGGACCTCTAAGCCACTCTGGCAACCAGACCTGGATGTCCGACGTCAGAGCGTCCATTATCATCAGGAAGAGGGCTGAGAGCCGACACAAAATATTTAGTTAGAACGTTCAATTTTAACATTTTTATTTTTGTATGAAAATCTGATTAACCTCCTCCTCCTCCTCCTCCTCGAGTCGTATTCCTCATTACTGAGGGTCGTGAAGTTTCCGCTGGATTAGCTTCTTATTGATGGTATCTCGCCATCTGTGACGGTTCTTTGCGTCATGAAGTGCGACGTGCAATTGGGTGTCCATGTCCAGTATGGGGCGGACCTGATCTGCTCATCTTATTGGGCTGCGGCCTCTTGGTCGTTTGCCATCAACCATACCAGTTACGATGAGTTGTTCAAGGTTGTGGCCATTTTTCCTGGCAATGTGGCCAAAAAACTCCAGTACTCGGCGCATGCAGATAGTCGACAGTCTGAACTTGACGTTCAGCTCTCGTAAGACAGCGGTTTGTACGGAAAGCAGTCCAGGGAATTCGAAGCATTCTCCTCCAGCATCACATCTCGAAGGCATCAATGGCGGTCGCGGTACGCCTTTCAGCCCCGTAGTTAAATATGGAGAAGACTAAACATTTGACCAGTTTAGTTTTGGTTTTACGTGAAATGTTGCGATCCCTCCATATGCCTTGCAACTGCGACATTGCACTTTTGGCCATTCCTATGCGCCTCCAGATTTCCTTTTCACAAGAACCCGTATTGCTGATGTTCGCACCGAGATAGATGAAGTCATCAACCACCTCAAGCCCAAGAGTTCCCGTGAGTTGCAGCTTTCTGCTTCGGTCTACCACCATCACCTTGGTCTTGCTGTGGTTAATCTTGAGACCCATTTCCAGGCTGATGCGCTCCATTCTATCCAGAATCTCGACCATTTCTGCTTCATTGGCGGCCAGAAGCGTGGTGTCGTCTGCGTACCGGAGGTTAGAGACCTTGATGCTTCCGATGGTGACTCCTCCGTCCCAGTTTTCACAGGCTCTCTTGATTATGGACTCTCCATAAATATTGAAGAGGATGGGTGACTGATGACTGGTTGAGAATGCAGTCTTGTCTAACACCTTTTTCGAAGCTGAAAGGGCCCGAAGTTGTTTCGTCAATTTTAACGACACCGGTATAGATTTTCTATGAACGCATCTGATTAACCAAAATATGATAAATTAAAAGTCATAGAACAAAATTTGTTTCTGATGTTAGTACCATAGTGTTGAGTGAGGGAGAGGTTGCCGGTGTTTTGCTAATAACCCTGTATTATAATAGTGATTGTAGCGATATCTATGACCACAGCCCACACAGTAACTAAAAAAATTCAAAATCCTCCATCACAGTATTAGTTCTCCGCGCGTCTGCGGGACTTCTTTACACACTGTTCCATAAACCTCTAGCACATCCATTATACGTTTAGGCTGCCCGCCCATGTCAGATTTTTTGTAGGACAGATAATCGGGCCGATTTTGTATATTTGTAACATTGTTCTATATTTCTGACGAACTTTTTGTAGGACGTGTGCGTTGCATGCTATCAGTGTGTTGTATTTTTCTCCTACAAAAAATCGGTCGCCGATTATCGGACGTGTACGGGCAGCCTTACACGTCCGACAGCTATCACCATCACCACCATAACATCAAATTGGATAGTTTATAAATTGTCAGAATAAACTAGAACACATGACCAATAAATTAAGTTAGAACTACATTAGACCGACGCACACATGGACAACGCCTGATTTGTACTTAGCGACGTCGCGTGGCATTGCAAAGCGTGGATCTAGTGTAGCTCTACAAAACAAGTTGCCATATAAAATGTATGTAGACCGACACGACGCGCCCAGATCGGCGTATGTGACACACGCGTGCGCAGTGTAGTTCTTCTTTCACTTAGATAAGTGTAAGTACACTGTTGGATGCATCAATAAAATAACATTACAGAATAGGTTTTTGAGATGGGGAGGGCAGGCCTTAACCGTTGCTACTGGAAAACGTTCTTAGGAGTCTGTGAAACTGTCCTTCTACAGGAACGTTTAAAAGAGTTACTATAGCACTAGAGGCTAGAACACAAGGGGTAAATGAAGAAACACAGGTATTTTTAGCCAGTAAAACCCTCGTCGCTCCATCGGTGAACTAGTTTGGTGGCACTCACCTCAGAAAACACCGACAGTGTCCTACATGATTGAATGTCTTAAGTTACACAGTTCGACATAAGCAATCGTCTTTCTATTGTGTCTCTAATTACGGCATTCGATGAGTTAAAGGACGTGTGCGCTCAAGAAAGAGAGATGGAGTTATGTCCCCTTTATAGCTACAACTCGTTAACAGTTCAGTTTAGGCCGTCAAACGGCTCGCGTTAAGAGCTCGTGGTAGCGCCACTGAACTATTTGATTAATTGATATAGTCTGTCTAAAAATTCAAACGACTTGGGAATTTTATATAATATTTAATCATTTAAAAAATACTTGTATTTGATACTTTTATAGGGTTCTTCTATTAGTAAAAAATGATCAAGATCTCCTAGTCGACCTTGATTATTGAAGCAGTGTTGACTACATCAGATTTCATTTTGCCATAATAATTACCCAAGTCGTTTGACTTTTAGACAGACTATATCGGCATTTACAGATTGAGATAAATCAATACAGTTAGTAGGTACCTATTTTGAAAATAAGTATTTTGGATGAACACGTTTTTGACTCCAAATACTCAAATCAGAGCTGTCTCATTGAAACTAAAGTGTAATTTACTTATTCCTTTTACTTCAGTTACCGCAAACGAGTCCGCAGTATGTGCCTGTAGTCATGATGCCGATATACTCTGCTGACCAATGTCCTTTCGACATGGAGTGCGAGGTTCAGAAGATCAAAGATGCGGAAAAGGTCAAAGCTAAACCTACTAAGAAGAAACTAGCAGAAACTAAAGAAGAAGAAGAAAAGGATGACGATAAAAAGAAAATAAAGAAGCGCGGTTATCAAATGCAACGCCTCACAGACTTTGACTTGCTATCTCAATGGTGAAAACTCATCAAAAAATCGTCAAGTTTTAAATTGTGAATGTTAGGTCTAAATAAAATTGTAGTACTGAATCATTTTTGTGCTTTCACTTTTTAGGCCAGACAATAATGGGCTGCTGTGGCCCTGTAGGTAAACTTGTTTGAACCTTCGAGGTATTCTAAAGGCCTTGATCGACGAGGGAGTAAAAACCACCGTGCCGTCGCACGGTGCCGCGAACGGTGCGCCGCGCGCGAATTGTCAAATGTCAGGTTTCTCAGTCGATATTCGCAGTTGGCGTGAGCGCATGTGTGTTTTTCGGCCAGATTTTCAAAAGACTAAGGTGCCATTCGAACCTCGGCGTCAGGCTGCGGACCGCGAATGCAGGCAGGCGACTAGTTTTCTCGGTAGTACCTACTCGTAGGATGGATTTTTGTAAAAACCATTCCGAACCGATAGTTACCAAGATAACACGAAGCTTCAGACTTGTAACAAGACATGTTATCCTCAATCCGACTACAGTAGGCACAACGGATCTTGAGCGCTCGGCGTCAGAGTGGGGATCGCTTTGCGCATTCCATACATTGGCAAGCCAATCGTCTTCGTTGTTAGATACATGCAGCAACGCAGGGAACGAATGAGGAGTGACGTCTATGACGCGATGGCGCGGCGAGCCAATCACTGACATTCCCCGCTCCCGCGTCTCACTTCGCACCACTAGAGAGACCGAATATTTGACTTCTGCGCAAGCGCTCAAGATCCGTTATGGCAACTGTACGATATGACGGTTTTATTCGCTAGTCGAACGAGCATGACCATTTGCCCCGTACGACCTCACAGAATCTGCTTTTTAGGTGTGCACCAAAGCAATGTAGTCGTCGTCTATAGGGATATAATGTACCGATGTCTTTTTCAATATACCTCTGTGACGAAATATGCAAAAAAGGGGGCCGTGCCAGCTGCAAGCCAAACGCTTTCAGCACGGCGGGTATTAAAAAGTTTATTAAACTCGACGAATGCCGCAAAAGATATATGAATTTGTAATGACAAATAATAATAATGTGCAAAGGGGCCGTGCTGATAAAACAATTATATGAAAATATATAGTAAAACCGCTTGAGATGTATAAAAAGACATGGATAATTGAAGTATGGATAGGGAGGACTGCTCCCGCAATGTACGAACAAGGTACCTTAGGGTGCTTCTAATATCGGTCGAATTTTATCACGCAGGCGGGATAAGCACATTTGGACACCTTTAGCAATATAATAATATGCCGAATAATAATAATTTGTATGTATTTAAAAAGTGTCAGTAACTTTTCATAAACATCTGCACAATCCTGAAAATAAAATCGTGTATAAAACTCCTACGACAAAGGTACAGAAAACTTCAAACAAATAACATTGCTATAAACTTTTATGTAGGCGTTTAAATGTGATACTGGCAGCGAAATCCGCTGGCGGGTAACGCAAACACTAAAGGGCCTATTACATCACTCGATATTCAGACAGTCTTAGTCGAAGTTGCGTTTGCGTCGTGTTATAAGGGTCAGACAGTCTTACTCGGAATGAAAAATAAGACGAGTTTGAATATCGTGTGCTGCTCAGCGTGATGTAATGAAAAAATGAGCGGTACCTGACAGGAAAACAAAGTTTGTTCAAAATGATATCTATTTTGTATGTATTTAAATGAGTATTTATATGTAAGTATGTTTATCAGTAGTCCTCATAACACAAGCTCTGCTTAGCTTTGGATTAGACGGGCGTCGTTGTGTGATAGTTGTGGAATATTAATATTAAATAATAATATCATCACATCATCATGATGATGATGATGATGACATTACAATGTACAATATGAAGACGTAATAAAATACATTTCGTTTTCATTTTCGATACGATTTTATTCTTGGGACCCGTCGTAATAAATTGTATAAATTAGGTACAATAACTTATGAAAGATTGTTTTTAATTATATGTGGGGAAAATAGATTAGTTAGGCTGGTAACATTAAGAACGCCCTAGCGGCGCACGCGCAGACATAGAAAATTCTTGATTGTAGCCAAGAGTCTTGTTTACAATCTGGATTGATTACGTCAACCTCAAAAACGTACCGAAGAGTACGATACAAAAGGATATGTTATCTCTTTCTACTAGTGTGTCCATAGACTAGCTCGAATTGCGACTGCGAGACTTTCTGTTCTAAAGAAGTTCGAGATGTAATTAAATACATTATATTATAGACTTGTACCTTCAAAAAATAATATGTAAGTGTATTAAATAGGTAGGTATATTGTGAGCACATGGCTATAAGGGCACTGGAATAATAACCATGTTCCCAAAATAAAGTTTTTATTTTCGTTTTACATTTTTGCACTAAACACATTTATTAATTATCTTTGTTAGAGAGCGCGCACGTTAAGTTGGTACGTGGCCGAAATCGGAAACTAATCGTTTGCCGCCATCTTCACGTTTATATCATGTGTCAGGAGAATGTGTTGTGTTCTGTGTTTTTAATAGTTTCCAACACAAATAATCGTCATCATTATACTGAAAGTGATTGCTGGGATATTATCTTGGAAATCAAACGTGCTTTTTAAGAGAAATTAAAAAATATCATTGTCATTTGTCAAATAATTTTTCGGGTGACCATAACAATAAAATTCCCCCGGAGGATGAAAGAAGAAATAGTGCCAAATCTACAATCGAAATATATACCTATTGGTAATGGAAATGCATCATATCACTGCTCATAAATTAACAAAGCTTAAATTGACAATGGAGTCATCCGATCCTTCTGGGGGCTTACCATGCCCTCTTATAGCAGGGCAGAAGTTGAACTGCCCGGCATTTTTGTACTATGACTTCGTTATCGTAGGACTGTAACTGGCCTGCTATGTGACGTTTATGAAATCCGTTCAAGATTAGTTAACCTTTTTTTGTGTAGACTTTTTATACTATGGCGTACTATTTGACGTGTATTTGACAGCTACAGGTGAGCGTCTGTAATGTCAAATTTGAATGGCCTGTTGGTCTAGTGATTTGTGACTGACTTTTGTATCGGAGGTCGTGGGTTTGATTCCCACCCAGGACAAATGTTTGTGTGATGAGCATGATCATTTGTTCTGTTTTTGGGTGTAATTTATCTAAATTATGTATGTTTTTGTTTTTGATGTTTGTTTTTTTTGTTGATTAGTATGTTTATCAGTTGTCTAGTACTCATAACAGAAGCTCTGCTTAGCTTGGGACTAGACAGCGTTGTGTGACAGTTTTGGAATATCATTATTATTATTAACTAAGCGATCTTCAAGTTCACCTCTGTACAAAAATCGTTCAACTTAAAAACTATCATGGTACCATTTTTAGCGATTTAGAAGCAGGCCTGCTTTTGAATGGCATTTGACTCACTGAGAATTGAAGGTTTCCATAAGAGGTCATGGTAAACCCCTTATAAAGGCTAGCATGGATTCTGAGTGCTACTAGATATTCAATAAATGATTTACAAGGTTCTCATGACTTTTTTTATAATAGTTATGCTAATGAAAGTAACCTGTAATTAAATCTATTTGTTTACTTTTCTATAAGTACCTAAATAATTGTAATATAACTAATCGACGGATACAAAATCGCATATGAAAAATTATCGATTTATGGTATGAGGTTTTGAAGTTAACACTACCTGTGTTTGATTATTTATTTGAATAAGTAAAAGAATATTAAACTAAAATAAAGTTGTAGCATATAGTTCTTAGTATGTAGATACAATAGGAATACGTTATAAAACATTTATATTTCGTTTTCATTTTCGATACGATTTTATTCTTGGGATCCGTCGTAATAAATTGTGTAAATTACAATTATTTACGAAAGATTGTTTTAATTATATGAGGGGAAAACAGATTAGTTAGGCTGGCAAAATTAGGCAGGCCCCCAGCTATGCGCCAAGTTAACGTACGCTACCTCTATAGAAAATTCACTAAATTAATAATAGTAATATCTTGAATCCTCTGAGCACACTGCTGGAGAATTCAGGCCTAGGCTATCGGTTGAAGAGAGGTGGTCAGGTTATATCTCACCTCCTTTATATAGATGGCTTGAAGCTCTTTGCCCCCAACAATCTGCAACTGATGGAGCTACTGAAGTTAACGGAAACCTTCAGTAGTGCCATCAGGATGGAGTTTGGTGTGGACAAATGTGCGGTCAGGCATATAAAGCGAGGGGACATTGTGGAATCCGTGGGTACCTAACTCTCGGATTTCATACACCTGAGATCCCTCTCTCCAACCGAAACATACAAATATTTGGGTATGTCGGAAGCTTTAGGCATCAATGCCACTGACATGAAGCAAACGTTGAAGGAGCGCTTCCTTGGCCACCTGAGGAAAGCACTTAACAGCCTTCTGTCAGGTGGAAACAAGGTGCGTGCCTTCAACGGTTGGGTCATGCCGGTATCGATGTACTCTTTCGGTGTACTCAAATGGACTCAAACGGAACTTGACGCCCAGGATAGGAGGGTTCGTACTTCGTACACTGCTCACTGCATATCGAATGCATCACCCTCGGCCGTCAGTAATGAGCCTGTATGTCCCGGGGAAGTGAGTGGGGTCGAGGCTTTCTAAATGCTAAGACCCTGCACAATCGCGACGTATGCAGTCTCAGGGAATACTTCCTAGCCGCTGACGTGGGTATGCATCGTGATGTAGTAGCAGTGGACAAGGGACTCACCCTGCTCTCCTTGGTTAACGAGAACTGGCGCAAACCAGTAGTGCTTGACACTAACTTACGCAAGGAAGTAAGGCAGAGTAAGGAACTTCACGGACGCTTTTTCCGGGCCCTTCATGGGCCTGATGTAGACCAATTAGCGGCCGTAGCCTGGCTGCGCGTCGGTGACCCCTTTGGGGAAACCGAAGGTTTTGTCTGTGCAATTATGGACGAAGTTACCATGACGAATATCTGCCAGAGATTTATTGTGAAGGACGGCACGGTTGACATCTGTCGGGCATGTCACCGATCGGGTGAATCAATCCACCACATTATCTCTCTGGTTGTTCTCGTCTAGCTAACGGGGAATAATTGCATAGACACAACCTTGTAGCCAGGATTATTCATCAGCAACTTGCTCTGAAGAACTCTCTTGTGGAATCGAAGGTGCCATACTACAGGTATGTACCTGAGCCAGTTCTCGATAATGGTGATATCACAATGTACTGGGATCGGTCCATCATCACTGACAGGACTATTGTAGCCAATAAGCCTGATATAGTGGTGGTGGACCGAAGCGAGAGGCGTGCAATGATTGTTGACATATCCATTCCGCATGACGAGAACCTCGTGAAAGCCGAGAAAGAAAAAAAAAAAACAAGGCTCGCGAATTTGTCGACATGTGGGAAGTGGATTCAGCGATTATTGTACCGATAGTCGTTTCAGCCAATGGCTTAATAGCCAAGAGCCTCGACCAACATCTTAGGAGGCTTGATTCAGAGAGCTGGACACGGCTCGTATAGTCAGGAGGTTCCTTTCTCTAGAGCCCTGACCACCGGTAGCTTGGACCCTGTTTCCGATACCGGTGGGACACTATATTTTTAAATGATTTTTTATTTAAGTAAATATTTAATTATTTTTTTCTGAGTATGTTAAATGATTAAACGAATAATAATAATAAAAATTGGTTGCCTGTAAAGTCGGTATACGGGCGAAAGTTTTACGTGACAACGACTTTTTATGTCTGTCTCTCTCGCTCGTGCCTCTCACTCGCTCTCATTGTGAGCGCATAACGTGAGCGGAGCGTAACGCAGTTTCTTGAAGTGTCACCCGGCAAACCAATTTATAAGACGTTGTCACGTCAATATATATTTCCACAACTATCACACAATGCCGTCTAGTCCCAAGCTAAGCAGAGCTTGTGTTAATGGGTACTAGGCAACTGATAAACATACTTATATATTTTCTAAATACATACATATTTTTTTGAAGATAGGTTCGCGTTTGACCGCCATCTCACCTGATGGAAAGCGACGATGTGACCTATCTTCAATAAAAAAAAATTATATATATTTTAAATAAATTACACCCAGACACAGATGATCATCAAATGATCATGCTCATCACATAAACATGTGTCCCAATCGAGCCCACGGAGAAAATCATAACTTACCGTTATGAATTTAAAAGTATTTTTCGCATTTTTTATTAAAACCTCCGGAGTTAATTTTTTGTTACAACTGCATTAAATTCAAATGTAGAAATACCTCATAACTAAACCAACGTGTTTATTTCACAATTACTTCCGAAACGTAGGATACCAATAACTTCTGGTTTAGTTAAAAAACACAAGTGATTAAAAAAAAAACTTTATAATAAAATATATGAAACAGTGTACTATGTAATAACTAAACCAGAAGTTATTATTGCTATAAAGTAATTAAGTTTAAACAATGTTTTGACTTCAAAATAAATTAAACATTTTTTTTTTAGTTTTCACAGACAGTTAGGAGTTATTGGTACTTAGCCATCTATCTACACTAATATAATAAAGAGGTAAAGTTAGTTATTTTTAACCGACTTCTAAAAAAGGAGGAGGTTCTCAAATCATATGTATGTTCACTTGCCAACCGATTTGAAAAAATCTTTTTTTGTTGGAAAGGGTATAGTTTCCAAATGGTCTCATAATCACCAAGTCGGGATTTGTTGATGGAATCTTGGTGAAATCGAGGGAACTCCCCAATAATTTAGTACTTTTGGTATTTTCATCAAAGACTTAAGCATCTACAGTCAAAAAATGATATTTGATAAAGTGGAACTGGTGAAGAAGACCAGAAATGGCCAACGGAGGTTCATACTCACACAGATATCACAATGAACATAGTTATGCGACTACGATAATACATTTAAATGAATGGTTCTGAATAGGTTAGTTGAAAATGGTATCATCGAAGTGACCTGATGATGATGATGGAGCCGGAAGATAGGCACCAGAACTCCGTAATTAATCAATGTATCCTAACCGTGTTTGTGGTTATTAGAATTTTCATGAGATGCACTTTGGCTTTAAGGTACTATCGAACTGATCTAATGATGATGATGGAGAAGATAGACACAGGAACTTCATAATAAAATGATGTATCTTAGCAGGGTTTGAGTTAGTTGGAATTGTCATGTGAAAAAGTTGCTGTGGCTGTAAGTGTATTGCAACTAAAAAGTGTGAAATAAAAAACTTTATACAAAAAAAAAAAAAAGATAACCGACTTCACTTAATAAAAACACTGAAACCATCAAAATAATTTTAATTTCGGAAGTCGGTGATAAATATGGAACAAACAATATCGAGAAACACTGACTTCCGAAATTAAAATTATTTTGATGGTTTCAGTGTTTTTGTTTTTTGGTTTCAGTGATTGCCAAATTTTTTCACCGATGGAAAGCTGCTTTAAATGCTGAGTGACATAGTCTCTGACTAATATATAGTTATCTGTGACATAGGCTATCTTTTATGTACGCAGGCGAAGCTGCGGGCAAAAGTTAGTATATTATAAAAATCTACTGCATCAATTAATACTCGTATAAAATAATGCAGTGACAAAAATAATAACAATCAATATAATAATAAAAATGTATGGATACCTTAGTTAAAATAGAGTTACGCTCTCTAATCTGTGAATAGAGTTAAGAAAGGGACACACGACCTCTTCGTCGTTGTCATGCGCGGTACGTTTTCTCCCTTTTTGCTTGTAAATTAAACATTATTATGAACTTAATTTAAATGAAAATAAAGTACACTTTAGATTTTAATATTGATTCGTAATCAATCCAGTTTATCCGTTGGGTTTGGTTATAAAAAATCTTTGATTGTAGCTCAGTAGCTCTTTGCTTGACATAGAAACGTCAAGGTCGTCAAGATGGCGGTAAACGATTAGTTCCGATGTTCCGAATTCGGCCGTATGCCGACTTATCTCTCTTGCACATGTAATCCATTCCAACAATTTTCATTTTCATTACACAGTACCTACTTAATATTTTATAATAGTAGAGTCCGTCTAATAAAAGCGTGACCTGAGAAAAGGAGGTTACAACCAAAAATTTTGAATGTGGTATTATTGAAATAGTAGGAGAAAAAAGTTTTGATACTAGAGTATTTTTTGTATTTATGACAATTGTATAATAGTTGTATAAGAACTTAAATCCTAGTCAAAAACATGTGTGTTGACTTAATTATTTGGTGGGTGTATGTAAGGTCAATAACACACAAAATGTCAGTTATTATTCCAAATTATTTTATTTTATCTGATCTCTCAAATGTCGCTATATAATATTCTTTATTTACCATTTAGCCTTCTGGCAAGAATACCAAGTGCACAACACCGCGATAGTCAAATAAAAATAATAAAATAGTCAACATGATTTCAACTTCATCACGTCTCGCCAACACTAATAATGTGTTTCAAGATTGTTGGGTTGGAATCGATTCGTTTTAGCATAGAGAAAATTCAGGTCTTTTAGGATTAGTCAAGTGGAAACATGTTTTATACTCCAGTGATTGTTTCAAATGACACGGATTGACTCTTGAGACACAAAAAGTTCAGCAGCTATCTCTCTCAAACTTGAACTAGGATTTCAGTCACTATTTCCTTCACTTTCGCGATTTTAACTTCAGTTAAAGACTTTGATGCACTACCAGACAGAGTGAGGCAAATCTTTCACTACATCTCAACTGCTTTTGAACGCATTCTACCACTCACTAGCATGTGTTTTTGATTAAGTCGATTCACCAAAAGCCTTCTTTGTTCGATGTTTTTGTCCATTATGAAATTCGCAATATGTCAGATTATCTAAAAATATAAGAAAAAAAAATATCATTATATCCTAAACATAACTATCTAATAATATTAGTCGACAAGGATCAAGATTATAAGATCATACTAACTTAAAAATTTGAAATCGTATATAAACATTGTTGGTTTTCATTGAAAACACCTTCTTTCTCTTCTTGTTTTTTTTTGAATTTATTAACCATATTGTGTAGCAGTTTTTGCACGTTACTGTTTATTGTTTTTCCCATAATTAAGCAATTTTTCTTGAAAAATAAATATCTGTTTCCAAAAACTGACAATTGCAACCATAGACTTTGACGTGATTTTTTTCTGCAAAACAATGTTGCCAATTAAATTTAAAAAAAAAACTCCAGGTTACGCTTTCAGTAGACGCACTCTATTGACTTAGAGGAGTTATTATGGAGCTGTGTAAATGGTGTTGCCAAATAAAAAAAAAACAACTAAACTGCTTTCCTCTAGTTTGACTGATTCTAATTCTATGTATTGACTATGGTCGATGGCCGACCACGGTGTTTGAAGTCAAAAGAAGCCAATGTTATAGATTGTTGCACATTGGATTATTTTTTAATTCAGTCAATATTTTAATTATGTTACTATAACAAATATAATGCAAATCTAATGAAATAACTAAATCTGCAGGCCCCCATACAGGTATGTAACGAGTTTTAAACTGTTTTGTTGTAGACGTGAGGCACGTAATAGGTTCCCCATGCCACTTTTTACGTATTCACGCCTTTCAAAATCCCAGGCAATGCTATACAACATGCGATGCGTTTCTGCGCATCCCACTAGGTGTTGTACCTATAGGTCAATATTGAATTGATCGCTTCAGTCTGGACTGTATTTATGCAAGGGGTAGTCAATTTCGCCATCAATTTGTGAGAAATTTTACCCATATATTTTTTTTTTGTTGAGACGGATGCAAGTGGATCCTGCGTTTTCAGTGATAAAAAATGGTTCTCACGGTCGTAGTTTCTGCTGTGTCGGCTTTTTATGGGAAATGTTATCCATGTGGTATACTTCCTGTACAGACAGCACGTATTAGCTTTGACCAGGGGCCCGTATTCAGTGTTTCGATCGTATTTCGCGGCCGTTTATAGAGTCGTGTTTTTGTATCGCCCTTAATGTTGTGTTTGTTCTAATGTGCGATTTGCTTCTTGCACTATTCTAACATATGATTGTAATGGCCTTGATTATGACATTGCCTACAGTTGTTGAGCCAGAGAAACAATTCAATACAATGGCCTTGTGAACTTGTTCCTTGTTAATCCTCCATGTCTTATCATTGCAATGTGCTCTCAGTTCATTTTAAAAATCAATAAATGTTGCATATTAATATTGTAGTTTATTAGCATATATGTAGGTGTAGCCCTGTGTGCCTTGCCCAGTGGATATTGATTGCCTTAACCTCTTAAAGTGGACTGTTGTATGCATTTAACATGATGCTCTTTCAAGACTTGATATGATTCTCTGTTTTATATTTCATGAATACTTCTGAATATTCTTAATTATTAAAGTTAACTGTGAATAAAGGTTATTTGATTGATTGATTGGTTATTATAAAAAATAATTTGGTGACTGTTGCATGTAGTGTAACCTCTTATTCCTCAATATACCTCTACTTAAAGCACACCTTGTTACTCACAGATTTTATAAAAATGGTTAAAAACAAGGAATATTTGATTAAAATAAATATACTTTGAAAACATAATGCAATTGGACAATGGAGGTGATTAATTACTTTTTGTTTTCTGTGTGTTGTTTTTATTTTTCTGCTTTGCCCACATTTTTTTTTATTATTATTTTTATTTATTAATTACTAGCTAAGCATTACAGAACTATACAGGTATAGAAAAAAGATTAGTAATATAAATATAAATTATAGTGTAAAAATTAAAAATGTGTTGATTCAGATCATTACTCATTCATATTTAATATTTGCTAAAACATCAACAAATAATTCTGATTACCATTTATTTCATTAAACCCCTAGTGAACGCCGGGGTTCGCTCAGCCACTGTCTTTCTGTTGTGTCTCTAATTATGGTATTCAATGGTTAAGCCAAACCTGAAACAAATCTGTTGAATGGCCCATTCATTTTTTGGACATTTTGCATTATTTCATTGAAACACTCCACTAAGCAGTTTAGCCACAGTAAATTATTGTAGTTCTTAATTGCAATTAGTATGGTACAACATAATTATCAAGTGTCATCATCAAAGATTATAATTACTGCAATTATATTTTAGTATAGGTTAATTTTTATAATAATATTCAGGTCTTTCCAGTACTTGTTTAATATTCAATTTTGGTAAGTAGTCGAGTCTTGAATCACATGAATTCATCACTAGCTTTTGCAATGATTTTTGTCAGATATTTAAGTTCATTTTTTTTTTGTTTCTTTGTTTTATTTGCTTAAGACACTGACCATGGCAAGTAACCACTATAATTCTTTGTTATCATGATTACAACAGCTTTGTTTTGTAATCTATACTCGGTTTTCTTATAAGAGTGTTGTTTATCTTTATAGGTTTTGTTTTTGAGTCAAAGCAACTAGTCTAGTAGTCTTTCTATTGTCTCTAATAAACATTTTTCAAAAGGTTAAAGAAGATAGGTTTAACTGTGTTATCGGTTCTTCTTGATAAATTGTGATTTGTCACCACTTGTTGTTTTCCTATAGGCTGTGTGCTATAATTTGGACAGTTTTGTCTCAGTGGATTTTAAGCTTGATGACATGAACTTTTGAGTGCATGTTGCTTACACCTTGTAATATAGAAAGAGACATTGACTGGCTCAATAGTCTCAGTCACTCCTACACTGTCTTGCAAGTACTGTAAAAGAAATGTTAAAAAGTCAAGTAATTTGGTATAAAAAAGTCATCTGTTGTCTTGATACCTAACTCTAGTAAGTTTCTAGACTGAGCACTTGTGGTCTTGCCTAACACTTTTTTTTTTCACTTCATTGCGTATTGAGTTTTGTATTATCATCTAAATAATAAAGATTCATTCAAAAATTGCTTTCCCTCTTGTAAACTTAAAATTGTGTTTTCTAGACTTTCATGCTCCATCAAGATTCATGTATGCACTATTATTTTATGATTCTTTAGAACAGTAAAATAAAATTTGTCTATTAGATGATTGCTCTAATCATTTGATATGGTCGGATTCAGAATGTCTCTTCATAACTCCATGTAACTCTTGATCATGCCTTGTAATTTCAGCTTTTATATAAGATTACTAATCAACACCCACAATTTTGGGTTTTGTGTTAAAAACATCAGTGTTGTACACTAGAGTACCCATCTTTCAACATTTTAGCTAGTAGTACTCATTTTCATAGCAGTTTGAAGAATGATAGCTCATACTTAAGCGTGGAAAGTGATTGAAACTCATTCTTAAAATGCAGCGAGCCAGCAAATTGGTTTGGACCAAATGGGTCCATTTTGAGATTAATATGAATGCTAGGTAAACCCTCTACTAGTTCTTTAGTATATGTGTCTCTGGGTCAGTATTCACCTTTAGTTTATTTTGCAGGAATCCTGCTCATGCACACCGAATAACTAGAATTTATAAAAGAATTGTGAGTATATTTTTTTTATTATAATTATTGTTGTTCTCATGCAAAATCCCCTTCCAAGACAAGGTAAGCGTCCACAATTGTATGTATTACCTGTTTGGCTGTTGAATACCTACATACAATATTCTAATAGGTCAATGTAATTACAGGAAGAACCACCCACGAGCATGGATCCAGAATGTTCACGCAACGGGTGTGCGATTTATGATGGGCCAAACCCTTACGAAATTACACAAGAGATTAAGACTGAAAATGATCCTGAAATTGAGAATCCAAGGAGCCCACAGAACAATGGGAGGCAGCAGATCGACGATATTGAACGGGAAGATTTCGACGAAGAGAACAGAATCCTGAAGCACTGTTCGGGAATGATCGTTGATAGCAAGATAGCTGCACCTGCACACTATTCTGGGAATCTGTCCAGTGCCAATTCAAGCCTGGCATCCAGCTCGGAGGCTATATCAAATCTCTCCAATTTAATAACACATGATTACAGCCTCCCTGGTTGCAGCAAGGATGGGGATGATTCCAACACAACTATAAAGAACATGATACATTCTAAGAAGTATGTTGTGCATGAACAGAAGGAGGATTTCATGCAGAAGCTGTTGAATAGCAATACAGAAGAGAAGAAAGACTTTCCTAAGGGCAAGTTGTATAAGGGAGATAAATTGGACTGCGACAACGATGAGGGTTGTGATATAGATGCGAGTGGTCCGTCAGGCCGGACGAGCTCCAACGCTTCGAGTATAGGAAGCTCTAGTTCAGACAGCACCAAGGGTTTCACTGTGCCGTCCACCTCCAACGCTGACAAGTTGCTTGGTCTTGATGACAGCGGGAAGAATGAGCCGGGAAGCTCTACACGTAAAAATGTGGTAAGTATAAAAGTGAAACTTCTGCTATTCCATCCATACTATTATTCTAATATTATAATTGAAAATAACGCAGTCATTTTCACAGTTAAACTATTGAAACGGTTTTGGTACGGAGTAAGCTTGAACCTAACAAACCTAACAAAGTAGGTTACTGTTTATCTGGTTTTGACTTCGACTTCAGGTACGCAATTACCCGATACGCATTCACACGGATGAATTGGCCTTCAAATATGCTAGTCTTAAAATAATTAAGAATAAGTAGTTGAAAGTTGCAAGTTTTAATTCTATCCTATTTAGAGATGCCAACTTTTTTTACAAGAAATAAAGTAGTTTTTTATGTGAGAAGAATTTAAAATAGTATTTTAGAGAAATTAACTGTATTTTTTTGATCTGAAACTATTATTGAGAACTTTTTTCTTTCTTTTTCATTATTTGATAAAAAAAAAGAAATTGTGTGAGCGTCTAATGTCTAACACGAGTAATGAGTATGGTATTAAGCATTTTGATGCTGAAAACAGTATTTTGTATACTTTATTTTTGTTCTAAAAAGTATAAAGTAGTATAAAACTGTATAATACTGTTTATAACAGTATAGTTGGAAACTCTCTATCCTACAAATTTATAAATACGAATGTTTGTGATGTCTTTGACAATTTCACAGTAATTATACATTAGAATCAGACTAATACTGTACTGGAAGTACTAATTCCATGCAGACGTAGCCGCTAACAGAAGCTGGTATAGTACAGATGTTTGTTTGTTGCAGAGCTTCACATATTGTCCAGATGCTGAAGACAGCTGCTCTGATGATGACATCGTGGAAGACACCTGGTGCACGTGCTTATCATCCCATGATGTGAGACTTTTTTTTCATTTTATTTCATATTTATCTATGACCTTGTCTTCAGTTGGTAACATTTCGGAGAAGATAAAAACTAAAGGAGTGAATATTTAGTCTCTTGCCTTGATCGCGTTGACGACACGAGTTAGTCTGCACATCTCAAAGTATCACCATCATCAGCTTTTTTAATGTTCTCACTGTTGGGACTCAGGCCTTCTCACTAGGAGAGGGCATGGACCGTAATCCACCACGCAGGCCCAGTGCGGGTTGGTGAATGTCACATGTCTTCGAATTTTTGGTTCTAGGACATGCCGGTTTCCTCACGATGTTTTCCTTCAACGTTTTGAGAGCAGTGGTGATGAAATAAATTACACAAAGTAATGCGCCTGGCTAGGTTCGAACCCGCGACCTACAACTTGTAAGTCGGGGCCATTACCATTTGGCCACCACTGCTCCTCAAAGTATAAGTATAATATAAGTATATCTCAAAGTATAATATATGTAAATATGTAGACACCATTTTTATTTTTTGACGTGCGACACCATGCGGGCCTGGCGTCGATAGTACTAAGCCTTTGTTTAAAGTTCAACAACAATACCTAGGTCTCTATTACTAGACAGTAATATCTTATAGTTTCTTATTTAGGAAAAAGTACTAAATACTATAAATTAAACTCATAAATTCTTTAATATCTATGTAATCTCATGGGCTGCATTCGATTTCGACATGTTAGTGGCGATGCGAGATTACTATTCGCAATTGTTTAGCTTGTGGTATCATAAATTCCACTCATTTTGCGGGATGGCTACAAGGCAAGTGGGTGAGCTTTCTTTGTGTCACCCTTGCGGCTTGCTCCAGCTTCGGGTAAGGATTCAACGTTAACTTTCACAATTCTCAACAAGTAATTCTTTTCAAAACAAGCAAAGGTCTCGGTGAAACCCGACATTTTCCTCAGTGAAAGAAAAATGCTCAATCAGTCACGTTTTTTTCGTTATTTTCTGTAGGCTTTTAAGAACATAGGTTGTGGTGCTTCTCGTGTCGTTGCAGTATTAATTCAATATGTTCATTAGTACGATCAATTTACAGTATAAAAAATGTATAAAAAATTCGTATTTCAGGAAGACTCGAGTGACGATCCAGAGCCGGAACCGGAAAGGGAAAGAAATTGGGTAATATAAAATATCATAATTATTTTATTTTATAAAATCTGCAATCAGTCTATTATATTATTTCTATATAGATTTTGGTGGGTTAAAGCCACTGCCTTAACTCTCCTTAGTCATATAGCATTTGCTCTTTACTGCTGCTTAAATTATTTAACTGCAATATGTATCTCCTTGGTGCTGATATCTGTGAACTGATCTTGCAAATTTTTGAAATATCTTTCCATAAATAGTTTATTTATATTTCTAATATTAAAAATATGTAACTGGGCAACAAACGGCTTGTTTTCAGGTCTCTAAGATTTCATTCAAACAGATTATCATAAAGGAAACATTGTTTATGATTCTGGAAAGATACTCCAAATTTCTTGTTGATAACAATGTCGACTACCGTTACCTACATGTAATTAGGTTTAGGTATTTTAAACAATATGTGTTATTTTACGTAAATGATAATATTTAATCGTTTTCTTTCTTAAATGTTCAATTCTGAGCATTTATTGTTAAGTCGGTTTATAAACTAGTTTGCAGGTTGAGTTTTTAAAAGCTTGTAACAATTTAGTCATTTTTAAAAACAATTTGTTGAACCGGCAAACATTGTTCTGGCATATAAAATAAATAATCAAAGAAATCGAACGTAAGTACCTATAAATTAAAAGACAAAAAACGTGATTAAATGTGGGGTGGCAAAAATTACGACCTATTTTTAACCGACTTCTAAAAAAGGAGGAGGTTCTCAATTCGGATGTTTGTATTTTTTTTTTTTTTTTTTATGTATGTTCGCGCATAACTTTGTCACTTGCCAACCGATTTGAAAAATTCTTTTTTTGTTGGAAAGGGTATACTTCCCAAATGGTCCCATAGTCACCAAGTCGGGATCTGATGATGGAATCTTGGCGAAACCGAGGGAACTCCTCAAATATTATAGGCAACTATATAATTCTTTTGGTATTTTCGTCAAAGACTTAAGCATTTATAGTCAAAACATGACATTTGACGAAGTGGAACTGGTGAAGAAGGCCAGAAATGGCCAACGGAAGTTCATACTCACACAGATCTCTCAATGAACATAGTTACAAATAAATGAATAGTTCTGAATAGGTATGTTGAAAATGGTATCATCGATGTGACCTGATGATGATGATGGAGCCGGAAGATAGGCACCGGAACTTCGTAATTAATCAATGTATCCTAGCCGTGTTTGGGCTTATTGGAATTGTCATGAGATGCACTTTGGCTATCAGATACTATCGAACTGATATGTTGATGATGATAGAGCCGGAAGGTAGACACGGGAACTTCATAACAAAACAATGTATCCTAGCAGGGTTTGAGTTGATTGGAATTGTCATGAGAAAAAGGTACTCTGGCTGTAAGTGTATTGCAACTAAAAAGTGTGAAATAAAAAACTTTTTACAAAAAAAAAATAACCGACTTACTAAAAAAAACACTAAAACCATCAAAATAACTTTAATTTCGGAAGTCGGTGTTAAATAACGAAGAGGCAAAACTATTATAGAAACACCGACTTCCGAAATTAAAGTTATTTTGATGGTTTTAGTGTTTTTTTTAGTAAGTCGGTTATTTTTTTTTTTGTAAAAAGTTTTTTTCATACATACTAAAAGAATATTCATTAAAATCTGTCGAGCCGTTTCGGAGGAGTACGACCACAAACATCGTGACACGAGATATTTACATATTAGACTAGCGGTCCCGGCAGACGTCCTGTCCAAAAGCTGGCATTTCATCAGAAAAAAAAAAAATAAGAACCCAATTGCAGCGCCACCTAACAGGTCCAATTGTATTTCCAAATCATCCAGGCACCACTCAAATACACACACATAGTTTCATCTAAACCTGTCAAGTCGTTTAGGAGGAGTTAGGTGACAAACACACGTACAGAAAAATTATAAATTTATAAAGATAAATAAAAGGTGTAATGCTTTAATTCTCTGAAAATAATTTAAATAAAAACTTTTACACCTATTGTAAAAGTTCAGAGCAAGTAGTAAGCACAAAACTAGTCAAAATACTCAAGTCTTTTCAGCTAAGTCTCACAATAAATTTTAACCTTACACTTGACAATATTTATACAACGCATGCAAGTTTAGTAAGTTCACGTTGTTGCATTTCTCGGGATTTGCAACTTTACGTTTTATTGATCAGTCATCATAAATTCAATATATAACAGGAAATTAGTAAACGAAATACTCTGTGATAACAGAAATGTGACGTAGCATTGTGATACATGGTACAAACAGATATTTGAATGCACATAAATCAGTACCAAGTGTACATTATCAGAGACCGCAGCGCAGCTAATAGCTGTTAACATATTCAGAAAGCCGCTCTCGATCATGTTTTATTCATCTCAAGATAAATACATAAAAACATCCATCAATAGTGTTGTCCTAATATCTCTGCTCAGTTTTATAAAAGATTGACGTAGCAAGATACTGTTTAATAATTGAATATGGATAATGAACGGGACTTGTACTACTGTAGGAAAGCAACATCCTTTAAAATTCGTTTCTTTGTATGCCATGTTCGGAGACATAGGCGAACGTTACACGATAGGTTTTGCTGTCAGTTTTGCCACAATCAAAGTTTTGATTGACGAAAAACCTACCATCTAATGCGATGATTGACGTTTTTTAGTACTGATTGACGAAAACCATCATTTATGATTGATTGAATTGATTAAGCGTCAATCAATGACCGTGTAATGGTCGCCATACTCGTATGTTTTCACTAACGATAAATTATTTTGCGAATAGGTTATAAATAACACTTTTACAGGTCAATTTAAACTAGATGAGGTCGATAACATTAAGCGACTTCTAAACGAATTTCTTAAACAAAGAGCGCGGTTTTCAATGCTCAGCATTGAGTCAAGACTTTAAAACGTTCTCTTTCTGTCAATCATTTGAAGATAACAAAGACAGCATGATGCTTTATGTTTTGTCTAAATATCACTATTTCAAGACTTATTTATTTAGGTACTTTAGTTTTTGATTTAGAAATAGGAGTAAAGGTTATCTCAATTTATGGCTTCAGTGAAAATAACGTCGACATCTCGTCATGTAATAACGAGTCAACACTATAATTGTTGTGTAATTCTCACAGCTTAGGTGATGTGGTGTCTACTGTTTCAAGTTACTTACCTACATGGAGATACCTGCAGTGTTATTTGAAACAGAAAAGCTGATACGGAGTTCAAAATATTGTCTATTAGATAGTCAACTTTCTTGTAACGTGATTAATAGTTTTGACTTCACTATTAAGAGCAATTTCTCATTTTCAAAGTAATATTAAATATTAAGCACTGGTGTTGGTTGCTTATTTTTGTAATGATAAAAAATGTGTGTGTTAACTGGTTTGGTTCGCTTGTGTGCGGTGTGATGTCGAAAAAATGCTATATGCTCATACACAAGTGTCATAATGATCGTAGTCAGTTCTCACATAAATCTGTACAGTCCAGCAAAAGTGAGTTGTAGGTACGTGAGAGGTCGACGATATCAACTCGCGGATATACCACGTTTTAATCGAATTGTCAATTTAAGTCATATTCAGAGGTTCGACGGCGCGTGCGGTCGTGCTTTCACACTTATCTACAGCTCTTTGTGACGCAAGTAGTAGGCTCGTACAGCGGAGCCGAACCAACAAGAACCCTGCCTTAACGTCCGTCAAAATATTCGTACACAAATATCAGAATACTAGCTATGTGGGCAAACACAGCTAGCTTCAATCAAAACAATGATTATACACATGGTGAGTTTTTGAGATAGCTCTACATAGTTAAAGATTTTACTATATACCCGTGAAAACTGTTTTCGGAATTGAACTCGGTGCCCATTAACGAACAGCATCAAACTTCGATCACGAATATCCTAGATCAATAATCACGAACAAAAGCACCTCAACTTAACAAATAGCTGATATTTGTGTAAAAATGTGAAATATCGGTCTTTTGAACTAATGTTTACTTCGATTAAGAATAGCAACAATGAATAACGCTACGTTGAACACATCACACACACGTTGTACGTACTAAATTTGGAACAACACCACATAAATATCATTTCTAAATTAAAGAACAGCCTTTTTTTAGAGCATTATGCACCAAATTAGTCTCATTATAATAGAGGGGATAAAATGAACGGGCTCTTCTGCTTTAGGATGCTGAAGCGTTTTGTAGTTTATCATTATTCTTCATGGCAATTCTCGTAGTCAAGAAAACGTTTAAATTCAGGTTTCAAGCTCATAAAACCTTATGAGCTTGATACCTCACCACACCACACACGAGGTGTCTTTGTCAGATTGAGACAGATTTGAAAGCGAGCTTTCTTTAAAACTACAGGAATCAAAACCTCTAACATTTTATGAGTTGTATCTCATTTTCGTATTGAAAATCCTCAGAGAAAACGTCGTCACGACCCGCCCCCGCAGCAGTCGAGCAAGAAATTCTGTGGGGAAGGTTCCTCGTCATCCTCCTTGGGATCTGATGGGTGGCCGTCGCCTACTCCCAGTTCCACCCTGGCCAGCACTGAGGCCGAACCAGGACCGCCGGAGATCAAGCCGTGGCTTAGCAGGTTTGTACCAAAAATGGACCGCCGAAATATTTTTTTTTGTTTTCCATAACGTAGGAAGAAAACGTTCTTCTAAAACTAAATGATTCGTCTGTTTCTTTGCTTTCTTCTTTTTTCACTAATAGAAAGAAGGATTAAAGAGGAAGGTTTGTGTACCTATACTATTTGCACCTGTCCAAACTCAGGGCGTGTCAAAGTTAGTTGTAATAGAGTGTTACCTGATCAAACAATGCTTTTTTTTTCGCGGTTCGTATGTCACGAAAATATTGAATCCGTAAGTTTCACTGCGCCAATTAATTATTTGGATAATATGAATACTTAATTATACGAGCGGAAGCGCCATCGCACCACAATAGGTCATTCTCTATGTTTTTATTGAAATAATTAAAAACTATTTTTCGAGTCCTATCATAAAGAACTCGCTTTACACTAACAAAGAGTACCTTTCTGAAATGTCATACACAATAATATACACATAGGATGTAAGAGGCTTATCTTATTATGAGTACAGTAATTTGTAAAGTAATACATATAAACTACATCGTCATAATAAATTTAGCCGTGGACATGATGATGATTACTTCCCGACGGCCAACGAATGATTTTAGCTGACCATTGACTTAGTTTCTGTCATTGAGTGTATGTGAGCACGTAATGAGATATTTTTCTAAGAAAATGTTTTATGAAATTGTCGAATAAACAAATTCCCATTAAATCTCGCTCAGTTTTGTATTTCTCCGCTATATTAATTTATTTATCGGCTAAGGCGTCCCCCGTGGATACGTCTTCAGTACGAAAACAACGAAATAGAAAATATTTGTGTTAATAACATTTCACATTTTCTAGGTTCAACAACTGGTCCAACGTGGAGAAGATCCAGGCTATCGACGAGCTCATCAACTGCTGCGACCCTAGTCAGGTGCGGCACATGATGAAGGCCATCGAGCCGCTGTTTCAACGAGACTTCATCTCGTTGCTGCCTAAGGAACTGGCGCTCACTGTGCTTGGTTACCTTCAGCCGAAGGACCTGCTCAGGGCTGCCCAGACTTGTCGCTATTGGAAGTAAGTCACTTCTTTAGTATCATATATAAAGTTATTTGTAAAATACTGCCAACCTCAGGACTATGCTAATAACATCATAAACAACAACTTTTGTTCTATGACTTTTCAATAAAAAATAATAATATTTAAATAGAACATTCTAAATATTACGAAGTCTATGCGAAGCAAGCGATAGTACAATTGCGGAGGGGAACGGGCGGCCAATGTTCTTGATGCGCTTGCGTCGCGTCATATAGACGTAGGTACTTAGCAAAATACAGATTTGAAATTAGATAGAACCACACCATCGACCACATCATCGCTTACCATCAGGTGAGATAGAGGTCAAACGCAAGCCTATTATTAATAAAAAAAAAAAAAGAACCATGAAATCTTGAAGGTTTGTTTTTGGTAAATGAATTATGTTAGTAATACAGTCCTGGTTGTTAGTGTTTTATAAATACACTGTATATGTCTACACAGCACATTTTATTTTTCTATTTTTCCTTGTCAACCGTCACAAGTAATACATTCCATAAATACTATAAAACAAAGTCCCCTGTTGCGTCTGTCTGTATAATAATAATAATAAATCATTATCAGGCATCTTGGCCCATATACCTTACAGACTAAAATTTATATAGAGTAAATACAATTTGTTGTTAGTAAATAAGACTTAGGATTATGTTAGTAACACTTCACATTGTATAAACGCAGTAAACTTAACTAAAACTACTAATCAGATTTTTATGTTGTTCACATTTTTTGATAGAGTGTACATACGTATTACAATTGAGTAAAAAAACGAGAATTTCAAAGATTCCTGGCACCCGTGCAATATTGGGGCAGGTCCCCAGCTTTGCACGAGTGTTAGATATATGTATACGTAAACAAATAATATCTTAGTCATGCTATAAGAAGACGTAGCGTTGGAAGGCCTCCTACAAGGTGGACCGATGAACTGGTTAGGGTTGCGGGAATCCGATGGACGCGAGAAGCACAGTACCGTTCATTGTGGCGACTCTTGGGGGAGGCCTTCTCGAGAACACGTGGAGTTGAAATTAAAACCATATACTCAGGTCTGCGATCACTTTTCCTCTTCCTGAAATTTAGCACAAAGCAAGATCTTATAGCACACGTATAGGAATAAATCTGAAAACAGTAAATTTTTAGTTACATTTGTTACAAAAAAAAATTATTTTTCTATTCGGAAAAATATCTTCGAGACTCCATTCGGGAATTATATTTTGGTTTAGTTGCCCTCATGCGCGAGTCCGACTCGCACTTGCCCAGTTTTTTTTTTTTTTAATAAAATCCCATTCCCCTCATAATTACCCAAAAAGTGTTGCAACTACCGTTAAAATCGATTTCGTTTCACATTTCGTGCAACAATTTTGCTAGAGTAGGCAACTCTCTTCTTTTTATTTTTCTGTAGACAGACAGGGGAGCCAACATAACGGCATAGGTACTTCTTATGTGAAACATACTATACATCAATAATCAGCCATAAAAATAGCACAACAAATTTTAGCAGAAAACAACTGTGTAAGGCTCTGACATCAGTTTGTGTGACAAAATTTCTGAGCGTAATTCACAGCCAGGTACTGTTGTAACTGTAACTCACACACTTAACTTATAGGTTCCTCGCCGAAGACAACCTGTTGTGGAAGGAGCAATGCCGTCGCATCGGGATCACTACTCTGAAAAAGATGCCCCGTTCACTCCCGCGCTGCGCCAGTCCCTGGAAGGCTGCCTACATGCGTCAGTACCTCATCGAGAACAACTGGCTGCACAAGCCGGTAGTCTCGCCCATCATCATGAGGGGACATGACGACCACGTCATTACCTGCCTGCAGTTCTACGGAAACCGTATCCTCAGTGGCAGCGATGATACTACCCTCAAAGTCTGGTCAGCCGTCACCGGCAAGGTGAGATGAGTAAAGTATAACTTTACATACATTGTTCGTTATCTGTTTTCTCTTCTTTAAACAGGCACTTGTTGCATGTTCGGTCCGTCAATTGTACCGATTGATAATACAGTCTGAAGGTAATATCAATTGAATTTTATTCTTGCACTAAATTATCAATTGTCAGAATGAATTTTATAGCTACATACATATCTTGAAGACTTGTTAAGGCGGCTATCACACTGCTACGCACCACGCAGCGTAGCGCGTGAATGCGTGTCTTAACGTTGCTTGTAAGTATCTCCGTTTGTATAAAACACGCACAGTCCAACACACTGAAACTGCATCCACACGCGTTCATGTAAGTCAGGCGCCTACATGCGGAGAAATATGCTCTCATGCGCGTGTGGGCAGGCGGGACGCGAGGTATGGCACACTGAGACGAGTAGTGCCGTGCGTGATTTTGTATGAAATGAGTGCGTGCCTGCATGAATTTACAAAACGCACGTACACGCGTGAGTGCGTTAAAAACCCGCAGATGCACATTTGCACTCCCGCAAATACGCGCGTTGGTGCGTAACATGCAGCGTGATGCGTGGCAGTATGATATCCGCCTAATGTAATCTGTCTAATATTTTCTAGAGTTTTGTGCCTCAAAAGGAAACACTGCAGGATCGTCTGTCTATCCCATTCTTTTGTTTGTTGTCTGTGCCCTTTTTTAACGGAGTTTTAATTAAAATATTTTGTCCAGATGCATGAAATAATTTTATTCCTCTAAGTGGCATCAGATGCATCACATCAAACTTAATAAATCTTGTTCGTCAGTGTCTGCGTACCTTGGTGGGACATTCCGGAGGCGTGTGGTCTTCGCAAATGATAAACGACCTGGTGATTAGCGGTTCCACAGACCGCACTCTTCGCGTCTGGAACGCCCGGACTGGCCAGTGCTTGAAGGTCCTCGCCGGACATACTTCCACCGTGCGTTGTATGCATCTGTACCAGAACAGGTAGACTAAAACTAGACATTAGGGTGTACAAACAGCAGTGAAAAGCCAGCCGCTAGCTGTTGCCGAGATAGCTCGTTATGTGCGTGATACTGTTCTTTAAAGTATGATACACACGGTGCCGTAGCAAGTTTTGCTGGCAACATTTGAGGTTGAAATGTGTTGCCATCAACACAAAATAATTTATGTTTTATTGACTATGAATATGGGGCTTTCGAGGTGACATCGCGAGCTGGCTAGTCGCTCTGAATTATTTGGTTTTATGTTTGTTTAGAAAATTCCTCATCTGCAGGCCTCTTTCCTGATCCATTGTCGCTAACATTGTGCGATAGCTATGCGAATACAATTAGAATAAGAAAAATTTGTGTTTTTTTTTTGTGGATGTTGTACAACAGATCACAAACGTATTATAAATATTATAATTTACTAAAAATAACTAATTTCCAATTGATGATGGATTATGCATTGTTTGCATTTGAATATTTTTAAACTCCTTGCTGATAGCGTAGTTTAGGAAACATACTTAGTGCTGTGGGTGCTTCCGATAAGCCATATATCATATGTTGTTTGGGCAATCAAGTCATCTAAAAAAAAATACAAGTGCTGAGCGTCGTGTAACTAAAAAAAGACAACAATTGTATCAATAATCAAATGAAAAACACAGCTTGCGACATTATGATGACAATCACAAACAGTTAGCAAATGTGTTGTAATATTGTACAACATCGCGACCGTTGATAATTGTTATTGTAATGAATTGTTACAACAATAAATACAAATGTTATTTCTATCGAAATATCACACAAGCGAGCGCCTATCAGCTGCGATTAATAATAAAATAAGCGTGCTAGCGAAGTTTTACTACACATTGTAATTATTTATATATTTTTTTTTTTGTACAATCATTGCATTGCGTTAAACAATAATAATTTGCTGGACTGTTTAATAGTAGACAAAACTTACATGTTACACTAACAAAACAGGAAATTGTGTGTATAATACATATTATTTAAAGTGTATTAACGTCTAAAATGCTAACGCGACCATTATGCTACTGCGAAGTTTTTTTTTTTTGCTTTTTCATGCTCGTGCATGCGCTTGGTCTGACAGATTCTTCTGTTTAATTCTATGACTCGCGAAATACCAGGCCACAGGAGATTGTATTCTTCGTATCTATCTTTCTAGGGTAATATCTGGTTCCCGCGACGCCACGCTACGGGTGTGGTCCATTCCCGAAGGTCGCTGCTTGCGCGTGCTAATGGGCCACTTGGCCGCCGTGCGCTGCGTGCAGTACGACGGGAAGCTGGTCGTGTCCGGTGCCTACGACTACTTCGTCAAGGTGTGGAACCCTGAGACCGGGGACTGTCTGCACACGCTCGCTGGACATACCAATCGGGTATACAGCCTGCAGGTAAAATAACACTATTATAATATTTTTTTCTTTTGAATTTTATTGCACAAAAAGTCTCGTGTAATTTGTAGAACACACTGGCTCCTGTAACACAGCCAGTATGCCTAGCACAGGAGTCAGGGCCTCACTATTTCTGTAAAATGTTAATTATAGATTCGAGATAAAACCATGTACTGGTCGCGCGTGGAACCTCTCTCCCCTCGAGCCTTCTGTCGATAACTCTTTGAATTGTTGTTTTGTAGGCTAAACAGTATAATCATTAGCACTATAAACCGACTTCTACTGTTGAGTAAATAAACAAAGTTGGTAGTATTTTTAAGTATTTTTTTGGGTACTTTTTTTTCCAGAGATGCATAAAAAGTTACATTAGGTTTGAAAATACTATTTTATTTGGCATACTCGTAGATACACACAATGTAGTAACAACATGTAGACAACTAGCAATGTGTGTCTCAGGGCGGCGCCAAATAGGCCCAGTTCAGCAATAATGTCAGACAACTACATGGTAGTTGCCTGGTTTTCAACTGAACCTTATTTCGACGGCACACACAGCATATTAAATAACACTATACTTAGGACGATCTTTAACGTGATGCCTATCTGTCTTGTTATTGTCGTTAAATTAACTTTAAATTACTCATCCTAAGATTTTCATTGAATTCTAGCAATTCTTGTAAACTTGCCGAAACACATTTTCAAAATAGCCAATAAAAAAAGACAATTGCCGTCTGTCTTATTCCAAAACAGGGTTGTTGCGAATACCAGCATCAGCAACAATTGATGCTGATTTTTATGCTGACATTCACGTCTTTTTTCATTACGTTTGGAAATTATCCAATGACATCTCCCGCCCTTTTTGTATCAGACATTTAGTGATTAAAAAAAAACTACACCTGTGGTCTTCAGTTACCCTTTGTGTCCTAGGACTACGAGTTTCCCTCTTCGGTTTGTCGATCACTTACGCGCTTTTGATGACTGAGCTCGGTCCAGTTAATGACCGTACGGCTAGACGGCGAGCTCCCCATTGCTCGATGTCCGCAAGCCCGTGTCTACCATGGCTTGTAGTCAGAGACAAAACCTCGGTGGTTGGTGTGTGAGGACGTTTGCTCACACACGCGTGCGGCCTCCTTCGATAGCACTACTGCTTCGCAGAAGAAGGCGTCCGCCTGACATTCCATAGCCTGAACCAGGGCTCGGCGAGGTCGCTGCCGCCGATTGTCACGTTGGTGCTCTGCCCAAGCGGGGTACACCTCCACCGTATGCTCCACTGTGTGCTCCGGGTGGTCCACACAATGGTGACACCTGGGCGTTTCTTCCGCCTAAATCCGATGCAAGAACCTCCCGAACTTGCAATGTCCGGTGAGGACCTGCGTTATGCAGAAGGTGAGGACGTCGTGTTGCTGCTCCAGCCACTTCTTAAAGAGGGGACTTACCGCCGCGATTATGGCGTGCCCAGACGTTCTCGTCGTGACTTATTCGTTGAAGGCAGGATTTACGCGATCCACATGGATTTTTAACCAATCATAGACAGTTACAAAAACCCTGTCACTTGTTTATTCAGCCATTGGCTTTTGAAACATAAATTCGTTAGACGCTATTAAGTTTTATAACAGACAATAAACCATACTTAAATTCATAAAGCCTCCCCCAATGGAAAGTGCAATGTGAACATATTTCACGTTCATAAACAAGGATACCAGATAGTGTCAGATAGTGTAGTATTTGTAATAAAGACTATTTTCACACACTCGCACAAAGAACTATCTCGGACATGGATCTTATTCAGGAACACTGGGCTACAGAGCGACGAAACAGTTTTCTTCGACAGTTAAAGGAATTTAAAGAGCCAAGGCCTAAAAAAAGGCCTAATCGATTTTGGGGTTGGTGTAGTAGGTGCACTTGGTTTTGGAGGTCGTCTTCCATGTTTCAGTCCACGAGTTGAATAACTTGGGTCTGGCACCATTTCGCAAATCGTAGTTATGAACCACGTAGTGCTTTCGATCAACCGGATTCTATGTGGCATACTTTGCTAACGAATCGGTGCACTAATTGCCAACAATTCCCGAGTGACCAGGGATCCAGGCTAGTCCCCTCTTTGAGGCGTGGCTGGAAAGACCTCACGGCGTCCTTATCTTCCGCATGACACAGGTACTCACCGGACATGGTTCGTTCGGGAGATTCCTGCACTCGATTCATGCGGAAGTGACGCCCGGGTGTCGCCACTGTGCGGAACGCCCGGAGGACACGGTGGAACACACAGTCGAGGTGTGCCCTGCTTGGGCGGAGCATCGCCGTGCCCTCGTGGGGGCGATCGGCGGCGGAGACCTCTCGCGCCGGGCCTTGGTTGAGGCCATGGTCCGGAGCGAGGAGGAGTGGCAGGCGGTCGCCGACTTCTGTAAAGCAGTAATGCTCGCAAAGGAGGAGGCCGAACGCATAAGGCAACGGCGTTATCGCCGCCGCCGTCGCCGGGATTCTGATCCCGATTTCCGGCCAACGTAGACGCGGGCTTGCGGACAGTGAGCAATGGGTAGCTCGCTGTCCGGCCGTCCGGTAACTGTCCGGACCAAGCCCAAGTCGTCGACGGCGCGCACTGTTCCCGCGCGCCTCAAGGAGTTGTCAGCAACAGCAGGGACCCAGCCGGGTCGAAGCCTACTGGGGCCAGGGTTATCCGAAAGGGCGCTCGAGCCCCGGTATGAAGGCTAGAAGGAACGGGGTGGGTCTTTTAGTCAGTAAGAGTCTGACACTATCTCCCGCTCCGCCCAAGGGCGGGGGATGTCAATGCATGATTTTTTCCCACCATAAAAAAAAAAAAGGGATCCAGGTTATCTCGATGTCCAAGCCGTTTTGACAATGGGTTTTACTATGAAGTTGATTTTGTTATAAGGCCTGAATACTACTAAGTGAAAAAATTATATAAAAAAAATCTAGATCTTATGAGTATCTTCTCTACCAAAAGTTGACAGTCATAATACCCAGGAATGTTTTTCGCCCTTTTCCCCCATAGCAAATGACTGCGTCCCATTTAAAAAAAAAAACTCTTTCTGGTAAACTTCCTTCCCCACCATGGTGGGATATTGAATGCACTGACATGATTAGGGCCAGGAATGAGGTGGAAAAGACAGTTAGCAGCGATATGAACCTGGAAAACCTCCTCTCTTTCAAGCGAATATTGATTAAGCCCAGGAAATTCTTTAAAAAAAAACGTAAAGTTTGGTCAAAACTCTGTAGTTCGCTGAGTCTGCCCGCACCGGTTTCGACCGGTTTTTCTGGCGAAAGGTGAGGACCTTTAGGAGTAGTTTAGCATCTGCCTTCTCAAGCACCAATATTACATGGATTAGGCTAACTTCTGCTTTACTTCTGGATACATTCTCACAGATTGGAAGGTTCAAATTGTCATCCCGATTTTAAAACCAGGCAAGGATCCTAGTGATCATTTCTCATATAAGCCTATTGCTTTATCGTCCATACTTATTAATGGAATGGAATGAGTCTGTGATTGTTGTCTTCTTAGACATATCGGCTGCCTATGATTCGGTCCTCCTTCCTAACCTCAAGCAAAAACTGCATCTTCAATCATCGGCAGCATCTTTACCAACCGCACCTTCCAATAAGCATCCCTGGGGTGGACTCTGATCAAAGAATGATGGATTATCTCAAGGATCTGTTCTTAGTCCCCCAGTGTATAACATATAAGGTCAATCTAACCTCTTGTCTTAATTACGACTGCAGAATCCTTCAGTATGCTGACGATATTGCATTCCTGGTTTCTGGCAGTTCCATTCAGGATACCGCTCTATCAAATAATGTCTCTCTGTCGTCGCCAAATCAATGGCTTCTTGATAACGGTTTGTCTTTAAGTGCGCCAAAGAGTACAGCGATCATTTTTATCCGCAAGCATTCTGTACCCTCAATAGATATTAATATCGATGGACAAACCATTCCAATCAAGGATTGGGTTATGTTTCTGGGAGTAACTTTGGACTCAAGACTTTCTGGGGTCGACCAAATTAACAACACGGTCAAGAAATGTGAACGATTTGTGTCAGTCCTTAAGGCCTTAGCCGGGGTGTGGTGGGGAGCTCACCCATATTATCAAAATATGATTTAAAAATTAAAAAAAATAACGAAATGATATTTTTTCGCTTGTTTTTCCCTACTCCTTTCAAACGGCATCAGTTTACGCAAATAAGTCGTTGGTTAATTGTTCTTCAAAATGTACAATACATTACTCTTTTTTAATTAGTGCAAAAACAAAATTGGGCTTTCTCCATACAAAGGTCACTAGATAAGTTCTGCAATACAGATTTTTTAATAACAATCTTTCAAAATAATTACCATCATAGCTAAATACATTTTATTCATTAGTAGAAAATAATCGTTAAACATTTTCTTCTATTATTCTTTTGGAAGATCGGAGCAGACCTTCTGGCAAATCTCTTTCCTTTAAGTTGATTCTTAATGACTGGAAATAGACTAAAGTCATAGGGTGCTCGATCCGGACTGTGCGGAGAATGTTCAAGCAGTTTTACTCCGATATATTGTAATAAATTCACAGTTTCGTGCGACCTATGTGTAGGAGCATTATCGTGGTGAAAATGCCAGTTACCGCGTCTTAATTTTGGACGGAATTTTTTGAGTTTTTGGATAACCTAAGGCAAACACTTTTTTGTGTAGTACGATGACTTTCCGATACTTTTCTATCTAAAATTGCTCGTCTTGTAAAAAATACAGCAATCTGTTTCTTCTTTACCAGCAGATTTTCGAACTTGAATTGGAGTACGCTCATTTTCAAACAACCAAATTATATCTTGTTTTTAGATAGCACATCAAAATGGTACAGTCAGGTTTCATCGCTCTTGATGATATTATTAATAAGTACAATTTTCATACTTTTTTAACATCTTCTTACACCAATTTACTTTGCATATCTTTTGTTTTTCTTTTAAGTCAAAGGGTACCCAAATCGTAATTTTTGTTTTACTCTAATTATACCGTGTAGAATTTTATGAATGCTTGGTGCACTAATCTGCAGGATGTGTTCTATCTGCCTATATTTTATTCGACGGTCTTCTCTTTTCATTTTTATAATTTCTTCACATTCTCTTCAGTGCAAACGTCCGATGGATGTGCTGACCTTGGTTCATCTTCTATACCAAAATTACCGTGACAGAAAACTCAATACCACTGAAAAGTTGTTTTACAACGGAGGTCTCTTTAAGTACAGAATTATGTGTTTTTCTATTTACTCATATATTGAAAGACAGAGCGCGAAGTTTTATCGAATAATTACAGGTCATTCGTTCTTTGACTACCTAATGCAATTGCTAACAAGTGATTAATTACATAATATGTGTCTATTCTCACATGATTAGTGTATGTTTCTAGTAAGACTATAGTCATCTACCTACAATTGAATGTATAGCTGTATTGCAAAACTTATTTAGTGACCAGAGTCAAAAGTAAAAAAAGAACTAAATCCCAAAATTGTCCATGATAATTTGTCATAATTGGTAAATTCATAATTGAATCAATCATTCATTACAATTGCTACTAGAAGTAATAGCCCTTTAAGAATTTGTATTAATTTAAAAAAAAGTGGTGTTTATGAAAGGAAAAACCGAGTGACTGACATATCAACGTGCAGCCTAAACTATAGGGCCTAGAAGTGAAAAATTTTGAGAGGATTTGATCCAAAATTTGATTGATTGATCCAAAATTCACCTTCTAAGAGGATGAAACTGGGGATCCAAATTTTGTATTGAGAAACCTATTTTTATGCGGGCGATGCCTCTGGCAACAGCTAGTCCTTAATATATCCTTATACAATCCTTATTGTTATTTATTCACTATTTTGAACATTGAAATCACAATTATCCATTAGTGGCTAATTGCGAACCCGAATTGTAATAGATTCACTGTTTTATCAACTCAATTAGTGGTTTAGCTGATAATAATATTCTGGCTCAACTTTTCAGTTTGATGGCATCCATGTTGTGAGCGGCTCTTTGGACACTTCCATTCGCGTGTGGGACGTAGAGTCTGGACAATTGAAGCACACTCTCACTGGGCACCAGTCACTCACGTCCGGGATGGAGCTGCATTCTAACATACTGGTCTCAGGCAATGCTGATTCCACTGTCAAGGTTTGGGACATCACTACCGGCCACTGCCTTCATACCCTGTCAGGTGAGTTCTGATTTGTTCATCTTTTTTATTTATTGACTGCTAATTTGCAGTGACAGTTTTTGCCAATATTAATAATAAAGTTTATTTGGAACCACCTAAGTTTACATTACAAAAGGAAAACGAAGATAGTGACAAAAGTAAAATATTGTAACCCAGCTATCAACACCCTATTCAAGACAAAAATTAAAATATAAATTAAGCAAGACAATTATAATACCAAATATATACTATGTGATTAGTTACTTGGTTGTATGTGGGATGGAAGAGTTCGTGAGATGGCAAAAAGAAACACATTTTGCTAAATTTTAAAATTCCTCTGTATTTTACACAACTTTCACCTTTAAACATTCCTTTCCCGAATCTTCACCTTTTTCTTAAAATCTATGTCCCTATCCTTCGTTCGGAAACATTATAGAAATGTCAAAATTGACTAATAGTCAAGTCAAATTAGACCAAAAAAACCGGCCAAGAGCGTGTCGGGCCACGCTCAGTGTAGGGTTCCGTAGTTTCCCGTTCGTCACAATAAGTGTTCCCACTTGTGAGTTTAAAAAAAGGCTATTTGTTACGTTGACATACTAAGTACGGAACTCTAATAAATACGGAACCCTAAAAACGGGCCCACAAAGGACGGTGATAACTAAAACAGTATGCAAGTAGTAAAAGTTTCAGCGATTGTGCACTCGTAAAATTACGAATATATTTAGCAAGCAATGATTTTTTACCACGGTAGGTCAAAGTCGAAAGCACGGAAAATCTTAACATCGACTTTTAAAAAGATGACGTCATTACGCAACGCCATCTATCGAACCATTTATGAACTGGTTTTTACCTTAACATTTTGATAGATAGATAGGTATTAAAAAAATGAATTTTAGTTTTGTTCTAAATTGCCTTAGCATGTTCCTGATAGAAGTTTTATGTAGTTATAAGTTAATACCGCCAATGCCAAGGAGAGACCAACCGAACAATTCGATAATACCCGACCCCATCAACTCGGGAAATCCTAACAGCGCGAACGCGAAATAGCCCAAACAGCGCCATCTCTCGGGGAATTGGGTTACTAATTAATACATAGGTAGCAGAAGAAGTTTTCGGTGGTAATTTTGGATTGCGAGAACCGATTTTAATCATTCTTTTTTTGTTTGAAAGAAGATACGTTCAGGATAATAAAATATGTAAACGAAGTTAAAAAAAATGTTTGCATATACGATTATACTACAAACTTAGTCCAGAAACACAGTTTTTTGTACAAAAACTGTTCTTTCCATCAAGTTCAAAATGATTTTCCTAGAAAGTCCTTATAAAGTTCTACTTTTCAGGTTTTTTTCATATTTTCTAAAACTATGGTTCAAAAGTTAGGGGGGGGGGTCACATTGTTTTTTACTTTTGAAGCGATTATTTCCGAAATTATTGACATTATCAAAAAATGATTTTAGTAAACCCCTATTCATTTTTAAATACCTATCCAACAATATGTCTCACGTTAGGGTTGAAATTAAAAAAAAAATCACTTCCCACTTTACATATAGGGGGCTACCCTAAAAAAACATTTTTTTCCAATTTTTATTTTACCACTTTGTCGGCGTGATTGATATACATATTGTTACCAAATTTCAGCTTTCTAGTGCTAACGGTCACAGAGATTAAGCGAGGACGGACAGACAGACAGACGGACAGACAGACATGGCGAAACTATAAGGGTTCCTTGTTGACTACGGAACCCTAAAAATAGGGGTAAGGTTACAATAATTCGCACCCAGCTGAAAATTGGTAGGAATGTTCAAAACGTCATCATAAATGAAGAAATCTAAAAAGTCCTCATCTATCCGACACCTGGAAATAATTACTTGGGGTCAAAGGTTACAAAAACGATTTTTTCGCGGTTTTTAGCAAAACAGTAAGTTTTATCATAAAATTAACCGAGACAAAAATTATAGATCAGATTACCTACAAATAATGTCTAAATACTTGTACTTTTTTTCCTAAGAGCCACCGTTTTTGAGATGATTCAAAAAGTTGAAAGAGGTAATCGCCTTAATATGCACGTTTTCACGCCACTTTTGAGGTAGTGTACTTAGCGTGTTTTTAGGGTGCCGTACCTTAAAAGGAAAAACGGAACCCTTACCTAGCCACTTCTGCGCCTGTCTGTCTGTCAAGACCCTTTATCTCGGGAACATGTGGAGGTATCGAGTTGAAATTGAAACCAAGTCTGTGGTCTGTTGATGCTGTGAAAAAATCTAAATTGTAAGTCGAAAAAAAAGGTACGGATATAAAAAAAGAAAAAGTTTATGTTGCAAAAAACGTATATTTCGATACTTTCAAGGGAATCAAAATTCCGATCCAATTTGGGAGCGAGACGTTGGAAGTACTCCTCGAAATTCCACCGGCTGTCGAGGACGAAAAGAAAGAAAGAAAGCGAGAAGCGTTCCGAGGACCATAAAAACACATGGCCTCGGACATGTGCAGTGCCACCTCGAGTCCTAACTGTTAGATCCTCTTCACGACCATCGCAACCCCGCGTGTCGCTAGTTCTGCCGCCGCTGGTACGACTCTGCCTGCGTATCGTCTGCGTAGCAGACCACGCTGACCCAGTCAGGGAGGTCACCGCGCAGCGTGTTCTCGTACCGATGTTCCACAAGGGTGGTTCTAGTACGTACGGTATGGGTCATGCCCTCCTGTCGAATTAAACGGGATCCAAACACCCCAACTCAACGAAGTGCGACACCTGGAAACTTGGAAAAAAAAACATCTTTACCAAAAGGAAAGCCTAGGGTTACAACTTAGAAATATATTTTGGCTGATGTCTCACAAATCTAAAGTATCACTGAAAAACAGACTGCTTTTATACAAATGTATATTAAAGTCCACATACTGAAGGTCATACGGGGTAGGGAACTGCCGTCGCCTTAAAACTGAACTGAAAATTCTACGTTTCCAAACACGCAGGACATAATACAAGCTGAAATCTTACGCCAAACGTATTGAAAAGTTCCCTAACACATTTGTTTGCTTGTAATGTGACGCATAAGATCACCATTAAAAAAAACCGGCCAAGTGCGAGTCGGACTCGCCCATGAAGGGTTCCGTAACAGCAAGTAACATAATATGAAAGTTCTTGTAGTTCGTTGTAACTTTGATCGATGTTTTAATAATAGTGTATTTTTTAGATTTATGACGTATTAAAAAAAAACTAGTAACTAGATTTCGTTCAAACCAATTTTCGTTGATGGTTTGCATGATAATGTACGTCATATATTTTTTTTAGTTTTATCATTATCTTATTTTAGAAGTTAGAGGGGGGGGGACACACATTTTACCACTTTGGAAGTGTCTCTCGCGCAAACTATTCAATTGAGAAAAAAATGATATTAGAGACCTCAATATCATTTTTGGAGACCTATCCATAGATACCCCACACATATGGGTTTGATGAAAAAAAAATTTTTGGGTTTCAGTTCTAAGTATGGGGACCCCCAAAATTTATTGCTTTTTTCTATTTTTGTGTGAAAATCTTAATGCGGTTCACAGAATACATCTACTTACTAAGTTTCAACAGTATAGCTCTTATAGTTTCGGAAAAAAGTGGCTGTCACATACGGACGGACAGACAGACAGACAGACAGACAGACAGACAGACAGACAGACAGACAGACAGATAGACAGACAGATAGACAGACAGACATGACAAATCTATAAGGGTTCCGTTTTTGCCATTTGGCTACGGAACCCTAAAAAAGTATCCCAAGACCTCATATGATCTTTTCACATAAGCGGATGGACTAGCCACTGGGCTAAGTACATTCAAGACAAAGTGAAAGTTTGACCTTTGGCTAAATTTCCTGAAGCAAGAATAAACCGTACCACCTACACCAGATAGCAATGGTGGCCTATTGGAAACGGTCCCGACTTACGAGTTGTAAGATTGTGGATTCGAACCCAACGGTAGAGGGAGATCAGATCGGCGTCGACGATAAAGAACCTGGGACTCGTCCTCGGCAGCCAGTGGAATTTTAAGGAGCACTTCTGTCGTCTGGCTCTTAAACTGGATCGGACTGCAGTTGCCCTCAAGCGGCTCCTGCCCAACCTAGGTGGTTCAGATTCCTCGAGCCAGAGGTGCAGGTATCAGGTTGAACTCATGCCGGAGGGTCATGGCCGTCCGGATGGCGCGGGGTTCCGTTGGAAAAAAAAGTTTGTGAACCGCTTTTATAAGGAGCAGCTCAGGTTACTTTTTAGTTTACTAAAAGAAACAGGGTTTCTTTGCAAAGAAAATCTTTTTGAAATTACGACCAATGGCATTGTGTTGCTTTTACAAAGCAGACGCGGGCATCAGCTAGGCACTATGTTCGATTACGTAGCGTTTCGGCTCGCCACACGCTTAAGCGTACTTTTTGCAGCTCCAGACCAGTCCCACTGTGGTGTAGCCATCCTGACCCAAGAGCGAAGGCCACATAACTCGGCCCGTAAACTAACATTAACGTTCTTATTCCAAGTACCACGGGTTGTGCTTGCTCTGTCGATGTAGTATTGTAGTTGTAGAGGACATTAAGCGGCTGAAATGTTATCGATAATTAATTTTTTTTAGCCATTCAGGGCCGAACTGTACTCTCAGACCATTGCTGCCATGGGGTCTGAGAGTACGCCATCTTTTTAAAACTATTAGCTAATAACTCTATGCGACCAAATTTCTGACAGATAATTTTAAAAATAAAACCCGAAATAACTTGGAGATCAAAATCCCTCCCAAAATCGAGTGACAACCTTGTATCTGAAGCGTCTTGTAATTTTCCATAACAACAAAAATTTCAACTTCCAGGACCCAACAAGCATCAGTCAGCAGTGACCTGCCTGCAGTCTAGCAATCGGTTCGTGATCACTTCTTCGGACGACGGCACCGTGAAGCTGTGGGACGTGCACACGGGAGAGTTCATCCGCAACCTGGTGGAACTAGGCTCGGGCGGCTCCGGCGGCGTGGTGTGGCGCATCCGCGCCTCTGCCACCAAGCTCATCTGCGCTGTTGGATCTCGAAACGGCACCGAGGAAACCAAGCTCCTCGTGCTCGACTTTGACGTTCCCGGCGCTTGCCGTAGATGCGATGAATAGCAGCGACTGAACCGACGCCTCTTGCGTCGCTACGCAAACCTCTATGCGCCCTGGCATTGTTAAGTGCCCACATTGTGTCTGTATCGGTCCTCTCGCCTGCTGCTGCCGTCCTTGTATTCAGACGTTTATTCGAACACGAATTAAACAAAACTATTCTGCTAAAGAAGTTCTACATAGTGACTTAACTTTTATAATCTTAGAGCGGCCTAAATTTTCCACTCAAAGGGCGCTACCACATTGTTCCTGTTCCAGCGTAATATTAAACCAATGACAGTAACTAACTAGTAGATACATATGATCTGACAAAAAAGCTGTATTTTAATCCAGTATTTTGCTATTGGACGCACTCATAGCAGCCAATAGCGTCTTCGTCTATAGAATGACTAAAATTTTCAGTTTTTATCAGATTATATTACCTGTTGTTGTTATTTACTAACATGTAATTCGGCAGGATGGTTTTAAAATCAATGGCTGCTCACTCTTATCGGTACCCTTATTTTGACATAACAATATGCTGACATACGTCACTTGCCATTAAAACGTTTTGGAATGTCAAATATAGGAGGTGAAATCACTCATTTAGGAGCGTAAAGCACCTTAGAATCTCATATTGAAGACCAATACTTGGAGATCTCGTTACTACATAGTAGTGCATATCATAACAAAATTATAGCGTAACGAAGATGTAGACGCGGCCGTGTCGGATTACGTGTAGCTAGGACCGAGCAGCACTTTGTTTGCGAGAGGTGAGGTTCTGTCGGTTGTCGGGCGACGTCTGCCCGCATATCTGCGCCACTCAGTTTGCACGGATGAATGAGTACCGTTAATGCGCTAGGGGATCACTTGTACCCACCGGACTGTTATAATGTGAAACGTGCAAATGGACAGAAATTTCTTACTATAGTTTTGCGTAACTCAAGTATCCATGATGTACTCAAATAATAATCAATTCAATACCATTACTATAGTTGTAGTTGTTAAAATGTTCAGTAGATAAAAATGGTGGCTATACAACCATGTCGCATTGCCAAATTCCTTTATTTTTTACTCTGTGTTCCAAAGAGATGAAAATCGGAATTAGATGTTAAGTTTATTTTTTTTATTTTATTTTAACTTTTAAGATGCTTCCCCATGATGATCAATACATCGACACAGTATAATATTAGTAGTTGAAGGGTGTCTTAATTTCCCATTATTATTTTTGTTAACGACGATAATGAACTTATGTGCTTCTTTTTTGTTTATAATAATGATTATTATTTATTTTATTGTAATGTCTGATTTATCATTATTGATATATTTCATTATTTGAACTTAGTGTTGTTTTTTTTATATTTTATCTTCTGGACGTAAGACAGTACCTGAATCGGTCTGCCTTTTATATGTTTTTGTAACGTCTTTATTGTTATCGTATTGTCCCCGATTATTAACAATGACAATGAATACTGTGTCGTCCCCAAATATCTCAATTTAATGGCCAGCAATTTTATCGCTTAACTTCTTTAATAGTCACTTAAGATAAATATATGTCTAATATTATAAACATTAATAAACATTTCAGACTTGTAATGATACCGAATTAAGCTATAAACAATTTAATCATAATTCTCGATGGTGTTAGTATGCGCGTATGCAATTGAACTTTGCGATTTTGACGTCACATGACGCGACGGGTGGCTATAATACACTCGTTGTGCATGTATTTATTTGTTGTATATATACAAATAATAATGTGGTCATTGAAGGTCGCGTTTATGTAGCCGCTACTCTTCATAAATGGCTGTAATATTAAATAATTAAACGAAGACTGAAGCATAGTTATAGTGTAATATTTAAAGTATTAAATTGTAGTTACTCCTGTACTACCGACCATCACACTTAGCTGTATGTCTTTGTTGTCTACACTTTCCCCCCCTTTGTAAAACATTCGGTTTCTTTCTTTGTTATTAGTTTTTAAGATCAGACGCGAAACCGTCGCGACAGTAATAAAATGTAATTTTGATTAGTTACGGATTATCTTAGGTCTTTTTAGTTGTAAATGTAATTATTACATTAAGTATTTTGTAAAACCAAAATGTTTCCATAGCCGGGGTTAGAAATTAATTTATTTTGTGTACCCGCAACTTCTCGCTTTGTAGACGGTCGCACGAGTGCGTATACTGTTCCACGACGTAGTGTAGCCTGTGTCTGAGATGTTACGTGACGCTAGTGGTGCGCCTCACGCACTCCGCGTGCAGCATGTGAAGCTAGTGATGCGACTCATTTAGTGCTGCATACGCTTCTTCATTTCCTACACATTGCTCAAGTTTATCATAGTTTATATTTCTAGCCCCGATGCAACTACGGCATTTTCTTTCGATTCTATTTATTTTACAATATACTTCACGAATGACTTCTGTCAAATAAACGGGCGAGTATACGCCGTGTAATCTAATGTGTATTTCTGGATAATTGGGAAGAGGAGAATTAAATGGGGCAGTTTTGATCACACAATTGATTTAGTTTTCTTTATTGTAGCAAGCGCACATGACGGGCGATCCGAAACGGTACTTGTAGCCTTAGCTGTATATTCTTTGAGATTTGAAAAATCATGCGAGTCTAGAAAGAATAATGTTAATTTTTGAGGATTTTATTGTGTAGTATGAAAATATGCGGATATAAAGTTGCGGATCGTCTGATCATGTGGCTCGCTGCGTGCCCGCTCGAACAAGCAAGACAGCTCAACAATTGTGGTACTAGGCGGTATTGCGTGATGTTATTATTTTCATTTTATTTCTTCAATTCCTTTTGCTTTTAATGTATAATTATTAATTAATAAATCCAATTGTTTTCAAGTTTTATTTTGTTTATTTTTAGTTTCTTTTTTGTGTGAGATGGTGAGGTGCCTAATTAATGTTTTTTTTTAGTCTGTCTTGGGTACCCACTCACCACGAATCCATCATCCAGCTGGCATCAAAGTCCACCCTCCCCTTGCTCTTGTTTTTGTGCCTCCTATGACAGTGTAGAGTAAGGTACAATCCCCTAACCTCTAATATTCCTGAACGTTAGGTACAAAACAGTGCAGGTCGACAAAACCCCATCGGTGTTTTTAAAGAATTAATCAATTTACTAATTTGCCAACATTCAATCGGACTATATATGACTAAATTCACATTCAAATTCACATTATATCAAAATCCAGCCACTCTAATAGCGTCGCTGAACCCATCTTAAAACAGTCTAACCCGGAAGTCAAAATGCCAACTAAGTCAAAAACTAATCTTTAATTACACAATATATTAGGTCCTTACATATGGAATTAGCGTTTTGTCGTACTGACCACTTTGATCTGAAATATCACCTCTTTGGTTAAGAATTCCAAATTCAAATTTATAAATTCATTTAGCTGGTACATTTGAGTTTTTAAAACAGTCCTTTATTTGTTTTTCCTCATTATTTTTTTTTGTTGTCGTCGCTTATCGCACAATGGAAAGCATGAAATATCAGTTTATTTACGAGTACGTGTTCTACCGTGGCACCAGTGCTGCAGAAATAGTTCGAAGGATTAATGATGTATACGGCGCTGGTGTCGCAAAAGAAAGCACGGTACGTTTTTGGTTTCAACGTTTTCGTTCTGGAAATTTCGACCTTTAGAACCAACCCCGTGGACGGCCGAAGGCCAAAGTGGAAAATGAAGAATTAAAGGCTATTGTGGAAGCGGATCAATTATAAAGCACTTCAGAGATAGCTACAGGCTTCGGGGTAAGTGATAAAACTGTATTAATCCACTTGAAGCAAATCGGGAAAATAAAAAACTTGAACGATGGGTACCTCAAGAATTGAGTGAATCGAACTTGCAAACGCGCGTCGACTGTGCGACTGTACTTGTGAGTGTTTGGTGGACTAGCGCCGGTGTCGTTCACTACATCTTTCTAAAATCTGGCTCTTCTTTCTGTAAAAAGTCTTGATATCTATTGTCAGCAACTGCAAACCATGAAGGAAGAACTAGCTGTTAAACAACCGAGATTGGTCAATCACTCTAGGCCACTGCTGCTTCACGACAACGCAAGACCCCACACTGCACGACAAAGTTAAATGAGCTACAATTGGAATGTCTGCGACATCCACCGTACTCCCCGGATCTTGCTCCAACAGATAACCATTTTTTCCGGAATTGGGACAACTTACAAGGAAAAAAAAAATCAACTCCGATGCGGCAGTCCAAACCGCCTTCAAAGAATTTATTGATTCTCGCTCCCATGCTTTTTTTATTATAGGGATCAATGAACTGAGATGGCCAAAGTGCATAGACAACGGTGCATACTTTGATTTATTAAATATATTTTACAAAAAAAAATGTCTTTATATTCCTCCCATACAAAACGCCAATTTCATTTGTAAGGACCTAATAGTCATAATATTTTGACAAACTTATTACAATTAATTACATTAATAAAAGCTGGTATATAAACTAAAATATTATTATCAGATTTTATTAGTAAGTACATATATCCAACCAAGGTAATCAATAAAATGCAAAGACAAGACAAAAATTATATTTATATTCAACTATCATATTAGTGTCTGAATAAATTGATAGATGGCGAATTGTGAGTTGTACAGATTGTATGTAGACCGAGCTCCCATTACACCAGGTGTCTTGATTAGCCGGTAGATGGCGTTTTATAATGTACGTTTGGATTGAGGAGCCACTTCATGATTTTAAAAGGAAACTTACCCCTTATTTAGTAGGAAAGCAGATAATTTTGTAGGCCAAACCCCGAAATTTGTAGTAAAACATATCCAAAGTTATATCAATTTTAACGTGGCTCCTCAATCCAAACGTCTGAACTGAGGAGCCAGCTGGAACACCGAAAGTACAAATTGAATATTATTGAAAATTTTGTATCATTTAGTAGTTATTGTGTATAGTACCTACTAAAAATTTGAGTCTAATACTGTTGATATTCAAGAACATACAATACTTTTAATGTGGCTCCTCAATCTATACACAAGAGCGTGAATTTACATGAAAGTAATTGGTCAATTTATAATTCTACTGCAAAAAACATTTAGTAGTAAGTATGTTTGAATTTGTAGCATACAGAGAAAGTAGTAAAACTGATTAAATTTAGTAAATAAATGCATTTTATTTGGCTCCTCAGTCCTGACGTTTTACATAATAAATAATTGATTGTATGTGCTTGATATCACAATGAAATCAAAAACCAAAAACACTAACATTTAGTATAAATGTCTACTAAATACATATGTACAAATCAAAATTGTATATATTCGGTATTTGATGAAAAAATACTTCTCAATATTCATTTAGAATTTGCTATTAAGGGTGACCATGTTGTGATTGCACCTGGGACAAACGGTCAAACTAGGTAAGTCCATTTTTGTTAAATTAGGGAAGTCATGCCATCTTCTTTTCCAAAAACCCACAGTATCACGAAACAAAATTCTTTGACCAGTGTGTGTAGCCACTTATGACTCACTCACAATGAATCGTTGCGTTTCACTATAGGCCTCATAAGAAAACTCAAGTCACCCAAAGGCCAATGAAGAAGGCTGTGCTTGGAGGTTCTCAGCAGCAAATCGAGTTAAGAATAAAGTCGGAACTTAAGGGGAGGTCCAACAGTGGACCTCTTTCGGCTGAAATAAAATGAAAAAATAAATGATGTTAAATGAAATCACGGTAAGTGTTTTTGAAATTTAATTTTTAACAACTCGACACAGTAGGTAGGTACAGAGATTCTTCATATGTTTTGGGTTTAAAGGTATTCAGAACAGGGTGTAAAGTCCTACAAACTGTCCAATCAAGTTTAACTAACAAAATTATGTATGGAGAGGCTGATTTTTAGGGTTTCGTAGCCAAATGGCAAAAAACGGAACGAACGGGCCCCTACGGTTTTGTTGACATCTCCTTGAGGTGCGCATGGAATACTATGCACCGTCGATGACTTGGGCTCGGTCTGGAAGATTACCGGACGGTTGCTAGCATTACTGTTAAGCAGAAAGAGGCGACCGCTTACCACTCCTCCTTGCTCCGGAAAATTGTTTGTACCAAGTCTGGAACCTCCCGAACTTAGGTACAATGTCCGGTAAAGACCTACGTCATGCGCAAGGTAAGGACGCCGTGTTGTCTTTCTCAACGTTTCGCTTTACTGCCACTCCTGTGTAACACTGACAAAATAGTGGATACCTTTACCAAAAAAAACAATGTTTATGCAGCACAAATCCACACATATTATTTCTATGGATACAGGAAAATAGTGCAATTAACACATACAGCCATGGTTTTCGAACAAACGATAATCCAAATCAATAATAAGTATCGACATAAATTTGCAGTTTTGTGCTTCTATGCCATGAAACAAAGATTGTCTTAGTAAATAATGTATTCATGGTCACCCTTCAAAACCATTTCATAGGAAATGAAAGAATAGCTAATAACTTCGTAGATATGTATTTTTTTAAGGCGGGGATTATACGTACATTTAGTAGAATTTTATACTATATATAGGTGTTTTTTGTTCCAAATTTCATCACAAGTACCTATAGTAGATTAGAGGCCAATTTATTTACCGAGGCATCTTAATTGAGGAGCCACATTAAATGTGCTATATCTCCTGATCCATTCATGCTTGATATCCGGTTTTTATCCTACAAATCTAATATAGGTACTTACTACTAAATGATAACGAAATTGCGTATCGATTGAAGTAATGCTTTTCTGAAAAATGACGGGTCATGTGTATAGATTGAGGAGCCACATTAAAAGTATTGTATGTTCTTGAATATCAACAGTATTAGACTCAAATTTTTAGTAGGTACTATACACAATTACTACTAAATGATACAAAATTTTCAATAATATTCATTGAGTACTTTCGGTGTTCCAGCTGGCTCCTCAGTTCAGACGTTTGGATTGAGGAGCCACTTTAAAATTGATATAACTTTGGATAATATGTTTTACTACAAATTTCGGGGTTTGGCCTACAAAATTATCTGCTTTCCTACTAAATAAGGGGTAAGTTTCCTTTTAAAATCATGAAGTGGCTCCTCAATCCAAACGGACATGTTTTATAATCTGGTATTCTAATCCAAAACACTTCATTATTTTGTGGCGCCATTTCATTTTTAGGGTTCCATACCTCCAAAGGAAAAAACGGAACTGTAGTGATCCTTTGCTTGATGGTAATACTATTCTATTATATATTATATCTAATGGTGGTGGTCAAGTTTTACACTGGCTCACTACTACACACCCCGAGCGCAGGCCGCACGTCCCACCGTCACGTCACAGACTATCTACCTCCAGATACGTCAGTGCGTACACAGAGTAGTAAGAGACACTCATATCCAAAGAGTATGTAATCACTACGTTCTACTTGTATCAGACAGCCCGACTGACTCGTCGACGCCGCCCCCTCTGGTTGTGTACGTGAGACAACGTATTATATCTATTGTATAGATATAAACACTACATCTCTTCCCTTTTAACAAATTTTATTTAGTGCATAAATGTAATTAACATTATTCGTTGAAACAATCATGGTAATTATTATTTTTATTTACTCAAATAAACAATGAACTTTAATAATAAAAATAAACTTATTTAAGTCGTTTCATCTTCTTCGACTTTCTCATCTTCATTCTTACTGGTCTCATCTTCCATTGTTTTCCATTGTCCTTCCACTCGCTTTAAATGAATAACATTCCTTCGTAGTCTTTGTCCAGTCTCTTCGTTCCTTAGCGTAACATCTCCTCCTACTGATTGTTCCACTACGTGTGGTGTGGAAGTAAATGTAGTTGAGAGCTTATTGGTCTTTTCCATTCCTTTTACATACACCTTCTCTCCTTTTGTCAGTTCTGGTAATTCTGCTCTTCTTTTTCGGTCTCCATATTCTTTCCCCTTTTCTTTTTGCAACTTATCTCGATCTCTAACTTCCCCATCATTGTTCAGTTCATTCATATTTTTCAACATGGGGATTTTATCCCTGTTCATTCTTTTAAAAAAAAGTTCTGACGGTGTCTTTCCAGTAACTGAATGAGGAGTTGAGTTATACATCATAAGATATTCATAAAGTGTTTCTTTCATATCTCGTTTTTCACTAGAACTAATTTTAAGCCTTTTTATTATATCTCTATTTTGCCGCTCTACTTCTCCATTCATTTGCGGCCAATACGGTATTGTGTTAAAAAGCCTAATATTACAGTCTTGACAAAATTGTTTAAACTCCTCACTAACAAATTGCCGGCCATTATCAGCAGTAATTGATTGAGGATAACCAAGTCGACTAAAAAGTTCTTTCAAAATTTTAATTATTTGTATGCTTGTTATTGTTTTTATAATTTTAATTTCTTTATACCGGCTATAGTAATCAATGATTACTAAAATGTAATCATTGTTCGATAATGGGCCTAATATGTCCATTGCTATGTCGATCCAAGGTTCAGATGGAAGCTCTCGACGTTTCATTGGTGCTGGAGGATTCGGTAAGCTGACTAGAGTGCATCCTTTACAGCTCTTTACCATCAACTCGACGTCCTTATCGATTCTAGGCCACCAAACCTTACAGCGAAGGCGACTTTTCATGCCCACTATTCCCGGATGGCCTTCATGAGCAGCTAGTAAAACTTCCTTTCTGAGATTTTGTGGGATAACTATTTTATTTCCTCTCAACAGAATATTTTCATAAAAGCATAATTCATCTGAAAATATTTTATATGGCTTGACAGATTCATCCCATTGGTGAATATAAATTCCTTTCTTAACTTTACTGATTTCCTGATCGGTTTCTGATTCCTTTATTATTTGTTGCATTGGAATTGCATAAGGTCTCGCAAGTTCAACTATCTGATGAACATAATCCTCTGACTTTGGCTGATCCGAGTATTTACACAGCCTTGATAATGGGTCCGCAATATTACTCTTACCCGGTTTATATTTTACGCTATAACAGTAAGCTTGTAACCGCAAAACCCACCTTTCAACACGAGCACAAGGTTTAGATTTTTGACTAAAAAGAAATTCCAAAGGCTTATGGTCGGTTATTAAGTCAAATTTTTTACCAAAAAGAAATGTATTAAAATGTTCGATTGCCCATACCAGAGCAAGGGCCTCCTTTTCTGTTTGGCTGTACTTTCTTTCACATTGGCTGAGTGTTCGATTTCCGTACGCAATAATTCTTGGTCTTTTACTATCTATCTGTACTAAGACTGCTCCTAATCCTACAGGACTAGCATCTGCTATAACTTGTGTCTTATCTTTTGTATCGTAATATCCTAAAGTTTCTATTCTTGATAACATTTCCTTTAACTTCTCAAATGCTTCATTTTGTTCAACTTTCCAGTATTCTTCTATATTTGCCTTTTTCCCTAATTTTTGTCTTAGTATCTGCTTTAGCGGTTCTGTTGTCGTGGCCAAATTTGGAATCCATTTGTTTATGTAATTTACTAAACCAAGAAAACTTTGTAACTCTTCTGTTGTTTTTGGCACTCTAAACTCAGATATGCTCTTCATATATTTAGGCAGCGGTTGTACTCCTTCTGGTTTTAGTTCATGTCCTAAAAATTGTATTGTCCGAACTTTATAAATGCATTTTTCTTGATTTAACAAAACTCTGTTTTGTTTCAACACTTCCATCACTTTGGAAAGTCGTAGATCGTGTTGTTCCTCATCACTACCCCAGATAAGAATGTCATCAATAAAATTTATAACTCTTTCACAATTTATTAGCATTTTTTCCATTATTTTTTGAAAGAGTTCTGGAGCACATGTGACTCCAAACATGAGTCTTTTATATCTGTAAAGCCCATTAGATGTTATAAAAGTAGTCAAATATCTAGAATCTGGATGTAATTCAACTTGGTGGAATGCGTTTTTTATGTCTAGTTTAGAAAAGAATTTTGCTTTCTTTATTTTAGGTAGTAAATTCTCCATACAGGGTAATGGGTGATTCTCTCTCAAAATAGCAGCGTTGGCGCGTCGCATATCAACACATAAGCGTACATCACCACTGTCCTTAATGATTGGGACTAAAGGAGAAACCCATGGTGAATGTTCATGTACCTCTTCTATGATATCTAAATCTAGTAATTCTTTAATTTTCTTATTTATTTTTTCTTCTAACGGTATTGGTATCCTCCGGTAGGGTTGCATAACTGGTTTTACTGATGAATCAATAGGAATCTCGATTAAAATGTCTTTGAATTTCGGAAAAGGTGTATTTGTTTTTAGTTCAACTTGATTTATGCCCAGACCCAATTTCAAAACGCCTAATTGCAACGCGGTGTCTTTACCAAGTAGGCTTCGTGATCCATCTTTAATAACGTAAATAATGGCCCGTTCCGTTTTCTCGTTCGCTTTTATTATTGCCTCAAAGGATCCTTTGATCTGTAAAGGTGTTTTACTTCCATATGCTAATAAAATCTTATTTGGTTCTTTCACTTGCTTGTAACAATTTATTTTATTATTCTTTAGATATTCCCAGGCTTTTTCTGATATTAAATTTAATTTGCATCCTGAATCAATTAACATATCTAAATCTACTCCTCCTATTTCACATTTGACTGTCGCATCATCGTTCAAATTGAATATGTATACTTCTTCGTTTTCTAATGCATTTACTGTAGTTTCCGTCTTTTGTCGCTTGTTATAGTTTTTGTCTTGTTCTTGATTTTCGAGTTTACGTTTCTGTGTTTTCGTTCTGCAATATCTTTCATAGTGGCCTATTTTTCCACAACCGTGACATTTCTTGTTCTTTGCTGGACAAGCAGAACCTTGTGAAACATGTGTAAAATTGCCACATCTAGTACACCTTGAAGCCCTCTTCTCTTCATTAGATTCTTTTTCTTGTTTAGTCCACCTTGAATTTTCTCTATTCCTAATTTTTATTGCATTTACTTCGTTTGTCTTCTTTTCTCTTTGTTCGTAACTATCCAGTTGATAGTTTACAATTTCTAATGTATTAGCCACTGTAATGACTTTGTCTAGTGTAATTTCATCACCCATAGTCAATATTTTTTTTCTTAACTCTGATGATAAGCTTTTTTCTAATATTTGGTCAATTATGTGGTCATCAGGTTTTTCAAACTTACATTTGGCTGCCTGGTCCCTTAGTTTGATTAGAAATTTTTCAAAGCTTTCCCCTGCATATTGCTTAACAAGTCGGAAAAGGTGTCTCTCGTAGGTCTTATTTTGTTTGGGGAGGAAATATTCATCTAGTTTGTTAATAGCTACCTCAAAAACATCAACATTATCTTCAGGGCCTATGCTTGCTCCAGGCAAATTGTAAAATATTTCTTGAAGTGCCTCTCCCCCTAGTACTAGCAATATAGCTCTCTTTTTAGTTGGAATCGTGATATCAGCTGCTTCAAGGTAGATTCGTATGGAACGTTTCCATTTTTCCCATCTTAAACCGACTGATGCACTATCTCCCTCGAGATCCAATTTCCCAGGTGGTGGTAATTGATTCGCCATGTTTGATCTTATTGGGTGACCTGAAAATACACCCAATTGAATGGATGTCAAAACACTTCCAATTTAATGAAAGTTACGTCATAATAATTTTTTTTTTTTTGACAATTCACAATGTGAGTACTTCCAATTTAATGGAAATCCGAAGTTCATCTCCAATTAAATGGAAATCCGAAGTTCATTTCCAATTGAATGGAAAACTGAAGTTATTTCCAATTGAATGGAAAACCGAAGTTCATTTCCAATTGAATGGAAAACCGAAGTTATTTCCAATTGAATGGAAATCCGAAGCTTATTTCCAATTTAATGAAAATCCGAAGTTCATTTCCAATTGAATGGAAATCCGAAGCTTATTTCCAATTTAATGAAAATCCGAAGCTCAATTCCAATTGAATGGAAATCCGAAGCTTATTTCCAATTTAATGAAAATCCGAAGCTCAATTCCAATTGAATGGAAATCACACGCAGTGTATTTTATATTTAAAATATTATCGTCAATAACAAATAATGCCAATCTTGTCAATTTAATTTTATTCAAGAATAAGGAGGGTATAATGTTGTTGTGTACATTATCTATGCCACATTAGTTAATAACCAATAATGTTTTTGTTTTTTTTTTATGACGTTTTGTTTTCTTATTGACCTAAAGGCCCAAGTGACCAGATCATAAAAATCCAAAAAAAAAATTGGTTTCTTGCTTTATTTTTGCTCTAACAATCTATCGATCGTAACACATTTACATTTATAACAATGTTAAACGAATCGATATTGGGCAAAACGTCCGAAATACAGATCATAAAACAAATGACTTTACTGTCCGTTGCGAGAACGCTCATCTTCGTGGCTAATAACAACACAACTCTTCATTACTTCCCGCCATTTTTTTTTTTAATTTTTGGTTTAGAAAATTGCGCCCTTTTTTATTTCACTGACCTTTATCCTCGTCGCCACTTGTAGTGATCCTTTGCTTGATGGTAATACTATTCTATTATATATTATATCTAATGGTGGTGGTCAAGTTTTACACTGGCTCACTACTACACACCCCGAGCGCAGGCCGCACGTCCCACCGTCACGTCACAGACTATCTACCTCCAGATACGTCAGTGCGTACACAGAGTAGTAAGAGACACTCATATCCAAAGAGTATGTAATCACTACGTTCTACTTGTATCAGACAGCCCGACTGACTCGTCGACGCCGCCCCCTCTGGTTGTGTACGTGAGACAACGTATTATATCTATTATATAGATATAAACACTACAGGAACCCTTATAGAATCACTTTGTTGTCTGTCCGTCCGTCCGTCCGTCTGTCTGTCTGTCAAGACCCTTTATTTCGAGAACGCGTAGAGGTATCGAGTTGAAATTAAAACCATATATTCAGGCCTGCGGTCCCTTCAAGCTGTGAAAAAATCAAACTTCTAAGTTAAGGGATAAAAAACATACGCCGTTTATGTCGCAAAAAAACGTATATTCTGATACTCTCGAAGTTCGAAATTCAGGGTACTTCTTGTTGACCCAGAATCCTGAAATTTTGCACAAAGCAAGGTTTTATAGCACAGGTATAGGTATAAATCTGAAATATTTGTATATTTGTTGTTACCTACGTCACAAAATAAAACTTTTTGCAAAATGGAAAAATCTTCGAGATTGCATTCGGGAATTGTAGTTTGCACGGAACCCTCAGTGCGTGAGTCCGACACGCACTTGCCCAGTTTTTTTTAATAAAGTATAGCTAAATAAATTGCAATGTAAGTATTATGTATATTTCTTTAGAGCAAATCTTATAAATGAATTTGGAAACCGCTACCCCTAACACAGACGCGGTGCAGCCTGAAATTTTGGAGAGGGTCACTATATAATAGATACAATATGTCCAGTAAATTAGACTTTAATGTATGGTACACAATTTTATTGCACACATTACGCAACAAATGGAAGTCCTCTACTTTATTGGCAAATCGGTTAATAATATTTGAGACGTCTGTCTGGGGCTATCTCTTTTTTTTAGGTGGTAAATCATCCAATGACTGCTTCCGTTCTTGGGCAGAGCGAGAGGGCGTATCAGACTTTTCTGACTAAAACCTACTCCTGTTCCTTCTTTGCTTTGTTCCAGGGCCCCGGGGTTTTCTTTCGCACAACCATAGCTCCAGTAGGTAGGCTTCGACCCTGCTAGGCCGGTTTTGCTGACGTCTCTAGGAGGCACGCGTGGAATACTACGCTCCGTCGACGACTCGGCCTCGGTCCGGACGGTTACCGGACGACAAGCTACCCACTGCTCGCCGTCCGCAAGGACACGTCTACGGTGGCTGGAAATCAGGAGCGGGATCCCGGCGGCGGCTGAGGTGTAAGGGCCGTTATCTCATGTTTTTTTTGTAGGTGTCTCCGCGTCCTTGGGCGGAGCGGGAGATAGAGTCATACTTTTAGAGACTGACCCTACGCACCAGTAGGCTTCGACCCTGCTGGGCCCCTACTACGGTTTAATGATATCTTGAGGCGCGCGTGGAACAGGACGCGCCGCCGACGACTTGGACTCGGTCCGGATGGGCGGAGCATCGCCGTGCCCTCGTGGGGGCGATTGGCGGCGGAGACCTCTCGCGCCGGGCCTTGGTTGAGGCCATGGTCCGGAGCGAGGAGCGGCGGTCGCGACTTCTGCGAAGCAGTAATGCTCGCTAAGGAGGAGGCCGACCGCATCAGGCAACGACGCTCTCGCCGCCGCCGGGATTCCGACCCCGATTTTCAGCCACCGTAGGCGCGGGCTTGCGGACAGTGAGCAATGGGTAGCTCGCTGTCCGGCCGTCCGGTAACTGTCCGGACCAAGCCCAAGTCGACGACTTGCTACCCTAATAAATAATGATAATTTTTTTTTCCAATTTTTATTTTACCACTTTGTCGGCGTGATTGATATAAGTACCTACATATTGGTACCAAATTTTCTGCTTTCTAGTGGTGACGGTCACAGAGATTAAGCGAGGACAGACAGACAGATAGACATGGCGAAACTATAAGGGTTCCTAATTCACTACGGAACCCTAAAAAGAAGACTAGAATTTCAAATCTTTATTAATAAGACTGGAAATAAATAAAACTCTAAAATTAAAAATAAGACTCCACATCTACTCTCTCTATGCGTCTTGTTTTACAAGACTTAAACGACTGAGTCTCTTGCATCACTACTCCGGACGGACCGGTGGTGACACACGGATGTTTCTTCCGTACGAATCTGGTACAAAAACCTTCCTATGCCCCGTGAGGACCGGCGTCCTGTAGAACTTCTTTCTCGTGACGTCTTTCCACCACTCCTCAAAGAGGGGATTACTGCCACAATTCTGGCGGGGCCATAGAGCTATATCAGGATGACTATTTAGAACAGCTAAACCTGGCAGCCTCCGTTCTAATCTCTCTGATGTTGCACCGCTAGAAACAGTTGTCAGGATTTTCACCAAAGTCTAGATTTGGGTATAGATCATCGTCGCAAACTTCGATTGTAGACGCTGAAATTTTGTATTAGTTTTTATTATTTTTTCCGTTTTCATTTTGCATCCGAACAGGTTCAACGTATCTGCAGAAAGTCGATCCTGAGGTCAGTCATTTCGCTAGCCAACAGTGGAATATAAACGGTCCTTCGGAAATATACTTCGTCACTTCCTTGATAATTATGAGTTGAGCTACACGCATACTGACAAATGCTTGCACTGACTGGACTGGTCCACATAGAACTGTGTGGTTCTTTCTTCAAAAGACCATCTCAGGCTCAATCTGCATGGTTCTCATATGATTTAGATAGATAGATAGATAGATAGATATAGCATTTATTTGATGCACTCAGAAAAACAAACAGAAAGTAAGTACAAAAGCACTATAAAAATACAAACATGGGTTCTTACTCATGTTAAACAATAAAAATAAAAATAAAAAATAAAAAAAAACAAGAAAAACAAGTCAATCGTGTAGTGCGGTGTGCGCCTCAAGGCTGCATCAAATGGGAGCCCAACTCAGCATGTGTCAGGCAAATATACCTGACGCTGGTATTCTGCTAGGTCCCTTTAGTGGCATACGGACGTCGAGCTGAATTCGTGGAAGAAGTGCTATGTGTGTGAAGTGTTATGTGTGGAGTAAGTTGTGTATATATTTACAATTTATTAGATTTCGCGTTTAATTCTGTATGTCCAGCGTTGGTGGTTTTGCATTGTGAATTTATCTTTAAGGGGAAAAGTGCAACTTAGTGATTTGACCATTACATGTTTTGCTGTATGGACTTTAAAAGAGACTTTGACCCCTGAGTTTGTTTCGGTGTTTCTTCTCAGGGTAGTGAGCTAGGAAACACCGGCCTCATCTAGTTTTAATTGACGAAAAAAAAATTGACGTGTAAAAGTGTTTTTATAAAACCTACTTGCAAAATAAAGATCATTTATCATTTATCGCGAAGTCTGCAGAGGCCTTATAATTCATATTATGAGTAGGGTAAATACGCCAAATGTCGGCCCCCTTAGCGATTTTCTGACTGCGGATTGCTCTACCACCGTCAGTTTCCAACGAAAATTAGCTTCTGATGCGGTTTTAGATAGTTTGATTATTCTATTTCATGTTTATAGGCATAAGATCGACATTTCTACTTAAAGAAAAAAGTAATAAGGTTTGGATGCGTCGAGAACAGAAAAACCCTAAAGTCGGCCATTCACGGCCCATGGTCGGTCGCGTTTTTCCCAAATGTCGGCCGGGTATAGGGTGTTTTAAATTAAGACAGTGACAAATATTATTAACATGATTTATTTTGGCAGAATTCTAATATAACACTAAGTATACCTACATTTGTAATTGTATTTGTTTAATAGTAAAATATTTTTTTATTTCCCCTTAACAAAAGAAAAAAAAAATCGTTACCGCATAATTTTCTTTGATTCCGTAAAGGCCTTAGATCTCCCTGCTTTGGGGGTTTAGTAGATAAGTAGCAAGTACCAAACCATAAAGCTACCATAAATATGTCTTCAATACTGTCAACTCATACATTTAAAGTTAACTTCTTTACAATATTAATAAATTATAATAATAAATATTTCATTTTGAGAAAATAAGATTGATAAATAAATTAAAAATGACTAACCAAGAAATGAAAAAATATAAAAGTATTTTTTCATCAGCCTGTATAGTGGCGCTCGAATTCGAGGCAGGTCGACATTACGATCTTTAATATTTCTAATGTCGGCCCCTATTTCTTGTACCTTATTTCTCGAGATTCGACTGATCACCCCGGCCGTTATATGGCGATTAAACGTAAAATAGATTTATTTGCCTATAAGCTTTGCAAATTCTCTTGTTAATCCAACGTAATTGGTATAATTGGAATTATAAAACAGAGTGCATTTACTTTAAGTCGGCCACGGCCGAGAATCCGGTTTTAAGTCCAAACTGTTACCCTAATGGCGGCCTCCTATTTTGCCCTGAAAAATTTACGCAAAACGTTGAAAAAACTATCTTAAAATATAGTAAAAATAACCCTTTTGTGATAATAAGACTTAAAACAAAAATAAATAAATGTCTAATCGATGTAATATCAATCCCCGAAATGTGAGTATTCACTTCAAGTAAGCTACTTTACATGCGAATTTGACGCTTCAACGGCGCTATCGCTACTCACGCTCAGTATGAGAAGAACAAGTGACGGAATCGGATAGTAACGATTTGTACGTATAGAGTATGAACTAAGCTTGCAATTTGAGAATCAAACTTGACAATTAATTACCTCTTGAATGAATGCAAGCTGAAAATGTACAGACGGCCGAAGTTTGGGGGGTGGCCGACGTTTGGCGTATTTACCCTATCATAGATTCTTGGTTAGTTACATATTTCTTGTTGCTTCTAATATGTGAGCACAGTGTAGATAAGTACCTACTTAATAAAAAAAATCTCAATGCGCGGGGCCCGTAGCATTTGCTACACTATGAGGTTAATCCGGCACTGTTTGTGGTAAACCGCATAGGCCCAACTTATTTTACTTATTTGGCTCACCAAAAATTTACTACACATATACAAAGATTTTAGGTATGTTTTTATCATAATTGTTTTGTTTGTTTCTTTTTCCTTTCACTTTTACACACAGTGTCTACATCTCTTTTTTTTCTAATTCTCCTTTCGCGGGTAGAAGAGATTTCTTTAGAAATAAGCATCACATATGTACCTATTTTTTCTGTTTCCGTCTTCTTTTCTTTTAGAAGTTAAGTGTGTACATGAACTGTTAAATTAAATTAAATTTAAAAAAAAAAGATATGAGCAAATTTGCAAAACTAAGACATGCTACATTTGAGCCGATTGATTTTTCCCATCATAAAAAAAAAGCCGATCTGGTTAGTTTACAAGTAAGGCGGTGATGTAAACTGGTCCGGTCAGGTCAGGTCCGAGTTCAAGTGGTTTACCATATATGTTTCTCTGTGTCGGTATGATAATGTCATAATTATAATTTGAGTGTCTTCAAGGCAAGAGCGAATAGGCTCATAAACTAGTGCGCCTCATCAGATATTTCATCAATGCTTACCTACCATCAGGTGGGATTGTAGTCTAGCGTTAGTATATATCATTTTGAAAAAAAAACTAAATATTAGTTAGCCCGCATCAGTTTCGGGAAACCTTTACAGCGATGCCAATTACCTATGTTGATTGAGATATGTTTACATATGTCGGAGATGGATCAAAATAAATAGAACCTACTGTAGAAGTAAGGGTCTAAACAGACGGACTGCATTTCAACTGCAATCCAACTGCAAATTGCAGTTTAAGTGCAGTTTGAATGCAGTTGACACGACTGCAATAGAACTGCAAACACGACTGCAATAGAACTGCAAACCAAACGTGCGGTCCGATTGCAGTCGTGTGAACTTCACACCGACTGCATCCGAACAGCATCATACCCACTCGCCCGCTTCGCCCTCCCGCGCATGGTGCAGTTCGGATGCAGTCTGTGTGCAGTTCACACGACTGAAATAGGACCGCACGTTTGGTTTGCAGTTCTATTGAAGTTCTATTGCAGTCGTGTCAACTGCATTCAAACTGCATTTAAACTGCAATTTGCAGTTGGATTGCAGTTGAAATGCGGTCCATCTACTTAGATGCAACCGAAGAAGGTAAATCCAACAAAAACTAACCAAGAAATGAAACAACACGTTTGCTCTATTTTCATGTTATATTATTTATTCAGACAACGGTACACTGTGACAATAACAAACTTAAATTAATGAATTTAATTGAGACAGATATGCTACATATAATTTATTCTGAATAACGGCTACTAAAGACATGTGTTCACTCGGATTAATAACTACACGAACAGTTGAATATCTGTAAACAGGTTTCATTAAAAGATTACACCAATTTTCACAAATTGTACTTAAGATAAACACTGAATGTATCGATACTGCTGCGCCACTTTCTGTAAAAGACTCACTTTTCAACCACGTTGTTTTCTTCAAGAAAAGACTTATTGGTTCAACAGAATACTGAACTTTACAAGCAAGTATAATACAGTCATTTACATATCGTCTAAGTAACTATAAAAATATATAAATTGATTATAAAAATAACTGTATTAAGATTTTAATTGAGTAAACAGAAGTAAAGTTAGTAAAACCATAATCGCGGTTAGGTATAGGTAATCAGCCAGTTGCTCAAAAAACTTAATAACAATCGGAAAATGAACGTGGGTCTAAAGCGGTTGTACTACCGACATGTATGGTTGTATTGTGTCGTGGCAGCAGCCTAAACATTACTTAATGTTATTATAATTATACGTGTTTACCTACATACAAACAAGGTTACACCATAATCAGGGACACAGAGTAGGTAGCGAACATGTGACGAAATTATCTCAACAACAATAACGGAATAGAACAAAATGTCTGTGCTTGCGCACACAGCGTTTGAAATAATACATTTATTGTATCAAGAACACGTCAAGTATAATAACAACAGCTTTATCGAAAATTAACCAAGTTAATGTTTCAAATAGTAATGCAGTTAAAGTACAGTTAGTAGGTATATTTTTGTTTGATCGGCTTTTGTCATCCCAGTAAACAGGGTGCGCAATCATTTGATATTTTGATGGATAATATCAAGATATTTTATTCAATGAATAAAACTATAAATGCTATAATCAGTACCTAGATAATCATAGTTAAAAGAGAATAAACAGTATATAAATAAGAAACTATTAACACAGGAGTCATAAAACTGACGAGAAACATAACATTGTATGTAGGTACCAGCATTACTGGGGTGACAGAAACCAAGTGATGGTATACTGTAGTGATGTAGATAATGATATGCTAGTCATTATGTTTGTAATAGTCAAAAAGCAAGGGAGATACACGTAGGTATCAGTACATCGAGATACACGCAGGTATCAGTACGTCGAGATACACGTAGGTATCGGTACATCGAGATACCTTACGACAACGCTCTTAATAACTAAACAGTCGCACATTTAACACTGGAATAGTTACAGTAAAATATTTTTGGTTACAATGGACATGCTACTCATGTTAACGTCAAAAATTTGAGCCCAACGGCGGTAGTTGCGCATAACAAAATAAATACTCGTAATAATAATTCAAAAGAGCAATCATATCGGTATACTATATCGTCCTTTAAAATTATATATTTATCACAAAAAAAGTTAAGATTTGTCATGCAGTATAACACATTGTAATGGTTGCCAGTAACGATTAGATTAACTAATATAAAAAAATCATAAATTAACATCTATTCATATAAATTACAAACCAACCATAACCGCCTCTGTAGGTGTATATTATATTACTACAAGTTTTTTTTACTTATCTATCACGAAAATAACACATAGGTACTTATTTATGTAATCCAAATGTATACTTTTTCCAATACAATAAATTAATGATTAATTATAACTACAAAATCCACATTGTGATACAAAATAATATGAACCATAAGTGATTCAGTTCAAAACAAATGGCACGTGCATGTCTGCATTGTTTACTTTATGGATTTTAGTCGTCGTTTATAAAGAAATAGGATCAATTTGGACACCGAATAGTCAGCTAACTTGCCTGTCAGGGTATTACCACATCGGCCAAATATATAATTTTATGTATATTTTTTTTCTATATAATAGTCATATGTATTTATCTTTTTATATAATAATTTTGAATTTTTATTTATTCTAACTTTTTTATAGTTAAGCACGTATAAGCGGCGGGCAGCAGCCGTGCAGCCCGGGCGGGTCCGGCTGCTGACTGGTTGCTGACCGGTTACTGGCCGGTTGCCGCCCGGCTGCTGCCCGCCGCCCCCGACTCCTCATCGCCGCTCACCCAACACTTACTGTGGTCAAAAATTTGGAAGGCACTTTCTACTTTTCAAAAAATTTAAATTTAAATTTATTTTTTGAACACATTAGCCTAGACTTACACAATAGAAAATATGCGTAGTAAAATTTACCAAAATCTACGCAATTCGTCCGAAACGTTATAGGCCCAGTATATAATTTTTTAATTTTTTTTACCTAGATTAAATTTATTTCCAAAAGGACAGCCAAATAGTTTCAACATTAATCTGAATTGCAGATGTAATAATTTTTCCTCAAATTTAATAATTTGGTCTTTTTTATATTCTAGTTCCAAACTTTAACCGAACCGGATATTCCAAATACCAAATAATAGTGAAGTATCAAGGCCACTTGGAGACTAATTATAAAACATGGTCACCATGTTTAGCGACGAGTCCTCGCCGGGCACGACGCGCGCGCTGCACGTCGCGCATTGCGCGCGCGCCCTCCGGCCTCCCCACAACGCGACAAGTGAATACGCCAACAATTTCCGCCAACAATACCTAAATCGTGGATACCCCTGCGGCAAGAAGGTAACACTAGTAATTTTTTCATCCAAACTAGAAACGAAACTGCGTCCAGGGAAGTAGTTGTTGGTAAAACAAATTTGTACATATACACCTTAAAGTCCTAACGACGTCGAGACGCCCGAGTGGCGGTAGCGTCAGCAACACTGATCAGATCGCTACGGGTAGTACATAGCTAATCTAAGTAAATTGAAATGTATAACACTAAGTATGCGTAGGTAGTAAGTATAGCAGACAGATGAATGATGAACATTCAGTACTTGGCGATTTCTGTGCATCTATATCTAATGCGGCGGGCCCCGCTTCTGGGAGTTAACGACTCGGTTCGTTTCAAGCTTCGGACTACTGGCGAGACTATGGGTACCAATCAGGACTGAAAAGTCAACATTTTTATTTCTATGTAGTTTGACTTTGCAATAAAGGTAAAGCTCAGCTCACTTTGATATATGAAAGACTAGCTGTCTGTACAGATAGGAACAATCTTTGATCATCACACGCTTCTTGCAAATGCAAGCGATTTCAGACCGTTTGTGTCCTAGTTCCCTCACGATATTTTCCTTCACCGTCAATCAAATTGGTACTTGGCAAGTTTTTAACCCACGACTTATATTTAAAAAGCAGAACCATGAAACTGCACAAACTATTTATCCGTAAGCTTCATTAAATAAAATTATATTTATTCGTAAACTAAATAAAATAATACTATTTTTATTGATAAGCTTTATAAACAATCTCAATAATGTAACTAAATCGTTTCTTAATTTTATTAAAATACTTTGTTAAGAAAAACTTTAAGTAATGATGATTTTTAGTGTGGCAACACCTTTAGGAAAACAGGTGACTTTAGCTCGTGTTGCAGTAACACGTGCCGTATAACTTGTTGCTGTATCGTGAAACATGTGGTAAGTAATTTGAAATTTTTCTTCCTTTGTACCAAGATGTTTTCGGCATTAAAGCCTTGTAATTTTAACATAGCCAATCCTGTTATACAGAACTTTTAAATATCAATTTTGTAAAATAGGTCCTAAATTACTGAGTAAAAGTAGAGAACTAAAATATTGTAGTGTCAAAGTGTAACCACATGTAAAGGCGTTTTAAACGCCTGTTGGTACAACCATTTTAGATTTGAACTGATTCTAAAATATTTTAGATCAAGCACTGTATAGATCAATTGAGGGCCCAGTTTAACGCTTGCCCAGAGGGTCATGGCAATACGGATGGTGCGGGGATACCGCACGGTTTCCCCGGCACGAAGGAACGAGGTAGGTTTTTTTGTCAGTAAGAGTCTAACACTGTCCCGCTCCGCCCAAGGGTGGGGGATGTAATTTGGATGTTTTTTACTCACCGAAAAGAAAAAAAAGAAAGAAGAAATATAATTAGTGCTGCCACACTAAAAAATCGCCGTCAGAATGATGATTCTGACTGTATTTTGACTTTTTGACGAATAAGTCATACATTTTCGAAGTTAAACTTCGGTAGTTTATAAAAAGAAAATGATTCTAATCTTTTATTACGTAGGTAATGTGGGAAAATAAACGAAGATGTTAACAAGTAGAAGTGGGCACCGTCGCGAACGCCTAATTTAGCCTAACATTTGGAACAATCACTACTGACTAACGATACATCTAAATTACATTTGGCGATCACTAATTCTACAAGTATGTGAATCGCTGCACGAACAGTGAACAAGGAGCCGCAAGCGACAACACACAATACCCAATAGAACGCTACGAGACAAATTGACATCGAGCTCACATGAAACGATAGGATCCAAACTTTAAACGATTACATCTAACACTAATCCACTTTTTTTTTCATTTCTTAAATATGTTTGCTGAACTATAATGAATAGGTATACCGAACAGTCTTTTGAATCGGGCCGAATATATATATATACGTATATATAATATACTTTTTAAATTTTGATAATCCCTACTTTCACAGATGGATCTAGATTGTAATGTATTTAGTTAAGCTTACACGTATTTCGAAGATCTACTTATGATTAGAATAATAGTGTGGGGCAAGCGAGCGCCGCCGCGGCACTGCGTGCCCGGCCATCGCCCGCGCCCATCAAACAATATTAAAGAAAACCTTAAAATATATCAATGGAACACAATACATAATCATAAAAATTATAATAAATCCATAATGTTACAAAAGTCAACTAATAACAAAGCATTGTATTGCACAGCGAGTCCACAATAATTTATTAAATATGATCGTAAATTAATGCCGATTTGAAATATTGATTAAAACCAGTTCACCCTCGCGGGCCCGTCACGTGATCGTATCGTCTCTGGCTCTCCGAGCGGGAACAGCTCCGCTCCATGGAATGTGTAACGGGCGACGAACCTCGATGTCTGCTTATACCGACACACACATCACACTATTATATTATTCTTTGCTTGCAATCCCATCATACATCCGTGGGATCGCAACAGTTTTGGCATCTCGCAGCTGGTCGCTTCGAAACGCATGACGGCAGAGAAATATGACGACGTCGCGTCGTGATCTGTTACGACGTCGTGTCGTGATCTGTTACGCCGTCAATATTTTGTTTACTAATATTCACCGCAGCTTCGACTGTGCCACAACAAACATAAAAATAAACTTTCTCTATAAAATGCATTACAGTTTTACTTATCTAGTTTTGTATGGAAGTAAAAAGCTTATTGGAAATGTTTGTCACTGTTTTGAAATTTTTTAGAGTTTAAATGATTTATTAACTCAATTACACAGTCAGCATCACAACATAGCTTCAGTGTAAATGCAATAAATTAAACTTGCCACTGTTAATGATGCTGACTGTACTGCGGTGATAAAAAATAATGACGTCGACTATATCGGCTTTTCATTTGAAAGAGAGACACAATGCATCAGGCGAGAGGTCCACAGAGCCGCGTGAGCGCGTCACTGTGCGCACCCGCGCGAGTGCACGCACTGACTGCGCTCTGTGGGCGCTGGGGACCTCGCGTCGACAGGCTTTAATAATAGGTGGAGCTGTTTCCGTTCGGCACGAAGTATTTGTAGGCGGGCATCGGAATCGGCGGCGGAGGCAACCCCATGGGCGGCATCATCGGCGCCATGCCCGCGGCCTCGCTTCAGATGTCCGCGCGCCCGTCCGATGCGTCCAGCTCGGAGGGCGACGAGCCCTGGCCGGAGCCCTTCCGGCCGTGGCCTTGCTGTCCGTTCTTCGGCGGTCCCATCAGCGTGATGTCGGAGGAAGTGTCGCGGTCGCCGTAGCGGCTCTCAGACGGCGAAGCGAAGGGGCGGAACGGGTCCGGGTGCTTGGCGGGCTCGAGCGCGTGGCCAGGCGGCGGGGGCGAGCACAGCGGCGACTCCAGGCCGGTGGACAGCGGCGACGTGAGCTGCGGCGATGCCTGCATGGGCGGGCCCAGGTGTGGCGGGTGGTCGGGGGGGCGCTGGCCCGCCACCATGTTGCACATCTGGCGGCGCAGCCCGTGGGCCACCGCGGCCACGGCGGCGGCGGCGGCGGCGTTGGGCGACATGCGGCCCTCGCGCCCGTTGCCGCACGCGCCTATGTACGCGTTCTGAACGGCCACACCGTCCTGAAACACGCGATACCCACGTACAATGCTTGCTCGACACATCACTAATCGCAATGCCAATAAAAAACATACAACATAACGACATTCAGCGCTCAACGTCTGTATCTCCTAACGGTCGTTCATCAGACTAAAATAATAACGATATAACACGTGAGTCTATAACGTTAGAAATGTGTTTAATGTAACCAAATCTAACCATGGCAACCGCCGAGACAATTATTATAATTGACGATCGCAATGGCATATTCGCATGGCTGCGGAAACAAGGGGTCAACGAGATGCGAGTAATAATAGAATAATATCTAATAAAATATAGATTTGTTTAGAACAACAGTAAAGTATTTTTTATCGCAACTTTACGTCATGTCACTTTTATTGTACTGTATGATTATAGAGAATGTGAGGTGTGTTGACGTAAAACTGCGAAGTAAAGCCGGCACACGCAGTGGGATGGCGTGGCGGCGGCTCGCGCAGGTGTGATACTGACCGGTGCGATGGCGGGGTAGCCCGGCAGTTCGATCTCTTTAAGGTTGGTGGGCTGCGGCGCGCACGGCGCGTGGGTGTCTCTGAACACTACCGCGCGGATTACGCCGCGGATGTGCTCGTCGGGCCAAACGCCCAGTAAGATCCTTTGTGGCCGCCCCCTTCCCTTTGGTCTTAAATCTGGAAATTCGCATAATAGTAAAACGTGAACACGCAGGGAATTATGGCGTCATTTATTTTGTTGTTATATAGCTTATTCGAAATATCAAACAATAAAACATTTAGATTTGTACTAGGATCCAGGTAGGGAGGGTCTTATTATTTCGAACAGTCTATAGGATTGCAATACATAAGCGCTGTTTATGTAACACAAAGTTTTGTGTGCATTCATTAAACTTTCTGCCAGGAAGCTGCCAACACGACACAAGAAAACTACGCCAAATGAAGGGTAATAATAAACTGACACATTGAAACATTTAATTTTAATTAAGTATAGGTACATGACATCTAACTTACTTGCGATTGTGAGCTCTTTAGATGTGCCGCAGAGTAAAAAGAAAGAAAATTATTATTATTTCTATAACCCTGCACAAAAAAGTAGGTATGCATTATTCGAACTTAGGTAACTAATTAGGCTTAAGATCAGATGTCGAAAAACTGAGACGCGCCTTGAAAGCGCAAGCTTTCAGACATTCTTATATCGAACATGCAAAGTCTGTCAACAAGAGCGCGCATTGACGCGCGTTAAAAGAGTATTGGATATCGTTAACGCGCTTTGAAAGTAGTACGTCGTGGCTCCTCATCGTACGATTATTACCATTGAATTACAACGATTATTACATTTGAGGATTCATTTCCACCATGACAAGTGTTTAACGCGCGTAAACGCTCGTTATTTGAACCCTTCTATTTATGTCTAACGCGCGTTGTGGCACGGTTTTGCTGTTTACATCTGGACTTAGTGAAGAAGGAAAAAGAAAGAAGAACAGCTTGTTCTTTCAGAAGCTATCGCAGCCCAGTCATTGCATGTGGTACCAGTATATAAAGGCGAGGTTAGATGATAAGCTTAAGGGCCTAGTTCCAAGTCAGTAGCTTCACGGGACGGTGCAGCTTGCACGGGTTTGTTGTTTATTTCGTAAGAGTAAGTAGGTGAAGGTACGCAGGTTTAATGTAAGAGAGACGTTACATTTCCCATTAGCACCGGTAAACAGTGCTTTATCTACCCATGACCTCGATAAGCAAGATCTATTTAATAGCCCCAAGGAAAGTTTATACTTAAGTTAATTTAACATTTCAATTACAAACAATCTCACGATAGCACTACGTCAATGAATCAAAGTTTAAAACGTTTTCTTGTGTCGTACCTCTACTTGGTGTATCATATCCATAAAAGGCTTAATATTCATTTTAGAATCAGCCTACTATAGATATTAAATACGTATACATATTCATAATGTTTCACACAGTCACAAATAATACGGGATACGACTATTGCACTCGCTTAGCAGGTAAGTTCGCAACGCTAAAACATAATTTTTATTATACATATTTCGCACACACCTTATAATTATACATGTACATCGTACATTATTCAATACCTATTATAAGAGTATTATCATTTAAAAGGCTTTTACAGAATGTCGTATCACAGGTTACTTACAATTTTTCTATATAAAATGTTCTAAGTTATATCTGTTTAAATTGAACGTTAATAGACGTTGACAGAATAAGCGTCGTTTTTGTTCAATAAAGTCGAAAGACCACTTGCTCTCTGTTATGTTATTCGACAGCTTATGAGATGGAATTAATTATGTATTCTGTATTCAAGCTCAATATTTCTAGATAAAAACCCGAGGAATTATTGTAACTTGACAATTTCTATTTGAGGAAGTATTATTGTAGACTGTTATTTAATAAGATACGAAACTGTCGAACATAATGGATATTTAATTATATAAAATGATAAGCAACCTGTGATAACATTCTCGACAAGCGGAGGTGTTGTGCTGCAACAGAACTGCACATCTGCACTCGTCATTAAGCCGGGATCAGACTGGCGGACGCGGCTTGCAGTATAAAAAAAGTGGTCTCGTCGATGAACAATATCTAATTAAAGTAATGGTCAACATTAAAAGGGAGAGACTTATGTTAAACGATGTAGACTACAAGGGGCTTTCACCAGTAATCCGAGCTTTGAAATAGAACAATGGGTGGTCATACCTGCGCCGCCGTCAGCGCTGGGGCCCAGCATGTTGTGCACACGGTTGGCGTACAGCACAAAAGTCGGGTATGGGATATCGTATTTCCGGGCTGCCTGTGACAGGGAGAGTCCTTCTTTGAGCACGGAGAAGATGGCTTCAGCCATCGTCTCTGGCCGCCAGGACTTGAGCGGCCCACGCTCGCGGAATCTCAGGTTGTGCACCAGTGTCTGCGTGTTCCAGCACTTCTGCCACATCGACTGAAGTTGGTATTGGTAGCTATCTGTAGAGGTAATAAAGATTCGTGTTAATTTTTTATTCTAGTTGTAGTTTTAGGGATAGGAACAAGGGAGAACATGGCTTGATTGATAGGCTTAAATTGCATTAATGTTTAAATAAATTTGTAATAGTTATAAGATGGAATAGGTACATTTTGCCAAATTTCAAGTTAAAAAACATATTATCAGAGTTGCCGTCAAACGCAGCGAGAAGCGATATTGGTCTTACATCTATGATCACTATATGCTGTTCTATATCTCAATTCGAGAACTTTATCGACTGTGATAATTGAAGCAGTGTATTATGCAGGAGTCCAGTTCCATTCACGATATCGAGTGTATCGACTTCATCCTTGGAGTCGATTAACTGACTCGTCTCGCTATTGACCAATCAGCTTATATCATTACAAATTGCATTTTACTTGTGTTATCTATGCGAAATTAAAAAGTTCATGTTGTGTTTTTAATCTTATTACGCGGTTAGTTATTGAGGGGTACTTTTGAATTAATTAATTTGGGCAAATGGAAACTCTTTGAGGGTTCTGTAATTACAGTTTGTCATTAGTTATTACATACTTTTCATTATTATCATCATCAGCCGAAAGACGTCCACTGTTAGACATAGGCCTCCCCCAAGCGTCGCCACAACGACCGGTCCTGTGCGTCACGCATCCATCGGTTACATACTTTTACATCGTTTTTATTTTTGTGTTATATTATTGTCGATGGCTGGGCAGCGTTCGGGAAGCTGCGCGACATCTTCTCGTCCGACATACCTCTGTGTCTCAAGACGAAAGTCTATGACCAGTGCTTGTTGCCAGTGATGACATAATATGGCATTGAAACGTGGTCGCTTACAAAGGACCTCATCAGAAGGCTTACAGTCATCGAAAGGGCAATGGAAAGGGCTACGCTCGGAGTTTCCTTGCGTGATCGAATCAGGAATGAAGATATCCGTAGGAGAACCAAGGTTGCTGACGTAGTCTGTAGAATCGCCAAACTAAAGTGGTAGTGGGCAGGGCACATAACTCGTAGAACGGAGTGTCGATGGGGCCCAAAGGTTCTAGAGTGGCGACAGCGCACCGGAAAACGCAGCGTTGGAAGGCCTCCCACAAGGGGGACCGATGAACTGGTGAGAGTAGCAGGAATGCGGTGAATGCGAGACGCACCGGATCGGTCGTTGTGGCGACCCTTGGGAGAGGTCTATGTCCAACAGTGAACTTCTTTCAGATGATTATAATTGTCAATTTATTTTATAATTTATTTCATGAATTTAGTATGCAGGTATAATATCTTATAAAGCTGCTTTTTTAAGATATTAGAAATAAAATTGTGAGTTCGTTTAGTTTTCGCGACAGAGGGCCCCTAAACCGACATCTGCTAGCCAAGTAAGGAATGCCGTAAACTTAAGCTTTCTGTGACTCAAGATAATTTATTGACTTCCCGGATCATTCGCTATTGAATATTTATTTTTAAGTAACACCTACTTAAATTGAACATTTTCCGTTTTTTTTTTTTAAATAAATAAATAAGGTAGACATGAAACACACGACAGTTTATGTAAAAACTATTTTTATTTACGATGTAATAGCCGCATCTGTGCTGTCTGCCGAGTGCATGATCAGGATGACACTGTCCGCTTACGTAAATATTAACTATATAGTTAGCATAATTATGTAGATATATAATTATAATAGTATATCTTTTTTTTTTCATTATTATTTCATTGATAACTATTTTGTATGTACTTTTCCTATTGTTACACACGGTGTCTACTTCTCTTTTTTCTTCCAACTCTCCTTTCGCAGCTATGCTGGAAGAGATTTCTTTAGAAATAACCATCACTATTTTTCTGTTTCCTTTATCAAATCTTTTATTTTGCGTGTGTACATAAATCGTTAAATAAGTAAGTGCACTTCGAATTTCAAATTCGTACTTGATTTATCAGTACTGTAATGAAATGATCATTAAATAATAATTAAGTGATGCGATTCATCGTTGAAAATTAATTCAACAGATCACGGCAGTCTGTATAATGTGCGTTTGGCAATTTGTCACATTAATTTACGATAATATTGTTTCCGGACACGCGGACACGGGACCTTAATTAAGGCTTGTTTAAATTCCAAACACAAAATAATAAAAAAAATACTATACTCTCCAAATACACGAAAAAACACATTTAAAAACTAACACCTTTTCCGGACCATTAAATGAAAAAAACAAAAAAATAAATAAAAAAAAAACAAAAAAGTTGAAAAAGTAAATATGACACACTACATACTGACCTCCATAGGGAACCTGTTACTACAAGAAAAACAAATAAAAATTAGCGGAAAATAAATAAAACTACAAAAATAGTAAAAATAAAGATTTTATATGTGTATAAAATACAGTCTTGTTGAACTAAGACGAGACATGGCATTATCTTTGCATATAAATTTAATATTGACAAAGGAATGGTTTGAGGTTGGAAGTAGGTGAATCCACTTAAGTGTTTTTGTTTTACCTCCTTATTTACTTAAAAGACTTTTATGCTTAAATGTTTTTATAGTCTTTTACCTTAGTCATGCTAATTTTATGCTCAGTGTTTTATTTTTTGTGAAGCTTCTATAAACGATAAAGCTTTTGTAAATAAAGAAGTAAAACTACAAAATTAAATAAGTGTATTACTAGTACGGAACCAAAGTCCTGTACAATGTACATATTTGTTGTTAATAGTTAATTTATGCTTAAACTTTTAATTCCATTTTTTCCCCCTTTTCTCAAAAAGATATGCGATTAAAAAAAAAAACAATATTATGGCGAAAAAGAGGGATTAATATAATACTGATAAACATATAAAGAAGCGTACCTACTAACTGACACAATATTGATGTAAAAACAGGCCATTTTATGATGATTAACTAAAAACTAGGAAGAAAAAAATATCGTTATTGTTTCTGTTAACAAATTTGATATTAAAGTAAATAAATGATTATTGTTTCAATACGGTATTTGATAATGAATGATAATATCGGAACATTTTTAATCTATTAGAGTAGTGTGGTTCCCAGCCTGTAGTCCGCGAGAGCTAAATAAGACGACCCACTGACCAAAATCTGTTCTGCGAAAAGTTTAAAGGTTTAAACATTGCCAACTTTCCGACTTATAAGTACTCAGATAACATTTTTCAGAAGTATTGAGTTTTCTATGACAGTGCCTGTTACTTTTGATTTTAAAGAATCGGTATGTACCTATGTTTCGGTATGTAATATAGGTATATTATTTACAGTGGACAGTAAAATATTTTTTTAAGAATTGAGAAATATCTTTTCAATACTATTTCAACCTGTAAAGTACCTTTAACCAATTTATAAATTAGTTTAATTAGAAAACAAACTAATTCCGACTTCTGACTGTAGACCATACTTATAAAGCAGTCAATACTATTTATACCATAATCATGACTTTCGTGAGAATAAGTTTGGCAAGCAAGTGAGAGCTACTTGTGATATATAAAATATAATTATTTACTCGTGAAGGGTATAGTAAAAACATACTAGAGCTGCGCAGGCGCAGACGCGCAGGTGAGGTTGTGTGTAACAATGCAAGAAAAAGTGAGAATGCGAGCGTGCGTTTAATTTATATTTAGCGATAAAACATAATTGTGTATTTCATTGAAAAATATTTATGCGGTAAAAACATTCTTCTGTTTCCTGTCAGGACTGGCATTCTGTAATTATGAAGGATGCACAAATGTTGCGAACCTGCGACCATCTTTTCGGTCTGCAGGGCGTTTTGCCCGCGGCCCGACAATGATTACTAAACTAATTATATTGCTATAAGTCTGTCATCGCCGTGCCGACAGCCGACAGCATGGTGAAAGCTGGGTTTTTTTAAACTTAAGTTTTTGTTAGCCATTTTGTTTTTCTATTTCAATCACCGAAAAAATTGGCATAACTCGAAGGTAAGTCACAAATATTTATATTTTCGTTGGTCAATTAATTTTTCGATGCTTTATCCAGATATTTTCAAGTACTTAAAGCCAATTAATGAGAAACATATTCTTGAACATCACATAATTAATAAAATATCGCAAATATATTTATGTTATGCATCGAATCGCCTTTTTAGCAGAGAACATTATTTTTTAAATGTTTATCAATAATGATATTTCCGCTAACTAAGGAGCTCTTACCATAAACTTTATACAGTGACGAGCAAAAACACGAGTGTAGTCTGGCTTTACATTCCAGCTATTTTAATAGAGAACTAAATACTTAAAGTTTTAACAAAGAAGTAGCAATTTTTTACCGTATAAATACAGAACCGTGGAGGGAAATAATAAACATAGCATTTTTAATAACGCATCAAAAGAATCTGAATTATTTTTTGAAATAATTAAAATATCACGTTTCCAGTTTTATTGGCCGGTTGTGTAATAATTATTGCTATTTACAGTAAAGACATGAAACACTATATGGTTTCGTGCTATCTACGCAAATCTTAAAAATTACTTGATGGCTCACAACAGCCAGCTGATAACAGGATGTCAGATATAATTTTAGTCCTACTATTAATTAAATATATAACTTTATTGTGAGTATCGCGATAAGATTCCCCTCATTAATATTAAACAATTTTATTAAGCAAATTTTAGAATAATAAGGACATGGTGTGAAATTTCCCATTGTCGTTACAAGGGAACTTTGATTATCAAGGAATAACAAAAATTTAGGAAATTATGATATTTGAAGAAATAGTTAGATACCTTACTTTTTTGATTATTACGTAAGTGTAAAGTACAAAAAACACAGTCAAGTCACACGAGTGTTAGAAATGTTTGAAATTCTCGGTTTTTCTCTAATATCATGAGGTGGATTGCATGAAAATCCGATCTGTAGTTTCTGAGTTCCCTAGTTGTTCATACAGACAGACAGACGCAGTTGGGGACTTTGTTTATAATATTAAAGGATATTTTCTATTCAATATATCGTATCCTTAATGCAAAAACCAACTATCTAAGTTAAATATAGCTATCGATTCATCTCATCAAACAAATCTACAGGTAAAAAAACGGTTGTTAGCTGTGACACTTATTTACAAAGATAGCTTCAGCAAAAAGTAAATAACCTACAAATTTGATCGAATGTAGTAATAACACTGTAATATAATAATACAAAAATCTTAGTGCATTTAGTTGTTTTTTGCAATAAAGGTACGAAATGTTGTTCTGAGATTATTACTTATGTCTTTTCCCACAAACTTCAACAATGTTGTTGGCTAACCCTTACATGCAGATGGACGAGAGCATTTTAGTCATCTGAACCAGGGACTAAGAACAAAGCTATTTACCTATTCACAACTGTATGTTCAGACAGGCTGAACATACAGTTGTGATGAGTGAATGCCTGCACGTTCACTGTAAGCCTTTACACGTGCTTCTAAGATTCTGTTACGGATTAATACAGTCTTAGCAACGAATATGCCATTTCTTGGCAATGAGGTGACCACAAAAGATGGGCTTTACATTAATTCATTAAACTACAAGCGAACGCCAGCGTTCGCGCTGGTATTGTCTTTCTATTGTGTCTCTATTGAAACGATTGAAAGGTAAAACCAAATAACAATTTAAATTAATTGTGTGTGCCTTTTAATACCAACAACAATTAAATTGATATTTTTAATATGTTATGTAGGTATATTACATACACTGACCAACAATTGTTAAATTATATGAAGCTCTCCGAGCGCAGACAGTATCTTTTGATTGATGTCTGGAAATTGAGGCTTAAAATATATTACCTCGTTCTTAGTTATAACCATAATTTTTAATGGAAAATTACACACCATGTCTCAACGTTGACATACCATTTAAGGTCTTGGGTAAATGTCAAAACGTCTTAATTATTCATGTGTTTATAAAATATTCTGATACACGTTGAGTTACAGGTGATGGCTGTTATACCCTTGTATTATGTTTTAATACCCACATATTTATATATCTGTTTGAAACTAGCCATCAATTTATTATGGGAGTCGACGGCTTTTATGATTTACGGAGTTCGAAGACGGCTTGTAAACTTAATTTGTATTCGTGTAAAGATATTCGGTCTGTCTGTCTAGCCTTTTCCCAACACTATTTTAAGGTTGACTTCCAGCCTAACCAAATGCAGCAAGATACCAGTATTTTATAGGTATTGAGCGACTGCCTATGTGACCTCCACGACCACAGATTTTCTGGCTTCTAACAGTAACTACTGTCAAAAATCAACAAATTACAACTTGACGGCTTAACGTGCTTTCCGAGGTATGGAGGCATCTCGGTATGTTAAGATGGTCACCCATCCACAGGCTGACCTCAGCAAGCGTTGCTTAACCTAGGAGATCGATCCGTGCGGCTGATATTACTTTAACCACGAGGTCCTTTGAGTAAAGACATTCTTTTAATCCTATATTATTATTAAAGGACGAAATTGTTTTTTTTTTTAATGTATCTACTTAACTAAGTAGGTACATCTGAAATAATCATCTATTTATCACGTAAAGTATAAAATGACCTCATTTGATTTAAGCTCTAGATACACTTATAAAATAATATAGTACTATCACAAAAGTAAACTTTCGATCACATTATTAAATCTAACTTGTATTACGCCACAGAGGACTTTATAAAGAATGAAGTCTAACTAATAATTAAGGGCTCTATTAATTAACATTTCAAAATTATAATTTTTTTAGGTGGTTACCCACTCCTGTTCCTTCTTTGCCTTCGTTCCAGGGCCCTGGGGTTCTCGTTCATACAACCCATGGCCCCAGTAGGCTAAATTGCGCACTAGTAAATTTCTATTGATAAATTTTACCTTCTTAACAATTTAAAAAAAGTTCAACGAAAAACTTACAAAATAGTGTTTTTCCTTAAAAATAACCTTAAATTATGCTTAATTAAGTACAATATAAGTCTTAACATGGCAATGTAGTAAACAATAAATCATAACAGTTAGGTTTAGTTTGTAAATAAGGGAGTGTCGTCACATAAACGTGTGACTCCTAGTAGGCCGATAAACATTATTTATTTTTATTTACATGAACAACATTTAATTGTGCCCATCATCCTTTGACATTTTTCGTTATCGATCTTTTTTTGTCGATAAATAATTTAACAATGTTTCTTTACTGCATAATTTGAAAAAATGTAAATGTAGTTCAGCGTTAAAATAATGTATTATAGTATTTGTATATATATATATGTATATTAAAACATTAATAACGGTGAAAGCTTTCTTCACCTTGTAAACATTGCTAAAAACGTTACATGGTTTGTGAACACTAATTATTTATAAGACCTGTTTTTACTGTATGGCATAGTAATAATGAGTAGGTACTACGACTATGTGAGACATCTGCATTTTACATAAACAGCTATACACATTAATTTATCAAGTGACTGATATTTTTCTGAGATGGACAACACTATCATTAATCGGAAGTTGTGTAAAGCAATTTATTTAAATGCAGATGACCGTATGACATCGAGATGATGGCCGGCCAACCTGTTACTGGTGATTACATTCAAATCAACTTATATATCTCAATAAATTGTGCCAAAATGCGTTTTAGTGCCAAATACCTGCCCTATTGTTAAAGTGTAACCGGATAAAGTGTACCAGTGTTATAACATGGCCTTATAAAAATGGTATTATTGTTTATAGACAAGATAATTACAACTCAATTTTGGCGAAGTAATAAATAAGATAATAAGATGCCATCGAGAAAAAGAAAAATATGTCTCTGCAATTATGCTTGTTGAAATTTTAATACGAGTGACTACCAAGCACACCTGTCATTTTACGGAATAAAAATGGTTTCTTAATCAAAATTAATAATGAATTGAGAATCACATTAGCTATTAATCGACAATCATTTAAAACACGGGACTTAAATGACTTAATTTTGTACGAATAATATGTGACAGAAGTGTACTTACACTTTATTTATGTGAAAATTATTTTTTATGTTACAGCATGAAAGTGGCGATGACTCTTTAGTAGCCCGGGGAAGGGAAACGCCAATGATTATATGTAAATATATTAATGTTTTCACATTACCGCCACTTTAGTGCTACCAAATGCTGTACAAAAACTAATTTAAATTAATTGGAAATACTAATGTGGTTATCTGACGAAAAGACACTTGTCATTAAAAAATATTTCACTTTTATATAATTAAGGTACACCTACATACTTATAAGAATACAAACTTTTCAGGGTGAAGCAGCAAAGATTGTCTCTATAGAAAAACAGATGGCGCCACATGTTGCTGACAGTGAACGACCACGTCGCTAACAACAGTACATCACGATTCATCGTCTGGATTATACTCAGTCTTAACTTTTGGATTTTTATTCTTGAGGGACCCTTCATAGTATAGGGACACTATAGAGTGCTTTTTACAAAAGGCCCACCACCATCTGAACCCTGTTAGACCTATGAACGAGAACCCTGGGTCTCTTATCCTTCTTAACTTTTCTACGTAAGGCAGGATTTCTTTTAAGGACTTTTTAGTTCGCCTGTTGTAAGGAGAGACGTTGGTTTCGCAGCAGAAGTCTAACACAGCTCTTTCTTCGCTGGCTAACAAACTAGCTTCGTCTAAGACGGCCATTCGTTTGGATTTCCCTAGTATATTATCGTAAAGTGTTCCCTTTGGTATGCCGTAATGTGTGGCGGCTTGTGTGAATCTCATTCGTTGGGTGACGACGGCTTGGATGGCTTCCTGCAGCTGGCTCTGAGTCCAAGTCGGCGACTTCAGCTTCCTTGTGCTATGACCGTGGTAATCTGACAGAGCGGGCAACAAAACATTCAATAGGGTGCAAACATAAAAAAAACAGGTTACCGGCGCAGGCAAGTCTGAGCGGGTCGGTACCGATCGGTGCAGGTATAATTCTTCCGTGTGTTCTTATGCGCTCATTTATAAAGAAACAGGTTTATACTTGTCGGTACCGACTGCCTGGACCGACTCATACGGGTTTAAGGATTGGCCAGTGTAGTGTTTAACACATACAGATTTACCTGTTTCTTTATGTGGTCTGACCGGTACCTATCTGTACCGACCCGTACCGACATATCGGGACCGAAAAACCTGTATCTTTATGTTTGCACCCGTATAAATCCGTTTTAATATGATGCATTAGTTCTATGAGTTTTTTTTACGTTCAAGTGACCCAATAATTGAAATTTTTTGAATCTTTCTTCCCGAGTCCATTTTTCTATTATTTTATGAACAATAAAATAGTTATTGACCAAATATCCTATAAAACATCATTATTACTTTATAAACAGTAAAATATACAATGGTCGTTTCTGCAGATTGAAAATACTTTCGAAGATTGGTCAGATTAGATCGCCTTCGGTTTGTGCTAGATTTTCAGGATAAAAGGCGTGTGTTGAATACTAGCATCAAGGATTGTGCTATGCCTATGAATGAGATAGGCGGTAGAACATGTAGTTGTGTGGTACGAAGGAATATTTAAAGTCTCTCCGAATAGTTGGTGCGGTTTGTTGTGTTATTGTCTGTTCAATTTAATGCTGTCTATTATTAAGAGATACATACAAAATAAATGCATCGATTACTACTGATAAGTTTAAAGGTGCACCACAATCCACCGCAAAAACAAGTATTATGTACCTATAAGTTTTCTGTTCACAATGTAAGACCTCTACTTACTGCAATGCCAGTTTTTACGTTATAAACTATAAGTTTTCACTAACTCTACGCACGGCCATCGCAACCTTAACAATGTTGTATTGAGATAATATAATAGTGTTTCTATATTATTTTCTCACGTTATAATGACGGCTAAGAATAAGAAGTTACTTTCAATGAGAAGTATTTGCAATAAAATACAGTGACTGACTATGTTTTGCTATTTATTATTGTATTATAAAATGACGATAGAAACCATTCAGTCATCGGGATTTCTATTATTGTAGTCACGCACGAATGCTATGTTTCTGTTTTCAATTTAATTCGTCATATAAACATTTATTCTACTGCATCAGCAAAAAATGGATTTTGAACTAAAATTAAAAATAAACTTTATTTAACAGTGCTTGAAGAGGTTTCATATACTGCTGACCGATTGATCGTTACGAGTAAATTTTTTTACTAAATTAAGGCTGAAAGTAATTTCTCAGAATTTTTAAAACCTATCTAAGCTGTACTGAAATATGATTAGTTGATCAAAAAAGTCACCACAACCAATCATATTGTTTGATACAACATTTGTCTTTAGGTACCTCTTAGTTTTGATAGACTGTATCTATCAAATCTAAGAGGTACCCAAGGATTTTATGTATAGATTGATGAATAGGGATGGGTTAAGTAGTCTTTCAGTTCTTTGTATTTACCTACTAATCGGTAATAGTTTTACAGATTCACTTTTGAAATTGGTACAGTAAAAAAGTTGTACCGGCGCAGAGATACGGATTTTTTATGTGTTTTCTGAAAGTCAATCTTTTAACATTATTATTTATAGGCTGCTATCGTTTTATATTCTAGAATTGAAAATAAACTACAAACCTGCAATTGCTGCCGATGTGGAGGCTCCTAGCCAGGCCTGGGAGTTCTCAATCATTTTGGCCTGCGAACAAAGAAAAAGCTGTTAGCAATCATAGTAAAGATAGTTTCATAATTTTAGCACACAGGCCTATAAAAGATTAAATACGGTCTTATGCAAAAGACACTAAACTGAAGGAATAGAACTAACAAAGTAATCTTTTGATTGATTCTATAACCATCATGTTTGTTGTTAAACTAACGTAGATGTGATAGGACCACCAGACATACGGCCCAATGATGATCGTCCATCACCCGTTTCTCGGCCGTGTGTAAAACCACAGAGATTTTTTTAATACGCCGTGTCACATTTCAGCTGAAAAATACTGCAACGTTTACAGGACATCATGTGGGAAGAGATGTCACACGCAATAAAAATATCATTTTTGTGTAGTTGTTTACGCTTTGGCCCATACGGGTAGAAAATATCAACCGAGCCGATAACGTTCATTTCAAATGAAAACAATACAACGGGAGGCAAACTCACACTTACCAATTAACGGTACAAACATCAGAAACAAAATCGAGTTTTATTTCCTTTCATTAACAAAGTAATGGACACCGCACATAGGCAGTAAAGTATATAAAACAGCGTTCTAAATCTTGAGCAGACACAATTACAACAAAGGTTTAACAAGTCGGCTTCATTACCGTGCAATAATAATAACGGTCAGATGAAAAAGAACAATTCGTCAGTTAATTTACAATTTCCCATCTCGTACAGGAAGTTTACGATTGCACATTTTATCGATCGCTACTGTAGATCACGCGTCGATCGCCCGCCTCCCGCGCATGCCGCGCCGCCGCGCCGCTCAAGCGCACGTTTATTTACGTCCACCCTGTAATTGTTGAAGCAAAGAGCGGCATTTCTTTGTGCCCCGCGCTACAACTAAACATTATCGAAGTTTTAATTGTGAACGCAGACAAAAGCCGGCCATTTTACGGCGGCAATAACGGAACGCAGTTCAATCTACAAATAAAATCTTTTATTAAGTTAGGCGGGCGACGACGCGCGCGCCGCTAGTCGTGTTTACGAAACGCACACGTGCTCTAAGTACCGGTTGAAACGTTCCGATGTATTGTTTGTTTACCCGAATAAAACACTAAAATCCAATTCAATAACAAAGAATTAAAGATCCCGAAATAAAATTTATTGCCAGTGTACGATAAAATAGATTTATGTAGGCGCAGGCGAGTGCAGGGGGGAGAGGTGCGGAGGAACGCGACCGCCTGGATCACATTATTAAATTTCGTACACTCGGTCAAGTAAATAACAATCTGTTATATTTTTATTTATGAGTAGAGACAAGATTCCTTCCTTTCATAATGTAAGAAGTCCTTCTGTGGACGTTAGACATCGCTAAGACAGTGTCAATGTACTACGTTGAAATGGCCGTATCACGCGTGACAGAGGTGTAACGACGTGTCGGGTGGGAGGGACATGTATCGCTAACTTGTTGAGCCGAGCCACGTCATCGATGTAAGCAGCTGTTTGACGAGGGTAAGCGGCGTAATCGGCACCCTGCGAACTTATCTTCAAAGCTTGTTACGAGTTTAGCGCATAATGTGTAAGTCTTCCGCGTTTAGGAATTTTTTACTTGGCATTTTATATTACCGTGCCATACCCTTAGGTTTTGGAAATTTTGCACTGAGATACAATCAATTCTGCCTATACTCCTTTCAAGAAACAGTGCCCTATGAATATCTTACTGAGCACGGTACAACTACACGTCGACCGTAGCAACACGCAAAAGAATTTATATCATACATACAATATAAAGAGAAAAATAAAACATAATATTTTTATAATACACACTTATCTATCGTTTTGGAACACTCGAAAAAAATCAAACGGCTGCAACCGACCAGCTGAAAGCTATTCCAGTATCGGGGTTCCAGCTAAGAAAAGAAGAAGAAGAAGAAGAAGCTAAGAAAGTTATCTATATTTTTGATTATATCTATATAATCAAAAAAATCAGACTCATTACTTAATTTACAGGCCTCAAAATAAGAAAGTAGACGATTCTCAATAGTGAGGGTTTGAAACCAAAAAGAACCAGAGCATAGATACATTTATTCAATTCGGATGTGACGCTGCAGTACCAAACACAACATTAGGAGGACGGAGTAGCAACATACAGCATCTTCGGCGGAGTAGTACAAGAAACAACGTTCCATTTATCTGCAATTTTAGACTGTGCCGACAGTGAGCATTTACACGAACTCCTCAAATTAATACATATCTATCATAAGTCTGCAAGTTCGTACATATTCGTCGCTTGTAACTGAAGTGCAAGAGCTTATGGGTGCCATCCATTGACGTCGCTAACAAACTCGATCTCTCGCTATCAATTGTCGCTCGTTACCCTACTAGGTATATCTAAAGCAATCTATATAGGTTTTGTTTACAGGTACGTAATATGATCCAGTCTGCTAGAAATTTGGACCTAAAATTCACAACCGAACCAAAATGTGGATCACCCTAATCGTTACGTCAAATTAACAGCTGTCATTGGCGACATTAGTTTTAGTTTTTTAGCAAAATGGTGGAAACGAAGACTTTCAATTAACATAGCTTAGCATTTTTGCGTAAAACAAAAATCTAGCACCATCTGCGCGAATAACTTCCTAGATAGCAAATGAGTGCAATCCAGCGCATTAGTCGGTCATTATTTATGTTATTCCGGCGGCTGCGCGGTGTGGCGCCCCTCTAATCGAAACTTTGCGTACGAAACGCAATAATAAACTTCCGCGGTGCCGCGCAATTACTGTCTACGTATGTATACGCGTAATAAGTCCGCGTCAGCCCGACGGAGCCCTAGCGAACGATTTACGCGAAATTTAATTTCGCTGTTTTATAATCAAGGTAGTAGACGTGCCCTGCCGCCCTGCCTATCGCTGGTCGGTGGACGAACATGGGCACATGGATCATGTCTCCGAGTTAAGGTTTTAACTACGGAAAAACTTAGAAAACACATTAAAGTTAGTCTACTCTAGGGCAGCTTAATGTTAAGATGATAAATCATAAACTGACACACATAGTACACAACACAGACACACAAAGTAAAACAGTTACAGTGGTACCTATTCATCATATTAATAGCAGGAACAAACAAAAATTTGTGGCTCCTGCTAGCAGGCTCAAAAACATAGGGGTCTCATTCAGATGCCAATGTATACTCGTATATAATAAACTTCCTAGTCATATTCAAGAACTAAGCTCTAATAAATTCAAATCATTTGTAAAGCGAAAACTTTTGCAAAAGGCTTGTTACACTGTAAAGGATTATCTGGAGGATAAAAAGGCTAGGGATTGACCTGCTTCTACTGGAGCAGGTCAATCGCTCGACAAATTCTGTAATTTTTTTTTTATATTTCAATTGTGTTTTATTCTTTTTCAATTTGACATTGATAATTACTTTACCGGTCACGATTAGCCTTTCGAGATTTCCATCGTTTTCCTTGCAATGTGACCGAAGTATTGTAGAATCTTGCGAAGACACTCGGACGACAACCGCGAGGAGATTTTTAGTTTTCGCATTATTGATGCGTTGGTCCGATATGCTGTCCAAGGAATACGGAACATTTTTCTCCAGCAACACATCTCAAAGGCGTTTGTGATCTGCTGCTTTTAGCACCAAGTCTCAGTGCCATATTATGAGAAGATCGAGAAGGCCAGAGTTCGTACCAGTTAGGTTTCGGTCTTTACGGAGATATCGTGGTCCCTTCAGATTTTGTATAGCTGAGACATGGCGTTCTTAGCCATGTTTCTCTTCTGTGGACTTCCTTCTCGCACGAGCCATCGTTGCTGACATTGGAGACTAGGTAAATAAAGTTGTCCACTATTTCTAGGTCCAACGCGCCAGTGAGCTCCAGTTTCCCAGACCTATTCATCAGCATGACCTTTGTTTTCGACCTGTTCACGGAAAGCCCCATCTCCTTGCTAATATATATAAAACTCATTAGTCCCTCATTTATTTTATTTCATATTGTTAACCGTCCTGAAAGTTCCTTTCAATTTGCTATAATAACGCTTATGCTATTTCCCCGTTAATACAGGGTGATTCATTTGTTCCGAGGTACAGTTGGCGAAGAATGGCGGGTGAAGGGCGCGTGAAAGGGGAGGTGGGGGGAGGGGTGACGCAGGGGCGAAGGATAAAACTAATCACACATCCTCTTCATAGAGCACAGTGTGGGGTCACTTTGACAGACGGCAGCGGGACGAACGGCTGAAAAATTACCGACGAATTATGTCGGTACTCGAAATTGAGTTCAGTCTAACTTGTCAACTTTTATTTATTGTACACAACCTTTGTTAGGTTATCTCGGACGTGTCTCTTGTCTTTTGACCATTATTCAGAAAACGTCCTCTCAATCACCCTAAGAATTATTACCATCATTAATATATTTTCATAAAATGTTAAACAGAAACCAGAAAAAGATAACGACTATTTGATACACCCCACAGCACCGTATAAACTGACGCGACACATCACAATTATCCGCCTCATCTGCGACAGTGGCGCCCCGCCTGACGTCGCTCCTGCATTATCCATTTCCGCATTAGTGTCTTTTTGTTCCCCGTTTGATTGTTTAAACGTGCGTCGATGCGGTATCCAGTGGTTATTATTTCCACTCCTCTCACTCGAAATGGCCTCACTCGATTGTGGAAAAATGCTTCTCTTATTGTTGGTGAAGGAACAATAAGCGCCTTCATTTTATATGTTTACAGCGTCTGAAGCTTGATAGGCACTTTACCTCTCCGTTACCTACACATACGCGGCCCGCGCCATTGTTTTAGTCCGCCGTTGCATTTTTTTTGCGGTTAAAACTTTTTTAAGTTTAGTGTGTTAACTAAGGGTAGCTTTGTTTATTGGAGTGTTTTGATTTAAATTGCTTTGAATATAGAAATATTGGATACCTAAGTTGAAGTTGTTTATATTAAGTGAAGTTAACCTCTGATGCTCATTACCAGACATTTTAAATTTAATTCTATGCAACTCGACATACATTTTCACTTTTTTTCATACAACCGTTCTTACGCCATTATGACGTTATTACACATTTTTCATTAGATATTTTGGAAACTCAGTATGTTTTGGATATTATCTAGACTTCTACTGAAATCAATTTATGTAAAACTAATCCAGTAAAGACCTCTGAACATTTGCTATTTTGCATGAATTTTGACCCTTCATAATTTACTCAAAAATTAAAAAGTCAAAAAAGTACAACAATAAAAGCCTTGCAAATTTTAACAAGATTCTAAATGACGTATTTTTTTTTCAAATACTTTTAAAGGTTTCAAACAACACGTATTTCCTGGAACAAGTTTTGTAAAATATTCAAGTAAATCACGGAATCACTGAATGCTAACAGAGTTTTCAGGCGTTATCTCAATTTTTTCGCGTTGCGTTTTCATAAAATATCGCGTTGGATTGCGTTAGATTGAGTAACAAGCTTTTAAACCATACTTGATGTTGACGATACGCAAGTGGAAAAGCAGCTTCATAAGGAGTCACTGCAAGTGTGACATTTGAATTCGGAGAGGTATTCTTTGCAATTTATAATAGTAAATGGTAAGTTTAATAAGAACCTTAGTATGATGGTCAAGGTCTAATTTTCGCTGTCATTGAAATAATCATGTGACATTTTCAGTAACGTTTGTCATTCTGAAATTAACTTTAGTTCACATGATGTTAAAGCTGATATTAGAAGGGTTCATTAGGGTTTAGTATTGTATTATCGACTTGAAATAAACCATTGTCGTGACCGGAATAAACCATTGTCGTGAAATTATTGTTGTTTACGGGTTGGCTAAATACACAATTTTCCGCTATTCATATTATTGTGAAGTTACTATTATGTGAACTGACTACTTGATTTATTTGTACGCATATAATTTTGTTATGAAGACGCAATGTTTTCCACACTAAGTAATCTATCAAATATGTAACACAATAGGTCCAGGGTCAAAATAATTACATTTTATTTAGTCCGTATTTTAGATTATAAAAAAAAATATTGGACACGTATTTTTTCTTTTTTCAATTAAACCAAAAATGACAAAGATATAGCCCATTAAAGTTACGTGTGACGTCACGCCGTGCTGCATTTTTTCGCACGGGGTGACGTTAAACGTAACTTTAATGGGCTATATCTTTGTCATTTTTGGTTACAAACAAAAAAATACGTGTCCCTTATTTTTGAATAATCTAAAAGACGGACTAATTACATTTTTGACGGCCACTAGCCTATTTTGATTACTGTTCATTATCGGTTTCTACTGAAGGATTTTGAAGAATACTCCTTTATCCTTAGTTGGTACTTCATTTTATTTATTTTATTTTATTATTAAGGCACACCAACAATTTGTTTACAATATTTTCCCGTTGAACATGCAGAAGATTGTACAGTGCAAATAAACCAATTACAGGCGTGCACAACATTCAACCAATTTCAATTAAATTCAATCAATTTTTTCGTTTGTTTAAACACTCACTATCTTCTCTATTATCTTGCTCCCTCTCCATTCAAAACTAGGGAAAGGTCTTAAAAAGTTTGAGCATGATCTATTTAAAAGGCGTTAGTTTATGGTGTCACCATTTTGTGGACCACCCGGAAGACACGGCGGAGCTTACGGTTGAGGTGTGCCCCTCTTGGGCAGAGCACTGCCGTGTTCCCGTGGGGACGATCGGCGGCAGCGATTTCTCACAAAGGAGGAGGCCGCACGCGCGAGGTGACGGCGCTCACGCCGCAGCCGCCGCTGGGATTCCGATCCCGATTTCCGGCCGCCGGCGGACGGCGAGCTATGGTTTGCTCGCCGTCTGACCATCCGGTAAGCGTCCGAACCGAGGCCAAGATGTCGACGGCGCGTATTGTTCTACGCGCGCCTCAATGAGTTGTCAGCAAACCGTAGGAGCCCAGCAGGGTCGAAGCCTACTGGGGCCAAGGATTTGTTTCTGAAAGAACGAAGGAACAGAAGCGGTTTTGTTGTCAGTAAAAGTTTGACACATCTCCCGCTCCGCCCAAGAGCGGAGTAGTCATTGGATGATTTTCCCGCCAAAAAGAAGTAGGCTGTATAAAAGTGGATAAAATAGTTTTTAGTTACCAAAATGCATAAAAATCAGTACGGAGGTGATCCTGAGGGCGATACCCACAGCCTTTGGTATCGGCTGCCTCTTTTTTAGGGTTCCGAACCTCATAAGGTAAAAACGGAACCCCATATAGGATCACTTTGTTGTCCGTCCCTCCGTCCGTCTGTCTGTCTGACTGGCCTATGTAATTTATATGAGTACTAGCTGACCCGGCAAACGTTGTTTTGCAATATAAATAATTTTTAAGTAAATGTTAAGGGTGGACAACCCTTATCACTAAGGGGTATGAAAAATAGATGTTGGCTGATTCTCAGACCTACTCAATATGCTCACAAAATTTCATGAGAATCGGTCAAGCCGTTTCGGAGGAGTACGGGAACGAACATTGTGACACGACAATTTTATATATAAGATGCATTTATCATTGCATGGAATAACCAGACATTTATAGAATCGTCGGATACCCAATGTATTCAGGTGTCGAACCACACGTTTGACAGTCCTAAGTACCCATACACTTGCGCTTTGGAGGACTTAACCCGTTGTATGGCCGGAACGCGGAACCACGCGGGACACAATAACTTTTTAATTGTGTCTCTAATTACGGCATACGAAAGGTTAATGAGTGTCACCAATGCAGCATTGAACGTAGCCTCCTGTTGGGTCCAAACCATTTAAGAAGTATGCCATCGACTCGAACAGAAGATGAGCACATAAGAGATGCAGTTACGGTGTAAGATGGAGAACATTTTTTTAGGTCGGAAAATCATCTAATGACATCCCTCGCTCTTGGGCGTAGCGGGAGATAGTTTCAGACTTTTACTGACTAAAAACCCACTCCTGTTTCTGCTTAGTCATTGTGCCAGGGCCCCGGGGATCTCTTTCGCATCACCCATGGCCCCAGTAGGCTTTGACCCTGCTGGGCCCCTACGGTCGCTGACAACTCCTTGAGGCGCGCGTGGAAAGCCACGCGCCGTCGACGACCTGAGCTCGGTCCGGACGGTTGCCGCACGGTCGGACGGCGCGCTGCCCATTGCTCGCCGTCCGTGAGCCCGCCTCTTCGATTCTCGAGGAAAACGGAAATACATGATGACATAATAGAAAGTACCTAAAATACAAAAACAAACTCAAAATCGTAATACTAATACACACGAAATATTTTAATTCTTAGCATTAATTACTGGAAACAAACGTCGTTCGACTTGTGTTTGTTTAAAACATTAGTATATGTGCTTATGTTAAACGGGAGGAAATTTATTTGACTTAGGCGTAGTTTCAGTGTTGGCGACGATGTAAGCAAGACAAACATGTTAATTTTCCCCCGTTCTCCCCGCCACCCCCTCGGCGGGTAGGGCTGCCAAATATATCTTTTAATTACGACGTTCATTTGTGCTTATAAAGTTCCGATGTGGCTGCAATGCGTGAAGGCGCGCGAAAGATTTTTCCAGTTTTCAGGTGGTGTTGTTAAAAGCGATGGTGTAAATAGTCAAAGATACAATTTAGTGTAGTTAATACTTAAAGGACTCGTATTAGTACTTAAATTAAATGAATAAATAATAAATAATAATATTAATATTTAAATATGATTTTTCATCCTCTGTTCAACCTATAAGTGAGTTGCTTTTGAGCTTCTTTTTTGTGTGGCGGCTTTTTTAGTGGCCCGTGTGCGGCGCAAAAAAAAAGCTAGAAGCCGCTTCTAGCTTCTCTGGCCACAAGCTGTCGCGCGCTTCAGCTTTTTTTTGGTGGCCACACTAAAGGATAAAAATCTTATTTTGTGTTCACCTTTCGAGCGAGAGAGTTTTACGCAAAAAAAATCATGCACGCAGTGATTAAGGTTTAGGACGTGTGTTGTCTACCATATTTTTTTTTATATTTAAGGCATATTTTCAATAAAAAATATGTTTCTTGGAAACGAACACGGTTGTGCTACACAGACTCTCTTAGTAACAAGAAGATGAGTTCCTAAAAACATTAACTTACACGTTTCTGTGAGCACTGACATTTATTTATTTATTTATGTACACACAAACACTTAAAATCGAAAAGAACGAAGAAGAGTGAATGAAGAGTGTGTCCTTATTTAAGAATAAAATAGTACAAAGGACCTGTGGTATGTTTAAATTCTTCCCTATCTTTTAGAAGATCTTCACGCTAGTATCATATTTGGACATTGGAAAACTTTTTTTTTTGGCATTTTTTTGGATTGGCTTTCAAAATACCTCATGCTGTCTGCCTTACCTAACGTTCTCAATTACACCATGCTCCGTTATAGATCAACATTTGAGGAACATTTGTTTTTAATTTGTTACTTCCTTGCACATACTAACGTCCCGAATTAGGTAGTCGGATTATTATATTGGAGAATAAATATTGTTAAATGGGAGGTTAGGACGGGAGAATTGTTGGGCACAGTGGCTAGTCGTGGCCATAGGTCCCCTCTTTGAACAGTGGTTAGAGAGGTGTCACGGTGGAGGGAATCTCCCTCCGTTTTTCGGTTAAAAATATGTTTAGCGAACATTTACTCATACCGCTACTTAATGTATTCGTAGTTATTTCCTCTATGCGATTCGGAATTCCATAGGCTTCAGTTAAATAGACTTCGTCATGAAGTCTATTGAAGTTCATGGCCAAATGAAATTAAATTATATTTTTTTTGTTGTTCTCTAACTTTTTATTAACGCAATAAAATGTCAATATCGATTGAAATTAGTCATAAACCGATCAGTCACAGGGTAACTTTGGTGAATGCAATCGTATCGCCTGAAACTCGGGAAAATTAAAAAGTTTGAGGCAATTCACGCGATGGGCGACGGCAATTAATATCAAATACGACGCCTTTTCGTTCGCTATACCTACTAGGTATTTCAAAAACATCATTTGGAAACGTGAATGATTGATATTAAGCATTTTATTAATTTAAGTTTCAATTTATCTTATGAGGGGCTAAAATCCATTGAGTGTAGATCGTACTGTGCTGTACTTCAACATACAATGTGGACCTGATCTTCAGCATACCTGTATTCATATATCGAATAATCGAATTTAATATAATTTATTGTAATTAATTTTAATCACTATATTAACTAAGTATATTTAATTTCATTTGTTCTAAATTTAATTAGTAAATAAATAAGTAATTTTTACTTTCCTTTTTTCCAAACCATGTAGGTATACATAATAGTGGTCTAAATCAGTGCATAATGCAGTAGTGATGTAACGAATATTCGCATTCACGAATATTTGCAGAATTCACAAGAAACATGCGAATATTTGGCAATTTTTTTTAACAAACGAAATGGTGTTTAAGTGTTGATTGAACGGATATATAATGATAATAATACAACTGATGTACCTAAAGAATGTTAAATTTTGACGAATATTCGCGATCAATATTCGCAAATAAAATTGACGAATATTCGCGATCAATATTCGCAAATAAAATTGACGAATATTCGCGATCAATATTCGCAAGTAATATTGGCGAATATAATACCTTTTTGTTTGTCAAGAAAAATTGCCAAATATTCGCATATTTCTTGTGAATTCGAATGCGAATGTCAATATTTGCGAATATTCGCGCGAATGCGAATGCGAATATTCGTTACATCACTATAATGTAGTGCATTACGTAAGTGTAATGCTACGATCACATGTGGGCCCAGCCTCTGCTAATCACCATTGTGTTAACGGGGTTTCCCCGTTTATACAATAGCTACACAATAACGATTGACCGAGGCCGGGCCCACACGTAAACGTAGCATAAGTCGCTTACACGTAAGTTACTAATGTACAAATTATAATGTAATAGCGTACTCATTGTTGAAAAGCCGAATAATAAATAAATAACTACCTAATTACCGCCAGCACTCAATATGTACCTACCAGGCGTTCATAAGCCGACAGTAACATGAATATTTCGCACGCATTACGTCTTGGATTATTTCCTTAACACGAGGCGACCGTGAAAACCAACCACCCAGCGAGACACACGGCTCTCCTCCTTAACCCTAATTAACCGGACGAAAGCGAAAACGCGCGCAAAAAAACAAACGAGTTGTATAATTCGGGAAGCTAGTTACCCGCACGTCGAGCCCTCTTTCGTTTTGTTTTTTAATTAGTTGCCGCTTAAACTTTTTCGCGTTAATACTCTGTTCATTTTGTTCTACTGTTATTTTACCCTCTACTCCTTTCAGAGGGACCTCATGCATCAAACTTCAACTCGTATTCACGTAAACAATTTATTAGTTTCGTTTTGATACCAACTGACAGAACGCTCAGGGTTCGCACAATAAACACGAGACAATGTTCTCGTTGGATATTCATTTACAAATCATGGAGGGGAGAGCATTCGAGTAGTAATGATTTCACATTACACTCCATTTGCTTAAGGAAAACAGAAATAAAATAAGATGATTTTATCATAACAAGAGGAAGGCGAGGCGCCAGTTTCGCTTACAATATTAAAACAAAACAATAGACACACAGACGAGCACACGCTGTACTAATGTAGTAAATTAATTATAAACAGGGCGCGGAAACTCAGGCCCGTCTTAACAGACGATTAGTAATTGCGTTATCGTTCAATTTGTGCCATTAGTTGTCGAGCTTGGCCGTCCACGAATTAAATTTCGATTTATTTAACGTCCAACCTTCTTTAGTATTAATATTGATTAATATTATTACAGCCGACGTACCAGTAAGTGCATGCTGAGCTATAAAATGAAATGAGGAACGATTTAGTGTCGGCCATTTTAAAATGTCACTAAGGCAGGTCTGCAAAGCAACCTAAACCGAATTTAAAAAAGAAATGATAATCTTAATTTGTACACAAATGTCTAATACCTATCAGCGAAAACTTTGTAAAATCCCGACATATTGTTATCCTACCGCGCATTGGAATGGAAGACGAACAACGCGGTCGTTGCGTAGCCTAACCAAGAGATGAGAATCACAGAAAAGAGTAAAATATTATAATAAAATAAAATCTAGATGTACCATCGCCAAAAATAACAAGAAAAGATGCTTAATTTAATGGATAATAATAATAACCTCCTGACCAAATTTCGATCAAGGTGGCCAATTTTAAGTAAACAGGTGATACTATACTGCTCAAACGTGTGCGCAAGCAAACAAAGATGATCTCCCAAAAAGTGCACTGTGTCTTCACTTTGACAGTTGGATGAGAAAGCCATCCGATACGACCGGGGAGAGATCAGGCTCAGGAACGACGGCTTTACGTGCTTCACGAGGCACTGGGGTGTCGTACTCGACTGCTACATTCTTAGTCATTCTTAATGGAAAAGCCCAATAGAAAACATGCTAAAAGTAGCGTTCTACTAAACCTCTATGGAGTGTCGAGGGAAAACATTGTGTTAACACTGTATTCTTTATCCGAATAAAATCTAGACCGTTTTTGTACCTACAATGAAGTTACATGACTCGAAGAAGAAGAAACACTTGATTTGTTTACAGAAGTGGTGAAACATTTAGAGGAAGGAGCAGGCGTGGAGACAGTTCCTATTGAACCTCCGCGGAGTGGCCGTGTCGCGGAGGCGTCGGCACGCACAATACGTCTCGCCGCGCGTCCCAACAATATCCCCGTGTTTACATTCCCGCCGTAATTCCTTTGAACTCGCATGTGGGCCCGAGGAAACGTAAAATAAACAGAACTTTCTCGTAATGTTTAATTAAATTAATCAGTTGGTTGATTAGTCGATGGTTCGCCGGCGTTGGCGTAAACAAAGCGCGTCGGCGGCGTGGCTGGGCTTTGATCTAGCGACTCACTCTCATCTCCACTATTGTTATATATTTGTGAGGTTCCCGCCGTACGCCAGCTGCCGGCGCCTCGCGCCTCGACTACGGCTACAACAGGGATGACACTCCACATAATGTATTTTGCATTTTATATGAAATTCAATGAATTTTAGCTGAGACGAAGGTTGGATTTTGGTTCTGTGATAACCAATTTGCAATAGGTTATCTAACCATTCAAAATCTTTTAATTACGTTATTTTAAATATTTAATTTGCAATTAAAAGACAATCATGACGCTTTTGTGTGTGTGTATGTGTTTCTAAACTGTTACTATTTTTCAGTTTACTAGAAACTGCCAGTGCATTCGCCCGCAAGTAAGTAGAAAAATATCCCAAGAGAACACATACTCTGATAAAAAAAAATATTCCAAATTTACGTATAAATAAAGCAGAAAAGATCACGAACCCATTCGAGTCAATACGTACCTACACATGTGCAATTTAATCATTACAGCTGACGTCAGATTGTCAGGCATGTGATTGACACTGAATTAATACTATCGGTTCAACCACTTTGGGTCTTATTAGTTATTTGTCGGTGCCAGTGGCTGTATCTTCTAGTGACAAAATTGATAGTTTAGATAGAAATAAATTAAAATCAATGCAAGTGGGCCAACTTTGTCGAAGTAGTCGAGTTGGAACTTGGAATACCCGCCGAACTGAAACTGAGGTTGTTTTGAATTTTGATGCCGAGAAACTACAATGACAATTGCTCACGTATATCAAATTAGCTTTTGCTTTCGCGACTAGCCGTGACTTTACCCGCGTACATAAAATATAGCCTATGTCACTCAGGAATAAAGCAGCTTTCTATCGGTGAAAAATATTTAGCAATCGGACTAGTACTTCCTGAGATTACCTACTACAAACAAAACAAAAATAAAAATAAAAGCTTTACCTCTTTATAACATCAGTATAGAATTACAGATAGATGACGTTTTTCAACACGCTTTCTTTATAATTATAAAGTAAAACCACATGAGTAATTATTTATGTCGTGAAACTTCATAAAGATATAGGTATTTAATTTAATAACTTATTATGGCATGAAATGAATCGCGAAAATACTACCCCACTTATTCGCACTAGTCCGAAATACATTTCATTGCGAGCCAAAGGCGATATGAGGGGTAGGGATGCGTTTAAGTATTTAAGTGTCTTTTAGTCACTATGTGAACACTGAGGAAAAATGAAGGGTGTATTACAGCAAATTAAGATCAGAACAGACTAAGCTCATAGCTGATTCGATATAGATACTTAGTTAGTTTTAGACACATGTTTATTATCGTCTTGAATTTTAAGATATTTCCATTTCCGCAAACGACTGATGTTTGCGGAAGCTTCTTACGATACTAAAGAAACTTTAAAAAGCTTCGTCCTGAAAAACATTACTTAGCTACTCAGCGTCTTTACCTGAATTATGTTTCCGAATCTTCTCATCCGTAAAAAAGCCTGTCACCCCTACTCTTATCCCAAAAGCTTATGTTTTACTTTCACTATACTACATTTAACGTAGCAGAACGCGCTGTATGGCAATTTTAATTTATGTCAAAACCTCAGTTTTGGCCCGCTTTTGATGCTGACAATCTTTTGTAGTACAATGAGGATTTTTAATATCTGGCTTTATTTTTTAATTTTTGTTCACCTTGGTGATATCAAAAGAGATTTTACAGAAGGTAATTGAATTGAGTTAACCAGTCCTAGGTCTCTGAAGAGTTACGTAGATTTGTCTCGTAATTGACTGTTGTTTGTATGCTTTGTGCGGATGTGGCTATTGTTTATGAAGAACATAGTTATGTTATTTAGTAGGTTGCTTTTGTTGGAGAATCTAATGCACTTCCGAAATCTCCAACCCTGCTCAAATCTTTTTTTGTGCTTTACTGTATCTTACTTTGAGGTTTGTGCAACATCTATTCTTTTTCCACTCTTTTTTCCGTCTTTCTTTCTTTAAAATAGTAAAAAACTTTCAAGAAGTTGGACCATAGTAATTTAGAAGACCAACCAGATTAGTGAAACCTATTTGGCCGATCTTTCAAGCCACTGTTAACCAGTATGTCAGCGCAATACTGCGCAGTTAACCAGGGTGTCAGCAGTATGTTAGCTCCGGATTGAACGAAATGTAGTTATTATTAGTGTAACGCACACAGGCGCCGTCAGCGCTGGACGCCGAACGACTGCTATCTCAATCTTTCGACTATGGTTCACACTTTCAACGATTTTATGTGGTATTAATTTTCTTCATCGATTGTGGTTTTAATAATCCCTGAAAACTATTTCTTGTGTGAAGTGTGCTTTAGTTTATTTTAAAGCAATGTCTCACTGTGAAACAACAGAATCCTAACAAAGGAGGTGGTCGGCCGCACCAGGCGCGCGGGCTTGGGGACGGCGAGCAATGGGTAGCTTGCTCTCCGACCGTCCGTGGGGGCCCAGCTGGGTCTGAGCCTCGGCTAAGAAAAGCGAGAAAGGCTCGGCCCCGGTATGAAAGGCGAGAAAGAACGTGGTGGGTAGTCAGTAAGAGTCTGACACTATCTCTCGCTCCGCCCATGATAGTTTTTACCCACCGAAAAAAAAAAACAGAATCCCAAACTTTTCACCATCCATTACTTTTCTGTAAATAATGGACTATAAGAACTATCCCTGTAGTTCTTTTTCGAGAAATATTTTTTTTTAATAGTTTCAGAATGAATCCAACATGTATTATTTCTTATACGAGTAATTATTTTATAATTTTCATTTGAGTTTTCTTGCGGGGCGGTTCTGTTGTGCCGTTTGAAAATTTCTTGATGTTTTTTTTACTTCATTTCTTTGAGGTTTACGTATGGTCTGAAATTGCAGAATCGTTATAAACAAGCATAATTCAAATCAAAAGTAATTAAGTTTGTTCTTTAGTAGCTTCTGCCAGCGGGTTTGCTCGCATCAAAGTAGAAAATTACCCAAAAATAACATACTCTAGTGATGTGTTTTCTATTTCAGTTTTCGATGGAGTAAAAAACGCACACATATGAACTTTCGCCTTTATTAATATTAGTGTGATATGGAACTTCGAAGACACTGCTGAGAAACTGACTGTGAGCAAGATTCGAACAGTTTTGGAAGAAAAGCAATTCTAATTTGCCTTGAAATAAGAACAAATCAGGCCAATCTCCACCATCAAAACTGTAGAATCGTCCATAAAACTCAACAAAGCCAAGTCAAGCTCACAAAATAACCACAATCGACTACACCTCGGCACATTAATAAAAGAACATGTCTATATTTGTTTGTTCGTACAATAATCAAGCAATAACTAAATAAGTAATAAAAAATGTGCGTTTCAATGGATCCGGTAGCGACGCGAAATTCCGTACGCTGAACGAGGTATTGTTGTTAGCTGTATTTATAGCCGTAAGAAGCCCCCCTCCCCCTCCCGCCCCTCACTGGCCGGTAATCAGGGACGTTGTGTTAACTAAACAAATGATAAACTTAAGTGAAAAGCAACGCTTTATAGGATTGGGTGCAAGGCATTATCACTATCATGGGCTAAACTACAATCTGATCTAAGATTTCTTAGTTTAGGTCCAATTTCTGATACCACAGCATGTGACTCTCAAATCTGAGTCTCATAGCTTCTTTCAACATCTCATACTTCGCTAAAAATGTCCTGCGCTTGAGCCGCGAAAAATTCTAAAGAAATTCCGATGTTTTCAATCAATTCAGCGATCACAATTATATCGGGGACCGGTCCAACCATATCAGCTAGGACGTCGTTAGAACCGAGATTAAAAATGTAATGAGTATAATAGATTTTACAACTCGGGTAACCCTAAATGATGATAATTATATGTTATTCCTTATTTAATAATATCTATCTGTAGCCAGACGACATTTTAATGATTTGTGGCTACAAAAATAAATAATTTTGAAGTTCCCAGGTATTTGAAGGCCGTTCACTTATTCGTTTTGTTTAGTGAGTTGGCTGGAGACTGGAGACATTGCTGTGGACTATTTTACTTGCCGGAAAACCATAACTTGTGAATATAAAGAATTTCATTGAACATAAGGTGAGTAGGTACACGATCACTTGTCTTTGTCCATTATTTGCTACTTCAAATAAATACCTAGATTTAAAAGTTTTAAGGTCACACAAGATCGGAGGATTGAGTCCAATTGAATTGCAACTCTCCTGTTACGCCTTCTTTGAATCACAAATCATAGAGTAGACTATATTCATAAATGAAATTTACATTTTACGGGCCAATTATTGAAATTTTCACCTTTTCAGAAAAATGGAATATAACTAAATTATCACCACTTGCATCACTGAAATATTTTGAAGTAGAATTTACAATTTTAAAGTCGGAAAAAAGATGGAGATTCTTCAACGGTCCATAGTCAATTAGGCTTAAGATAGAGCTAAATGATAACGTTTTTCCAAGTAGTGCGTTTCCAATTGTTTGTAGTACTAATGTTATTCAAATGAGAGCACGGGTGATGCGAGCCACAGTCTTCCGGGTCGGGTCTCGACGAGCTCACCCGACCGGGAAATTGCCGGCGGAACGGTCCGAAATAGTAGAAAATATTGCCAGATATGAAACAATGGCATGTTTGCATAAGTGGCGGATCGAAAATTACTTTTATGAATAAGAAACCGAGTGTTTCTGTACTAGCGGTTCAGCGATGTATGATGCTGGCTGCTTTTATTATGAGTTTCGATGCTCCAGTTGTGACGGTGTAGTCTGTACTTTAGTAAAGAACTGTACAATGTCACATGTTACTTTAATTCGTCATGTGACTTTACTAAAAGTTATCCTTTCAAATAACTTAATAGCTAATAAGTAAAATATATAGAAGATATGTATCTTCATAAAATTAAATAAGAAACAAATCTGGTAATAAAAACTCCAATCTTTATATTATATTAAATCATTATATTAAACGCTCAAAAATTTGCTTGATGACGAGACGATAGATTTGAAAGCGTGTAAAAGTACTAAATTGAAGAATTTCATGCACCCACACGATAATGAAAATGTAATTTGCGTAGGTAATGTAAAAAACGCGAAAAAAACAGGGCAGCCCGGGTAAGTTGATGGAGGCAAACGAGATATTTGCAGTGTTTTGCATAACTGCATTAAGTGTAGGCCGAGAGGCCCGCTGAAGGCACGTACACTCGCCTACTAAAGTGCAATAAAAGCCTTGTAAAAATTGTAATGGTGCTAATAAAGACTTTTTTGTCGTTCAACACTTTTACCCAGTTCTTTCTGGTTGTTATTTTTAACGTATTATGAATTGCATTTGTAATTCAAGTGAAAATGCGACGGCTGTGCGAAATTAATTGGCACGAACGTTTTTGTTATCGCTTTGAGAATTTTGACTGACGTGTGAACTAAAAAACTAGTTGTGGACTATTGTGTGTACGAATATATATAGAACAATTTGGATGAAATTAATTTTTGTCTACATTTCTTTCTTGTTGATTATGATGAGTATAATATTATACATGAACGTATGTATTTTTTAATACTTATCGTCTTTAAATAAGTAAGCAATTAATAACTATGTTTAGTTAACAGTAGGTCTTTTTAAATAAATCGAACCGTCAAACCGGAGATAAAAAAAGTTTGTGGTAATTAAAATCGTTTTCAGGCTAAGAAACTTCATAGTCAACGATGGAAACTAAAGAGCAACCGACAGATTCAATTAGAACCTTTCGCTGTGAATATTACTACGAGTATTGCGGCAGAATCATTTCAAGTGCGAGTTTAAAAAGTGACAATTAATTTATGAGTGCTGAGCGCGGGGACTTTAGCGGGCGATTGTACCCACCTGAAGATATCTTGTACATTGTTTCCGTTCGTGGAGTACAAATTGTTGCCATTGTACTCTATTTTCCATAACGTATGAGGGCCATTACGATTGGCGTTTTCTTATAACTTAGCGGTCTCGGTGTATTGTGGAAAATTCTTTGAAATACCTTTTGAATAGAATGCAAGTCTATTATAAGAGTAAGTATTTGTCGTTGCATCAACCACTTTGCTTGTTTGTTACATATTGCCATTTACCATTTCGATCTGCCCGTTTTTCTGCATGGTAATTTATTTGCAAATGTGTGTACTGTTTGCTGTTGCAAAGTTAAGTGGATGCCAAATATGAAGTAGGTGTATTAACGCATTACGAGCTTTTAACAGTTTTCAACACAACACGTATTCTAATCACTGTGTTAAATCACAGAGCCAGCTCACGAATCCGCGCAGCGAACAACGCGACATGACTCCTACAACATCAACATATTCACGCTTCACGAGACCCAAAAAGCGTGTGACTATAAAAATCACGACACAAAGTTATAATAGGAAGCTATACAAGGATGAGTATATCGGGCCACCGCAGTGGGCGCTGTAAACAATTTCAATCGAATCGTAACAGCTACTGAACAATGAACGTCGGATCACGAAAAAATCATCTTACAAGTGAGTCGTGCGGCCGGGCCACGGTAGTCGTGTGGCCGGGCCGCCGCCGCCGCCGCGCCGGCCTGGGGCGCCGGCCTGGGGCCCCGGGCCCCGCCCACTGCTGCTCACGCCACTGCCATGCCGCTCCTGACAATTGACTGTTTTATGATCTTTTCGGGACCTGACCGCTATCGGCACTGGATGATAACATCCAAATGATTTTATTCGCCATTGGAAAATTCAATGCAATTAGGTATGTTAATGTTTATTGTTGTTAAGTGCTCATGCAGCAGTGATAAGGGCATCAACCTATGTGCTTTCGAAATTGGCGCCGAACTAAAATTTCGCTCTTTGTAGCAAATTCAACTTTACTTATTTGCAACATAGGTATTGCAAATGTTAAAGAGAAACAAGTGCAGCTAGAGTTAGCGGCACAGGGAAACTCCAGCGTTGATCCAGAAGGGAAAAAGAAATACTAGCAACTTGTACATTACATGACAGTGCCACTTGATCTCTTATTGAGTTAGCGTCATTACTGCTGAATAGGATTCTCCCGAATGAGAGGACAACGTGCGAAGTTGCATACCAACAAAAATTCTGTTTTTGTTTTCTGACAATGTAGGAAAGTTGTTTAATTTTAAATGAGAAAATTTTACATTGCTACCTTTCTGTCCATAGCATTAGCAATGTCGTCTTTACCTATTAAAATCCGTCGGATTGTCATAAAGTTACATATAAAAACTGTCGAATGACATAACTACTTCCAACGTCATCCAGTGTCATCAGCATCAGCCAAGTCTTCTAAACCACTACCCTCTGTGCACGGTCGGCGTAGGAAAAGTGCACAAGACATCCAATGCACTTGAAAGAAAAGATGGACCTAGCTTTTAAGAGGACAATCGATCAGCCCATGCCTGGTGCCTACCTCGCCAAGCGTGAAGGCACGCAAGGGCTTGACCCTGACCCCTCGGACAGATGTCAACACACCTCTAAAGTATTTACGCAGTACCTCTATTTTTCGCGATTAACATACACTCAAACAAATTATATGTATGTCTGCATATTTGTTTAAACAAAACACAAGGGCTATATTTTATAAAATATACAACAGTTTAAATGATAATTTATACTCCATTGTTATTCATTGATGTTATTATATGTATATTTTACCATTGTTTCAAATCAGAGCATATTTCATGCATTTAATGTTTAATTCCGCGGTACACTAGAAGCTACGCCACGCGATTTATTGAACGCCAAGTTATTTGATATTGAATGAAAGTTGCATGTCGCAGTGCCGTGTTTGATGTATACGTTATTCACATACATTACTTATTGAGATTTATTGGTTTCATTTAAAATTGTAATACAAACATCACACATGCACATAACGGATCTCTTGAAAACATGTTTAGATATTCCCTATATTTCTTATGCATGCAGAGTTCTGTTTTGATGAATTGGAAATATATTTCAGTATTTCTGATGTTAATGAAATTTTCATGGTTAGGTAATAAGTTCAGGGGAGCGTCGAGATGCTGTAATTTTATGTGACCTTTAAAAGGTGTTTTCATGTGTTTTGAAAAAGCGTCTCGCGATAGAGAATATTTTTGCGCCCCAAATGTACGCTTCTAGATCGGATTGACAGGCTTCTGTGTATTGACTCTAAAACAGAATATCGCTTGGGATCGCTCGGGGCTCGCTGAGTCGCGAGTACTAACAACTCGTATTGTTTCGCTTGCTTGTGAAATGTAATTCGTGTGCTGTAAACACACACAAATCTCGCAGACACACACACACACAGCAGTTATTTATATTTGAGACGCGGAGGTCGCATGTCGTGGGCATGTTGGTACAAATATAGAAACTATACGCGATTTATTACGAATATTAAATTTGGCACAATATAATTGAGAGCGTATTGTTATGTTTCGAGGGCACTTGGAACATTCTTCTTCGTGTTTTTGACGTCAGAGATCATTAGATTATATAATTTGAATTGTGAAGTCGGATTTGTACATGGCTTTAATAATATTGCTAGACTTTAAAACATACTAAGTAACGTTAAAAACATGACGGAAACAAAATGCAATGTTTCCGCAATGTTCATTAATTTCCCCAAAACTGGAGCTTTAAGAACCAGCAAAATGCTTCAGGGTAAAAACTTCGCGGTTAAAGGTAAGTTTTTTGATGCAATATTAACAAAATAAATTAGCTTTTCCTCTAAAACTAATTTTTGGCTGAAAATCGCTTTTAAACCAGTCCGGAAGTTTTGGAGCAGCTGCCAGTCAAACATTTGCCCATACAAAATTAATACTAGAGCTATAGCGCGGGAGCTAGAGCGGGAGCAGTGGTGGCCGAGTGGGAACGGCCCCGGCTTACGAGTTGTAGGTCGCGGGTTCGAACCCAGCCAGGCGCATTACTTTGTGTAATTTATTTCATCACCACTGCTCTCAAAACGGTGAAGGAAAACATCGTGAAGAAACGATGATAGATGTTCTAGAACCAAAAAATCCAAAAACATGTGACATTCACCAACCGGCACTGGGCCCGCGTGGAGCATTACGGCCCATTCCCTCCCCTAGAGAGTAATCCTGAGTCCCAGCAGTGGGAACATTAAAAAGGCTGATGATGATGATGACTACAGCTATGAAAAACATCGAGAAGAATCTGGAATTAACCGTATCATTACTAACAAGATGGAATGGTTGTCCAGTGACATTTGTTTTCTTATGCACAGCAAAACAACAATAACAGGCTGCTAGTTAAAATAAAATACATAATTGCTTTATTAATATGAGAGGTAGGTATAGGAAGATTGTCAGCTGTCATCGGCTTATTACGCTACTTTATACTTAAGTAGTAGAAGTCATATGAAATGCGATGCCACTACTAGCCAGCACAGCGGTAACTCCGGCAGACGTCTCTCGATCACAATACCCTGGTATCCTTAGACACATCCTCACGCGATGACGACTTATTAAAACAACCCCAAAGCAGTAAATAACGGTCAAAACTTTTTATTACCAAAAAATAAAAACGATATTCATTCTTCCCCTTCCAAATTTAAAAACAAATGTAAGGACAATTACAATAAATAAAGCAATTACAAGTTAGTAGTGTATATCTCAATTATGTTCCGTTCATAATTATTACAAAATACAATGACGTATAATTAAATTGTACTGAATACAGCTGGTCGGAGCCAGCCATTAATTTTATTATTGGAAAAAATTAACGGATAACTATAGACATGTATGTGTAGTGGCTTCTGTATTAAGTGTCTTTGTACATCAATATTCATGAACGACTAACAGTTAACAAACACGGACTTACTTTCTCAAAGTAGCTTCAATAGTTACGGGATATAGTTACTCGTAGATTTCTAGTAAAGTTGTAAACTAATAAAACTCTTGCAATCAGATCTAGATATCACAGTTCCCAGTTCGATATTGTAACCTGTATGTACCTCGTTCGTTCAACGAGAACTATTTTTAAGTAACTTTGCAAAGCAACCGCACAGGAAACATAATAAATACAAAAACCGAAGGAGGTTATGACTTATGAATTAATACTCGAGGCAACACGAGCCGGCCTATTAGCCGTATTGGTACGAAAATATTGAATTACTGGCACTATAAATATACACACAAAAATATTGTTCGTATGTAAATACGGGGTACTGTAATAACGAGACTTGCAGTCTTGCTAAATCACAATATGAAGTTGATTTATATCTTCATACGGTTGGGTTAGCTTCATGGGAGGGCTATAAAAACCGTATACAAAAATGCACATATACATACGTACATACAGCAGTGGTTTAATTGGTCACTTACCAGCTAACAATGCGACATAACGCCTGAAACCCTACCGCGATGTGGTGTAGGAATCGACCTCGAATTTGATATATTTTTCGGTCAGGCTCTGTTAGCTTCCTTATGGCCGGTAGCGTATGAATTAACTTTTCGATTTTATTGCTTTTTTTGGAAATCGAAGTGTGCCCCACACTATGATTCTTTGTAAGTACAGTGACACATATTCCCCACACATATTTCACACAATCACCTCGCTTCAAGAAAGATCAACCTAATATTATAAAGGTGAAAGTTCCCAAATATATGTGTGTGTTTATTAATCCTTTAAGTGCAAATATCTGAACAGATTTAAATGAAATTTGGCACATGAGTAGGCTATTCTGCAATAGTAAGTACGTATTTCGGCTCGCGAGCGAAGCCGCTTGTAGAATCTAGCAAACATATAGGTGTATGTTTAAAAGTAAACGTTGAAATAGTATGACATCGTCGAGTCGTTGTCCTGATGCATGTATTACTGTTTCCATTACAGGCAATTACTGTTGACAGATGACAGCCAGAGTACAATGTACAGATCAATCAAATGATCCCAGTTTCATTGCCAATAAGTGCCAAACGAATGTCGAAAGCTTTTAATAATAGTTTGTTTGAACTTTCTGTTGTAGTACGAAGCTTGCATTTTGAATGTTCAGTAATACAAAACAAGTTCTGAAGGTGGTCTTATAAATGAATAAGCTTCATGCGTAATTATTAACAGCAGTAGAGCAACAATGACTTTACAATTATCTAGCCGAGTACCTCATCTTATGTACCCACGTTACTAATTATTCCGATTGTTACCGTTCGTAATGAGTGCTGCGATATATTATGCGGTAGGTATCCGTTGCGCGTCGCGCTTCAATAAACAATGCCCACGGGCGCACCGGAGGAGACAACTAATCGCATTACCAAACTGATCACCTGCCGCTCTGGCGAGGAAATTCATTAATATCCTGCACCCAGAGCCCAATGAAAAAGTATATCTATGCATGGGTGCGGGGTGCCTACCGTCGATGCAGATCTCGACTTTTTCAGTTTTATTTGGTTCTGTATATCCCTTAATGAAAGTACGAAGTTACAGCTGCCTTTTTGTATCGAAATAGGTATACGAGTATCTGGATATAAAGAAACAGCATGGTTATTAAACGTTCTTTGCGTTCACTGAATAAAAAACCGGGCACGAACTGAGTTACGAAGATTTTTCCGTATCGTAATTTTTTTTTTCTATACTTGTGCTACGAGACGATCCTAGGTCAACGGGAAGAATTTTGCTTCTCTTGAGAGTGTCGAAATACACGTTTTTTTGCGGCATAAACGGCCGTTTCATTTTTTCGTTAACTGAGCAGACCTAAGTTTTAATTTCAACTCGATACCTCCTACCGTTCCCGAGATAAAGGGTCTTAGTGACAGACAGTCAGACAGACGGATAACAAAGTGAACCTACAAGGGTTCCGTTTTTCCTTATAAGATACGTAACCCTAAAAATGATCAAGAGCGAGTCGGAATCGCAAAATTACTTTATATTACGTAGAAGAAATTTTCGAGTAGGTATACTGACCTGTTCTTATTTTAATGCACATATTAAAATTTCGTTAGTGTAATTAAATTATGTGTATGATTAAAGGTAGGTAAAACTAAAGAAAGAAGATCAAGAAGGCGATAAGACGCAATTGTATAAATTCATGATACAATACGTGGTTTGACTTCTGAAACTGATAAAATATATGGTATGCCGCCTAGTTCATATGGCACCCTGAATAACATCACTACTACGTGGTAAGCATTGGATTTTATTTTATAACACGTGACATTTTAACAGTGCAGAGCAGAGGTGGCCGAGTGGTAACGGCGCCGACTTACGAGTTGTAGGTCGCGGCTTCAAACCCTGCCAGGCGCATTACTTTGTGTAATTTATTTTATCACCACTGCACTCAAAACGGCGAAGGAAAACATCGTGAGGAAACTGGCATGTCCTAGAACCAAAAATTCGAAGACATGTGTCATTCACCAACCCGCTCTAGGCGCGCGTGGTGGATTACGTCCCATACCCTAACCTAGAGAAGAAAGGCCTCTTCTCTAGGTCACAGCAGTAAGAATATTAAAAGGCTGATTAAGCTGCTTACGACCTTTTAACTACAAAAAAGCAACTGGGCAGTTGAACTAAGACACGCTGTCGCCCTAAGTAAAATACGAGTACTACTAGCTACATCTACGGGTACTAGGTACTAGCTATATCTACAGGTACTACTAGCTACATCTACGGGTACTACTAGCTACATCTACGGGTACTACTAACTACATCCAGTTAGAATGGAAGTCAAACCCGCCATAGTAAGAAAAAGGGTATGTAGACCATGATGACTAAATAATAGCTTGTGCTGATTTTAGCAAAGAATCTAAAGATGGCGTTAGTTGTCACAATCAATCGTTAACTTGTCCAAGAGCCTCGACCTTCGCCTGAAGAGGCTCTCGGAAGCCACTTGTGTTATAAACTTGCTGTAGAAAACGGTGTATTATTTATCTAGGTTACTATTTTTACGCTTACTTGTATCTTGTGCAAAATTTCACGTTCCTAGTTTCATTTGTGTCTGTAATTTCCACGATTGAAAGCTTAAGAAAGAATAGAATAGAATAGAATAGAATACATTTTATTTTGTGCAGGTTACAGGTATTTTTCAAGTTTTATGTTCCATACTGACTACCTTAACTAAGGTATGCAAAACACTGTTAATACAATATGCTTACGGCTAAATAAGACACAGCCAAGCTTATATAATATCAAATCAATATAAAATGTCAAAATGAAATTAATTATAAGTCAACAATACAGGAATGAAAAAATAATAATAAGTTATAAAATGTCAGATTAATTTAAATTATTATCCATCAAAAATTCGCTAATTGAGTAATAACATTTATTAATTACCAACCCTAAAAACCATTAGCAAGCAACCTATTTTTATATTGCCTCCTAATTGGCCTATTACTATTTTCGGATATAATTGGCTAGGACTCCAATTATATCCGAAAATAGTAATTGGCCAATTGCTATTTTCGGATATCCGCAGCAGAACCAAGGTTACCGACATTATTCGGAGAATCGCCAAACTTAAGTGGCAATGGGCACATTGCACGCAGAACAGATAGTCGATGGGGACGAAAGGTTTTGTTGTGGCGATCACGTATCAGAAGACGCAGCGTTGGAAAGCCTCCAACAAGGTAGACCGATGACCTGGTCAGGGTCGAGGGAATCCGATGGATGCGTGACGCACAGGACCTGTCGTTGTGGCGGCGCTTGGGGGAGGTCTATGTCCAACAGTGGACGTCTTTCGCTGATATGATGATGATGATCATTTATATGTCAGTCAGTGAGTTTCGCCTTTTATATAAAGAATAATATAGATAGAACAACAATTTGTGAACAAGACGAGTTATAAGACCATCGACATGACTATACACCATTAATTTTTAATTAGTACAAATACTGAAAGAGCTTATTAGAAAGGATCTTGTTATTATTTAAGGAAAGTTTCAATAAGTAATATTCATAAACAGCAACGTTATTAGCGTTTGTTTAATATCCCAAAATGACATTTTTGTGGAAATATTGTACAGGCTACTGATTTGAATAAATAAATGATGATCAAAATAGAAAAAACACTGCGCGTAGTACGAATATTTTTAGTAGCAATTGTTATGAATGATGTTGATGTTGATTCTATTAAGAATTTAACAATTATGACAAACTATGCGATTTCGTTTTTTTTTTACTTTTGACTACAAAAATATAATCAGTAACGGGTAGGTACTGATAGAGCCCCATTTTGTTTTGTACTAATTAAAAAATACACATAGACAGAAGTGTCGGAGAGTGCTCCCGTCTCTAACTTCAGTGTTGACTTTAAATCAGGTATGATGATTAAAAGCATCATCTGTTATGAACAATGGATGGTATATCCGATAACACCACAGTTTCTAACGTTCTAATATCGTAATAATAATATTTTTTTCAATGCATTATTGCTTCCACCTAATCACAACTGTCTTCCCTCTCCTAACCTAGTTCGCAATTAGTTTTCCGTCCCTCCCTCTCATATTGTCCTACACTGTATGACTGGTCGTCATAGACAGAAAGGCACTCGATATAAATATTAATCTAACGCACTCCATTAGCATACAAAGTATTGCGAGGTAAAATAATTAAATACATGCTCTTTGTTGCACAAACAATGCACATCTTGATGTGTACAGTGCAGTTGGAACAGCGAGTGAACTGGTGTGTGGCATTTGTTCTTCTACTTATCAGTTTCAAATGTTTGTAAAAGCTGATGTACCTACAATATCGACTGTGCGTAGAACATATATATCGATGACCTACAACTACTAACATTTTTACTTGTAATGTTTCCCGACATGTCAGCTAAATGGTTGATTCTCAAAAATGTTTGAAGTTAAAAAATTTCTACAATTTAATTTCCACTTGTATAAAATCGTACAAGTGTTTGACTGTCTTTTAAAAAGTTGTACCTATTTCTGGTTCTCAATAATAAGGTACTGTGTCGTGGCGCTGTTTTTCAAAATATTACTGTGGTTACAGTATTTTTAAATTCGAATTTAATCCGTGATAAATGTATACAGAAACGCAATAAAGTATAAAAATTATGATCTAGTTAGAAGGTTACCAAATTGAACTTCTGTTTAAATTACCACTACGTATTAGAATGCAATGTACAATATATGCCTTCAGAATATTAGTCATGAATCAATATACAACATTTGCAATAGTGACAAAGTTGAATATTTGTATAGGATACGAATTAATTATGAAGCAGTTATGGTTTTGTCGTGACCTTTCGCCTATCTGAACTTGGGTGGTATAGTTAACTATAAAAGAATTACTAGGATTTCGATTTCCAAGTTTAGGTTTTTGATGGAATATTATTTTTTATCAATTTCTAATATTTTGGGTCTACCTTTTATAGCAGAAGTTTTTACGTCATAATATGACTTTGTGTAGCAGCAGATAGCATAAACTTTATTTTGCAGAAAATCGGTTGGCGTCATATAACATACATTAAAAACTCATAATTTTGTTAGTCAGAATCATCTTTAGGTAAAAACCTATTTTCTTCTTTGTCAACCTTCTTCCCAGTTTAGCTGGGGTCGGGTCTCCTTGTACGTTTGCGCCAGAGAGCTTTGTTCCGGCCTGTCTGTGCACTTAGACTCACTTGCTGGATTTCTTTTAGCATATTTGACCACCAGGTGGCAGGTGGTCATCCTCTTCCTCGTGGTCGGTCGGGGATACCTAGGGCTTTTTTGTCTGGGTGGCCCCAGTAGGCTTCGACTCTGCTGGGCCTCTATGGTTTTGCTGCCATCTACTTGAGGCGCGCGTAGAACAATAAGCGCCGTCGATCGCCTCCACGATAAAACGACGGTGCTCTACTCAAGTGGACATAGTTGGATTTTGATCCTTTGCGATTCTTTTGGTAATTTATTATACAGTTTAGATGTTTAAAACATACTAGCGGCTCGTCCCGGTTTTGCACGGGCAATAAATATAGCCTATATTACTCAGGATGAATGTAGCTTTCCAATGGTGAAAGAATTTTTGAAATCGGCACAGTAGTTTTTGAGTTTATTCATTACAAACATACACACAAAAAATACAAATTTTCCCTCTTTATAATATTATAGTGTAGATATGGATTTTTCTTGTTCACGAACCACGCTTCAGTTTCATTTTACTCTTTTTAATGCTTAATGTGAAGGTTGTTGCTTGTGTATTTTATTAAGTGATTTCGAATTAGTTTGCATGTATGTTTATTTCTGGAATGTAAATAATATCAACAAATTGTAAAATTACAAAATCTACAAACAAAATTAAAAACCCTTAAAACCATTATTTAAATAATTCAATCAATAATGCCAATAAAGAATCTGCACTTGAATCGCGGTTCCAATGACTTAGGAATAAAATATTGCCAAATCGAGTTTTATTCGGCATCGACTCGGATAATCGATTGGGAAATAATCGAGATGTGAGTATCAGAGCGGATATTGCGCCGTTTTCCATTTTAAAAGTGTCGATATGTTGGTGAGCGCTCGCAACCTCCGCTGACCATCCACCATATTATACAATGTTCACTCATTAATTAAATTGGGCTTTTTAATATTCATCTTTTAATGCCTGATTCCAATGTTTAAATGAATCACTTTGGTAGCTTTTGTATTTAATATAATAATTTAAATGTAAATTGGTGTGATTTTTATTAATTGTTTTATATACATAACATTTTTTTCTATTTTACATATAAAAAAAAAAACAAAATCAATAGTGTACCTAGTGTCTTTTTTAACCCAAAGGCCAAGTAGTGTAATTTGCATTGTTCGTTAAGGCCCTTTTAAGAGCCGTTGCGCACTGGCGACTTGTTGCCAGAGACTCAGTCTCTCGGCGACCGAAACATAGGTAACTAGGGCTGGATACCAAGCCGAGTGACAGTATGCCAAGTACATTCGTGCAGAATGGACGTTGAAGAAGTTGCAATAGTACCGATGCTAATTTTGAAGAAAAAAAAAAAGAAAATCAGAGTATTGGGTACATCCTTTATTACAAGAACGGAGATTAAAAGGGTTTAAAATATATTAAGAAAACGTTGTGGTGTGTCTAGACCCGGTGAATGTGACGCTCGCGTGCCGCTTGCCGCATTTCGCGCGTAGCTTGTTCGTACGAATCCCCTGCGCCACGCGTGCTGTTTACGAAAATGAAATACACGCGCGCAGTTTACAAGTGGCTCGCGAATGGCTCGCGTGCGGCGCGATCACCAGATCTGGACGCATTTTTAGAAAATACCCCCGTCGTCGTTAATTTTTTAATTACGCAAGAATGTCTTGTGTCTTCGTTTGATGAGCGTTAGGGGTATCATTTTTGTGCGCGGTGTCCGGTCGTTACGACAGTTGCTCGCAGTGTGAATGCGTCCATTTGAAGCCGTGCTTCTATTGGTCGTCGGCGACTTGCAGTCGCTCGTGCTTCACTAATGTGCGGCGAGTCGCTGAGTCATTTGAGCGACCGGCGACCAAGTGCGTAAACACCTATTTGAACTAATGAAAGTCACAGTCGCTGTCGACCGAGTCGCCGGTGACAAGTCGACAGTGCGTAATAAGCCTTAATCATTACGTATGCATACGGTAAACAGGGCGAAGTTTAAGTTTTTCAAGAAAATCCAAGAGAAGCAGGCTAGGTCGTTAAGACCTAGCATACTCCACTAAATTGTTAAATAAAGCATTGGTTAAATTAAGCTAAATTGGCCGAAAGCAGTATACGCAAGATATTTTCTTCAGGAAGGTCCAGGGATTTTAAATTGAATTTTAAGGCAATCCAATGCTCTTGCAAACAATCCTATGGTACTGATTAAAGGAGAAGAATTCCAACCCGTTCATCATTTGGAAGTTTCAACTACCTCACATTTTACATGGTATTCTTGGAAACAGACTTGGGTCATAGAATATTATCAGGGAAAAACAGATTAAAAAGTAAAATATAGGTTCTGATTTAGTACACAATTTAGCTTCACTTGTTTGACTGACCGACATTTTGACAATTCAAAAGTGCCTGTAACTGGTCTATTTGAAATAAACGTTTCTGATTTCTGTACAATATCCAGTTGAATTGGACACTTCACAATGATGTTCGCCAATTTAGAATCAGATCCAAACGTGTATTTAGAATATGTTGAGGTCAGGGGTGTCACAAAGTCACAAGCACAGTCTATTTTCACATTCACTCGAACAAACTAATACAATGGTGTAAATGAAGCATTCCAGTAACAATCTGATACATGTTAAGTTGGTGGCTATTCAAACAGATAGCTACTCGCTACAGTTCGTTTGGTTGTCATTGTTGCAAAAGTAGCTGTTGCAGGAATTGTATCGGGTGTCACTGATAACGTGGAGTTTAAATAGGATTAGCTCTAAAAATGGAAATAGAACACCACATTGTTCTACCGGTGACAACATTAACCCCTGAGACCCCAAGCATTTAAATAGGTATAAATGCTTGGGGTCTCAGGGGTTAATGTATAAATACGGGAAAAATGAAAAGGTTGCTTAGTTCGAAATTTACAGACTACTTTATGAAGAATTTCTTATTTACATTCTTAGATGCATAACCAATAAATAAAACGCTCAAAATTTTAATAATCTACGCGAACTTTTAATAATTTTAGTGTTCAACCGAATGGTGCGAAATAACGCGCGAATGCTGGCGTTCGCTTGGGGTTTGAGGGGTAGAGGGGAATTAGAATAATATTTTCAGCATCATAAAAAAAATACGTTGATTTTTCATTGATTTAGATGCTTCAAAAAATGTCTCTACCACTTATCACTATTATAACAGTATTTCAAATTTATTTGAAGTCCCCGCAATTTGCTGTTTTCTTAAAAACTTCTCTATTACTTTTTTCCTTGCTTAGTTTGTGTTCCACGGCTGGGCAAACGCCCAATCTTTCTCTTTCTTTATCAGTCATAGTTGTTTTAATATAACAATCATAAATTCAATGAAAACCAGAAAACCATGCAAATAATACAGTCTAAAACTAGCAACCACCGGTATCCATACAATTGCAGGTTGGTTGTTTTATTGACACGTTACAGAGCGCAAGTCGGTTAGCTCACAAAACAGCGGTAATGTGGCGGTAACTGCTAAACATTGGCTCACCCCCTCCCCCGGCCAAGGGGTCTGACTAGTGCAGTCTAAGGAAACGCAAAATAGGCCTCGTTCGTCATATTCGTTTTATATGAATGTGTGTTATGTTATGACCATTTTGAGGTCTGCCAAATCTGTAGCTTGTGTGATTTTGGCAATATTTTAAGGTTCAATGATATTTGGGTTTTTAGATCTGAAAGATCTTTTTTTTAGGATAGCTTAACGGGTGTTTTCATAATCTAATCTAATAATAATTTAGTAATGATTTTTAATATTCTTATGCTTTTATTTCTTTCTTTTTGAAATGTTGCTCTGCGATATTTAGGATTGATTAACTGCTCCTTTTTTTTGTTGTGATATACTCGTAAGTATCCATTTTTATCGTAACATTGCTTTTGCAATATTTTTAATATAATATTAGACCCCAACCATCTTAAATTCTTTAGTAATTAATTTTGTTAACGTCTCATTTACGGTTTATTTCTCGTTTTTTTTTTCGTTTTTTTTTTCATTTTCTTTTGTTTTTTTTTTTGTTTTTTTTTTTCTTTCTTTTCTATAGCCTCTTTTTTATAATGTGCATGTGAGAACGCTGTAGACTCTGCGAATTCTTAGATTACTTCCTATTACGACTCAATTTTTTATTATAATTATTTTTATTGTTTTTGAGTACAATATTGGCTGATCTACACTGACCTTACAATTATCTATTAAAAATAAACGTATTTTCTTTCTTTTTTTTATTAACTTATAGGTATTTTTTAATACAGTAAGATAACATAGGAAACGAACCAATTCGGAACCGTGCTTCTGACGGACAATAACTTTTTAAAATTCTTGTTTTGTACCGTGCGTTTCCATAGTTGCACATCACTAACACCGCCGCCAACGTTCGCTCGCAACACGATTTTCAAATCGTCGATATTCTTGCTTAGCTACAATTACAACACTATTCGCGGCGCACCGGGGGTGAGTGAAAGACCGGGCTATCGTACACTTGATGCGATCATAATGATTATTAACATGTGAAGCTCTGTGCCAGGCAGCGACGTTCGCCGCGCCCCAGATATGTTTGACATAAGTCAGTTATTTTAATACAAGCAATTAGAGGTTCCCACTGGAGCCGACGAAGTTTTCGATTAGCAGTCTGCGGTTGTCTTTAAGTGGATTTTAAATTGCTCACCAAATCGATTGGCGGCTAGATTTGTTGGGTTGCGCTTTACACTTCGTGTTGGTTTTTTCGGTAACAGCGTTTGAGGGTTATGACTTGAGGGGTGTTGTGTTACGCGATATTGTTTTAATATTTTAAAGTTGGATGTTTATGATTATTGTTTTTGTGGGGCATCGCATTTACAGGGTTATTCCCTTGTTAGTATATTCGAGCGTTACAAAATGCTCTGCAGTCACAGTTTCAACTTTCCTTAGTAAGTTTAGAGTCGGCAAGGTGACAATATGATAAAGTTATGCGCACTTGACCGAGCGGGTGTCGTGGTCGACACGACATTTCAGCGCGGTGTCCGACACTTACACCTACAGGGGAAGTTTGGCACAAGTTTGAGACAAGTTCGAGTGGAGGGAGGGCACTCTACGTATCGTGTTATGGTTTGTGTTAAGCTGCGGCGCAGGTCGCGCTTCGATAACAGAAACCGCTTTGTTTAGGTAGCGAATTTGCAAGCAGTTTAGAAATGAAAACTAAAATACAAGAATACAGAATAAAAATTTAAAGGTACACAAAGCTTTTTTATTTATTTAACTATTTATGTACACACATGGAAATACAAGAAAAGAGGAAGGAAACAGAAAAATAGTACAAAGGTGATGCTTATTTCTATTGAAATCTCTTCCAGCATACCTGCGACGGGAAAGTTGAAGAAAAAAGAGAAGTAGGCACCGTGTGTAAAAGTAAAAGGATTTATTATTTAGTGTTCAGTTTTAAAAGCCCTTTGACACAGCTGCGGCTTTGCTTTAATGCCGACTTTTGTAAGTATTCGATAAAAATAAATGCTTTAGTTTGTCCCGACTACGTGGGTTTGTGTTGCACTTGTGGGTTAAGCCATGGCGTTAAGACGATTATTTTTAATACCACCATAGACATTTTTTTAGGACATCTCCCGCTCTTGGGCGAAGCGGGAGGGTGTGTCAGAATTTTACTGAGTACAAACCCACTTCTGTATCTTCTTTGCCATTGTTCCAGGGCGCCGGGGATCTCTTTCGCATCACCCATGGCCCCAGTAGGCTTCGACTCTTTTTTTTTTGTATGGTGGGAAAAATCATCCAATGACAAACCCCGCTCTTGGGCGGAGCGGGAGATAGTGTCAGACTATTACTGACTAAAGAACCCACCCCGTTCCTTCTAGCCTTCATACCGGGGCTCGAGCTGTCTTTAGAAACTAACCCTGGCCCCAGTAGGTTTCGACCCGGCTGGGTCGGGATACTGTTGCTGACAACTCCTTGAGGCGCGCGGAAGCAGTGCGCGCCGTCGACGACTTGGGCTTGGTCCGGACAGTTACCAGACGGCCGGACAGCGAGCTAACCATTGCTCACTGTCCGCAAGCTCGCGCCTACGGTGGCCCCGCGACACACCTCTACCGTATGTTCCATCGTGTCCTCCGGGCGGTCCACACAATAGTGACATCCAGGCGTCATTTCCACACGAATCCGGTGCAGGAAACTCCCGAACTGACTATGTCCGGTGAGGACCTGCGTCATGCGGAAAGTAAGGAAGCCGTGTTGTTTTTCCAGCCACTCCTCAAGGGGGGACTTACCGCCGTAATTCTGGCGTCCCCAGCTCTGGGTTGCGACAGTCGTTGTCGTCATTCCACCATGAGATCCCGCTGGAACTCTGTCCGCCATGGTTTAAAAGCTTGTTGTTTCATTCAACGCAAACCAATACAATATTTATACAAAGAGGTAACGCGAAAAAGACACATAAAGCCTGAACGCTCTGATGCCAATCGGTAATCCGTCATTCAATTGAATATTTCAAGAGATCTGTGCCAGGAAATACGAAATTTCTTGAAAACCTTAAAATATTTGGAAACAATTCACCATTCAGAATCTCGATTAAATACATGGGAAAGGTTTTTATAGTTTTACTAGGTTTTGCCCGCTGCTTCGCTCGCGTTAAATTCGGGTTAACACGGTTCCCCTTTCTGTGGGGGGTTAGTGAACTCCCCTTAGTGAACTCCACTGCGGGTGACGTAACCTACGACAAACTTATTATTTGCGGTTGGTACAGTAATCGGGTCTAGGGATCGAACCGCAAAATTAAGTTTGTTTTTTTATTGTATACGTATACTTTTTCGGGATAAAAAGTACAGTGTGGTGCCCAGGATATTAAAGAATAATTATACCAAGTTTCATCGTAATCGAACCGGTAGATTTTGCGTGATGCCTGAACAAACAGACAGACAAAAATTTTTTTAATCACATTTTTGGGTTCGGTGTCGGTCTAGTAACACCCCCTGCCATTTATTTTTTTGATATTTTCAATCTACAGAATTTTTTACTTCTACAGATTTATTATAAGTACCTACTTATAAGTATAGATTTTCGAATTTCTTATTTACTTTTTTAATTTATGAGTAGGTACATGAAGAAGGGTCAAAGTTGACGCAAAATAGCAGATTTTTAGAGCTCTTTGCTGGATTAGTTTTACATTTATGTTTTGATTTCATTTCAATATAAACCTAGATAATATCCAAAAAATAAAAATATCAGTGTTTAAAAAAAATCTAGAGTAAGATGTTTAATGGTCATAATCACGTAAGAGCGGTAGTATGAAAATGAATACGGGTTGGACGCTTCCGAACCGATTCACCACGAGAGATGACGAAAGGAAGTGTACCAGTGCAAACAAATATTAATTTTACATTAAATTCTGAAATAATATCCTGGTGGTCTAATAGAATTGAGAGAACTTCGTTTATTTAATTTCAGCAAGGAAGACCGCCTTTTACTCGTACAAATGGGATTTACCATCATGTTTTTCAGTTGCAATTTACTCCGTAAGTACCAGTTATTTTATATTACTACAATATAAAGACAAGTTATGAATTAGATTTGGGTTTTGTATAATCTTTCTAGATTATTGAGTTTAAAAGTAAGTGCTCATGCATTTTTGGTCATTCGATGTTTGTGTTAATGGAATTACGTTAACGACGGAATTATTCTATTTTTTTAAATATTTTCATTTTATGATTGAATGCAGTATAAAGTATTTTCCGGTAAAATAAAAAAAAATATTAAGCATTTACGAGTATTTTAGGTTTTTATTGGAAAAACTTTATCTTTTTTTATTTAAAGGTTTTGTAAATATAAAGCTAAATAAACATTTAAAAAGAATATCTTAGGTTGTACCAAAAGTATTTTTTTACTAACATGTTTAATTCTTACCTAGGTATTTTTACTACGCGATTATTAAAAATATTTGGCAATAAGTCGATTCCTACTACGTGTAGGTCGATGTAAACCAAGAAACGTAGAAACATTTTATACATTGACTTAAGTCTTAAAGTGCACGTCTTCCTCTGCCATGCTAATCCTCTAGGGTTCAACGGTAAAGTCTGTAAGTCTCTTTTACAGTGGTTGCGAAAATAAAGTGTATTTGAAAGTGGAGTTTCCTCGCGCATTCACGTTAGAAATGAAGATATACGCAGCAGAACCAAGGTTACCGACATAGCTTAAAGAATCGCCAAACTTAAGTGGCATATTGCACGCAGAACAGATGTTCGATAGGGACGAAAGGTTCTGGAGTGGCATCACGTACCGGAAGACGCAGCGTTGGAAGGCCTCCAACAAGGTGGACCGATGACCTGGTCAGGGTCGCGGGAATCTGATGTGATGGAAATTTTTGGATGGGAAATTATTTTTTAAAATTTTTGAATATAATTCTTGTCGGTTCAAAAATGCCTGTATATGGGTTAATTTGATTTGAGTTTGGAATAACTTGCGGCCACTTGAATATCAAAACATATATTCCACGGTAACGTCTGAATCATCTTAGACCAAATAATCTTAAACTGAATGATTAACGAATTCCTAGACTTCACATTTCTCAGTTATCAATTCACAACTAGTCACGTCGATATTATCAATGAGTTTTATACCTATATTCTATTTATATATATGTGCGTGAAATTCAGGAGTACATACGAGCTTGAAAGTCGTGGCATTTCAAATTAGATTATAATTAGATCATCTTTAGCTTTTTAGCTAGCTTTTGCCCGCGGCTTCGCCCGCGCGTACATAAAATATAGCCTATGTCACTCAGGAATAAAGCAGCTTTCTATCGGTGAACAACCTTTAACAATCGGACCAGTACCTCCAGAGATTACCTCCTAAAAGTAAAAAAACGAAAAAGAAACTTTACCTCTTTATTATATTAGTGGATCTAAGAAGTGGGTTCATATATTATTATGGGATCATAGCTTTTAATTAATTTTTAAATACTTGTTTTGTTCATTATGTGCCAAATAAACATGTCTTCTTTCTTTCTTTTCTTTCTATATCCATTCTTGCAACAACCATTTTTCATCAACTTTATTAAATAAACTATATAGATTAGGGATCCGCGGCAAAGCACATGACTGGTTCAAATCCCATCTGGAAAATAGAGCACAGCTAGTGGAAATAGAATATTTTAATAATAATATTAACGAACTTCAAAAGTACCGGTCTGAGAAAAAGGCGATTAAAGCATCAATACCTCAAGGTAGTGTAATTGGATGTCTTTTGTTTCTCATTTACATTAATGATCTCCCAAAATACATAGCAGAATTCGGACCGTGTGTTTTATTCGCAGACGACATTTCCATTCTCACCCAGTGTCAGGACAACACAAACCTAAACAGTTTCCTTACCGAAATATTTAATAAAATAATAACTTGGATGAACTCACACAGTCTCGAAATCAACGTTGCGAAGACTAAATTAATACCTTTCTACCCTCATCAAAAAAACCCTATAAACGTATCCTTTTCTTATAATAATCATACAATAGAAACCGTCGATGAATTCACATTACTAGGTATAACCATAGACAAAAACATACATTGGAAATTACATATAAGAAAAATTAAATCAAAACTTTCAAAATTTTTATACGCTTTTTATGAAGTTAAAAAACCACAAATTTACAAACTGCCCTGGTTACTTACTACGCCTATGCTTACGCGTGGCTTAGCTACGGCATAATAATGTGGGGATACAGTACAGACGCACCTGCACTTTTCACAGTCCAAAAGAAACTTATCCGTGTCCTAGTTAATATAGAACAGACAGATAGCTGCAAATCCCATTTTAGGAATCTAAATATTTTAACTCTGCCTTGTATATACCTATATACTGGAAATATGCAAGTTCGCTCACAAACATAAAGACTTTTACACTACACGAGAAGACATACAAACACGATACACACTCCGACACAAAACACGACTCAATATACCAACATCCCGCTTAAGAATACACTCTACCAGCCCGCTAGTGATGTCAATAAAAATATACAACATGTTACCCGAAGTAATAAAAGAAGAAAATAAACTTAATTTATTTACAAGAAAATTGAAAAAGTTATTAATTGATAAATGTTATTATAATGTAAACGAATACCTAAATGATAAGTCCTTAAAACATATGTGCATAGATTAAGCTAAACGGATAAAATATTATTTCTTTAATTTGACCTATTTTACTTATAATTAACATTTTTAAATTACTGACATTATTAATTCTAATTTTACTAATTTTACAAATTGACATTTTTATTTTAATTTTAATTCTTATTATCACAAATTGACATTTTTTTATTTAATTATAATTCTAGTTATCGCAAATTGACATTACGTATTAGCATTATTTCAAATTGACATAATTATTATTTCTTATTATTATAAATTGACATCATTAATTAGTATTATTACAAATTGACATTATCAATTCTTATTAGGAAAAATAGCCATTATAAATTCGTAATTTTATAAATTGACATTACTGTTAATTTTTATTGTTAAATTTTTTTTTTTGTATCAAAATCACTATTGTTATTGGATTAAGTAATTATTCATGTAAAATTGGATTATGGAATGCCTGAATGATAAAGCCTCTCCTCTGGTTATTGTAATTAACCTTCTTTGCTGTGCCCGACAGGGTCCATGATTGTTTCTCTTTGCTAATGTATACCACCAAAGCCTACATTGTGGATTGCAATAAAGAATTGAGTATTGAGTATTGAGTATCAATCTTCGCTAGTCGTTTTCAAAACAGTACTAGGTCGTCAGTCTCAGAACTGCGTGCGTCGTGCCGTCATATTGAAAATATTAGGACGGAGCCCACGAGCGCCGTGCAAGCTCGCCGGTCGATCGAACCCGCCGCCACTCCAACACGCCTCCCGCCTTAATGAACTTTGTGTCACTATTCGCCAATACAAGTACACTTTTCTTTGCTACTATCGTGTGTTACGACGAACAAAGCGGCGTGTGTAAAGTCGAACGAAAAGGGTTACTCTTACCTCTACTGGTTTTATTGTTCACTCTTTTTGCAAAGTCAAATAGGCCGCTGGAATACACCAAAGGAGGAATGTAAAGTACGAGGCATACCGCGCGAGTATCACGTCCGTGAGGATTGGCAGCTAAAAGGGCACCGATTTCAGGAATCTGCTGCTGCTGGTGGTCAATTGGTCGCTAATTGTTTCGGATGGAGTGATGGTGGCTTTAATTTCTAACTACGATTCAATTTGTAACTATTTTCTGATAGTTTAGGTATGTATTCTTTTGAAAGGAATTTAAAAACATAATAAAGATTTAGATGAAAAAGCTCAGTGATAATTTATATATCTGAAAAAACCGTAACCAATCTGAAGTATCTTTAAGCGCTTTAAAAAAAAAATCCAATTTGTCCAAAGTCCAGGCTAAAAAACTGGCGTCCCCATACGAGACTAAAATTTTACGAAACAAAAATTCCGAGAGCCTTAGCAAATTTGATAAGCGATCGAAATAGGGATTTTCACGGAAGAAAAATGGAGGCTTATAGCGCTACCTATTTTTTGAGCTGAAAGCCTTTTGCTTTTGAGGCTTTTTTTTTGGTTCAGACTGTAATTAGGGTTTGCTTTTCAGTCTCACCTCTAAATTTGTCTTTATGGGCTACAGAAAAACTGTTGTTACGACTTCTCATGTTTTCGACTTTTGGACGGAAAGGTTTTGTTTTAAATGACATAAACCAGTGCTTGACACTATCCCACCTGATGGTAAGCAGTGATGTAATCGTTGATGGTGAAGCGCACTAGATTATTAAAAGCCTAATCTCTCCAATCTTGAAGACACTTAAATTATAATGGTAGGTACGGGTAGACCAGATGGTTTAAACGACGAAGCGAAACGCTTAGTCCGAACCGTAAAAATTTCAACAATGCTTTCTGTAAAATACCGAAAGGCTGGCTACCCTACGCCTGTGCTCGAGGCTTTGTTAATTAGATTTAACCAAATCTGGATTACCAATTGGCCTCTTCGCACGCCTTTTCACCGAGTCCAAAGCATTTTGCAGCGCCAGCCCATATGTGGCTGCAGTACTCCACACACGATCGGACCTGTGCTTTGTCTAACATTAGTACCACTGGACCTTTGCTGAACGCCTAGTTTCCTAGCCTAGTTTTTTAGGGTTCTGTACCTCAAAAGGAAAACACGGAACCCTTATAGGATCACTTTGTTGTCCGTCCGTCTGTCTGTCAAGATCCTTTATCTCGGGAACGCGTAGAGGTATTCCATGCGTTCCCCTTGAGAGTTTTGAGTTGGTATTAAAACCATATACTCTGGCTCTAACCTTGGGTCAGATCGGAGCGGGAGATAGCGTCAGACTCTTACTGACTAAAAGACCCACTCCGTTCCTTCTAGCCTTCATACCGGGGCTCGAGTTCCGTTTCGGATAACCCTGGCCCCAGTAGGCTTCGACCCGGCTGGGTCCCTGCTGTTGCTGACAACTCCTTGAGGCGCGCGGGAACAGTGCGCGCCGTCGACGACTTGGGCTTGGTCCGGACAGTTACCGGACGGCCGGATAGCGAGCTACCCATTGCTCACTGTCCGCAAGCCCGCGCGCTCTAACCATAGGTCTGCGATCCCTTGAAGCTGTGGCAAAATCAAACTTCTAAGTTAACGAAAAAAAACGCCAAACTAAAATGGAACTGGGCAGGTCACATATGCCGCATGTCGCAACAAAATTGGGCGAAAGCAACTACTGACTGGATTCGGAACAGCAGGAGCCGGCGACGCGGTAGGCCCAGAAGAAGATGGCGTGACGATTTGGACTCCCTCCTTAAGGATTGGCCAGAAGTGGCTAAGGACAGAAAAGAGTGGAATAACGGAAGGGAGGCCTTTGTCCTGCAGTGGGATACAACGGGCTTATAATAATAATAGTAATAATAACGGGAAAAAAAGAGTGAATAGGCTCTTAATAAACTAGTGCGCCTCACCATCAGAGATTGCATCACTGCTTACCATCAGGTAGGATCGCAGTCAAGCACTAGTTTATATCAATTAAAAAAAAAGATACGGCCGTTTATGTTGCAAAAAAGGGAACTGAAATTCTACGGTACTTCTCGTTGACCTAGAATCCTGAAATTTTGCATAAAGCAAGGTAACATAAGTATAGAAATAAATATGGAAACAGAAAATTTGTTGTTACGTCACAAAAAAAAAAATTGTGATTCGGAAAAAACTTCCAGACACCGATTGGGAATTGAACTCTTTACTTAAGTAAGTTTGTACAGAACCCTCAAGGTTGCTTTTAAAGTTATGTCAAATTATACCCGCATTCTCAGTTAAAAGTGTTTCAAATAAAGTGAACAAATTCTTATTGCACCTATAAAAGCCACAACAGTACATTGAACTCGCTAGTATTGCAAAGAAATAGACATTCCTGCAAACGTCCTAACATTAATTAGAGTCTGTTTGAACGCAGCATAACATCACAGAACTATGCACAACTACTCGTTCGTATCTATACGCCATTGCACCATAACAAGTTGTACCTCGAAGCGCGAATTCTAATTACCACAGAATAATATCCACTGTAGGAATCGATCTAACGGCGGTCTGTACCCCCTCTCCCGGAACCTAGAGCCTCACCACCCACTGCTCCCCAATGCAGGCCGACCCGAGTCTATGCCTATACCTAGATTAGAAGTCATTGCTAATGATTTGTTAATGTTATTATTATGTGTTAGAATTGGCGCTTGAAACGCCGCAAGCACGCACCCCCCTCGTTCAACCTCCACGATTATACAGATTGAAAACAGCTACGTAATTTTAATTCAGCAGTTGGACAATTTTTCATTCCTGTTTGCTGTCCAGTCTCCTCGGTATACGTGATCTAGCTAACTTTTAATCTTGTGTTGTTTTCCGAAAATATGATATTCTATCTCGGCGATGCGAGGCAGTCCCGATAGTCTTTTAATTAAAAATCATTCTAGTCTCTATAGGAGGTTCGCATCACATATCCGGTTTTTCTTCCTTTTGGCAGAACGTCAAAAATGCGGGTCACTACTAAAAGGTTAAAGAAAACAGCTTTCGGAATTTCGGTCTATGTTTCGTTTTGATATTTCAAATTCAAATAGATACATTCTGACAATTAAATTGTCAGCGATGACGGGGAGTTTAACAAGATTCATTATTTAGATTAACATACGGGTAAAAATTATAGAATCGTTAATTAAAACATGAATAAATGAGGGCGCTCACACATTTTATTCATGCATAATTTATTCGATATTGTAATTTCATTTTCGCGAATTCATTTTTCTCTTTGTTTTGAGTTACAGAGTTACATGCTGTTAAATTTTTTTATAAATGGGCATTGAAGTATTAGTGACACTAAAAAACTAAGTCCCGAAGTCTTAGGTCAAAGTCTGTCATAAAACTGTACATCTTAAGCGGTTCTTTTAAGAACTCTTTTCTCCAAACTCTCTTTTTTCAGTGATGCATAAAACTTTTCATAGACACGTTAAGGATGTACCGAATACCTATAGTTGTAGCACAGTGCCGTAGTTTGCCGTCAGAGGTGGCGGATGGAGGCCGATGGCGAAGTAGGGGCCGGGCCCATCGCCAATTAGGACATAATTACAATTACACACTTACTTGACATCGGTTTTAGCCCAGCAGAGTAATGTCTAACGAACATAATTGTCGTGAGTAATGTCGAACTTAATTGTTTGTTTATCCATTTTCTTTTTAAATTATCCAATGACTTTTTGCGCATCAGGGTGGAGCGTGAGGATGTATAAGACTTCTTTTTCTTGCGTTCCAGGACCTCAGGTTTTCCTTTCAGTAGAAAACCCATGGCCCCAGTAGGTTTCGGTCATGCCGGGCCCCTACACTTTTACTGACATCTTGAGGCTATGCTACACGCCGTCGACGACTCTACTGATTGTCCACGCAACGTTTATAACGCAAGCCCACGTATTGTTTAAAATTGGAAACAGAAATAAAATTCATCGTGGATTTAACAGATTTAGAAAAAGGAAGTACAGGACCTACGTAAATCCTCTACCCTGTATCAAACAAATAAAAATTGAGGTTACAATTTTATGGAGTTAGTCAGTCATTCTCCAAAGGAACGACCAATTTGAAACCGTGCACTAGCTTTTGACATTTTATAAGTGTCCATGTTGGCCTATGTGAAATAAAAAACTTTAGAATTTTTGATTTTTTTTTTCGAGTTTGTACAATATTTTTCCATCGTTTTGGACTCAAATCAGTCAAATCACGTAGTGTTCTATAAAACGAGCACAATTCGACAGCCCTTCGTATAACCAGAATTTATTTGTACACTGTGAGCTTAATCTAACTGAGCTTTGTATGTGCCTTTGGCAGCGCCAGCTTTGAAGTAACCGAGAACAATGCTTTTTATTTTGCACGAAAATATAGCGATGATTTTCACCATGCCTGAAACTAGAAATATTTTTCAAAGCGTAATCAATAAACTAGTTTGCAAAAAAATACATAAATAGTCTATTTCTACCTTCGAAAATTGGGTTTAGTCTACTCTCGGCCCCTTGAATCCTAAACAAAGATTTGTCTATTTGTGTCCTCTCAACCCTTAAACATAGTTCACACTCGATCCCCAGGGGGTGAAACTGAATTTTCATACAAAGAACATGCATAGCTCGTCCACTTTCGACCCCTAGTTTGAAATTAATATTTTGGTACAGTCAAGTACAAAATAAAGACACAATTCAAAAATTGATATTAAAAAAAAAAACTATGAATAAGTACTATAGAATTATTTTTTGTTGAGGTTCTCCCGTCCCAGGGTAGAGCAGGAGTCAGACTTTTAATGACCAAAACCAGGCCTGCGTCTTTCTGTTGCCTTTTGCGTTCTATAGGAACCTAGGTTTAGGGTTTCTTTTTCAGAAATTCCCCATAACCCTAGTGGGATCGGTCCTAATGGGCCCCTACGGTTTTTCTAACATCTTTTTGAAGCGCGTACGGAACTCTAGACGCCGTCGACGGCGCGGGCTCGGTCTGGGCGGTTACCGGACATCGCACGGTGAGCATATATACTAGATAGTAGCATTCTCGTAGAAAATGGTAAGATGATAATCTTACCATTTTCTACGACTTTCAGTGCATACGACCTTCAGTGCATTATACGAATAGTTATGCAATAGAATTAAGTAACAAGTAAAATAAATATATTTCAAACTTGCTGTTGAAAGAAAATTAAATAGGTAAAGAGTAAAAAGTGAAAATAGATGCAATTAACAGTTTTTATTCATAAATATAGGGCAATTTGAAGCCGCTTGATTGCTTTGTCCAGTTTCTTGATTTTAGAATATTTTGCGTAGTATAGGTTTCCTGTAATGCCCTCAGCAGCAAAAATGTGGTATATCACAATTTTGTTTTTGTGTTAAATGCCTAAAACGCTCCGCATCACAAGGGTTATTTGAAAAACTCGTATCTTTATTGGAACACTGAAAAAAAAAACAATCCGTACTTAGTAATAGGTTACCCCCGCACATATATACATATACCTTTGTAATATTAGTGACACAAAGACGACGGCAATCGGCAATCGTTCTGTGCAAATTATTTTTTCTCGAAACTCACTTTCTATGAGTTACCGCTTTTTGGCTTATGGAGGCAGCACAAGCGTTAACAAAGTTCAAGTGTAGAAAATAACAAAGCAAGAAATTAAAAGAGAAATGTTCAACTTTCTGCGCTCAGAATGTACAATGCAAACTATGAACACTTAGGTAAATATTATTGTGTTTAATGACAGTATTATTTTACGGCAAGAAAAAATTGTACTGTCAGCAAAAGAATTCGGTGAACGCTGTCGTAAAATATGTAGGTACATGAAAACTTATTTATAGAGTATGTTATTATATGTGCTACATAAAATAGGTACTTACTGGTGAACTTATATGAAATAATTTTTAAAACATCTTCATCAACAACAAAGTTATAACACCGATAATTTGAAATAGAAGTCCAACATGGATTCAGACGTCAAAGTCCATCACATCCTTATGACCGTCATAGAAAACCGCGTTTTTGAGAGAGAGACAGACATATTTATTAAAAAAAAATTATAACTAGTTTACTATTCGATCAATGATGGTTTCGTTTTCACAATTAGTATTCAAAATTTGCATGTTAATTTATTTGTTTCAAAAAGAAGTTGCCCCACACTAACAATTACCACTGTATCGTGGGCAGGTGCACATTCACAAATATGTAAACTCACATATAATGCGTTCCAAATATGAATAGGATCGATTTTTACGCTATGTTGTGACATCTAGCTGTCAAATCGGAAAATTGGGTATGGTAAGCAAAACAAGATTTTTTTTAAATCTATATTAAAAAATGGATAACTGTTCGTTAGTCTCGCTAAAACTCGAGAACGCCTGGATCGATTGGGTTCATTTTGGTCTTGAAAATTTCGTGATAGTCCAGGGAAATAAATTCGAATACAACGCCATCTCTAATTAAAATGTCATGTTGAAATGAATTATTTTGGTACCTGTAGGTGACGTTATCTTTTGGCAGCTTAGCTAAAAAGACTATTAGGCAGTACGAAGTTTGCCAGGTTAGCTAGTAAAATATATTTATTTACGAATCATGTTGAAAAAAGTTTAATCAGAATCCAGTTCTTCAATTTTGCTAATCTCTGCATCACTGTGTGAAGTGTTTGAGTAGTGGCAAATGGAAGAAGAAAGCGAATTGACCTAACAATGAACATAAGAAAGAAAATAGGTCCTTATTTAAGACGAATTATTCAACTTAAACGCTTTCCATAAAATAGGGCGCCTAACGGAAATTCGGATTCACATAATCATATGAATATCATGAGACTATGGAGGAGCTCAGCACAATGCTAAATGACCTCAGTAGTGCTTCCGAAAGAGTGGGTCTTAAAATGAACATGGATAAAACCAAAATCATGATTAACAACTATGTAGCGCCTACTCCTATCAAGGTCGGAGACTCCTACACTCGAAGTTACGTCTACTTCGGACAGACAGTCCAGTTGGGTAGGTCTAACTTTGAGAAAGAGGTCAACCGTCGAATCCAACTCGGCTGGGCAGCGTTCGGAAAGCTACGCGGTATCTTCTCGTCCAACATACCGCAGTGTCTCAAGTCGAAACTCTACGACCAGTGCGTGTTGCCAGTGATGACATATGGCTCCGAAACGTGGTCGCTCACAATGGTCCTCATCAGAAGGCTTAAAGTCACCCAAAGAGCAATGGAAAGGGCTATGCTCAGGGTTTCCTTGCGTGATCGAATAAAAAATGAAGATATCCGCAGGAGAACTAAGGTTGCCGACATAGCACGAAGCCAAACTTAAGTGGCAATGGGCAGGGCACATTGCTCGCAGAATAGATGGCCGTTGGGGCCGAAATGTTCTGGAGTGGCGCCCGCGTACTGGAAGACGCAGCGTTGGAATGCCTCCTACAAGGTGAACCGATGACCTGGTGAAGGTTGCGGGAAACCTATGGATGCGAGACGCACAGAAACGTTCGTTGTGGCGACGCTTGGGGGAGGCCTATGTCCAACAGTGGACGTATATCAGCTGAAATGATAAATATCTGGCATCTTTTTTTATGGGTACACTCTATTTATTTACAAGCACTTATAACTAAATAACTATAATCACAGCAAAAAAAAAAAAAAAAACCGGCCATAGATTTTCTTTTATCAGTCCGCGTTCCGTTTCAGTCTAGTGCGTGACATAAACAAAATAGGCCTAATAGGTCTAGCCTAACAAAGGGTCTAGAACAACGTCCACTTATTGAATGAAGGTATTGCCAAGCGAACGGAAAAGCCGAGTGTATAATAAAATAATGTGTAAGTCGGTAGTTTACGCTTGGTTATTCCGTTGAAAGCTTAGCTATTACATGCAATAAGACAATTTGTCTTAGTTCGTTACACCACCGGGAGCTTTGTGTTATATAATGTTATGCCACTATTACAGCCTTGTTTAGTTTTCTTAAATATTTTTTTTTGTATACCGTTACATGGAAAATAAATTAGATGATAATGTTTCGTTTTGAGAAAAATAAATGTGACCATTTTTTTGGCAGATGGTACTTTTCTTTATCACGTCATCATTTATTTTGCAAGAATATGGAGTAGGTACGATTTATTAGTCGATAGTTTTGACTTTCTCCGTCTTATTCACTACATAAACAAAAAATACAGGACAAACATTACCTATTAAAAATAAGTGTACAATGGGTGGTCTTATCGCACCAGGCAATTTTTTGTAATAAGATACAAACCCAATAAATAAAATGACTTCTTACTGGTTTATGGTGCGTTTATGTTTTTGTTAGGGTTTCGTACCAAAATGTTTAAAAAAATATTTTATTTATCTCCATGTTTATTTACTTTTATATCAATTACTTAAATTCTCTCCCCCGCCATAATTTTATTATATTTACCGTATCAGGATGGGCGCGCGTCGTCCCCCACGAGTCGCCGGTCAACCCCCGTTTATTCATTTCAGTGTATTGAAAGGTAAAAAAAAAAAATATGGGCGCGCATTTGAAAACAGATTTTTACCGCCACAAAAGTTTACAAGTTTTACAGTTATTTTCTTCATAAGTGTATTGAAAAACGTCGTATGATACACGTGAGTAATTAATTATTACCGTTCTCGGCTCTCTTAAGACCTTCGCCACAGTTCGGGTCTAAATACCGCCTCGACAGTAATCTCTAACATACACTTATATCATAATGTACTATTTCAATACAATTACTCGAAAACTGGCTCTAATCGCACTACGAATAGGTTCAACATGATATGTTTATCACCCTCGTGTTTCTTTTTTAATTTATCATAACAAGGGCTTTTTTCATTCCTATGTCAACCGTGATTATTATTTTTTTTTAAAGCAGAGGTGAATATTTTTAAGGTTTTAATATTTAATGAAAATTAAAATTGTGTTTATGAACAGAATATCTCGAATAAATAATATTATTTACACAATAATTTGTTATTATCTGTGTTCTAAATTCAAAAATATTTGAATTTCTATTTTTAATATTAACTAGGATGTATACGGTTTGATACCTTTGCTTCTTCTTCAACCTGCAAAGGTAAACGCGCGGGAAAAAGTCTATTGAATATTATTTTTTATTTGTGTCATATTTTGTGAAAAAATGTTGAATTTAAGATTTAAAGAGAATTCTTTAGATTGTGCCGGCGCCGTCAGATATTGTGATTAAGTAAAAAAATACTCGCGATAGCTGCTGCCATCTAAATCAAAACTAAAATGTATGGCAACTTTGGAAAATTTTCTTCACTGCAAAATTAACAAAATTGCGACGTAACTTTCAGAGAAAGTAAGTATTTCTTCGTAAGTATAGTATTGAAAGACGTCGTTTGATACACGTGGAGATTTGTCACTGCAGCACTCGGCTCCATAACACTCTCGTCTATATGGCTCGGGTGAATTTCGCCTCGGTTGCAATGACAAACTTTCCCCACTTGTATCAAAATCTATACATCTATACATATAAATAAAATTGGAGTGTTTGTTTGTAATATTGAAATAAGCGCTTTTTACTACATGCATATAAATATATACGGTAGTCGGTACATACACCAAAATATTTTTTTTTATAATTTTTGTCTGTCTGTCTCTGTTTGTACCGGCTAATCTCTGAAATGGCTGGACCGATTTTGGCGGGAATTTTTTTGGCAGGTAGTTGATGTAATAAGGAGTAACTTAGGCTATTTTTATTTTAGAAAAAACAAATTCAAAATCCTGTAGTCCACGCGAACGAAGTCGCGGGCACAGCTAGTGTACTATAAATGTAGAGGTAAGTACGTTGGAAGTCTTTCCAACGTTCAATTTACAGGTAGGTAATAATTTAAGTACTTTGTTTGTGAAAACGAATACTTTGGCATGGCTTGGTCCATTTGTGAAGGATATTATTTTCCTTTTTGCAACAGCCTTATTAAAAAGGACTGAATCCGCATCAGATAATGATGATTTCTGGACCTACTGATTGGTTTCCAATCAAATCACTTTGAATGAGCATTCCGATTCAGAAAACTGTCCCACAAATGCAACTATGTTCTAATCTAAGGTTATCCGAAAGGAAAACTCGAGCCCCGGTATGAAGGCTAGAAGGAACGGGGCGGGCTTTTAGTCAGTAAGAGTCTGACACTATCTCTCGCTCCGCCCAAGAGCGGGGTTGTCAATGGATGGTTTTTCCCTCCATAAAAAAAAATGTTCTAATATTGTGATTTGTAAGATATTTTAACTATGACTTTAAAGGATCATGGCGAAGTCCCAAACAAAATTTTGCTGGCATATTTTTTTAGCGTCTTGTGATGAAAAATATACAAAAGTATACAGATTAAATTTCTAAACAATTTTGTCTTAGACATTACTATTAATGGATACCAAGTAATAAAGATATTCCATTTTAAAGTTGTTGAGTTATGTCAATAATACCTACGTACAAAGAGATTAAAGACATACAATAGAGCGGCTATCAGGAGAAATGTCTTAGAAAAACTGTCATCCTATCTCTCAGTGACGCCATCTAGCTTTGAATAGCAATCACGGGAAATAAATTTGTCAGAATTTGTATAAATTTAACTATTGCTCGGTAGGTGGCCAGGGGCTTTACCATGATATGTTAAAATGTCAGTAGTACGAACGAAAAAGGATCTAATAGTTCGGTTTAGGTCGTAAAATAGATCACGTTATGAGCTCGTGGTAGAAGCTTCAGTGTGTGCCAGTGGCGTAGCTTGGGGAGGGGAGGGCGGTGGGGGCCATGGCCCCAGGCGACATACGAAAGGAGGCGGCAGAAAGCTCCAATTTATTTATTTGGAAAAAAAAAACACTTAGATATTCAAAATTGCGAGCACAATGTTACGTACGTGCCAAGCAAATTTTGATGTCGATGTTAAGTCTACCCTGCATGCTGCAGCAGGTATATTGCTTTTTATTAATCCAAGTTCATTCTCTGATGTAACAATGTCGGACCAAGCTCAACCATGACTTGGCACTGAGTGTGTTCACGCTGACGCGATTAAACACGCGCATACCGACCTTGGGCCAACACTCGTATGCGCAAGGCAAGTGACGTGACTCTTAAGGTGTTGTGGAGGTCTCAGTTTGACCTCATTGGCCGAATAGGGAACAAACCCTGTTGGTAGTAAAGTGTTTTGGTCCCTGGCAAACTCGAGTGAATCGAACTGCTGCTGCCCCTCACCTTCGCCACTGCTGAAACCCAACGGGTCTCTGGCTCACACCGCTGAGGAAAAAGCAAACTTAATTGCTTCTCTTATTGCGGAATCTTCGCGTCTGAATTCCGGTGACGCAGCGCCCCCTGTTTCTCCTGATGGGTACGTAACGAGTATGTCGGATATTCGTATCCATCAGACAGACGTACGTAAGAATAAAGTTAGTGGCCCCGACGAGATACCTGCAGTCGTTCTTAATACTGGTGTTCTTAAACATAATAAACAACAAAGGGAAATACGCCGATTTCTAGTCGACCCCAAGCGGCGAAAACCCACGCTACGCTACTGGTGTGTGCTAGGTAAGGTTAAACTTTTCAGCAATAGATGGCGCTATCATAAAATCAGCAAATGTTCTAGAACTATTCATGGAAATTGTTGAATTTTAATTAATTACTGCGTAAATACCAAGAATATTTACGAAAATAAACTGAAGTTAGGTCCAATAATTTTACCATAACATGATTTGCAATAGCGTAATGTGCAACTCAGCATATTTTCTCAGAAAATGATTTTCTTTTAGTGCCTAAAGCGGATACAAACACGACTTGACGTGTAGGGGTGTCATACTAGACTGAGCGACTTGTTACTCACAAGTAACAAGTATCGGATTTGGACTTTGTTCGCTATGTCCTGTCTATTGGTAGTATATATTTAATGTCTTTGCCTACGTACCTCCTTATGAATTTTAAAAGCGCATTTTTGAGCGAACGACAAGATGTCATGTCAAATGTTATGATTTCTTTTTCTCTATGACTTTAGGCTGGATGACTGTTGAAATGTGTAATGCTATGCTTTTTCTGGTGATGTGATTCTCGATATTGTATTTATTGTTGTGACAACATCATATACTGTGTCATTTTAGCCACTATATTCTAAGCACAAACAGTTATTTTTGTTTTTATTATTAAATGCAGAAATAAATTACCAAAGTATTTATTATCAATACATAAAGCATAGCATATTATGTTACTTGACCAAGATTTATATTAGTAGAAACATTAAACGTTCAATTTAGCCAAAAGCCATGAAAGCCACGAGCATAAATAAAAAAACTAAGCCATGAATGTTTATTTACGTAAAAAATCTAGTCGATTAAGTTTCCAATTATGACGATTTTATTTGCAGTCCTTAGCGTCCCCGCACACGGGTCACAAAAAAACGCTAGAAGCGGCCGCAAAAAACAGCTGAAGCGCGCGCGACACCTTGTGTCCGGAGAAGCTTGAAGCCGCTTCAAGCGTTTTTTTTATGGCGGTACCGCCGCACACGAGCAACAAAGAAAGGCCGCCTCAAAAAAACCTTGAAGCGGAGTTTTTTTGTGGCCCGTGTGCGGGGACAGTTAGATTGGCCATAATCTTGGTTAGAAAAAACCAAGTCAGTTATTTCGTTGGTATATATCATGGTAACTTGTACAAGGAAGTACTTATATAAGCAGACACTTAATAATTTCATCAACAATTTCCTCGCCGTTGTTCTTTGAGGTTTAGCTCCAATTCAACCTTTACCTTCTCATCTCAGCACCCATGAATTTAATTATCACACCCACGAAAAATTCTCATCTTAGCATCCTGTAATTCATCGGTGCCGACATTTTAAGATTTTGGACTCTCGACTGTCAACAGTACAAAATGGATAAATACCTGAAGGTACTTTATAAACACGTAAGATTTGATCATTTATATTTTAAAATCTTATCAGTGTTTACTAGTTTACGCAATATTAGGATGATACGTCTTAATATTAATCTTTTCGCAAAAAAGTAACAAATCTATATTGTTCTTTCGTCGATAGAAAATCATTGGTTTTAGATTTAAATTGTATAGTGAATCAGTAGTGGACATCTCGTTCGCCAACCCCGCTCTGTCGCCGCGTGTCGTCTCCGGCGCGACATTGGTGACGCCCTGAGTTTTCAGCTCCTGATGGCTACTTTCTAACCACTTTTACACTATACGGTCATTATTTTCATGTAGAGTGATTATAATCATGTTTTTTTTTTTTCTCCTCACTAATTAATTATTTAAGGTATTAATAAACTGTAAAGGATTCAAGCCGTTATTTCACCATGTGACTAATAATTTAATTTTTCTGCATTGGATTGGTTTTATGTAAACATGCGTTTAAAAAATGTCTGTTTCCAGTTGTTTTGTGTCAGTTCAAAAACCAAGCTATCTTATTAATTTTTGAGAAAATCAAAATCAAAATCAAAACAATTTTTTGAGCACCAATAACAGAGACTTTTTATCTGATTTCTGAATTATGTAAGGTCTGATTTCTAGGCACTAAAATGATAAAGTACCTAGCTAATTAAACTAACCAAAACTAAGAGTAATTTCGCAATCCCAAAATCAAAGTAGAGTCTTTATGCCTATTCTATAAATCTTTAAACTTTTAAAAAACAAACACTGTACTACCGTCAATTTTGTTAATTTAGTTGATCGCGACGCACACTTTAATAAGCCGAAGCTATTGATAATGCCGTTGGTTTAGTTCACCGAATATTACCTTACCTACTGCTACCGATCTCTGCCGTGTCACAAACATGCACTGCAAGACATTTTGTACCCTTGTCTCTTTGTGGACGCAATCAGCGGCCGCTGCCCAGCAATTATTCAAAATACATCGAGCAATATTAGATAGGTGGGCGGCCGATGCGTTTTGCATTGCGAATCAGTCGACTTTGTGCAGACAGCCCTGGGGAGCTGTAGTGTTTATGCGTGGACGTCACGGGCAGATTGTGGATTCTGCCTTTTGCTGAATTATCCGTGCGCTTGGGAATTCTGTTCGCTGTCGACTGCCACGTCTGAGCTAGCCTAGCATAGCTATAGTAATGTGTACGATTTAGTGGACCGCGATTTATTCTGTCTTTAGGGGCCGACAAACTAGTGGGAACACAGTGCGGCCTTTGTCGAGGTCGTGTTGAAATTATACAAATGATTGATTACAAGTTTGTTCTGACGTCAAACATGGTTTTTCTATTGTAGCACAAGATACTGTTACAAAATATGAAAACTAAGTGTGAATAAAAATATGGCAGATGTCATCCTAATGCGACTTTTAACAACTTTAAATCAAATAAAACTAACCGTGTCTCTGGCAACCTATTGCGAAATATAACAAGGAGTAGTACATTTTCTAACAATGTTATTTTCATTTTACTGTAAGTAATACAATGTAGGATAGGAATTGAAAATATAATAATGATTAGATATTACATAAATAACATTATTACTTATTGATACTTTTACATTAGCGTTGGAATGCCACCTACAAGGTGGGTCGATGACCTGGTAAGAGTTGTGGGAATCCGATGGATGCGTGACGCACAGGACCATTCATTGTGGCGACACTTGGGGGAGGCCTATGTCCAACAGTGGACGTCTATCAGCTGAAATGATGATGATGTTGATGACTTCTATTCCTATTGGTGCGTTTATCAAAGAACAAGAAATTTTTTGAGTCAGAAAAAGAAAAGTATCTATTTTCTAATAAGCGTAAAGTGTTTTGTCCATGTTAACCCGACCATCTTAAGAAACTGCGGAAAAATTTAATCGAATGATCTATGACCAATCTACATACATCTTTACATAAACCTATAATTCATTCATAAGATTCCAATGTTAAGTTATATTATACTTAAGTACATTATCGATCATTTACCTAACAACTGACAGCGGGTAACGACGACATATTATCTCGTAGTACGAGATCCGTAGGAGAAATCTCTTCACTTAACATCTGTTATTTGATTATGATAAATATTAAATATATGCTAGATAATGCGCTCATAAAGATGTTGCGCATAGGTTGCCTAGCTAAATCTGATGCCAATGATGTTAAACACTAAAAGTCAGATCGCGAACATTTAATATTTTCGACTTTATCCAAATACTTCCAAATTGAGTTCTATCGTTACTAGTAGCTTCTATTAGACTAAAAAAACACTAATTAACATAAAAAAATCAAATAAATATCAGATGAGAGTAAATTATGGCCAATTATTTACCACTTTATGCGAGGCAACCATCCTATTTGCACCAACCAAAAGGCAACCTATAATTTTTCAGTTCCTTGGGGCACCTTTCAGCCGATGCTCGACTTTTCCAAATAACAAATGAGGGGTAATTTGTATCAAAAATGTAACAACAAATTTTATTGAAGGTTAACATCATTGGCACCAGATTTAGTTAGGCAACTTATGCGCGTTATCTAGCATAAATATTTATCATAATCAAAATAGCAGATAAGGCAAGAGATTTCTTCTACATATCTTAGATCATTATTACACTTCGGGAAGGTATAGACAAGATTTACCCGTCCGTAATTATGTTGGGTTCACGGATATAAATGAGGGTAATGAAGGTGTTGTTGATAGTGAGCTGGATAGTGATATTAATAGACACTAATGCGCTATTGTCATCCTCGTCATTGCTTCCATAATAGTTAAGTTGGATATGGTTTTTAAAAAATATTTATTAAATATCGAAAAATGTATCGGTTCATTGTTACTTTAGATTAAAAGTGTTATAAAGTCAGGCGCATTACTTTGTGTAATTTATTTCATGTGCTCTGAAAACGGTGAAGGAAATAAAAATATACTTAGTGAAGAAACCGGCATGTCCTAGAACCAAAAATTCGAAGACATGTGACATCCACCAACCCGCACTGAGCCCGCGTAGTGGATTACGGCTCACTCCCTCTCCTAGAGAGGAGGCCTGAGTCCCAACAGTGAGAACATTATAAGGCCGACTATGCTAAAGGTATTATTATTCATTATAACTAGCCCATTTGTCTCACTGCTAGACAAAAGCCTCTCTCCATTCTTTCCAACGATGCCTCGCATTCTCATTAAAGTAAGTAGAGAATATATTACGTACTTAGAAGTAAAGCAAACAGTATTGATTTCAATGAACTTTCAACAAAAAAACTTGCCAATAACGTCTTTGGCCTCACTCAAAAGCAAAACACTAAAAGAAATGTACGTCAATCATAAATAATAAGCTACTCTCACTAATTCAACATTCCATCGTGTTTCTGTAACGTGGACTCTCTTCGTTTTCCTCTACATCCGCGCGAACTGGATCAAGGCCGTAGAGGTCAAGGGCCGGCCTTTCTCGTGTGTCCTAATAAACTAAATGGTCCATATTCCATATTTCTCACCTCACACTAGGATAGCCTTCACACAAGCTCCGCTTAAGGCAGTCTTTTCGCACTGCTCGCTTTTTACCTCTTTTTGGCTGGGATTAAGGCCCGTTCAAAGAGCTCACCAAAATAAACGTGGAGACATGAAATTGAACAGTTTATACGTTTCTAGTGTGGTGCGCCACATTTGTGGAAGTGGGTTTTGTTTGTTTGGCTGTCACAGATTTTTTCTTCTATTATATTTTTTTTTAGATTTAGCATAAAGGTTGTTGAATGTTTTTAAAGGGATCAATTGAGACATTTTTTATACTTTTGTTTTTAGGTTAACTTTTTTCGTAACCCAAGGGCTTGTTATCTCTCCAGCCAGATATTAAGCACAATCTAACAATGCCGCTAGTCTTTTGGGAACACTTCCAGTCAATAGCGATGTGTAAAAATTTATTGATTAGATTACCTAGGAAATCTGCAGATTAGCTAGTTAATGTAAGAACAAAAGCATTTTATCGGACTCAATCAGACAATCTGCAAATAAACAAGTTAATCTGCACTTTAATAACTGCGTAAATACGCATTTTAGCGGTAAATATATTATATCATATCTGTATAATCAGGTACGTTTTCTAATTATTATTTTTTAAAAGGTCTACACTTGCAATAACTCCTGTGTCGTAGGTATACACAAACATGTAAATTCGCATACGCAACTCTTGTAGGCCGTACAAAATATTTGTTTCGTGCGGGAAGTAGCAACCACCTCCTGTCGTCGTTTTTTTTTTTATAATAATTTGTTTAATTTTCTGCATAAAATATTTTTTTTGAGTAAAATCCTTTATGTTTTGAGAGGACATTTTTTGAAGCACGGGAATTAACAATACCTGTATAAGAAGTATTCTATTACGCTTAAGATTTTCAAATTAATCATGTTAAAACGACTTAAAAATTGCTACTTTTAATCCTCACAAACAACAAAAATTATAAAAAAAAAACAACAACATAACTAACAATATTTTCCCGTAAACCTTTCCGAGAACTCTTCTTCTGCCCTTATACCGTTTTATTTGGGGTCGGCGCAACATTTTTTCTTCCATTCTGTCCTGTCACTCGTCACGCTTTCACTAACTCCGTTTTCTTTCATATCACTTCTCACACAATCCATCCATTTTTTCTTTGGCCTCCCTTTCCCTCTCCATCCATCCACATGTAAATTCATAACTCTTTTAGCAACATGCTTTTCATCTCTCCTCTTTACATGACCATACCAAGACAAACGATTTCCTTTCAACCTTTCAGTCACTGGCGCCACTTTCAAACTTCCCTTATTATACTCATTTCTCACTTTATCCATTCTCGTCACACCACACATCCATCTTAACATTCTCATCTCCGCTACATGCAATCTTTTTTCATCCGTCTTTTTCACAGCCCAACATTCTGATCGATACAGTATGACAGGCCTTATGACGGACTTGTAGATTTTACCCTTCAACTTGAGGGGCATCCGTGGTCTTCAACTTGAGGGGCATCAAGTTGTTCCCGTGACCTGTCGCCATTTCATCCATCCAACAATTTTCATAAATTTTGCAGTCCTGCAGGTCAGTTTGACCTCAATTCGAATATCCGAAATAGCTTTACCGTCTAAAGCCGCTTCGCAAAGCATATAGCTGCGACAACCTTAAGGCATAGTGATCAACATCCGAAAAATGAGCTCACACCTAGCCATATATGTGATCAGTGTTTATCACTATTGACTGTGAGGCCGTTTGTTAATCCTTTTGCGTCTTTCCGACAAATAATAACATTCTTTTTTCTTTATAACGGGCGGGGGCAAAAAGGCTGCCAGGCTCAAATGGGATTGGGCGGGTCACGTCAGCCGCATGAACAGTGCAACAACCGCTGGGAAAGGGTCGCCACGCAGTGGGTTCCTGGAAAGGGAAAGCGCCGTCAAGGCCGGCTTAGGAAGAGGTGGCGAGGCGATCTGGACGCGTATCACGGAGACTGTTTAAGGGCTTAGGGGCCAGCAGTAGGACAGTGATGGCTAGGAAAAAAAAATGTGATAAAAAGAAGTTTTATTGTATTAGCCATAAGTAGACATTACCTAAGCAATCTTCAATTCTATAGTAATATTTAATGTGAAAGTAATTTGAGCAGTGGTGGCAGAGTGGTAATGGTCCCGACTTGCGAGTTGTAGGTCGCGGGTTCGAACCCAGCCAGGCGCAATACTTTGTGTAATTTATTTCATTACCACTGCTCTCAAAACGGTGAAACCGGCATGTCTTAGAACTAAAAATTCGAAGACATGTGACATTCACTAACCCGCACTGGGCCCGCGTGGTGGATTACGGCGCATTCCCTCTCCTAGAGAGGAGGCCTGAGTCCCAGCAGTGGAAACATTAAAAAGGCTGATGATGATGCTGATGATGAAAGTAATTTTGTTTGTTACGCTTTCATTGTCTGAACTGATTTTGATGATGTTTGGTAAGGAATGTTTAGTCACTAAGAAAGAGTACTATTCTGCTATTTTTTATCAGGCTTCGACAATGACTTCGTGTCCACAGTAACCGACATTCACGCAAACAACGTCGTGGGAAAAGGTTAGTATTTTATAAAGAATAACTCACTTCTCATAAAGTGATCGGACAGTTACAAATATTTTGCTAAACACTTTTGTCTTAAACTTCTGTAGAAGTGAAAATTCTGTACATTGAAAATGTCAATAAAATAAATGCTAGGGGGTGTTACTAGACCAACACCGAACCCAAAAATGTGATTAAAAAAAAATTGTCTGTCTGTCTGTTTGTTCAGGCATCACGCAAATACTACCGGTTCGATTACGATGAAACTTAGTATAATTATTCTTTAATATCCTGGGTACCACACTGGGTGCTTTTTATCCCGGAAAAGTATATACAATAAAACACAAACTTAATTTTGCGGTTCGATCCCTAGACCCGATTAGTGTACCAACCGCAAATAATAAGTTTGTCGTAGGTTACGTCACTCGCAGTGGAGTTCACTAACCCCCCACAGAAAGGAAAACCGTGTTACTCCGAATTTAATGCGAGCGATGCCGCGGGCAAAAGCTAGTTGTGAATATTTTCACACCTTGAATGCACAAAAACTTGTAGCTTCAAATGAACCTTTAACCCTAATTGTAGGCGCTCAAAAGACTTCAAAAATGTTTTTTTACTATAGAAACTTCCCATCCATATAAAGCTTTTCTTTTCAGTTCATCAACTGAACTGAATTATGCCTCAAGAAGCGTCGAAGTTGATCGGAAATTCGTAAAATGTCGAAACTTCAAAGTTGTATGTTCCAGTTACATTTGTATATGAACCCGAATATTTCCAGTGGGTCCTTTACCGGCAATTAAACTCTGCCTGAAAAATCAAATGTTTATTTAACCTTTGTAATAAAACCGTTGACAGGACTGCATCTGGTAATTTTATGTCATTTCTCTTGACTTTTTTTCTTTGACGAAGTACATCGGTTGCAGTAGACGTTCATTTATTTACTACCTACGTGCATTTATTTTATAACATGGCTACTTTTTCTCCATAAAACTTTTCTAGAATAGTTGAAGATATTTACATTAGAACGTTAATATGTCTTGCCTTTTTTCAGTTCATTCTCCTAGCCCTATCGTCACCACCACACTGGCGTTTGCCCTCAACTCGGAAGTTCTCACCAGACGCTCATCGACGTCGGCGCCGCTACGTTCAGGCAGCCTCCACAATGCGCCTGTTCTCAAGCGAATACATGCATTATAATTGCATATCAAATGAAACCAATCGTGTCCAGTGATCAAGTCTCCATCAAAATGTGAACCATAGGAAATTCGTTTGACTCTCGTGGTTCCGCAGCTCTGCTTATATTGGTATTCCCTTGCACCGTTGGTTACACTACCGAACATTATTTGTACACACTAAGCATGAAATGTGGCCAAGCAAACGTGTACGTACTCGTAGTATTTGCGGGTAGGTTTAGGAAAGGTGGAGAGGAGAGTGGGAGGGTGGCGGCGAGCACCCATCCCCGGCGGCCGGGCGCACGCACACTGCACGTACGCGGTACGTACGAGCCATGAGGAATACCCGCATCGCCCACTGAGGTTTCAATATTCCATACTGAATTGCATTCAATTGCAAAATTTTTGGACAAATAAAAATAGAGCAAAGCACCGCCGCTTGGACGTAGTCTTGAAAGGTTTTCAATGTTTTGTTTGTCTTTGTCGGAATTGAATTTACTGTGAATTGTGTATACTTACAACGTTTTATAAATAACGTCTAGAGTTATTGGATAGAAATATTGGCCTCAAATGTCGCAATTCAATGTTGACAAATATTTGTTTACTTTGGCTTTGAAAAGATTGGGGGAAGGCATGTATTTTTTTACGATATTTGTTGGTTTCATTCATTTTTTTATCGAACCTTAATATAGGTTACCGTGCAACCTAGCTCTAAGATGCCAGGACACTTTTTTGTACTTTGTAAATTGGTCATATATATTGTAACTGTTCAGACTGTATTGTGAAATAAATATAATATTATAAAAATAAAAACATATTTCTATTTTCACTTCAGCCAAATAAAATGACTAATACGTATAACTCCTGCAGAATACGTAGTCTCAGTTTAAAATATCAAGAGTCGTGATTCCATACGATTTGATCATTTAATTAGTTGTTATCACATTGCCCTCTTATATTGTGCATTTTTGGGCCATAACAACTCCATTTGTTTGATATCCTTTGATACATACATATTGGTAGGTTACGTAGGTACTAATAAATATGAAATGAATATGAAATAACCTACCTAGATATCAAATATTATAAATGTGATTTTTTTCTAATTTTAACTCTGCAAGTCAACCCAGAGTTACAAGTGTGTAACCGAAAATCTAAATTTCATAAGGAGTTCTGCTTTTTATCAGCCGATTTGTGCCGTCTATCCACATTAACAAGGCAAAACGTTTTCCGACAACCAATTACCGGAATTTTAAGCTTGGATCGTCTGTCAGTCTATCGAGATTCTGTCCCGAACAGCGCCGAGTGAATGAAAATTGGCTAATTGTCGTTCTCTCTGAAACGTGAAGAGTTTGACTCACTTCCATAACCATATTTCGGTTGAAACCCTATTTAAACCCAGGTTAAAATCATTTAAACTAATTCACATAGCCATTGAAATCTATTATGACATTATTGCTACGAAGTCGGAAATGAAAGTGTATTTTTTTTTAAAGATACATAGTTATGTCCTTTTTGGTCTTCACCCGATTTCAATTACTACACTTAAAAGAAACGGATCTGTTTATCAGATATGTACTTACACCTTTTTAGGGTTCCGTAGCCAAATGGCAAAAAACGGAACCCTTATAGATTCGTCATGTCTGTCTGTCTGTCCGTCCGTATGTCACAGCCACTTTTTTCCGAAACTATAAGAGCTATACTGTTGAAACTTAGTAAGTAGATGTATTCTGTGAACCGCATTAAGATTTTCACAAAAAATAGAAAAAAAGCAATAAATTTTGGGAGTCCCCATACTTAGAACTGAAACCCAAAATTTTTTTTTTCATCAAACCCATACGCGTGGTGTATCTATGGATAGATCTTCAAAAATGATATTGAGGTTTTTAATATCATTTTTTTCTAAATTGAACAGTTTACGCGAGAGACACTTCCAAAGTGGTAAAATGTGTGTCCCCCCCCCCCCCTGTAAGTTCTAAAATAAGAGAATGATAAAACTAAAAAAAAAATATGATGTACATTATCATGCAAATCACCAACGAAAATTGGTTTGAACGAAATCTAGTCACTAGTTTTTTTTTTAATACGTCATAAATCTAAAAAAATACACTATTATTAAAACATCGATCAAAGTTACAACGAACTACAAGAACTTTTATATTATGTTAATTGCTGCTTCGGAACCCTTCATGGGCGAGTCCGACTCGCACTTGGCCGGTTTTTTAATTATGATCGTAACGTCACTGTCGATTTAAAATTCAGTTCCAACAGCGGACATCTCAATAATTATCATGTCATTATATTAATCCTAATCGCTAATTAGTTTTGGGAGGCGTTAAGAGTGAGGGTAAGCTGTTAAACTGGGTATTGAACGCAAAGGGGGGGGGGATGCTTTGGTTAGGTTAGGTTTAGCAGCTTAACTAACTTTTAATAGACTGTTTTGGTGATAAGTTAGTAGAAGAGGGACTGAATGTCTTAGAAAAAAAAAGATTGAGTTTGTTGTTTGTTGAGATTATTGTTTATTGTCAGCAAAAGCAGGGGTCCCCAGCTGGGTCGAAGCCTACTGGGGCCAAGGTCTAGTTCTGAAAGGGAGGCCCCGGTGTGAAAGGCAAGAAGGGACGGGGTGGGTTTTTTTAGTTAGTAAGAGTCAGACACTACGCTCCGCCCAAGGGCGGGGAATGTCATATGGATGATTTCTATCCACCTAAAAAAAAACTTTAAACGGTTGTGGGATTTTCTGGAAGAGCCACTACGGCCCAGGATTGAATAACGAACTTAAGAAAAACAAGTGGGTTTTAATATCTAAAACTCTGACATTGCTTTTTGCTCCACTCAGGGTGGAAGAAGTTATGATTTCCTACCATCATAAAGAGAAAAATAATTTAAAAAGACTACACTGATAATGACATTGGCAAAACGATTGAACGTTAATTCGATGGAGCTATAATAAAGGTAAAATAAAATTTCAGGCGACGTTACACTCTCTAGTTACTGGAAAAATATATATGTAAGTACTTAATATATAATTTTTTTTAAGGAGTGATATGAAAGAAAAGGGAGTTAGTGATAGTTTGACGGGTGACAGGACAGAATGGAAGAAAAAACCGACCCCAAGTAATATGGGATAAGGGCAGGAAGAAGAAGAAGATATATATAATTTTTTTAATAGCCTATTGTATGTCCCACTGCTGTGCAATGTCTAGGGCGATCTCTGGCCATGTTTGCCCCGTGAACATGATCAGATCGTTACACCAAAAATAATCATTCATGTTTGCCCCGTGAACATGATCAGATCGTTACACCAAAAATAATAATACCAATAAATTAACTACTAACTCAATTTCATAAATAGGTGTTTCACGCATCACATTACTGCTCTGCAAAATCAGTGTTACCAGTTTACCAACAAAACAATATCAAACTACCTCGCAAAAAAAAAAATCTATTCTGACGTGCCATGAATGCTGAACATTTTGGTAATTCTAAATTAATATTACGGGTGCATTACAGTTTAGTTTCTACATTAGATTATAGCACGCTTAGTTGCCGTGTATTTTAACGGAGGTTAATTTTATCAGATTTAGTTTCACTTTTATCAGTCAGGTTCGCGGGAATCCGATGGATGCGTGACGCACAGGACCGGTCGTTATAGGAAAAAAACGGAACTTTTATAGGAACACTTTATTGTCCATGTGTCTGTCTGTCAAGGCCCTTTATCCCGGGAACGCGTGGAGGTATCAAGTTGAAATCAAAACCAACCATCAACCCAAGTCTGCGGTCCCTTGAAGCTGTGAAAAAAATCAAACTTCTGTGTAAACTAAAAAAAAGTTATGGCCGTTTATATCACAAAAAACGTGTACATAGATGTCGCTACATATTTATAGTTTATTTATCCACGCAGAAACAAAAAAAAAATTACTAGTATATAGAGAAAAGAGCACAAAAACACTGCTTATTACAAAACTATCGTTCCAGTAGACCTGGGACGAAAAATGTACACAGTAAAACGAAAAACTAAATAATTTCCGCCTACATTAGATTCAATTCTCTCTGAACCTTTAATACCTATGCAGTGTTTCACGTAGCCACAATACGAAAGAGCCGCCAAAATTTCGCCCTAAATCATAATAAAAAAAAAAAACGAAAAAAAAAAGTAAAAAAAACCCGTACGTCTGGCGAAACTGGTCTACGATTCCAATTGCATGTAGAATTTCCCATTGAACAAATAAAGCAAAACGCCGCCTTCCAAGTACAATACGACATAAACACACCTATAACATGGAAAATATTGAATCGATTAACAAAAACGATCAAAAAGAAGGCCGGGAAACGAACGATTTTGAGGATGTCGAACAGCCTACGAATATTCCATGTTCGTGTAGGTTTATTTGGTCCTTCACCTATGCGTATAACACAAATGCTTGCTGAAGCGTGTCTATAGGATTTTTATGAACTTAATCCATGTTAGTCAAAGCTTCCATAAAAACTAGTAGGAATAACTAACTTGGATAATGCCGAATGCCATCAGTTACAGAACTTGTATTAGACTATACTTCTGAACGAGGAGCATCTGCAGTTAGCCCATTTCATACGTTAGATGCAAATGAGGTTCAAGAAGCGTATCCGTCGGGCGGGCTTGTTTTACGTAACATCGGTAGGACTGTGCGTGCAACGCGCTACACTGTGGGCTCGTGTTACATTTGCCACAAGAACATACTGCGGACGACGACGTCTAATTTTCATAACAAAACAAAAGGAACGAACAATGCGACCCGGCGAGATGTAGGACCCGCGACTGTGTACCACTACTTAGGTTTGATTGAACGCATAAGAATGTGCGAGACTCGGGCAACGCCGCGCGTGCGAGCGAGCTAGCACCAAGAGCGAAAGAGAACGACATATCGCAATTACCTCGTGAGATTGTTGAATAAATTTACATTCAGTTGATTGAAATAATAATGAAATTGCCCCGGCACAGAACGTTCATACGGGATATTTAAATTAATAATAAAATCATAATATTATACAAATCGTGCACGTGATCCGTACAGCTATTTCTGTTTTATTTAGGTGATTTCTGAGAAAAAAAAATCTTTTCTTGTTTGTGTAATGGAAATGTCTTGAATATAAAGTGACGTAACGTCTCCTTCAAATTATGTAGATATAGATTTAGACATGGTGCCATTAACAGCGTCCTTTGTGTGTTCGCAGTTTCTACAGGACTTATTTAACCTATAGGGTAGCTAAATAAATTTTAGATACCATTAATATGGTCAATCGAATTAGATGCAATGCTCAAAGTGCAATTAGGAACATAACGCACAATTCTAACGATCAATTGCATACAATCCAAGTTTTTTTTAAATTGATGTAAATTAGTGCTTGACTGCGATCCCCCCTGATGTTAAGCAGTGATGTAATCGTTGATGGTGAGGCGCACTAATTTATTAAGAGCCTATTCACTCTTGCCTTGAAGACACCTAAATTATAATCGGACGGGAAGACCGCAGCAGGCAAATTTTTCCAGTCCCTCGATGTACGTATACGGTATAAACGACGTGGCGAAACGCTTGGTCCGGACTGTAGAGGTTTTAACAACATAAGGGAGGATACTCGCCCTTCGTCGGCTAGTCCGGTAGTAGAAGTGAGATGGTGGAATCAAGTCATGTAATTCCTGCGCAGACTCTCCTAAATGCATCCTGTAAAACACCGAAATGCTGGCTACCCTTTGCCTATGCTCAAGACTTTGTAGATTGGACTTAACCAGATCTGGATCACTAATTAGTCTCTTCGTACGCCTTTCCACCAGTCCAAAGCTGCCAGGTGGCAATTTGCAGTACCAGCCCATATGTGGCTGCAGTACCTACTCCACATACGAACAATTGGTTTCATTTTTACATAATAAGACATTAAAAAAAGTGTAGTCTTCAAGGCGCTTTTTTGTACGTCGTTTCGTATGTAGACGGGTAGTATCGTCAGTTCCTATCGGTCTTTCTATTATCGATCCAAGTTGCGTACCCAAATACAAAATTGCAACTTCATCTTGTCTTTTACTTTTAGTCACTAGAATGCAGTGGTTTATCGGCTAGAATGACTTTTCTGAAACTTCTGAACGTGAAAACTTTTATTAATTTGTACCATGATTCATCAATAAAACAATTGCATCGAAAAGTGTGAAGCCAGATCTATAAATTTCTATACAGAACTTAATAACTAGGGTTCGGTTGTGAAAAATAACAAAACAGAAAACGTAAAATAAGAAGACTATTACTTACCTGCTAGTTACAGTCCTATAAAACCGAATATCAACATAAAAATAGTTCCTGCAAGAAAATTACAGACTATGATCATTTGCTCAACCTAAATTTCTGTTTCAATAAATAAAAGACGAGTGAGCCCGTCACTGGCAACTTTAGTTTCGTACAGTCGCACACAATCATATTACCATCTATTTCCCTTGCGATACTGTCTTTGAAATAAAAAGTGAATTTAACACATAAGCATGTCTGGGAAACACCATATGTCTTTCTTTATTATAAATTGCAAAGGAATCAAAGGATTTTAAAGATTTACAGTCTTCAATTCTGTAGGCTTACCCTGTCTTTTTATGACATGTTAATAAGTTTTCATTTGTGTTTTCTTTTATTTCTTTACTTTTATATTTTACCGCCTCAACTTATAGATTTAGAGAGACTATTTAAATTAATCTTCTGTTTGAGCTCTTTGGAATGGTCTTTAGAAAAGCTTGTTATGAAAAAAAAAAAACATTTGAAATTGTTTTTTAATTTATATAGTTTCAGTACAAAAGACATTTATCGTACAAGGCTTAAACAATACAACTATGGGAATTGACGAAAACATTATTTTGGTAGATAGGCAGCTTCTAGGGCTGTCATGCTGGGAGTCTCGATCTCGTAAAAATCAAGGGTCTCGAACATTTTTCCAAATCCAGTCCCAAGAATAACAAGACTTTCGAGACTGGCATAGATTAAAAAAAATCAAATAAACTAAATACTGCACACAAAACCGTTTTGAAATCAGATTTACAGATAAGCTCTATAACCGCTATATTAGCACAATCTTACTCAATTTTACTGAGAGGAATTTGAGTCCTATCAATCTCTCAATAATAAAGAAATTAAATTATCTTTAAAAGTATAATACTAAAGATTAACAAAATTACTGATTGAGTAGTCGTCGGATACATTTCTAGCAAATAAAGATCAACCTGAAATAAATTTCAAATTCTCAGAGAGGGCCTTTTCGGACGCTGGTTAATTTTGTAACAATATAACAGCTCCTATCGTACTGAAATCACTTAAGATGCAACATGATTTTACGTGCTCATTTAAAAAAACCTCGTCACAGTTATTGTACTCGATTGTAAAAACGGCAGAAAAAAAAAACAATATGAAAATGTTGTTTTTAATAAAGTTCTTTACTATATACAAGAGTATTGATTGCCTAAATGCCTAGTATTAGAATATAAATCTTTTTTTTAAATCAGTCTCGAAAGTTTCGTTTTTACTTAGAATTTCGGGACTGTGCCGAGTCTCGATTTTATAGTCCCGGGACTTGATAATGTATCGAGACTGAAAGTCTTTATCAGTGTTCTTCTGATCGCAGCGACAGTGAATGATAGCGTAGGAAGTTGTACCAAAGGCTATATCGAGTGGGGAAGGATTTTGCTTCAAAATATATCCCGTAGGTACAAGAATGTAATAAAAAAGAAACAGTGATTGGAATGCAATCATTTAATCGACTTAGCGATATGCAAGAAGATAGAAAGTTCAATCGCGCAAAAAATCCTTTCGTACAAAATCGTATTACGGATCCTGACACGCACGCATTTAATGTGCTCATCCTTGACCTAGCCCAGCGAGCAGCGAGGGTCAACAGACGAGCATCAGACGTATCAGAAACTATCCGAACGGAAAAATCGGGCGGGTCGACGGCGCGGTAAGGCGACGTGCGGCCACCGAGCACGGAGCCACATGAACGCGCGAGGTGCAGGACGCGGGGGGTCAGCGTAAGACGGCGCAGATGTCGCGGCCGACCCTGACCTAGCTCAAGTGCTGGGCGGGTCACGTGGTCGGGCGGGCGGCTAACTTACTGCGGTCGTTCACCTTGAGACGGAGTGGAGAGAGGTGGCGACAGCGATTCCTCGCTTATCAATGATACCACCCTTCCGAGTTCCGAGCTCCATGACAAATAAATACTCACACCCCACTGAACAACAGATTGTAAATGTGAAGAGCCGTATTTCCGGCAATTTAAGAATTATATTCATCACGTCCATGTAATTCGAAATGTTGCCTACATGTGTTAATTTAATGCGGCAAAATAATTTATGTTTTAACCAACTCCTATTGAAACTCTGTTCCACGTATCAGCAACTGTAATTACAAATAGGACTTATTGATAATTAAATTTCATCATGAAAGGTCTTTGGTTTTCACAGCGACATTGATAAGCTGTTATTACTGCAATGTTTGGTGAAGCAATTATGATAGAATTCAAAAAACAACATAAAATTGTACATAGCAACAAGGTGTCACATAATTATACATGGCGATAACAGACGCTAATAATATTCTACAAAGCAATTACCTCGTCTATCAGATAACAGTTTGTAGCGATACATTAGCTGCCTTTAAAACTCAAAACGATTCTTAATATGCAAAATGTTCGAAGAGCAATAAGTTATAATATGTATTAATTGTGTATAATAAGTCGTTTGTCTGTCCGATCGTCGTCGGTCGGTGCAGGTGGACGTGTATAAAGTTATTAGCTTCTCGGCGTTTTTCCCCGCGACTGTACTTTGTATACAACATGGCATTTTTATAAAAATTGATATCGTATTTTTTTAAATGTCAACATTTTACAAATATAAATATTTTTTTATTTGCACAGAGCCAGTTGGAAGGGGCACTTACTGGAATTTCACTTAGTATAATAACTATCAACTGTGTTAATGCTCAATTAATTAGTGAACACGTCTTTTAAACACGACAAAGGCCATCAATTATAAGTCATTTGATATTTTTTCATAGCATTTATACTTCTTATTGACGCTTGTTAAAGAAATAGTTTCAACGGGCAAGAGTATGACATATAAGTATAAAATTATGTACTTTTTACAAATGTTAAATTCATAGGTAACTTGTTTTTTCCATGAAATAAGTTTTCTAGCAGTAATGAGGCAGGAGAATGAGGCGAGTAATTTTGATCATGGATGATATTTAAAGATAAGCATACTTGTGAAGTTGTGATGCATGCAATAGATCTGATCAGGAAAGCTTTTTTGTAATACCATATGATAAATTATTAAAAGTAAAACTAATAAATAAAATACTGGCAAGTTCAAAATATCAAGATTTCTTATAGTACTAGCGATATAAGGTGAACGGAAGACTAATTGCGTTTCATCAACATCTGCGCTTCTTAAATATAAAATAATCTAGAAAATAACTGGATTAAACCGTGCTCTAGAAATAACAGGATTACGGCATCTTCGTAGCGGTTTTATTTACGTTTTTTCTGTCTTTTCCGTATCCGAGAAGGATACGGAAGGTTTATCGGTGAAAACACACACTTTATAATTAAATAGAATGATCCAACGTTCGTAAGTCTGCTGAGGGCGGCAACAACGTAACTATTTATCAGTTATTTCGATTACCAATAACTTCGAAACGTACCTACAGGATCAACTTGTGCTATCAAATGATTACGTACATATTCCTACATATTAGGCTGCCGTCCATAAGCTAGAGGGCCGTTGTCAGTCATCAGACGCGTTCTCGCTATTGGATGCCACGGTCCCAAATCAAACACGGTCAAAAAAGGTACCTACTTGGGCAGATCGATGGTCTGCCCAAGTACTTTTTTTATCTATACCTAGATACTGATATCAAAAAAAAAACATTGTCAAGTTACCTCGATTTCTATGTAATTTAGGGCTGACTTTTTATGAGTAGGTACCTATTACGAAATATGATTTTGTTAGTTAGCGGTATTATAGCCTGGAAATGACGGTATGGACTAATACCAACAGATATCACTAAAGAATGTCAGTTTATCAAGAGCCTCACTCTTATTAATTAAAAAGCATAGTTAAATATTAACTAGCAATGAACAAACACTTAAAGACCTGAATTAAATATGACATTATACCAGTCGCATCCGTATTTAGCAACTGGTTGCTGTTCGGGAAAACATCTGTCAATTTGTTTAAGTACATACAAGCTGTGCCCGCGGTCACGTCCATGTTGAAGTCGGGAAAGAACATTAAATTATAGCTACTTTTTACTTTATAGTTATGTAAAACATTTTTAATCAAAAGCTTTGGAATCGAAATAAGTTGGAAAACGCTGTGATTTTCACTTGTGTATTTTTACAAAATCACACCCCTAAATAAATAGTTAACAAACCTAGTACCGACTCTTCTAGAGGAAAAAGGTGTCCGTCCATTTGTAATAGTAAATGCAAGGAAGTGTACAGATAGAGGAACGGCTGAATGGCCGACATCCACCTCCTTGCTCGGACCTGCTGTAAGGATGTGTGTACACTTGCGACTATGACAGACATTGCGATATTAATTGCGACGCGTTTGAATAAACTGAACATGTTTTCTGTAATTAGGTGTGATTGTCGGATAGTCTTGATTACTTTTCTAGAATTGAGTCAATAGCAAGATGAACCGCATAGATAAGAGTTATAGCTTCAAATAGATCGATTGTCAACTAAAAAAAGTTTTCTAACACGCGACAATATCTTTAATGCATCATAGGAATCGATCCACGCGAAAGATATCAACGTATCTACTTTTATTAATTTGCCAAATGTAACCTTACTTTCAATAAAAGCTGTATAGCTATAACAGTATTGTTATGATAATTACGATACGCCAGTTAACAATCTACATTGTGTCCGATGACAGGACGGTTAACCGTAATCGATAAAGTTGAAAAAAGGCAAGTGAAGTGAAAAAAAAATCGGTGGGCTAAAGGAAATTACCTGAGTAACGTGTAAACGAGGATTAATCATGACCGCGAGTACGCCTACGATATTTTTTATTAAATTAATAATCGTCAGCTGTGTCTTTCAGCAGTGTGAGCGATTCATGCATGCGTCATTTAATTGAGAATTTAGTGTATTTGGTCGCTAACGTGCGCCGTGGTGAATATTTAAGATGAATGACACAAATGACACATTTTCTGGCGTTTGTTCTATTGTTACACAGAAGAGATGGAAAAAATACAGACTCTGGTATTTTAAAATGCCTCTATAAAAAAGACGTTGAGTAGTTACTAGACCAATCATATTGTCAGATAAAAATATTTCACAGCACACATTTTTTTACGGACAAGTTATTAAAGTTACGAGATACATGTGTAGTTTCAGGTATTAGAATCTTTCATTCGAATGTAGTGAATAGAGAATCAGCCGAGTTGACTTAATCATCGGTGGTTGTTGGGAGAGTGTTGATGCGTTCTGTGATTACATTGAGCGATATCAATTTATTTTAGGGATTACGCTAGACTCAAGGCTACAATGGGGTCCTCACTTAACATCTCTTGCAGGGCGGCTTAGCTCAGCTGCATATGCTGTTAGAAAAATCCGCCAATTTACGGATGTTGATACCGCTAGGCTAGTCTATTTTAGTTATTTTCATAGTGTCATGTCGTACGGTATCTTACTATGGGGACGGGCTGCAGACATCGAGTCAATCTTTATATTACAGAAAAGAGCCATCAGAGCTATTTACAATCTCCGCCGGTGCGATTCTTTAAGGGAACTGTTTAAAGAAATTAACATAATGACGATACCTTGTCAATATATCTATGAAAACATTATGTATGTTCGAAAAAATCTTCATCTTTTTAGCAAAAGAGGCGATAGACATAATTATGTTACAAGAAATAGGGATCAATTAGTTCAACCAGGTTTCAGACTGGCTAAAGTGGCCTCTTCTTTCATGGGGTACTGTTTGAAATGTTATAATAAAATACCACCCCAAATATTAGACCTCAATGAAACGAAATTTAAATCTTGTATTAAACGCACACTATGCAGACAAGCATATTATAAGTTGGAGGATTATATTCAAGATAAAAATGCTTGGCTCAATGCTGGTCCAGCTCCACTACCACTAGGGCGTACTAATTAGTTGATTAGTTGGAAACTAATATTATTATTTTTTAATTTGAAAGACAATTGCATTGTATAATGTAGAAGCACTTTTTTCAAGTTTGTGAATGTGAAGCACCATGGAGCATTTTTATTAGGTTACAACTTTTTTTTTTTTGACATTACGAGCATGGCAGTTGAGAGTTTGTCATGCTCACTCAAATGTCTCGCTGTTGGTGGCACGTGTTATTGGGTCGTTCAGTTCCCTTCAAAATGGTTGAGCTGAGTGGGGCTGATGCACGCGTCATGCTCGTGAACGGGTGCCGTCAGATGGGACTGGTCATCTCTTAGCTGCCAGTGGCTTAATTCAGTTTCTATCTTTTAATTATTTTACATTTTTATTTCATTATCGACATTGTGCTCACATGATAGAAGCAACAAGTAATATGTAACCAAGCATTATATGTAACACATAATATGATTTAAAAGAGTGTCCATGGAGTTTCTTGCACGTTCTTCTCCATAGAGACCTACTCTTTGGAACGTGCAATTTAGCTTCACTTTTCTTGGACTGACCGACATTTGACTATTCAAAAGTGCCTGTAAATGGTCTATTTGAAATAAATGATTTGACTTTGACTTTGACTTTGACTTTAAATTGTGTTTTCTATATAGTCTTCCGCCACTGGTTCAGCTTTGTATCCCCAATGGCACATTTTAGCGTTGTTACCAGAGTTCGCAAGAAGTCTGGTGAATATTTTTTGAAAACAATAGCTAATGTGCTGTTCCGGATTAGGCAAAAGAAATAGAAAATAAATTTAGCAACATGCCTGAAGCGATCGCCAGCAATGCTATTGGCATGTTGCTTAATTAATTTTTTCCGATGAATGCTGCAAAATGTTATTAGGGACTTTGTTTTATCCTTTGCGGAACCCAACTACAGCCAGAGGGCCACTTTGGCCGTAAGTCCGGTCACTTTCGAACGGGCCGAATTGAGTCGGTACCGGGATTACCGGGCCGCGCCTTCGCGGTTCGCCGGTTTCCGACACCACCTTGACTCGCCAACACGACTTATGGGATGTTACTCGTTCGTTACCAAGACACAGTGTGGTTACCCGTATATGGTATCCTGATTGTTTGTTAAATTCAGACCTAGTTGTTTGTTAAATTCAGATTTGTGAATTGTTAATATTTTATTGTATAATGTTCATTTTTTTTTAATCAGTTGCCGGTCATTAGTTACGTATGGAGCGATTGGCGCAGCTAAATTATCACTTCTGATTTGTATTAGAGGATATTCTCTCTAATCATCATTATATTAGTTCTAAGACTTCCACTGTTGGACACAGCCTAGCCCTGGACCCCCACTTTGTGGGAAGCACACCAACGCTGCTTCCTCCAGTACGCGTTCTTCTCCAGAACCATGTATTCTGTGAGCAATCTGCCTTGCCCAGCCTACTGCTATTTAAGTTTGGTGATTCTACAGTACCGCAGGTATGCTGGAAGAGATTACTATAGAAATAAGCATCACGTTTGTACCTATTTTTCTGTTTCCTTCTTCTCTTTTATTTTATGTGTTTACATGCACAGTTAAATAAATAAATACCTATGATTAATTAACCAGCAATTGTGAAGAAATCAAAATCTTCTAGATTATTTATTTATTAAAAGCAACTCAAAAACTATACTATATTTTATTTTAGAACATTAACTTTGCGTCTCGTGTCAATTTCGCTTTTTCCTGTGTCCCTGCCGTCAACGGCATGAAGTCGACGACGGCGCGTACTGTGCAAATAGGGTGGCCTGACATGTTCTGGACACGGCTTTGATTTAATAACGGTATGTAACAGGAAAAAGGGGAAAAAATTATAAAAAAAAGATCAACCAGCCTTTGCGTTCACAAATATCTATGCGCATAGATAGGTAGGTACTTTTCAGTTTACGCTAAAGGCAAAAAAACCTTGATATTACATTTTCATCCTGCGAATACATGCGAAATTTTGATCCTGATGTAAAATTGACATCAATATCTTTGCCCGAGGACTGTAGACACACATCATTAGCCTGTTTAAGCCGTTGCTGAACTGTCTAAATGTTTTTGGATCAGCTTCAAATCTAATCAAAAAACTGCAGAAGGTAGGCCTTTTTATAATTATAATCATTACATAAATTATTAGATAGTATATAATCAAATACAACGACACCAGCAAATTTTAATGCGTATTAAACAAAATAATGTCACAGTAAACAGAAATAGAATTGATATTATGAATAGTTCTTGGACAGTAATTACAAGGTGTTACTGAAGGGACTCAACACCCCGTTCAGGCAGTTTTCACCTGTCGGTAGAACAAACAATAATTCACTTTACGATTCTAAAGTTACACACGAGCTAAGTATCAGGTTCATCGATTGTGAATTGTGAATATACAATGCCTTAATGACTCGAGATAATAGTCGTATTAGGGTTCCGTGAAAGACCAGCCTTACCCCTTTGCAAAGCTACTGTCTATACCTTCGTTTAGTTGTCTTTGAACTTTATATCAGTCAGTATGTAATATTTTGGAGAGTCAGTTTACGTGTAGCTGCATCATGCATCTAAGCAAACAATGCCCAAATCAGAACAGGGTGTTATCCCTGCTAGTCTCCCCATACGCACAGATATATGCTAAACACTGCTCACTTTTTTATCTATTTTTGTTCCAACGGTTTTTTCTAATTTGCTGTTGATTTTTGAGGACAGGGGCGATGGCTTCATAACTTTTGAGATTATTAGTTTATTAACGCAAAATATGCAACTTAAACAACAGTACGGAACTTATGGAGTACGAATAAATCTCACCCGGTGGGGAATTATGATTTAATATTTATGCTCAGACCTGCACTTAAGTTAAAAACAGTCTTTTTGACGAACTACTCGTGAAAATTGTTCTATTTTAACTTAGGTATTTTTATGTTTGATATGACATTTTCCCACATACCTATTGGATTGAAGAAAAATTGCGATAGAAGGGGAATCAGGAACATAACGAAGACAAGAACGAAAAAAGTGTTTCACGTCTTAGTGCGGTGCACAAACAGGGGTAATTATAAATATAAATGACCTGTTTGCAGCACCCCTCCAGCCGTCAAGAACGACTCTCAAAGCTAATTCCTAGATACTGTAGTCACCGTTGACGCCTTTCTGTCATCCGGCCACCCGAAAAGCACTTTCCAGGCGCGTTAAGCACTCGACTCGGAGGGGGAGAGTGGGGCCTCCCCCACCCCTCCTACTCTCGCGCCGCTCGACTTCGAAAAAAGGCGATGCACTTTATATTGTTCTTTTTGTGTCCACGATCGATCGTTTCAGTGAAGGAGTGAGTTTTTATCTGTTCGGCCCTGCTTCAGTTACTTCACACGTGGTGGGCTAATTGGGGGATGCGTCCGGACCACTCAATTAGAAAATAGACGAGTCGCGGGGGTTCCGGGGAGTACAGACGGGCCGGGGCAAGGGGGACAAGACGCAGCTTGAGATTTTTGCGAGGACACGCGATGGGGAATAGAGATAACGTAGCGTTCGACGCACTTTTATTTTATTTACGCCTCTGAATCAGTACGAGCTTATGATTACACATGAATGTTTGTTTTCAGTTACCTACCTTTGAATACTAATTGGCGGTATTCTGAGCGAGTGAAGTACAGAAGAAAAAAAGTTGTTAGAGGTTCAAACGAAACGTAAAAAATGTTCTTCGAGTCAGGCTTTATCTGGTTTGCTGGAATCAAGGTTGATAGAACCTTTTGGTACCTTCAAAGCCTTGGTGTTGGGCTTGGTGTGCGTGTTTTCGAAAGGTTCCTGTCCCAGTAGTCCTATAATTAGTGGCACCTGTGTGTAAGGCAAATGACGTACGGCGACCGGTGTGGCCGAGCGCTGCGCCTGCAACTAATTTGACGTATAGCAAGCATGTCTGTGATTGTTCGAATTCACGTGCTACCGTCGGATTATTATCGACAGTGTGGAGTGTCTAGTTTGCTTTCCTCCTTAGTTGCATTTCTTTTTGTTTGGACTTTGCTTTCAGTTTCGTTTTATTTTATGATTTTTGCGGATTCTTTTTTTTTAAGTGGGAAAGTCATCTAAGTGACATCTCCCGCCCTTGGGCAGAGTGGAAGAGAGGTGTCTGACTTTTACTGATTAAAAACCCACTCCTATTCCTTCTTTGCAAGTTGCTTGTTCTATAGTCCCGGGGTCTCTTTCGCATCACCCATGGAGGATTATTAGTGTTTAACTTTCTAATTTCGTTTGAGTAATAATTCCATGAACTTTTCCCGAAAAAAGGTCTTTTCTTACGACATAATCCACCCTTTTATTTGTCTTTTATCGTGAACATAATTGATAATATATGCCGGTCGTATTCTAAGTACACTAACTAGAATCACACTGGTTTCCTTAGCACATGCCAATATATCAAATTAACTGACCAGTGTAACACAAATTAAAATCGTACTTACGGCGCAGGAACCGAGCACGCGATCTAACTTACCTGTAAAAGAAAGTTGTTTTCAATTAAACACAATTCTCAAATGGTAGTATTAAAAAAATATATACAGGGGTAACTATAAAACTGTATAGTCTGTCTAAAAATTCAAACGACTTGGAAATTTTTAAACAAATTATAAAATCTGTAACATATATATATTACTTAAAATACATTTTATAAGGTTCTATTAGTAAACAATGATCATCTCTTTGCAACCTTGATTATTCAACCAGTGTTGACTACATTAGATTTCAAGAATTTGATTATTTGATTAGATTACCCACGTTGTTTGACTTTTTAGACAGACTTTAGACAGAATTTGTACTTGTCTAAAAAATTCAACCTGTATAATTTAGAACTTAATTTTTTACATAATATTATGCCAAATTTTCTATACATATATGTGTGTGTGTATTTTAAGTTTGTATACATATATGTGTGTGTATTTTACTTTATCACGGTCAAACAGTTGAGCAGACCACACGGGTACACCATATGTTCGAAAAGTAGGTACATAGGATACTTTTTACCCGACTGCAAGAAGGGTTATGTTTTTCTCGTGTATATTGGATGTATATTACAACGCGTAGGTATATTACATACATACTGTAATATTCTTTACTATCTCATATTTTCTAAACAACTGAACTTATTTGTATAATTAAAATATCGTTATATTTGTCTTGATAACTCAAGTGTTCTTGGATTGGTGACTTGAAAAAAGCAACATAACGAACGGTGAAACGCAATTTTCAAGGATTCAAAGCAATTTTTTTTTTTGGGTTATTTCAATGTGGGTATCTTTAAGAGCTATCATGAGGATTTCAAAATGATACATATTGTGACCACATTAAAAAATACAATAAGAAAAACATTATTTATTATCTACTAGCTGTTAGATGTGACTTCGTTACCCTTTTTGAGCAATTGTGTAAAATAATGTTTTCGCGGGAAAATGAAAAGTAGCTTAAGTTACTCCTTGTAGGATCAACTATCCGTCAGTTGGATACACCATAATCATGGTAAGTCCCTTCTTTGAGGAGTGTCTGGAGAGGCGTCACGACGTCCTGACCTTCCGCATGACGCAGGTCCTCACCGGACATGGTAAGTTCGGGAGGCTCTTAGCATTGGCGAACATAGAACCACCTTCTTTTCAGAGTAGGTAAAAAAAAAAACAACTGTCCGTCAGTGAAAGTCCTGTCCAAATCGGCCCAGCCGTTTTTAAGATGCCCTTTTCCCTGGGAATCAAGATGTCTCCCACCCCCCTGATTCCCGCGAGAAGAAAAAAGTAGCAGACTCATTACAATATTAGCTATAATTATCCCAATGAAAGTACCGTCAAATTTTATTTAACCGTTGATACCTTCGCGCTTGACCGCTATCACACCTGAAGGAAAGCGACGATGCGGTCGACGATGGAACGCGCTTACCTAGAAGAAACCTATTCACTCTTGACTTAAAGATTCCCGGATTGTAGCCAGGAAACACAGACTCCGGCAAAGAATTCCCCACCCCCATACCCACCCATATTACCCATATTTATATCCCATATTTTTAAATTTCGTTCCTGTAGGAAACGGAAAAAATAATATTGCTTGTGACATTTGCTATTCGTTAGTGAATGTCCCGTCAAAATCGGTCTAACCCTTTCACATATTAACCTAGTCATGGTTGGTTTGTGAACTTTAAAGTAATAAATGTACGCTTAAAATAAAGTGAATAAATAATAATTTAAAAAATAAAAAAATACCGCCCGTGTAAAAAATAACTGAAAAGAAAAAAAACAAGTTCTGTCTAATATGGGTCCCGACTGTTGCAGTCACTATGTTACGTACTAGAATTATTATTTGTTTTTTTTTTATGTGTTTAAATTAATGCAATTAAATTGGTTTCTACGCTACTACACAGAAATGGTTCTTTTTTCTTTTCAGTTTTTATTTAAAGTTATATTTTCCGTAGTCAGTTTGTTTTTTTTGTAACAATAATAAAAAAAACAAACTGACTAAGGACTATCCTGAGAATATGTTCCCTTTCGCTAATACGCTAGCCTCATCATCATTTCAGCCGATACACGTCCACTGTTGGACATAGGCCTCCCCCAAGCGTCGCCAAATCGAACGTTCCAGTGCTTCCCGCATCCATCGGTTTCCCGCTACCTTCACCAGGTCATCGGTCCACCTTGTAGGAGGCAAACGCTGCGTCTTCCGGTACGCGGTCGCCACTCCAGAACCTTTCCGCCCCAACGGCCATCTGTTCTGCGAGCAATGTGCCCTGCCCATTGCCACTTAAGTTTGGCTTCGTGCTATGTCGGCCACCTTAGTTTTCCTGTGGATATCTTCATTTTTTATTCGATCACGCAAGGAAACCCCGAGCATAGCCCTTTCCATTGCCCTTTGGGTGACTTTAAGCCTTCGCTACGCTATACGCTAGCCTACTTTTATAATACTCGGTATAAAGTATAAACTCATATACGTATTTGTTTCATAACTAGCTTTTACGCGCAGTTTTGAGCACAACTTTTGCGTCCCACAGAAAACATGCATCGACAATTAAAAAAAAGTGCATTGAGTCTCCATGTTACGCCTGCGTTAATCTATTGCGGTATTTTACGCGGTTCTTTACACACTACAATTTGCTAATAAAATAGAAAAATATACCGGAGAAACCCGTTGATGGTTTAGGAAGAGCCAATTTAATATGTTTGGTGAATTTTGGGGTGGTATAATCTGGTTGCACATGAAGGAATTCTCTGGGATATGTAGTGTTGGAACTCGGGTTTTATATCTGTTATATTTTTTTTAATAATAAACTGAGTTCTAGTGCGAACATGTCTGGCTGTCTTTCATGCAAATCTTGAAACATTAAGACACTACTGTTTCTTTTCTTGGGTACTCATCTAACATTAGTCACGAAGGATTTGATCCTACGCTCCCATAAACTTCTGAACTCAAGACGCTTTAGACAGACATCTCATAAATAATCATGTTTCTGCCAGGTGTATCAAAAAGAAGCTACGTAGGTGCAAGTAGTGCAGGGCGTGGAGCGTGAATTAATATATTATACATGAATGTAACGTGCATGTGTGTTCGTAAGTTACTGTGCTGTCCGCTCCACTGCCTCGTACAATGTTGTTCTTCACTATCGCCACGCCATCTATAAATAATAATTTAACACGAATATAAAATTACTAACAATATTGTGATTGTTTTATTGTTGTGTTATTTACAAATAATGTGTATGTTGGATAGGTAGGTAGAGGTACCATAATAATTGTTATTGTAGGATTTGGAGGACCTAAGTGCAAAAATAATGAATTTCTAGTAGTGTATTTATTACATTTATATTGTGTAATCATATGCGTTCATTAGAAACATAAAGGCAAGAACTCTTTTTTACTAATAGAGATAAACGTAATTTTAAAATATAATACATTTATTTACAACTCCAAACTATTCAAAAAGTATAACACCATGAAAAGGGCGCGCAATTCCATATTCGATTATCAAAGATGCTAGTGCGGGGACGATCATGCGCGACGACATTAGGGGTGCGCATAATAATCGACTTTTTAGTCTAAGAGTACATACTGTAGTTTTGTACATGACACAAGACCTTTGTTGGCAACTAACCAACTAAAACAGCATAAAAAATCTACCAAGAATAAGATCATCTTTATTAAATATTTATTCTTAAACCATTAGCTATTTACTCTAACTAAATTAATGCGAGAAGAAAAATTCCAATTCAGTATTCTAGAGAAAATCATCGCGTGTGACGATGGTTTTAAATCGGCTGCCTATCACACCGACGTTTGTTGGTGAATGCTTAACAAACAGGTGCGTTTATTAATATATAATAAATCAACATCTATCGTGTAACAACGACGTTGTAAACTAGCATAATTATAATGTGACTTAAGAGTGTAGGTTAGTAAATAATAGTATTTTGCAAATTATTTTACCCCGCTTGTTATGGGCTTCGTGTCCGCTTGTCACAAAGAGGCAAACACGAATAATTTATTCTCATATATTAGACATGTCATTATCACATTTGCAATGTGTGTTACTCAGTTCAAAGTGTACTCATAGTTTAATAAGTGCCTATAATATGGTGTGTAAATAAACGAAAAAATCATCTATGGTAAAAGCTGTTTAAAAAAATTTGGGCTAGAAAAAATATTAGTCCTACATTGAAGAAAAATTCTTTTAGAAACTCATTTCGGACTTACTGCGATTTCATATTAAGGTAACTGCAAAATTCTCTTTTATTATTTACTAAAAGGCATAATGGGTAGTTCGGCTGTACTCATTATACGAGTAGTAGTATATTTTTTTATTGGGATCCGAAATGATTAAATTTCGGGTCTATTTTTGTTTAATCGGCTTTGTGCTACTATATTATTAAAGAGTTTAAGAGAAATGGAAATTGTATTCCGTTTTTCATACTTTGGCTGAATGACTGCTAGGAGCTTTGGGTAAAAAATAAGACTGAAGTTTAAAAAAATATATATATTATTATTTTTTACTGAAATATTGTCAGACTTGACCACTATCTTATTTGGTTAGCGATGATGGAGTCGACGATGGAACATGCTTGCCTAGAAGTAATTTATTCTCCTTGACTTATAGGCCTGTGTGTTTATGGCTGTAGCTATCAATATATATATTTTTTTAATTTGACAGGCCTGTTGGTCTAGTGGTTAGTGACCCTGACTGCTATGCCGGAGGTCGTGGGTTCGATTCCCACCCAGGACAAATGTTTGCGTGATGAGCATGATCATTTGTTCTGTGTCTGGGTATAATTTATCTATAATATGTATGTATTTAGAAATATAAAAGTATGTTTATCAGTTGTTTAGTACTCATAACACAAGCTCTGCTTAGCTTGGGACTAGACGGCGCTGTGTGATAGTTGTGGAATATTATATTATAAACATAGACTTCAGCAGTTATTAGATATGTACCTATAACACTATCTATACTTAGTAAAACTCCGTATTCTACAATGTACATGACTTAATAATGTAGTTATTAACATGTCTTGTACATTTTGAATGTTATCTATGCAGATAAATCGTAATAAGGTAAAACGCAAAGTAAAGCAACGTTTTGACTCATAAATAGACAACGCAATCAAAATATTGTCTTTGATTTATATATTGCAGAAACTCTTGAGCATAATACTTACACTTATGCTGTAAGTCGGTCTTTGCACTATACATAATACCTTCTTCTTCTTCTTCTTCTTCCTGCCCTTATCCCATATTACTTGGGGTCGGCGCAACACGTTTTCTTCTTCCATTCTGTCCTGTCACCCGTCAAACTATCACTAACTCCCTATTCTTTCATATCACTTCTCACACAATCCATCCATCTTTTTCTCGGCCTTCCTCTCCCTCTCCATCCATCTACATGTATACTCAGAACTCTTTTAGTAATATGCGCTTACCAAAATTAAAAATTTAAAATAACCTTCGACGCATATAACCTATAAAAAGTAAAAGAACTGGTTAAGACGAGTATAATGAGCCCAAACTCCACTTGTTTACTTAATAGGCATTCCAGGGTTCCATTAGCGACCTCCCAGTTCTAGCCACCAGGTCCTCGTCATCATGATAAATATTTAGAACTAGTTAAGACGAATCTAATAAGCCCAAACTGGATTTTTTTTACTAGAAGGCATTCCAGGGTTCCATCAGCTTCTTCCCAGTTCTAGCATCATGTCCTAGTGTCATCATGAAAAATGTTTAGTGCTGGTTAAGATGAATCTAATGAGCCCAAACTCGAAGGGTTTACTTGTAGGCATTCCAAAGTTCCATCAGCCACTTCCCAGTTCTAGCATCAGGTTCTCGTTGTCCCGAAACTGGATGGCATTTCAAAGTTACGTCTCTTCCTCCTCCTCCGACCTCCATCATCAGACCAGCTTGATTGCATATCCATTAAGTGTTTAAGATCCCTGCTGCAGCCAACAAACAGGCTGCTGACCTTGAACACCTGAACAGATCTTCATAAATAAACTAAACATATAACACCACTCTTTTCCGTCTGGGGTTAAAAAACGGTTCGGTTTAGAACGGGTACATGGTACGTAAAGGTCACTGGATCGGCCACATACTTGCTTCTTTGCAACGGGCGTAACAGGCCAATTAATGCCCTATACTTAATAATAACTGCTAATGTTTTTTCCGATGATCTGGTGAAGGTTACGGGAATCCGATGGATGCGGGACGCGCAGGATCGTTCATTGTGGCGACACTTGAGGGAGCAATATGTCCAGCAATGGACGTCTATCGGCTGATATGACTGACTGACTGATTGACTGTTTTAAGAAAAAACTGGTCACGTGTTGGACTCGCGCACGAAGGGTTCCGTACAAAAAAAATCGCGTTTGTTGTATGTGAGCCCCCCTTAAATATTTGTTTAATTTTGTTTTTAGTATTTGTTGTTATAGCGGCAACAGAAACACATAATTTGTGAAAATTTCAACAGTCTAGCTATCGCAGTTCTTGAGATACAGCCTGGTGACAGACAGACGGACAGACAGCGAAGTCTTAGTAATAGGGTCCCGTTGTTACCCTTTGTGTACGAAACCCTAAAAGGTCTCTTTGAAATATATTATTCAGTTTAGTTTATTATTTTTCTTTGATATTCGTTTTTTAAGATTATTTCAGAATGTGAAACAACACTGTAAAAGGCAATAGACTGAACTAAAAATGTTAATTTCAAAAATCATATATTGCTTCATTTCATCGCACGCTGACACTATTGACTAACCACCGACACCCTTTTTTTCGTGGGATGTCATCAAATACGAGTAACTCCTCCCACTGTGGGTGCAGCGAGTGTTACGACTTTGATTGACTAAATTATTACGTCACTCAATACTCAAGCGTTACTTAAAACAAGTTTCAACCAATCAAATGGCTTGAATCTAGTTTTAAGTAATGCTTGAGTATTGAGCGATGTTCTGTAATACGGGACTAAAATCCACACGTGTGCCTTCAGTTGACCTTAAACGCTCTCAACGTTCAGTATAACTGAAGGTATCTTCAGGATGTTGTGTGGCTCCCAAGTTACTGCAGTGCATCATGAATGTTTTCCGACGCACATATTGATGGTTTATAGCCGTCATAAGAAGGCGGGTAGCATGATGCGCAGAGTGAGTGGGAGCGGCAACAGTATTTTGAGGGTCGTTAGTGGCAAGCCTTGTTGCGTTACTTTGGTATACTGGGTAGGTGCATGTACCCAGTGTGTTAAGTCGTGTACTCCTATTTTACCTTTTACTAACATAGATTTTAAGGTGGTTACTAACATAACTACGGTCTGAAATAAAGTTTTTTTTTTTTTTTGCTTTACAGGGCCACGGCAACTGTTTTAAAAATTACCGCAGCAAAGCCCGACGCCCTGTTCCTTTTTACTAAAACATGGTCACCTGCTGTCCATCGTTGATTCTAACTAAACCAATGTCATTCTTGTGGTTTTAAAATTTTCGCAAGTGAAACTTCAATATTACTCATTTCGATTTAGGAAGGGAATATGCAAATTTCTATAAAATAACACATATCATATCTAACGCTTTGGAATGTGCAAAGTTCTGGACTAATTAAAAATGGCTGTAAACTGTTTATTTGAAATAAATGCTTTGATTCTTGACAAATCTCTGAGCTAGAGTTTCTAATTAGATTTTTTATAAGTTTTTTTTTATTTGCAATTGGTTCATCGTTATCTACACTGATATTATAAAGAGGGAAAAATTGTATTTTTGTGTGTATGTTTGTAATGAATAAACTCAAAAACTACTGTGCTGATTTCAAAAATTCTTTTACCATTGGAAAGCTATATTCACTCTGAGTAAGGCTATATTTATTGCCCGTGCGAAGCCGGGACGGGTCGCTAGTTATTTGATAAAATAGAATGACTATTTCAATTACTCATTGCAAAAAGTCGGATAATTTGTATTTCCTTAAAACTCCGAAAGCAATATAATTTCAGGTTCTGTGTAAACTAAAGGTATTCAATCGTGTTTCACTAGTAAGGGATACCAATACAGTTGTGACACGAGAGAACGGTGAGGTAGTTTCTAAGACCGCCTAAGCTGTGAAGCTTATAAATTGTTAGAATCTGTGAAATAGTATTGAGACGATATTCCTTTACCTAATACTGTGTGTTACAGAACGTTGGACTGAAAAAGATGAAACTGGACTGAAAGATGGATAAAAAAATCACTGAACGTAGCGGAGTGGGGAATGTTGAGATGGATGTGTGTTTAGACGTGTCCGACCGAAACTGGTTTTTACGACCGAAACCGAATTTCGGCATTTCGGCAAGTCTCAGTTTCGGCCGAAACCGAAACTTCCTTACAAGGATTATGTGTTTTGAGGGAAAAATAAAGAAAACGTTATTAAATCAGTCGTTCTTTATTGTGATATAATGCATTATGCATTTTGAATTTAGGTATTTATATTCGTTGAATATCATGAATTTTATTGCACTCCATTTTAATTTTAATAAGTTTATAAAAATCGAAAAGCAATAAATAAAATATTAATTTTATACTTAGGTAGGTACCTATGTAACTACCTACTCATTTAATTATAAGTGTATAATTTAATAAAAAAAAAAACAATTAGGGACGTAGGTAAGTATCTTACTGTACTTGCTACTTGAATAAGTACTTTTGAAATTATGAATCCATAATATTACTTCACTAATGAACTATACCAAGTCAGCTGAGCGAGTTCAATGACCTGTAGTTAATAGTCGGCGTTGCGTACAAACTACCTACATGTCATTGAACTCGCTTAGCTGACGATTTCTTAAAGAAATTAATTACGTACATGCGTAAATTAATACGAGTTTTGAAAAAAAACGTACTTAATTTTTTAATTTTATCTTTACAAATCGATAGTGTTTCATGTACCGGATCGACCCTCCACGGGATTAAAACGATTAAAATTTAGCGGTGTATATTCATGTGCATGTAGTAAAAAGCGGTTATTTCAATATTATAAACAGACATTTTAAAAGGTAGTAAGTAGGTATGACATTTTTTTGTTCTGAGATAAGAAAACATCCAATGACTTTGCCCACTTTAACCTAGAGCAAGACTGCGTCAGACTTTTACTGACTAAGAGCCACCTGTGTCATTCTGTTGCCCTTTGTGAATCCTTTTCAGACAGTCATCGGCTTTACTGGGCCCAACAGTTTTGTTGACACCTCTTTGAAGCGCGCTTGGAATACATTGCTAACGACGACTCGGGCATGGTTCTTACTGGATGGCCGGACGTTGAGCTATTCATTGCTTGTCGTCCGCAAGGCCGCGCCTACGGTGGCCAGGGATCGCTCTGCCACTCCTGACGTCTGGCCGTCTCCTGTTGCGGTGGCTGTGGCTTGAGGTAAGTCGTTTCCTCACGCTAGAATTATTCTTTCGCAGAACGCGACTACACCGTATTTCCCTCTCGCTGCGGAACGATCGTAGAGATAACTTTAGATTTTCACGTTAACTAAGAATTATTTGTAAACATTTTCATAGCTCAATGCTTTGCACTCAATGTCGTGTTCATTAAAAGGTGTTTAAAATTCAATAAAACGTTTAAATATTCAGCTCCAATAAATATTATATCGAATATATTCTACACGTTATCTCACAGAATAGCTCCACTAACTTATTCATACAGCGCTGCCCCACTTTTGTATTGCATATTTTAAAAGATATCATCGACGTACTTGTAATGATAAAGAAAAATTACTGCAACGATATTGTTCGCTATAGGTTTACAACCGTTATGCAATTATGTTTTTGACAATAAAGAAATAATATGTAATTTTATGCACAAGTGCGTAATAGATGGCGAAATTTTTCGTTTTTTACAACTGTTTGATAAGTCGGTATGTTAAACTGTTTTAAATAATTCATTTTATATTTTTAAATGTTTTTTTTTTACCTATATTGAAATATTTAAAAATATAATTTATATGTGGTTACGGAAAATAAAGGAAATAAAAATAAAATAAAATATTAAAAATGTTAATGAATACGATATGAATAGGTAGAAATAATAACGGGAATAATAATAATAAAGTTTTATTGCCTTGATTCCTGAACTTTTTGAACATTAACCATTTATGCAACAAAAATTAAGATGAGTACGATCAGTGCTTTTTATATTCCTTGTATGGAATATGTAAGTAATTAATAGTATAGTACAGCATAGCATAATCAGCCTTTTGATGGTCCCACTGCTGGGATTCCGGCCTCCTCTCTAGGAGAGGGAACAGGCCATAATCCAGCACGCGGGCCCAGTACGGATCGGTGACTGTCACATTTCTTCGAATTTTTGTGTTTCTTCGATGTTTTCCTTCATCGTTTTGAGAGCAGTGGTGATGAAATAAATTAAACAAAGTAATGTGCCTGACTGGGTTTGAACCCGCGACCTACAACTCGTAAGTCAGGGCTGTTACCACTCTGCCACCATTGCTCAAGTAAGTAATTAATATATGTGTATTTACATTAAACTTTTGCTGGTACTAACATTATAAACAAGAACAAATTTTAATATCTTTTTAGGCAGCGTACAAGCGCGTGCCATCTGTTTCCTAAGCAGATTCCATAGTAATAGTACGAAATATATATATATGTACAGAAGTCAATCTTCATACAAAGTGCACTCGAGCAACGCACACATAGACATTGCTCACGGACACGATATCTCGGAGCGCCTCGGCCCGCTCGTCGAACAGTTCCGGCTCAAACGCTCATTAGTGAGCATCCACCGAGCGTAGGTATAAAAAGTGAAGTACATACATGAGATTGTCTTCTGTACCTATCTATTTTGTGATAATAGTACAAGTAAGACAAGTAAAGATAACGAGACAACTCATTCAAATACGATAAAATATAATGATGACCACCAAAAATAACATTGTGATAAATAACATCTAACCTAACCTAAAATAGGGTCTATGGCATCGACGAATGTCATAGACCCAGCATGATTCCAGACCCATAGTGATGGAATTTTTTGTCGGTTTTTTCCTAATTTGGGGCAACATTAGGGTTTATTTATTATTTTAGGTATATAATGATTTAACTTGAAATAATTTATTTTTATAGGCTCTACAGATGTTACATATTTAAATGTAATTTTATATTAAAATACTATACAATTTTTGGTAGTCATTAACTACCTATTTTTGGATTTTGCTTTTAACTTTTCAATCGTGGTAATTAGAGACAGAACAGAAAGATAATAGGTGCGCGAACGCCGGCGTTCTCTTGGGGTTTATTAAATTAAGGCGTATAGTCCCTTGAACCATCTGGCCGAAATTATGTGAACGCAACTCTCGCACTCGCCTAGGCGGCAGTACGCAAATCTGTGCATTTATTTGCGGCCAGCAGCGCCCGGAAGGCGCTTTAAATCCATTTTCTCTGCGAGATATTGATTGATTTACATATGCAATGTTCACTTTGAAGAATATTTAACCACCAATTTTTATGTGTAAAAATGTTTCTAAAGGTCCAAGCCGTTTCGAAGGAGTAGGGAAAAGTTGCGAAATTGCTAAATATTTTTTTTTGACAAAAGTATTAATTGCACGAAAAAATCAAATGATGATATTATTCTTCATGAATCTAAACATATATTTTTTTCAAACCAATTGACCTAGCCGTTACGGAGGAGTAGGTCTCAGAAAATCACTGTTTTATGGCACTTTTCGGGCGCTTGGCCCTTAATAGGATCACAAGTTGTACAATTTTTAGTTCTTTCTCGTTAAAATGGGGATTTACTTTTAGTGATAATTTACTATTTTTTTGTTGTTACATTTTACTAAATCTAATGATTAGTAAATACATTCCTAAGACATACCATTCTAATACTTTCCCACATATTAGATTATTTACTCATATAGTTATACGAAGGTACACCACTCAATGTGTTTGGAAAAACATGAATTACACATGGGAAATGGTAATGGTATTTGCTACCATTTTCTTCAGTGTGAATTCGGGTCGTCGGCCTCACTAACTGGGTAGTGGCCGCCCGGCGTTGCTTGTATAAATTATGCTTCATGAAATTACGTACCTATTTAAGTATTTTATCTACGAGTTCTTTTATTTATGAATGTATTGTTGCTTTTAAGATATTCGTAGAGTTTCTTGAATACATTTATCGGAATATCTTAGGAATTGCATTTTGCTCAAATTGGGAACTTTTAAGAACTATGTGGAAATCGAATCATATAATATAGATATAGAGAAAGAAAAGTATTTATTTTGGCGCAAAAAAACATTGAAGACAACAAAAACTTAAGACAAACACAAAACAAAAAAATAAATAAATAAAAAAGTAACATTGTCTGTCACACGTTTGCGCCAAAAAAGGTCCAGTTCAGCGAAATGCCAGACAACTACGAGGTAGTAGTCTGACGCTGGTTTTCAACTGAACCTTATGGATATATATATGATTCGATTATATGTCGTAGTCAGATCATATAAATTGATTACTTCATGATATGGCCAATTAAAAATGGCCAGATTATTATAAACGTTAAAGTTTGATGATATGTCAATCCTCATTTGGCCTACTTTCTTTAGACTTTTTAAGGTCAAGATATCATCAAATGTCAAAACGTTTAAATGATCTGGCCACGACATATATAATATATATAAGGTGAAACTGACTGACTGACCTATCAACACACAAATGAAATTGTTGGGCCTATGATGTAGGAGAGCACGAACAGGGAGTTATTCAATTCCCGTTGGGGGGGGGACCCTGAAACTTAGCCTAAATAGTAACCCAAGTAAATAAAAAGAATTTATTTATTTATTTTTCAAAATTATACTTAAATGCAGAGCAGTGGAGAGCAGTGGTGGCCGAGTGGTAACGGCCCCGACTTACGAGTTGTAGGTCGCGGGTTCGAACCCAGCCAGGCGCATTACTTTGTGTAATTTATTTCATCACCACTGCTCTCAAAACGGTGAAGGAAAACATCGTGAGGAAACCGGCATGTCCTAGAACCAAAAATTCGAAGATATGTGACATTCACCAACACGCACTGGGCCCGCGTGGTGGATTACGGCCCATTCCTTCTCCTAGAGAGGAGGCCTGAGTCCCAGCAGTGGGAACATTAAAAAAAAGGCTGGTGATGATGATGATACTTAAATGAATAAAAAATGAAGCTATCCGCAGGAGAACTAAGGTTGCACGAAGAATTGCCAAACTCATGTGGCAATGGGCAGGGCACATTGCTCGCAGAACAGATGGCCGTTGGGGCCGAAAGGTTCTGGAGTGGCGACCACGTACCGGAAGACGCAGCGTTGGAAGGCCTCCTACAAGATGGACCGATGACCTGGTGAAGGTTGCGGGAAACCGATGGATGCGGGACGCACAGGAACGTTCGATGTGGCGACGCTTGGGGGAGGCTTATGTCCAACAGTGGACGTGTATCGGCTGAAATGATGACTTCTTTATAACCATTTAAGGGGTGTTAAAGGTTTTTATGTATCATCTTACTTCTTGGGTTAAAAAATAAAATTGAAAAATGGCACAAATTCTAATAAAAAAGACTGTCATTATTAGTTTTTCGAAAGTATCCTCAAATATGGTGTTTTTTGTTTTGTGGGAAAATCATCTAATGACATCTCCCGCTGTTGGGCGGAGCGGGAGATAGTGTCAGACTTTTATTGACTAAAACCCACTCCTGTTCCTTCGTTGTCTTTCGTACCGGGGCCGAACCTTCCTTTCAGAAACAAATACTAAGGGGTGTTAGTTTTTATGAAGTCTTTCCCGCGAATGAAGTCGCAGGCGAAGTGCTTACAAAATAAAGCGTTTTACAGTAGTAAAACGCTTTATTTTGTGACATACAAATGGAAACATATTCTTAGTTATGTAATACTTTATATAACTAAGAATATGTTTCCATTTGTAACTGGGTTAATTATTACACCACATATCAATGCACTAATGCGAAAACATTAAGGTAAAAGATACAGTATTACTTAATTTTAAAGGAATTAAAAAATAATAATGAAAAAAGCTTAATTGCATGTTCATTGCCTTCGTTATTTTAAAGTTTTTAAAAATGTCTATTAAAGTTACTTATTGCAATTGAATATCAATTTGAGAGAAATAAAAAAAGACATTTTTGAAAATATTTGTGGACGGCGAAGGCACGTGCCAACTACATTGCTATTGATTGCAACATTGACGTGTGGTGTGACGAATGCGCCGTCAAGTGTTAAAGCTTATACACGCGATTAACTTCCGGGCAGTCAAGCTATCGATTGAATGTGTCTTAAGAACAAATATTAGGGTTTTATAAGCTTTTAAGGCCTATGTGACCTGCAAATGATAATTAATGTCGAATATAATTTCTAGGTCTAAAAAAGAAATGTTATTTTTTTATAATCATGATCCATGTTACAACGAAAAATGTCAAATCAATTTAATATAAATACAATTAAAATATTCATCATCTTGCTGTCATTGTCCCGTGTTATTTGGGGTCAGCGTACCTAATATATTTTATTTTTTTATTAATATATTATTACATAATAATGACGAATAATATTCGCAAAAATTGTTCGCGAATATTCGTTGAAATGTAACATTCTTCATATCAGTTGTATTTATTATCATTCTATATCCGCTCAATCAATACTTAAATACATTTTTGTTTGTCAAGAAAAAATGCCAAATATTCGCATGTTTCTTGTGAATTCGAATGCGAATGTCAAAAGTGTGCGAATATTCGCGCGAATGCGAATGCGAATATTCGTTACATCACCAGTACATAAAGGATATGCTAAAGATTTCGTCACAACTAGGACTGTTTCACCTCTGACAATTACTGTTAAATGAGAAAACCAGCTTTTTTTAAACTAGGTGTCACATAGCTGAGAGGAATGTAGTGAACTAATTTAGCTACACCCATCTTGAATTAAAGAAGAAAATAGTACATTTATCATAATTTCTTGTGCAAACAAACAAACACTTGCAAAATATTGTCGCGGTGGAAACGTAAGCAAATGTATTGCGATGTTTAATCAACGTATCTTTGAATCCATTCAGCTGAAATTTGATACGAAATCCTGAATGCCATCCCCCCCGCGGGAATTCGCGCTTCAGGTTGCGGATTATTGTACCGCCTCCTTGTTTTGTTTTTATTTAACCTACAACATAATATCATGCTTGGATAACCTTGGCCAGGAAGTTTTTCCTTTTGATACCTGAAGAATGTTACATTCTGTTGAAATTCTGAAATGGACATAAAAATCGCTGAATGTGTTATAAATTCTAATTAACTGATTCATATTATTAATCGACGGTAAAATAATTACACAATCAAACTAGTCGAATCATTCTCCACTAAGGTTAATGATATTTTCTGTTTGAAGATGAGAGTGGCGTCCGTTTGCCACATGAAATAATTAGGGGTGTGCCACAGGGTGCGCCGCTTACGTCGAATGAAATCGGACACTTAAATTTGGTATTGTTGATAAATGGTTTAATTGTTTTGGCAATTAACCACGATGGGGACGGGGGTGCAAGTGTCGCCGGGGGTTGGGTAACCCGCTTGTAATTTGGCTCCGGCGATCAAATTTGTCGCTTCATCTACCGGACGCGATTAGGCCGTCTTAAATGACCTACAACTTCCGAGTCGCATGCTACGTTAAACAATAAATAACAGAATCCTATAAATTATCTGCAGATAAGTTACAAAATGTTTTGATTCGATTGCGTCAATATTCACAGGCACGGGACTGGATCGCCTGCGTTGCCCGGCCCGTTCCCGATTTCATTTTAATAACAGGATAGACAGATCGTATTGCAAACATTGCACAGATTTTAGTGTGGGCCCGTGAAAAAGGCGCTAGCGGTCAGTTATCGTAAACTAACAGTGATACCGGTGGCGATAATTGGTCTCGGCAATTAACCCTGCCGCGCCAGACCAGTGCAGCACCCCGGGACAATGGTTTAATTTGACGCGAATTTTTAACCGCTATCGGGGCATATCCCGCGGTGTGGACGATTGACAATCAGAGTTCAGCCATTTGAGGTGAGATAAAAATATTAAATTTTCCCGCACTTGATTTAAAAGAAGCGATTTTTTATACAGTTTAGGATTAAGTGCTTTTTTGATGTTTTATTTAAACCAGCTGATTGGTGTCGATAAAACTTATTCAAAAAATTAGTGTTTAGAATAAGATTTTTGGCATATGGTAGCTTCAATATGCACTGCAATCGCACAGTAAATAGACGTGAATAACAGCAACCAACGTACCGGGCAACCACTTAACAGCCACTTAATCGGCAGGTATTCAAACTAATGCACGATTATTATTATGTTCACTAATAATTAAATTAAAGATAAGTATCCATTACACATTTCCAATACGTAACATTTTAATATTACCCAGCGCACAGTATCGCAACGGTCTCCAAACGGATGGCTGCCCAATGTTGTATAAGTATCACGGTTTTGTTAATGTTTCGACGTTTTAAATGATATAATAAATTTGTATTATCACCGTTGTCCGGACAAAATTGTTTTCGCACTCGCCCGGCTTAATTCATTAACCGACTGGATATACTATGAGCGATAAAATACCGTTTCGCGCGGGATATTACTGGATGCGGCGCGCAGTGAGAGGGTTAAGCATTCTCTTTTGAATAAACTTTGATTAAGTTTTGAATATTTATTACAGCTAACTTATGTAGTTGACATAGCTTATGAGTGTGTATCTCAAATGTAGAATTTCTCTAAGTAGGTATTCATATTTAAGGCTAAGCGGAGTCTTGCTAAGTTGGTTCTATATGCTCTGTTTTTGCAGTTGAGGGTTAACTTTTGTTTATTACTCTAAATACGCGCACCAGCATATTATTATATTTGAAAAATGAATATAAGAACTAGAAATATGAAGCTCTAACGCTAATATTTTTGATATTATACTGTTATTGACAAGATGCGGTTCGCATACTCCTATTATCTACGGGGAATGAGAGTCATAGTAATTAAATCGGCTTCGACTTCATATCTTTACAATAAAATATTTTCAATAAAATCCCAGCTACATTTTGTTCTTCGAACTTTTTACACTGTGTTCTCGGAATCAAGTTTACTTATGTACATTTGCGGAAAGAAAACGTTTGGCACTATTTAAATATAATTGTCAGTCTCATCACTTATATTCCCAAGTTATCAAAAATTAAACTTAACGCGTAACTTTATCATTATTCAACTGCACATACCCAGAAATCTCTTGTGTGCACAAAATAACACACACATACATACGTAATGACGTAATTAAGTTTGGCCTTAATCGGGAAATGTATAATAACTAATGCATAAGTCTGTGCATAGCCGTATTATCAAGCTGGTCGGCACAGGCGCCCGGCTGAGTTATGTGATGCGTGCTAACGATTGTCTCTTCTGAATGGGCACGGCGGCGGTTGCTACTAGCAACAATGTTTTGTGATAAATACTACCATCGACGCGTCGGTGCAGGCAGGAGGAATGTTTAATGTTATAATTATATTTTTGATCATTAAAAATTAAAAATTGACCTGGACGCCAACCGCGGGGACTGGTTCGAGGTGGCTCAAGATAAGAATACCTGGAAGAATTTGGGGGAAACCTTTACCCAGCAGTAGGACTGTATAGGCTATAAAAAAAAAGACGTGTGGCACTCGGGGACTTCCGCGGTAAAGCTATTGCATAGCATTTTTATCAACTTATGCAATTATAATTATTTATTTATTTTATTTATGCAGTATTTTTTTTCCTTTGTTTTTTTTCTTTGATATTAATTGAAGTTACACTTTCACACATTGAATTGAATTTTGATTGATTGTTCACTCATTTGTTTTCTTATCGGTCACCACGCTCAAAAAACAAATGAGTGGGGGGTGTTAGGTTATTTTCGTTACGGAATTTCTGGATTCGGTCTCCACGCTCAAGGCCCGCGATAGAAGCTACGCAATAGCTTAAAAGAAAAAAAAAAATAGGAAAATCTTTTGATGTAAAATTATGCAAAAATATTTGTTTAATTATTTCACGTAAATTGCTATTATGTAGCTACATAACCTACACATTGAAAAATTATTAAATATGTAATGAAATGACCTCCTTGGAAATGACATTTCATTAATTTAATTTTTAAGCTGTGAATACGGGGTGACGTATCATTCAATGACAGATGATGTTTAGATTATTTTGTGCATTTTATTGTTATAAAAACTTGTAGAGAGATAATTAAAGGGATATAATTGAGGAAGCGATATTAGTGAACTTTAAATGTCGTTTCTTTGTTTTCAGGTGAGATTTTAGTTAAAGATTTTAGAGAAAAGTGTAATTTTAGTTAAACGATAATTGTTATACTGTAAAAGCATGTTGAATAAAACAAATCTTTGTTTTCAGAGAAACAATTTGTGGTTTATTTCGAAAATTCTCAATAAAATATCTTATAAAACGACATTTAAATGTCAAAATGTATTACTATTTGGTATTCCAAAGACCAACCATAAATATCATATTAAACAACAGGAAGTTAACAAGCAACTAAAATAAATATTCACAGAACACGTCGTCACAATCGTTTAAAAAGCCGTGAAAACACTCATTCATAGTATCACAATTCATTGGAGCTACATTTAACGTGGCGCGTAATAAAATGAAATCTATACGTTGTTGTAAAATGTTACATATACGCGACATGCACGTTGATTGCGACGATATATCAAGTGCAAAAAGCTTCTGACATTCGCTGTACGCACTTAAATTATGTACTTTTTATTAAATAAATTAATTATAGCTTGAAAGTTGAGGGTTAAATGTTTTAAAGATTCAATATTGCTGTGTTAATTATTGTCAGTCAGACGTTTTTCTTACAGCTATATATATATATATACAGTAATAGTTACTTCTCATTAACCGACTTCAAAAAGGAGGAGGTTATATGTTCGGCTGTATGTGTTCAGTCAATTGTGAACTGATTTAAAAAAATATTTTAATCCCGAGTTGGTCCTATAGACATATTGTTATGATCTGATTATGAGCTTCGAAGCATAGATGTCTGTGATATAAACACTCCATTTGTTTCAATTGTAGGTAACGGTAGAATATTCGTAGCAAAGCGTAGCCTATTCGTAGACAACCGTAGACTATTCGTAGCAATGCTCATATTAGACGACGATGAACTCGTGCGATTTTCATTAGGTACTTAGATTTAATGGTTTTTAGAAGGTAATTAATCTGATTAGACTAGATAACTTGAAATCCTAGTTCCGAGTATTTTTATCTTTAGCTAAGACAGATTGTTCAAAAGTAACTTTTTTTCCGTTAAATATTTCTTCTTCATTTCTCGTGTGATTTTTGTTTGATAGAAATATCATGATAAATAGATTTCTAGAGCCCATACTCCTGGAAACTATTTTTTCGATTTACATTAAACCAAGTGGAAATATAGATTCATTTAAAAAAAAGGGCTAGTGCGAGATGGACTCGTGCACTGTAAAAACTTACCTATAATGTAAATAGTTCAACTTCTGAATTTTTACTTTATGCCATATTTCAGGATTCTGGGTCAACGGGAAGTAGTAACCTACCCTTTGATTTTTTATTCCTTTGAGTGTCGAAATATATGTTTTTTTTTTACAATATAAACGGCCGTATTTCCTTCTTTCGTCAACTTAGAATTTAGATTTTTTCACAGCTTCAATGGACCGCAGACCTGATTGAGTATTTAGTTATTATTTAAACTTGATACCTCCACACTTTCCCAAAAACAAAGGTCTGGGTGTTAGACAGATGGACGGATAACAAAGTGATCTTATAAGGGTTCCGTTTTTACAAATTTTTGATAAACTGGTCTTACTTGAGAACAATGTTGACCTACCTTACGCTTAACTAATAAATAACATTGAGTTGGTCACCGCATAAATGAACATGTATAAGATTCTTCACTCATCAATACATTCTGTCGGTAATTATGACAAGTAGGTAATTTGTTATTATTTATTACATATTGAGCTGGTTGGTTCTTCTGTATTAATCACCAATCGATAACCTACGTGGGTTGCTCGAGTTACTTCCCACCTGTCAGCGATAGGCAATAGGTGGCAAGCCTTCGAAAGACTAAATGATAAATGAAATTCATTTTGCAAATAGGTTTAAAAAACACTTTTACACGTCAATTTTTTTTTTCGTCATTTTAAGTTAGATGAGGCCAGTGTTTCCTAGCTGACTATCCTGAGAAGAAACAGCGAAACCAACTCAGGGGTCAAAGACTGCTGGAACGAGCTGAATGAAATGTTAACGAAAAACAAAAATGATGTCTTCTCCACTACTGCTCCATTAAATATCCACAGAACACAAATTCAAAAATAAATACTTTGCTATTAAATCTCAGTTATAGTAGTATACCAAAAAATACAACATTTAAATAATGACATCGGAAAATGGTACGCACGGTCCAATCAAATATTGACCACCGATCAACACGTAACGGTTCTGCCGCGAAAAACATTTTACAAACATAATAATTACCGGAGCAGTGTAAGGGGAACCCAAAACCCAAGCGTATAGTTCACAAATTAGTTTGGCAACGTGAAAAATTGAATTGAACCGGCCATTCGATTGCCATGTCCCGACCTGATGTATTAACATTTATTGGTTTACAAATTAAAGATAACTCCTGGACCGGCCGTGGCAATATTGTGTTCGGGGAAATTTTTCCCGTTTAAATGTGCGCTAATCGGTCGGCTATGAAACTTTTAATATCCGATACGAGTTTTTTTTTGTTTATTTATCGTTTCGGTTTTATAGGTGTGCGTTATATATAAGGGAATGCTTTCTCCAGTCCAGGTAATATGTACAATCCTTCGGGATGGGTTGTTTGACAATGTTGTCAGAAAATCGTGTAGTTTCAAGTGGCGTGGCTTAAACAACATTATTTTTAGTTTATACAAAACCTGAATATATATACTTTGTTCAGAATCAGTAACTGAATAGATTCCAATAATTTTTACACCACATTATATTTTTGACCAAAAATACTTTAAAAAAGTTACAAGTTGGATCATAGCGCGCACTAGGCGTCAGCGCTCAGCTGGCTGTTGGAGCAAAACAACCTCTCAGTCGTCCGGGTAGCCTGGTGACCATGTACTTGTGCGGACAACCAGGTAACATACAAGCTTATAACTTTAGCATTTTTGATGATAAAGTTATGAAATTTTGTACATAGATTCTTTACTTATATACTACTAGACACGTGCTTCAGGTCTTGCATAAACAAAAACCAATGTTGTATAATTAAGGCCAGGTTCTACTAATTTTGTACTTTTTTGAACCTCTGTAAATCCACAAATACATAGGAAATCACCATGAAAATTTTTTTTTTTTTTAAGTTGGCCATATGGCCAACCGTTGGGAAAAATCAAAACATGATATAAATTAGTTGGCTTGATAAAAAAAATCTCATGTTTTTTAGCATGGCAAAACCTTGAATAGTTAGTAGTGGTGTCCTGTCTACATCTCACACTAATGTAATGTAGTGTTGACACTAATTGTAAATTTCTTTTTATCCGTTCACTCCAAATAAGGTTCAGTTGAAAACCAGCGTCAGACAACTACCTCGTAGTTGTCCGAAATTTCGCTGAACTGGACCTTTTTTGGTGCAAATGTGTGACAGACAATGTTACTTTTTATTTTTTTTGTTTTGTGTTTGTCTTAAGTTTATAATAAATACTTTTCTTTCTTTCCATCTCTTTTTTTTTCAATTCTCCTTTTGCAGGTAGGTAGGGAGGTGTACATATAGGACGATACGATTAACTGTCATCTACGACATTTTTTGCTGTCACGACAAGAGAATTAGAAACTCATTACCAATTCCACTTTAAATTATACTGGAGTGACATATAAATATTATTGGTCGATGAGTAACACCAACTTAACCATACTAATATTATAATGAGGTAAAATTTGTTTTTTTGTTTGTAGGAGGTAAAGAAAGTACTGGCCCTCTAGCCAAGTTACAACCGTATCGTGTCGAATTCTGTTCTCCAATCGGTAACGCTTCAGTGTCAGCAATTGTAGAAAACGATAATTGGGTAGCCATGTTGACGCGCCTGAGTCGGACGCTCGTTTGTTTATCAAAGGATGTAGCGTTAAACGTTGTAGAAATTCATTCTATCATTTTGAACGTTGTGAACTTGGCTACGAATTTTCTATTCGTTTGTTCCGACCACGCGACTTTACGTTGAGATGACGTCATTCCCATACGTTTCATCACTTTTCTAAAGCGTTAACGATTGCAGAATAACAACTTGGCTAAGCGTGCTGGTCCGATTACTAAAACTTTTTCACCGATAGAAAGCTGCTTTATTCCTGAGTGACATAGGCTATATTTTATGTACCAGGGTGAAGCCGTGGGCAAAAGCTAGTTCCTGATAAAACAATACCTTTTAAACTTGCTTTAACTATGTTTACACAGTTAAATTGATGTCGCAAATAATTTGTTTGAAAACCGATAAATGAATAAACAACTTTCGGTTTCAACCCGCCATTATGGCTTTTAAATAAGGCGGGTGTCGAGCAAAATCATAGTCATGAATTGATTGAGAAACAAGTGCAAGAAAAGGGATATTGATATATTGTCACATATAGTGCAATTTGATTTTATAATCTACTTTTACGATTTTGGTAAGGCGAGAATACAAAATAGTTAATATACAAAATAGTTAAGAAACTATAACATATAAAAACATGATGCAAATGATTATAAATAGCTTGAGTAGGATCAATTCAAACTATCTTCACTTGACCAAAATATTCTTGTCTTTAGCAGTCCATTATGCCTATTGATGAACCATCGATTACATAATGACTAAACTACACCAAAACATACAACATACCAAAATTCAGCCACTAGTGTGTAAAATAGTAATCTATCATTAAACCAATTATGTTGTCAAGTAGCCAAAAAGCCATTGTACCAAGTAAAGTTACGATCACACTAAATGTCTTAAAGTTAACAAATCCTTGTGAATGACATCTCAATCGGCCGTCAAATCCACGCGAATCAATGTTTGAAAAGTTTGTGTAAAACAAGGAAAATTATTAGAGTTTCGATTCATTGCGACATCGGTTTTAAGAGTACCAAATACGATAATAGGATCTATAAAACAACCGGAAGAAATGGAATACCATAGATCCATTTTGAATTGAACACAGTACCAGTGCGGAGCCCCTTCGCAGGATAGGATCCACCTTTTTAGGGTTCCGTACCTCAAAAGGAAAAAACGGAACCCTTATAGGATCACTTTGTTGTCCGTCCGTGTGTCTGTCTGCCTGTCAAGACCCTTTATCTCGAGAACGCGCGGAGGTATCGAGTTGAAATTAAAACCATATGCTCAGGTCTGCACTCCCTTCAAGCTGCAAAAAAAATCAAACTTCTAAGTTAACGAATAAAAAAGATACGGCAGTTTATGTCGCAAAAAAAACGTATATTTTGATACTCTCAAAGATCAAAATTCATAAGGTACTTCCCGTTGAACCAGAATCCTGAAATTTGGCACAAAGCAAGGTCTTATAGTACGGATGTAGGAATAAATCTGAAAACAGTAAATTTGTTGTTACCTACGTCATAAAAAAAAATCAATTCGGAAAAATCTTCGAGACTCCATTCGAGAATTGTATTTTGCACGAAACCCTCTGTGCGCGAGTCCGACTCGCACTTGCCCAGTTTTTTCATACCCATATACTTTACCAGGGATCTAAACGTGGCCTATAACAAAGATGTCCGTGTTTGATTGATTAAATGACCAGGCGTTTACAATAGGGATTGTCAGACGACTTCTTGACATTGGCTCCCTGGTGCATCCGTTTAGACCGCAAAATCAGAAAAGGCTAGACAGACTTTGAGACTTAGAGAAAGTTTTGACAATACCGTCAGGAGTAGTGGTCGTCGAGATCTCTTCGTCTCTAACTTTGTTATTAAGAAGATAGGATACAATATACTCGTAGGTTAGGAATGTTTAAGATTCAGTGGAGGTTTAAATATAAAACTTTCATACCAGTAAGTACCATACCAGTAAGACCCGAAAATATCAAGAAAGTAATTGGTCATACAGTCCACTCACTATTTGTTTTTTATCCAAATCAATTGTGAAATCTAAGGTAATTGTGATGTAGAAAAGAAACTAATCCTGAAAGTTATTTCGAAATACAACTTCCAGTGGAAACAAACACTGTAAAAATAAAAGCTCCCACATGCATTTTTTTTTCGCAGACTACCTACATAGTTATATCGCACACTCGTAGGTATAGTTGTTAATCTTTATCCAGTCGGCATGTTGCCGCTGCGGAGGGTGGACCGCGCCGCCGTGACGGTCGAACTTTATTTTATTTTACGTTAATATGGTAAACTAGCTTCTGCCAGCAGCTTCGCCCGCGTGGAAGTATTTTTCTCTATACAAACTTTAGACCCCATTTTCCCCCTTATTTTAGAATATCCTCTCATAAACCTTGATCCCAAATGGGCGAGACAGTGCTCTCGGCCGAGTACTCGGTACGTGTAAACACAGCGCCGAGTGCTCGGCCGAGCGCGTATCTTTACAACGCACTGTCTTGGCCGAGCAACATTTTACTGTCTCGCCCGTTTACTTGGTACGTGTGATCAAGGCATTAGTGCTCGTCTACGTCATAAAAGGAAAGTTTGTGCAAAATTTCTCGCTCCTAGTCCCACTAGTTTCGGCTGTGCGTTGATATGTCAGTCAGTCAGTTTCTCTTTTAAACTATTGCATAGCTTCTATCGCGGGCCTTGAGCGTGGAGACCGAATCCAGAAATTCCGTAACGAAAATAACCTAACACCCCCCACTCATTTGTTTTTTGAGCATGGTGACCGATAAGAAAACAAATGAGTGAACAATCAATCAAAATTCAATTCAATGTGTGAAAGTGTAACTTCAATTAATATCAAAGAAAAAAAAACAAAGGAAAAAAAATACTGCATAAAAAAAAAATATTTATAATTGCATTTTAAATTGCAGCTTTACCGCGGCAGTCCCCGAGTGCCACACGTCTTTTTTTTTATATATATAGATAATTACTCCGTGTTGTTTATAGCGTAGACCAGTATGGGGAATATCCAGTAGCATCCTATTGTGATCAGAGATCTCTTCTGCCTTGTTGGTCTCTAGTGGTTGCAACACTAACTGCTGAGCATGACGACCTGAGTTTTAGTCATAGTAATAGGGATGTTGAATTTAGATATTAACAGTTGTATGATAGAAACCAGTTTTAGGTTATCAACATTTTCTTTCAATTTTTTTTTATATTTTCATACTAATACTAACTGCTGCTAGCGACTTAACTCGCGTGAATGTAGACTCGTCCATCACCAAGGGGTAAAAAGTAGCTTAAGTTCTATTCTCAGACCTATCAGATAAACAAAAAAAAAAATTGTTGAAGTCGTTTCGGAGGAGTTTGATAACCAACACTGTTACACGAGATTTTTAAAAGCGGAAGTCTCTTGATTAACCAATCACGTCTATACGACTGAATAGATTTAGCATAACTTTGGAACAAGGATATAGACCATAAGCTGGATTTTTGTCCCGGTAGCACATTTCCGGTAGAACTTTCACGCGGTATAATCCGCTAGCAAACACTAATAGTTCATAGGTAACTCGCAAACTTTCTTATAAATCATCATCATCATCATTTCAGCCGATATACGTCCACTGTGGGACATAGGCCTCCCCCAAGTGTCTCCACAATGAACGATCCTGTGCGTCTCGTATCCATCGGATTTCCGCAATCTTCACCAGGTCATCGGTCCACTTTGTAGGAGGCCTTCCAATGCTGCGACTTCCGGTTCGCGGTCGCCACTCCAGAACCTTTCGACCCCAACGATCACCTGTTTTGATTCTTCGTGCTATGTCGGCAACTGTAGTTCTACAGCGGATATCTTCATTTCTGATTCGATCACGCAAGGAAACCCTGAGCATAGCCCTTTCCAATGCCCTTTGGGTGACTTTAAGCTTTCTGATGAGGCCCATTGTGAGCGACCACGTTTCGGAGCCATATGTCATCACTGGCAACACGTACTGATTCTTATAAAAGGTGAATTACTACTTGGTAGTATTTGTGTGTGAGGCGCCACCCTCTCATTAAAGAATCATGAAACTTGTTGCATTCTCAGCCTATTTTTATACATTCTGAAACGCGAGGTTGTTACCTCTGTTTAATTATTTAGAGACCAATACATTATGTTATTTGCTTTCTAAACAAATTGTATTCAACACCTGCGATGCGGGTTTAAATAGAAATCTGATTAAGTTATTGAGTGCAGTATATGTAAAATAAATGGATGATACTGTAACTCATTTAAAGAGATTGTTATTTTTTATACTTATTTTGAGACGATGTATTTGTATCCGGGGTTGAGAGGGAAATTTTAAAAAGGTGCTCGGACTTTGGGAATAAGTCGGGGAGGTGTGGATTTTTAACCCTAGTAAAACAATACCGATGACCGGTATGAAGGCTAGAAGGAACGGGGTGGGTCTTTTAGTCAGTAAGAGTCTGACACTATCTCCCGCTCCGCCCAAGAGCGGGGGATGTCAATGCATGATTTTTTACCACCATAAAAAAAAAAACCATCGGCACAAGCAAGGGGCCTCGATATAACTTGAGAAAAAAGGCCGCGGAGGGTCGCCTCCGCGGCCTTTTTGGCTTCGCACCGGTATTTTTTAAGCTATTGCATAGCTTCTATCGCGGGCCTTGAGCGTGGAGACCGAATCCAGAAATTCCGTAACGAAAATAACCTAACACCCCCCACTCATTTGTTTTTTGAGCGTGGTGACCGATAAGAAAACAAATGAGTGAACAATCAATCAAAATTCAATTCAATGTGTGAAAGTGTAACTTCAATTAATATCAAAGAAAAAAAAACAAAGGAAAAAAAATACTGCATAAATAAATAATTATAATTGCATAAGTTGATAAAAATGCTATGCAATAGCTTTACCGCGGCAGTCCCCGAGTGCCACACGTCTTTTTTTAATTTTGGTATTATTTTATTGGCTTATTTTGATCATTAATCAACAACATTATTTTGTTGTTTGTTCTGTGCGAATCACAGATAAACGTCTTTTTTCTTTATTTTCTATTTACTTAAGTAATTGTGTTACAAAGGCCGGTTTGTTCAGAAGGTTTTAGTACAATGTAAGCTTATTATTACATTTTTACTATCTGTTTTAGAATTTTAATAATTTATTAAAGACTGTGAATTTTGTGCATACGTAAGTGACTTTTGCCTATGGGATCCACTCTTATATTTTATAAAATTTTGTTGACATTATCTCATTAACAAGTCATTGGTGTGCCTATATAGGTAAATAAACTTTTAAATGACTTTAAAACATGTTTACGTTTTAATTGCGGAGGATATAGTAATTTTAGAAACTTTTCCTATTCCACCATTCAACTTCTAATTGAGGTAGCACATCGACTTATATTCTAGTGATAGACATAAGCGCTTTCAAGGAAACTGTTTGTCAAAATACTGAAAAGTTAAAACCAAAGTTCGCTGCAGCGCTGCATCGGCATTATAACATGTAACGTAACATGCTGTGAGCGAGCTTGCTACCTCCACTTTTTCACATAAGCCTTTGAAAGGTTTCAGACAAGTGTTTTTGCTGTAACTAATGTTATGAACAATGTCTTAAGCGCCATGAATTTCGTGGCACTTACGCGTTACGGTTACAGAGTAATGTTCAAGGTGTACAGTCGACATTCCACCTGAGTCGATTGAAGTGAGTGTTGGGCACGCCTAATCTAGTGGGTAGTACATAAATCGATGAGGTAGCATGTCTCTTTCATTAAAAACGCATAAAACTTGTTGCATTCTTTTTCAATTTTTAGTAACCATGAAACATAAGATTGTTGCCTCCCTTGGAAGCTATTTTTAAACATTTATTCAATTTTGTTTCTTCGTGATTTTTACTAGATATATCTGTCTAATGCGGGTTTGATGTTTTATTTGCGCTAACAGTAGGCATATGTAAAATAAGTAGAAACTTCTGAAGCTTGATGGATAATTTTTTTTATTTTGTAATTGATCTTCTAAGAAATATTGTAATTCATTACAAACAAATGGGTATTTGGTATTTTTTTTAACTTTATTTTGTCTTAAATCCTCCACTGAAAAAATGAAATATGATAAATGATTATGAAATTCGTAATTTTACGCCATCCCTTAACTCAAATATGCCAAAGTTTCATCATCATTATCTTCTTGCTCTAGTCCCGTGATATTTGGGGGCGCAACACGGTTTTTCTTCCATTCTGTTCTGTCACCAGTCATGCTGTCACTAACTTTCTTTTCCTTCATATCACTCTTAACACAATCCATTCTTTGGCCTCCCTCTCCCTCTCCACCCATCCACATCTATAACACATAACTCTTTTAGAAACATGCGTTTCATCTCACCTCCATACCAAAACAAACGATTCCCCTTCAACTTTTCAGTTACTGGCGCCACTTTCAAACTTCCTCTAATTTACTCATTTCTCACTTTATTTAGTCTCGTCACACCACACATCCGTCTCGACAAACTCATTTCTGCTACGTGCAATTTTTTTTATCCGTCTTTTTTACTGCCGATCTTCATGAGTTTTATAATGGACTTGAAGATTTTACCTTTAACCTTGAGAGGCATCCGTGGGTCACAAAAATGCAGAACATTAATATTATAAAAAAAAAAATCGTCCGTAGGTACATCGACGCCACCGCCCCCCATTGCGGTGTCCAATCAAACGACGTTATTACAAAAGCTATAAAACATTCTGTTCGCCACCCAACACAGTTCCAATGACGACTGTCAACTCGAAAAAACGCAATATAGACTTCAATAGTTTCCATTGTACTATGTCCACAACGGAAAAAATCTCGCACCGACCAAAGTGAAAAAGGCACTTGCAATAACGAATTTCAAATCCAATAAACCCCGATCTAGTTGCGGCATTCTTTGCTAGTAATGAAAGTTAGGAAAAAATAAGAATCGCGCCACCACGCTATGTATCGTGGTTTGAATAGAGCCATATTATACAAGTTTTCTTACATTGATTCCTATCGTGGGTAAAGCCTGGATGAAGGCAGTACAGGAGTGTGGCAATTCTCACACGAACAGAGAAGCCTATGCCAGCAATGGGTGAAGTCGGCTGTAGATGATATAATGGCTGTACTTTCAAATCTGAGTCAAGAGGCTTAAAACAAAAGAAAATTCTACAAACGATAATGATTGACAAAAAATCAAAAGGTATGTATGGGTTTGACCAGCACTACAGATATCATCTCATTATCATATTGGCCGAAAGGCGTCCACTGTTGGACATAGGCTTCCCCCAAGCATCGCATTGTCTACAATGTCATTTTTTTAGAATTAAATTTTTTCTAGAATGTCGCTTCATCTAGCACACAAGGTTTTCTGATATTAATGCTAAGAAATCGAAAACTCTGTTGCGATATTCTTATCAACTAAAAAGCAGCTAATCTTTTTCTCTGTTTTGTGATAGGCATAAAAAGAGTGCATCGTTTTGTATTTAGAAGAAATCTTAATTATCTACAGTATCGTCATATACTTTTTAAAAGCAGAAAGAAATACGAAAATGGAAAATATAGTGTATTTTCCATTTTCGTATTTCTCAATGGGATTAATACTGATAATATCGGAGCCTTCTTAGAGGAAAATACTAATTAAGTAGATACCTACTAATTAAATCCCTCTCTTACAGAGAGGAGGCCTCCCCCAGCAGTAGGAACATTAAAAGACTAATCGGCCTTTTAACGTTGCTACGCTGCTAAATCCAGATACATGTTTTTATTAATAAGATAAGTCCCCATAAAGAAATTAGACATGATGGAAAATCTGTGATTTTCACTTTGAAAAATTACTTTATAAAAATGAGAAGTTGCGAAAGTAAAACGCTAAATCTGAAATTTACTTATGTCTGTCTCAAAAGTCAACCGACTTGGGAATTTTGTAATAAATACTTATATTTGATGCTTTTTATAAAGTTCATCTATTAGTAAACAATGATCAGTATCTCTTAATCAACCTTGATTATTGAACCAGCGTTGACTACATCAGATTTCATTTTACCTTAACAATTACCCAAGTCAGTTGACTTATTAGACAGACTCTAGTACGGAGCTTCTTTGAGGAATGCCTCTCAAGATGCAATAAATTACTAACACAAAACCTTACAGTCACAGTGCTGTCTCCGGAATCCCAGACAGTATGAAACCCAGTATACCCTTTTTATGGTGTGAAATCATCTAATGACTTATCTCGCTCTTGGGTGGAGCGCGAGGGCGTGTCAGACTTTTATTGACTAAAACCCACTCCTGTTTCTTCTTTGTCTTCGTTCCACGGCACTGTGGTTCACTTTCACTTAACTCATGGGGTTGGGCCTCTACGATTTACCCCTAACGCGCCGTCGATGACTTGGGCTCGGTTCGGAAGGTTACCCAACGGGCGGACGGGGAGCTACTCATAGCTACTCATAGCTCGCCGTCCGCAGACGCCTACGGTAGCTGGAAATCGGGGTGGAGATGCTCGCCTCCTTTGCCAGCATTACTGCTTCACAGAAGGTAGCGACCGCCTGCAATTCCTGACCTGTACCAGGGCCCGGTGCGAGAGGTCGTTGCCGCCGATCGCCCCCACGAGGACACAGCGGTGCTCTGCCCAAGCGGGGCACACCTCTACTGTATGCTCCACCGTGTCCTCCGGGCGGTCTACACTTTGGTAACATCCGGGCGTTTCTTCCGCACAAATCTGGCAGGAACCTCCCAAACTTACCATATCCTGTGAGGACCTGAATCGTGCGAAAGATAAGACGACCTTTCAGCCACTCCTCAAAGAGAGGATCGCCATAATTATGGCGTGCCTAAATATGTACCCCTGCAAGAAGAAAAATAAATCGAGCAGGAAGTTTAAAAAAACCTGTTGAAAATCAGCGACTTTCATTTCGATTAAGAATATAGAGTAGTCTAGCGAACCTACTTCCTGTGACATTCAATGACCGGTTGAGAATAAATTATTTAGCATCAATTACTGTTCGCAAATGGATACTGCGTGTGGTTAAGGTTAATCAACATCCAATAACGGCTAGAAACAAATTTAGACAGGTTGCAGGCAAGTTGAGAGGAGCGCATTTGGACACAGAAACTTTAACAGGTAGGTAATAAGTTATTTATAAAATGTGTTTCATTTTTCTCTTTGTTTGAGGTGGAATTTCTTATGGATGTCCACCGCCCTGAGATGGTCGAAGAGGTCTGTCTGACTCTAACTAAACTAAATCTGCCCAGTGTTCCCTCGCACACTTGCGTCGGGGGCTGCGAGTGCAGTATGACTTCTGCTGCCCTGGTCAAGAAAAATCGCACTAATATTATAAAGACCGAGTGTGTGTGTGCTCAAATGACTGAACAGAATCAAATGTTTGGCACATAGGTCTACTCACGTCCTGGAATAGCATATAGGGTGCTATTTATCTCAGTAGTAGGTTTGAGGCAATTTTCTATTTTCACGCGGGCGAAGCTGCTGATCATCTTATATAATCTCCAATTCAAAATCTAATTCATCTGTAACTGCTTCTCTATTAGTCACCTCCCATGGTTATATCGTAATAAGCCATAACCACCACAACAACCCTTCTTCTAGCGTCTAGAAGGAGGATGGCTGTTGTGTGTCGAAGCCTAGAGTATAACCTCACCACACCTGCCTTTTCACACAGGCACCTCTAGTTTCGTTGGTCTTCCACGACTCATAGGACCAAATATAACTTTTTTCGTTTTTAAACTCTGTTACGCCTTTCTTACCAGCTGGTAAGAAAGGCGTACCGTAGGCGTGTGTTAGCTAAGCACAGTTTGTCCAGGCTTTACCGACCAACCTAAATCCCGAAAATTATAGTGGGCTGTCTTGGTATTGGTTTTCCTAAAACACCTTTCATATTCTTCGCTTCCATATGTTTATCTTACACTAAATAAAATATTACATGTTAATTTTTGCGCTTGAGCTGAAACGAAAGTGACGACCAAACGCACGGACCGAGCCCAAGACGTCGACGGCGTGTATTGTTACACGCGCGCCTCAAGGAGTTGACAGCAAACCGTAGGGGCCCAGCAGGGTCGAAGCCTACTGGGGCCATGGATCTGCTTCTGAATGGAAGGTTCGGCTCTGGTATGCGAAAGGCAACGAAGGAACAGGAGTGGGTTTTTAGTCAGTAAAAGTCTGACACTAACTTCCGCTCCACCCAAGGGCGCGGAGATATCATTGGATGATTTTCCCACCTACAAAAAAAATATGCACAGGAAATAAATTATGTCGACGAGTATATAAATTTGGGCTACTTAGTATCTTTCGAAAACAGGCAGGAAAAGGAGATCGATCGGCGTATTCAGACTGCTTGGTAAAGCTACTGGTCCATGAATCTTCTGGTCATGATCATGAAGGATGATCGACAGATCACCCTTCATAAGTAGATACATGAAGAGTGATCTGCCGATCTCACTAAAACGTGGACATGTGTATCTTGCCCATCCTAAACTAGGCTGCTAAGACCTAATCACTCACCGAACAACAAAAAAAGAACTATGAAGAAGAGCTATCGAGCAGAGAGATGAATGCTGCAATTCTGGGTGTAAAAGAACAGACCGAAAACGGAATGGCACGTTGCATTTCAAAACAGGCATAATAGATGTGGGCAAACCAGGCTTAAATGGGATTGAGTGGGTCTCGTCACCCATTCTCACTCATTGAATTTGCACAGAGACTGTACAAGCTCGTGACTGAAATTCGGAGTTTTGCCACAATCTACTGGTAACCTACTAGTGTATACCACCCAGTTGTGGAGCCAGGCCCTCCGGAAGAATGGGGAACCAATTGCAGTTTCCTTAGTCATCTCGAAGCCCTTTGACCGTGTATGGCACGCTAGCCTTATGAGTAAGCTTCCAGCGTGCGGCATTTATCTTGATCTGACTTCCAGAGCGAACCGTCTCTCCGAGTAGTTGTCGATGGATGCTCGTCGGAGTTCATGACGACTAATGGCGAATTACTCAGGGTTCTGTTCTCTCTGTAACTCCAGCTCCGGCTCCAGTAGCCTGGCATCTATACAGGATATCGACGCATATGACAGGACCGTTGTAGAGAGATACCTGCCGAGTGCTCGAGCTTATCTAGTCCTTAAGAGAGGCAATGCAGTCTTCAATTGAGGCGAAGCCAATCTTGAGGGGATTCAACGCGGTCAAAACACAAGCGGGAAATTGTTAAACGCCAAAAGGAGCTCGTTCACCTTAGCTCCTGCTTTTCAGAATATATCCTTGAAGTGCCTTCAGCTCTCGAGATTTGAATTTTCCTCAAACCTTAACTTTGGGCGGTTCATTGTGTCTAAAGCCAAGGTAGCTGTTAGGAAACTCGGCGTTCTTGCAAAGGTCCGGCGGTAGTTCACACCGGGACACCTTCTAATGTTATACAAAGCACAGGTCCATGTGGGGATTACTGCAGCTACATATGAGCTGGTGTTGCAAAATGTCATCTGTCAGGTTTGGGCTCAGGGAAAGGCGTGCAGAGGCTAATTGGTGTTCCAGATTTGGTTAACACCAATCAATAAAGCCTTAAGCACAGGCACAGGATAGACAGCCTTTCGGTTTTTTACAGGATGCTTTCGAAGAGTGTGCGCAGGTATTACAACACCTTTCTATCATCGGACAACCCGACGCACGGCGAATGTCTTATGCTGTTGATACCTCTACAATCTGGACTAAGCGTTTTATCTCGACGTTTATACCACGTACAACGAAATACTGGAACAATTTGCCTGCCCGCTGCAGGCAAATTGTCTTCCCGCCCGATTATAATTTAAGTGTCTTCAAGGCTAGAGTAAATAGATTCTTAATAAAATAGTGTGTTTAATCTTTAAAGATTGCATCACTGCTTACAATCAGGTAGAATCGCAGTCAAGGACTAGTTTCATATCATTAAAAAAAGAAAGTTGATCCATCGTTTGTGTGGTCGTTACTGCTCTTTTAGCCTTAAATATCAATGCTCAAAACACTTTCTTTAAGAAGACTGAAACCAGGCTATTATGCGGAAGAAATCGCAGAATATCCCCAAAGTATAAAACTAAAGTTATTCAATCGAGACACGTACAAATCACAGCACATCACTTTCTGAATGCAAACGAAATGTTCGCACTATGAGGCCTGACCCGGGCCTGTCATCATGCCGAGCAAAGTTCACTCTTATTTAAATTGTAAACGACATTTACAATTTACTACAGCAGCCAATTTGTAGATCCTTTATTCTATTTTTGCGAGGCCTATGGTTTTCTTGACATATTGAATTTGACCGATGCGGCATCTATTTTCGGGCGACATTGGTTCATTAGGTGTGTCACACGTTGGCTTCAGCTCTCCGATTAAACCTTTGTAGATAGGGTTTGTAATTTTCATGTAGCCCCATTAACGGACGTTCATTCGTGAAATACTAGCGATAATACCTTACTGTTTTGGGATTGTTATGAAATACCTATTAAATAGGATGTGCCATTTTATTATTTTATACCTTTTAACTTTTAATACGTACTGAATAAAGTAAGAGCAGATACACGGTATAGGCGGCGTCGGACAAACGCTCTTAGTAAATGTATGGTTTCGCTATTTCGGCGTCTTCATAGCGGGTTCCGTTAATAGAGGTGAGAATAGAAGTTATGTTTAATGACATAATTTTTCGCTTCTTCACACTTTTTAAGAAACATGCACAGGTCATCCCACCATCTCTTCTCGGTCTACCCCTCGTAGTTATTGGGCACGTACATAAATATTTGAATTTAGAAGACTCTACTAATGAAAACTTATTTAGTCATGGTTTGGTTTTTGTTTGAACGTGTTTCGTAACACAATGTTATAAAAATATATCTATGATTTGATCAATTGATCCAGTCAAGTTAGACCTATAAATAGGGGTAAGGTTAATATAATTTGCTTCCAGATGAAAATTGGTAGATTTGGTCAAAACACCATCGTAAATGAAATCTAAAAAGTCGTCACACACAACATTTTTTTTTTTGCGATTTTCAGCATAAACGGTAATTTTTAATATAAAATTAGCTCAAATAAAAATTGTACATCAGAAAATATGTACAAAAATATCTAAATACTTTTTTTTCCTAAGAGTCACCGTTTTTGAGATAATAAAAATTAATTCAAAAAGTTGAAAGAGGTAATCGTCATAATATTCACACGTTTTCACGCCACCTTTGAGGTAGTGTGCTTAGCGCGTTTTTAGGGTTCCGTGCCTCAAAAGGAAAAAACGGATTCCTTATGGGATCACTTTGCGGGCCCTAACAGAATACCAGCGCTGCGTTATTTATCTTTTTAAATATCGCAGCATATGCTGAGTTAGGCGCCCTTTTGGCCTTGCACAGATTTTAATGTTTTCTTTTTTTTATTTTACGAATAAAAGTTTTTTCTTTCTTTCTTTTCTTTTTCTTTCTTTGTTTTTTTTTTTTATAATGGATAGGCTCGCGTTTGACCACAATCTCACCTGATGGTAAGCGATGATGTGGCCGACGATGGAGCACGCTTGCCTAGAAGCAATCTATTCACTCTTGACTTGTTGTCCGTTTGTGTTTGTCTGTCAAGAAACCTTATCTCGGGAACTCCCAGAGGTATCGAGTTGAAATTAAAGTTACAATCCCTTGCAGTTTTGAAAAAAAACAAACTTTTAAGTTAACGGAAAAAAAAGATACGGCCCTTTATGTTGCAAAAAATTATGTTTCGACACTCAAGGGAATCAAAATTCATAGAGTACTTCCCGTTATCCTAGAATCCTGAAATTTGGCATGAAGCAAGATCTCATAGCCTATACTTATTATAGGAAAAAATCTGAAAACTGTAAATTTGTAGATACGTTACAAAGACAACTTCTTTGCTATTCGTAAAAATCTTAGTGACTCGATTCGGAAATTTAACTGTTGTAAGGTATCGGGTCGTTGAGGACTTTTTAGGTTTCATTTATGATGCTGTTTTGAACAATCTTACCAATTTTTAGCTCAGATGTCTAAATTGACCAGAATACTATTGGTATAGTATCTACCAATGTCTATCCACATCCTATGTGTAATTCTGTGTTGGCATATTATTATCCTACGCAAAATCCTACGGAATTCAAAGCAGTTGTGCATAATATATTAATATTCGTAACATTAACTTCTATTCAGAATAATGAATGAGCTGGAGCACTGTGGGTATTATGCGACTGTACTGTTCCTATTGTTTCTAATTATTATATCTTCACATTGTTTTAAGTACTATAATATATTCTCCGAATTTATGTTATCACAATCATCATCATCATTTCAGCCGTAAGACATCCACTGTTGGGCATATGTCTCCCCCAAGTGTCGCCGCAATTAATGATCTTGTGCATCTCGCATGCATAGGATTCCCGCAACCTTTACTAGTTCATCGGTCCACCTTGTAAGAGGCCTTCCAACGCTGTCTTCCGTCTTCCGATACGCGGTCGCCACTCCATAACTTTCCGCCCCCAACGGCTATCTGTTCTGCGAGCAATGTGCACTGCTGCATGGCGATTCTTCGTGCTATGTCGGCAACCTTGCTTCTCCTGCGGATATCTTCATTCTTGGTTCGATCACGCAAGAAAATTAGGTGAATAGCCCTATCATAATATCATTCAAAATTATTTCCCAATATCTATATATCGGTCTTCTGTCGGTATATACGAGACAGAATGGAATATTTATTTTTTCGCACATCAAATACTAGCTAACGTTACTAGTTCGTCGTCAAGTCACTGGCTGGCTGTACTACACAATCGCATCGGATTCCCGCGCAGAACGAATAGAAAACGACCAAGATCAATTAAAACCGCCTCGCCGTATACGTATAGTCGCCGACTAAAGTTGTGAACTCTAATAATTGTGTTAGATTAAGTATCGGTTAATATGAAATGGTTTTTGTTGTACGATTTTTAGTTATTAGGCTTTGAAGTCCGATAGATGTGGATCTTTTATTCATTCATAAATAACAACTAAACAAGATAAATATTAGTGCTAGTGATATCTAATAGATTACATTCGAAGCATATTTCTAATCAGTCTTATCTAAGAGTTATTTATGAACGTAAATACTTTCTTCGGTCTTAAGAACTGCTGGAACCTGGTACAGGCTAAGGTCCGGAGCGAGGGGAACAGGTGGTAATCGACTTCGTAAGGACGTGGGCCTGCAGACATCGAATAATAGGTAGCTCGTCGGCAGCCCGGATCGAGCCCTGTCGAGTGCGTAATGTTTCACACGCGACTCAAAGAGATGGCCCAACAGGGCTGAGCCTCCTAGGGCCATGGGTTGATCCTGGAACGCAAAGAGCAACTAAAAGAGCATAGGTGTGGTTTTAGTCAGTGAAAGTTTGACATACCCTCTCGCTCTCTGCCCTAGAGCGAGAGAATCCATTACACGATTTCCCATCTTAAAAAAGGACTTCGACAAGTATTATTTGTAACACCAAATTATTGGACTGTGCTTATTAATTCCGGAAGGCTCATGTACATTAACTCAAGTACTCCGTGCCTTCATTCACTGCTAACTGCCCCAGTTAATTTATTAATTACGCCACTTAATAAGCAGTTGACAGATCAACGTGCCGTCAAATGGCGAATAAAATCACAGCCTTACAAGTGTCAAGTGTTCTGAGTTCCAAATGTTTGAAATTAACAAACACTTTGAGCGCGCTAACACTTGATTCAGTGACAGTACACGAAGCGCGGAATTAAAAGCTAAACTTCGTTACTGTCCAGTTTTGTCGTTTGCAATTGGAAGAAACTTGTTACATCGTCTGTATCATTTCAATTCAAAAACGGATCCCACGCTTTGATTGGTTGCTCGGGTTATGAGGAACCAATCACGGGAGCTGTGATTGTTCCCAATTACCTGGACCTTACCTATACCTAACATATGTGTCGGGTTGATGGAAGACAGGATATGTCTCACTCTTTTTAGATTTCAATTTTGAGGACCGTGAAAGCATGGTAACAAGGTCTAAATTTTTATATTGTTTGCAGACCTATTCTTTTCTATACTTTCCCTCCTCGACTCTCATTTTTTTGACAGAGACTTCATAAAACATTCTTAATAATAAATTTCTTCAAACAAGGTCTTGTGGATTACAAACTCAGCATTAAAACCGAGCCGTTTGAGTCGAAACAAGAATTTCCAATATGTTAACTACATCATTAACTAAATAAAACCTCTCGATTTAAATAAAGGAGGATTTTAATTCATCTCAATAAAAATACAAATCAAGTCTGAAAACGCGTGCAATTAAAAAAAACATGTTCGAAAGCTTCGTTTTTTATTCAGTATTGCAATCTTTTTAATCTGTTATTACCGTACGAGGCGTGGAGTGCTATCAACACCTCTAGCTGATACCGCTTGGCGCCAACATAAAAATGCCGACAGAAACCTACGCAAAAACGCTGCTTCAACTCTTAACGAGATTAAAAAAGAACAACACTCTCACAACTGTGTGAGGTATGCCCCCAATAATACTTGGTGTTTCCATTAAATATACATAGAGTACACAACACAAGTTAAATAGTGTAACGCGTACGTACACGTTTGTCCCAGTCATTAACATTTATCCGGACGCTACACAAATAGGTGGAAAACTACACAAACTTTGTTGAATAACGTCGTAACTGGGTAACTTTATTTAATAAAATATAGTGTGGTACTAAGTGTGCCCGCTCAAGGCGTTCAACTTACACAAAACTATTGCATATTTTAGTGGTAAGCGGTGTATCTGATCATTTATTCAACTACACATTCCCAAGTCACGGCTGACTTTACCTATTGACTGTACATAATGCATGTCATGTAAAACACTACTCGTAAAATCATGTGGGTAGGTATTATAACAATCACCAGAGATCGGTGGAAGCATTACTTAGCAGTTTTCTTATTGCCTACTTTCACAGGAAAAGTACTTTCTCAAACACTAATTTTCCACTCTAAATATTTGTGCAAACCTGTACCCCAAACATTTATTTAAATTGTTTAATTTCATTTTCCGGATCAAAGAAATCAGGATTCCATTATCTAATTTAGTTACAAAAGACTACACATTTACATTGCCTTTTCAGAGCATTAAAATTATTTAGTCCGCCTGAAAAAATTATTTAGTGGCTACTGGAAGGCATCGGCCTTCCACTAGGGCACTACCGCATCTTATATTGAAATAAGCTCCAAGCATTTCTAGTGAATCTCGCTTCGTGTTTGTGGGAAACTCACTGAAAAATGACTGAATAGGATGTTTACTTACATTGTGGAACTCGTTTCAAGTCATTACTAAATGGACAGAAGTGTTTGCGATCACAACAATACTGTGAAAAAATGGTTCTTATGATTTGTAACGAAGTAAAATCATAATCCTCTTCTTTTGGGCGTGTTTGGTAAGATCACTTCGGCGAAACTTAGACCCAAAAGGAATTTCTAAATTCCTAATCATCGGACATGTCCTAAATTTTAAGAATTCCGACAGCTAATCTAGATATATATATAGGTATATATGTACATATATCTCTTCATCAGGATTGATAAAAGCTTATAAAAGCTATACTTTCATCTTTGAAAAATATTTTTCCCAACTGACTGTCAAAGGGAAAAAAATTCCGAACTCGCTTTAATCATTCAGTTTTTGCTGGAATCGTTGGCCAAGAATTGACGACTGCATCAATTCCAACTAAGTATATTTTACCTATCGCTAACTTGGAAACCCACACGTTTATTTATTACTAATAAAAGCATTGTTCATCATAGTATCTTCATAAACTGCAGAAACGAAAGCATAAATAAACATGATTAGTATCATTGTCCGTGATACGGGTGACAAATTATTCATTGCATTATTGAGCAACAGAGAGGGAAGCGTGCACAGTACCTATCGAGTTTAAGATACTTTCAGTAAGTTCGTACATATTTCATATCTATTGACTTCTTTTTTTTCTCGGACAGGATGTTCCTTACTCTTAAATTATACTACACAAATTTGAAAACTATTAATCCTTAATACACCCCTAACATGTAACATTTTATTGACTTTTCTCATTCCCACCCCACTTCATTACCAGACTCACAAATAAATCAACAATGGAACAATGCCGTTGCATTCGCAGACGATGATTTGATGAGTAGCGGACGAGGAGTGCGATGACCATCGATGTGAGGCCGATACGGGAGGGCCAGCGTTTGGGAGGCAGGGGCCTGGGAGGACCCAACAACATTATCTTGAAAGGGAAGCGGGGTACGTTAGTCGCTTACTTCGTACATTTTGCATGAACCGCGTCGTGTGCGCTGCGAGGGAGCGAGAGGCACCGAGCGAGCAGGATACACACTGGATCTACATTTAAAGCGCATTGTAAGCAAACGCATTATTAATGTATAAGTTTTAGTTGTCGGAGAGCTCTGGCACGCCCGCCAGGCTCCGCTCGTTCATGTAACATGTATAGTGCATTCATATTTGATTCCGTTTTAATTCTAGACGTCTTTCGTCTGGTTAAGGGCGCAATCACTAAATTCCTTCTTTCGTATATTCTAATCGAACAGTAGGTACAGTACATAATTCACTATTTCTGCAGTTGTAAATACTTACGTTTATTTAAGCTTATTGCAATTATTTAATTTATTGTAAATAAATTATTTTCCAAAAAACATTTAGGTACCTACCTATTTTAATTTCTTATGATTTAACATTTATTGTGGTGTTATTTTTTTCGTAATAATACTAGATGTTCCTCACATAAGTACATTTTACACATAATTAAATATTAAGTATATATATTTAATTTCGTTTGCTTAGTATAGAAAAATATTCTTTGGAAAGGCTAAAAAATAAGCAAATGGATAAGAAAACTGACCGAAAAAGAGCTATGAAGCTTACTGTGAACTGGTTTCCATCAATCAATAGGTGTGAGAAAGAAGACTTTCAATTTCTCTGAATAAGTCATATATTTGAATGCAAATAACACTTGACTGTCAAAATGTCATAAAGGTTTTAATAAAACGGATGTTGTGTTATCAAGTTTCCTGTTTGTTTGTCTTTTGGTAGACTTTGTTTGAAGTTTCGGATTTTGGTAGATACACTGAAGGGGTAAAAAACAGATTTTGGGACGATCATGTCCTTTTCTTGTGCCTTTACGAACTATATGTACTTACAAATATTGTATTTTAAGTTTGTATATAGAGGGTAGTCTCCAAAGCTACTGAACCGATTCTGAAAATTCTTTCATTGATATTAGCTGCACTATCTCTGAGTTCAGGTGACTCAAAACGGTGAAGGAAAACATCGTGAGGAAACCGGCATGTCTTAGAACCAAAAATCGAAGACATGTTTTTTTTTTTTTTTTTTTTAGGTGGGAAAAATCATCTTATGACAACATTTATTTCAACCAACAAGACATGTGACATTTACCAAACCGCACTGGGCCCGCGTGGTGGATTACGGCCCATACCCTCTCCTAGAGAGGGGGCCTAAGTCCCAGCAGTGGGAACATTTATAAGGCTGATGATGATCTCTGAGTGCTTTCACGCTATAAAATTATCTTCATAACATGAGTTTTTAATTTTTTAAGCGGGAAAAACCGCTGGCAGAAGTTAGTCTGTGATAAATCTATCGTGATTATACAAATAATAGGTACCTAATTCTTTCAGTTTTTTCAGATTTTCATAGACCTGAAAATGTATTTGAAATGGTATCGGTTAATAAAATAAAACAACATGCATTTTTCATGTACCTAAACACAATTTAAAAGTTTAGAGCCAGGTGGTGAGAAATCACGAACTAGACATAACATTTTTTATAAACTTGTTATATTTATAAGCCGTGTGTCATGAATAATTGTCTTTTGATGGACAGTTAGACAGACGTGTACCTAAGACTAGACAGCTCGATTTGTATAATATATGAGTAGAAATAAAGCCTGTAATTTTTATGAGACTCGTTCATCATTTTAAAAGTTTGACCTACCGTTCTGGATATTCGGCGACACGTTTGCTTTCGGGACACAAGATCCGGAGTCTGAGCTTTGTCATCTTGAGACGGATGCCACGCATGCGCCGTGTCTCCTAATGAAATATTCACCAGCCCGCCGATGGAACGGGCGCTACGCTCCTTCAATTCGACAATTTTCCTCCAAGATGGAAATCTTGAACTGTAGACATGATTTTTATAGCCGTTGTGTACTTATCTTTATTCCTACTAATAATAAATGCCATGACTTCTGCGTGCCGCTTAATAAACGACGATTTACGCAAACAATTTCATATAGCTACCTGTTTTCGTGGTTCGTGCTGTTTGCGAATGTAATCGAATTTTCATTGCCACCACTATACATAGACGAATAAATAAATGTGACGAATGCATAGACGTCTAGCGACGGTTATGTATGTTAATATTTGTTTAAAAATATTCAAATATACGGTATCTGAATGACCGTCTGTCTATCAGCCAATTCAAATGTCCACTTGTCACTTGTACGAAATTTGAAAATATATAACAGACGTATTTCTGGATGCATTTATTCTGTTACTGTTTCTAATGTGTATATATGTAGGCGGATATCTTCAAAATGTCACATTAATAAACATAAGAGAGGTATTTTAGATACGAGTGAGTACTAATATAAAAATAGTGGCTGTATAAAAGCGGAGTCGTAGTGAAAAGAGTCTAAGGGATAGAGTGAAATGAATGAGAGGCGTACCGGAGAGCCCCTTTGCAGACGCACGCCTACACTGAACGGAACATAACCATCACTACAACTTCGATATTTTTAGTTGTCGCTCATTGAAATTCTGTGCAACTTTGACACGTCAAAGGTGCGTCTGTGTTGCACGATTTTTTTTAGATTGAACATGTAACACTATTTTTTGCGGTAGTGATGTACCAGTTTGTAGTTTTGCAGATACAAACAAATATCGACACGCCACTCTACCGAGACTCAAAAGTTATAGGTTATTTTTGCAATGTTAGTCTGTATATTTTATTTGTTATTATTATTATAATATTTTGAGTAAGTATAACAATAAAATTTATTCGAAAAGACAAACGAAAAGATTCAATCAGTTCAAAAGATAAAAACTAAACGATTCAATATATCTCGCCACCAAAATCTGCTTACTTTCTAAACAAAAAGACTGCCAAAACTTCTCACAAAACGTTGACATCAAAGCTACAAACCAGATATCGAGTAACATGAACATTATCGACTTGGCACCCTGCACGGGGGTTAAAAAGGAAAACATTTTGAAACAAACCCGCGCGACTCAAGGCGGCAAAGCCTACCCGCACAAAGGGCTACACTCCACAATTTTCTGGAAAAAAATCTCGTGCCGAGCCGAAGTAACCCGGAGTGCAATTCAAATGACTCGACCCGCACCTACGTACATAAGTTATTAAAAAAAGTATGCCTCAGCTTGTGGGTTTTAATAAAAATAGTCGCGCGTCAGTCTTTGTCTGACATCAGAGGACGCGCCACACTACTGTTGGTGCCGCGGCGACCTAAGACGTGCAGGTGCGGATTTAGGGGGCGTTTTAGTTGAACTCATCTGGATTGTCAATACAAAAACGATAGTATTAATTGACCGTTACCTTTAGACCTCAACGGAATTTCAAAAGAAGGCGACAACATTAACAGCAACCAAATAATTCTTTAAAACAGCGCTACACTGCCCTGAAAACCGTGGCGCCAAATTTACTTGCAGTAAATTATAATTTACAGGAATTACATTAAATTCTCGCCTATAATATCACAGACATTACCCCTAAATTATTATCAAATTATATCGTGTAAAAAGAATCGGAGAGAGCATTTATCGCAGATTCGCAGCGCGTAATGCACGTCAAATGCGAAGAGGTCAACCATGGGGACACAATATTTGAACAGCACTCGACACGCCAGAGATTGTAAACGTTCCATTTTGAATGTATTTTAATCGAGCCACCGCCGCCGCACCGTTCAAATGCTCCAAAATACGAGCACCAGAATTCATATTTGTAAATAATTATGTATTTATGAAAACCGTCTAGGTAACCATATATTCACAGTGAGAAATAATACGGTTGAATTGAAATTAAATATACATTTTCATGGTAGACGGAGCCAGTTAATCGTCGTTTAGGATTTTCAATTACCCAAATGGTGCTGAAATAAATATTAATAACGCTATCGTAAGTTAAATAAAACGGCAAAGTTATTTAAAAGTATTAAACATGACCGTGGTTCGAAACGTGTTGAAGGAAAACGATGAGGAAAAAGAGATGCGTTGTGAGAAATTCATAGCTGGAAGCTGCATTGTTTGTACTCATTGAACTAGATCTAATTGGTTGAAATTTAATACTTAGGTTTTGTCTTATATAATTTATTTATCTATATATCTGTAGTAGGTACATATAATAAATCTGAAAAGATTTTAGTTGTGCACGCATCACGTAAAATTTACGAAATCGATGTAGATAAGGAACTTTTATACATTAAAATTGTGTGAAGTTGATGCATTACTTAGGCTTTGTTTCATCGCAATCGGTTGACTATATCGAAAGATATTGGTACTACATTCACTGACTGTTAGACGGTACGAAGTTCAGCGGGTCAGTGAGTCTTAAATAAATTAATAAACGGTCATCTTCTTTGATCACAGCAGCCTGTGGTATCACAGATTTAATTCCACCAAGTCCGTTCCATCATCGGACCTCTAGACGTACAGCGTTGCGCCACCGGTACATGGTGGACATCCCACCCATTCGTACAAAGCGTTTTAGGAACACATTCATTATGCGTACAGCTAAAGAGTGGAATTCCCTGCCGGAGTCTGTGTTTCCTAAAACTACAACCTAGGGGTCTTTAAGTCAAGAGTGAATAGGTTACTTCTAGGCAAGCGTGCTCCATCGTCGGCCAAAACATCGCTTACCACCAGGTGAGATAGTGGTCAAATGCGAGCCTATGAATAATAATAATAAAAAAAATAATTATCTTCGTGACAAAAAAAAAACCGCGTCAAGGTTGACACCTCTGTTAGAGCGTAACGCAAGCGTGCGCGTCTCGTGCACCCGGTCCTAACTACGATCCTGGTGTAAGATTTCGCAGCGGGGCGATTCCTCTCACTCGCACACTACATATGAATGAATAGCACTGAGGTCCTTTCATCAAAGACCTTCTTTGTGACATTGCTACTCCGCGAATTACTAACTACATAATATATGTACAGAAGTACACTATCAAACTTTCATAGTGTTTCGTGGTGGTGCTGATGAGGATTTTGTAAGGGGATGTGTGGGGTTAATTAGAAATGGTGTAGATGACTTAGCTGTTAGGGAAGGGGCGGAAACGATTCCTTTTGGTTTGTCTATCTAAAGGCTGTTTATTTGTTTGGTATCTGTGGATTTGTACGATGAAACTTCGATGAGGCTAAGAGTGCGTAAGTCATCATCATCATCACCAGCCTTTTTAATGTTCCCACTGTTGGGTTCAAGCCTCCTCTCTAGGAGAGGGAATGGGCTGTAATCCACCACGCGGGCCCAGTGCGGGTTGGTGAATGTCACATGTCTTCGAGTGCGTAAGTACTGAGATTAATTTGCATAAGGTCTTATGACGTCTACGAGCACTAAGTAGTGAGTATATTTCAAAACTCACCCCCAAAAGGGATGAAAGGGGGGTCCAAATTTTGAACGGAACTACGGAGAAACTTACTTTCATGCGAGCGAAGCCCCTGCAGAAGCTAGTATTCTTATAAGCCTGATGATTTGTGCTCCAATTTTTCCTAATGACTAATAAACCGAATCATTTAATTTATCTCAATTTCAGAGAGCCCAAACACAGGCATCCGACTACCATGCACAAAGATACATAATTGAAACGCGTTCGAATCGTAAACGGGTGTGCTAGGGGATGAATACCATCGCGGTCGCAGAGCGGCGACGTACCGCTTACTCATGTAATGTGTACGTCTGTCTGTGTCTAGCGGCAAGTGCGTGAGGAATACTTGCTAAGTTTGAGACGATAAATATAGATCACTTGTTACAAGATGAGATAATCAAAACCAGTTAAGTGCGAGTTGGACTCGTGCACCAAGGGTTCCGCAAACAAATAACTTTACGAACCATCTAACTTATGTAAATATTTCGATTCCTGGATTTTTCGAACTGCAAAAAAGTAATTATTTTGTAATGTCAGCACAAATTAACAGTTTTTGGATATTTTCCATTACTTTTGATTGGCATTACTTTTTACTAAATTTGACTCTCGGTCAACAGGAAATCCCCGTATTCGGTTTTAATTCCCTTGTGTCTAAATATTAAGTACCTATTAGTTTTAAGGGGAAGCAGACTTCAGTATTTATTTCAGCTAAACTCCGGCTAGCGGCTGGACAATCATTTTATTCAATAAGGTCTCCGTTTTTGCCAACTGCGGTAGGTACGAAACCTTGAACAGAAGTTCAAGACATACAGCCATATTCTGAAGCAGTTTTAAAGGAAATTTCCTCCAATCTACTCGACCGAATGGTGATGACAACGGAGAATACTCTCGAATCGAAGACAGTCGATTGAGGTAAGCTGAACCGAGTGGAAGAAATAACTTAGAATAACATTTTGTAGTATCTATTAATAGAGTGAAGTGAGAAAAAAAGTACTAGTTAAAACGATACAGTAAGTAACCATTGCAACGTTCCAACTTGAAGCAATGATGTACTACTTAAGAGTTGTAGGTTTCGGGTTCAAACCCAGCCAGGCGCAATAATTTTGTGTAATTTATTTCATCACCGCTGCTTTCAAAAAGGCGAAGGAAAACATCGTGAGGAAACCGGCATGTCTTAGAATAAAAAAATCGAAGACATGTGACATTCACTAATCCGCACATGGCCCGCATGGTGGATTACGGCCCATTCCCTCTCCTAGAGAAGAGGCCTGAGTCCCAGCAGTGGGAACATTAAAATGCTGGCTACGCTATGCTAAGTAACCATTACACCCTATCTACAATCTTGTGCCACAGATACTTCACCAAACATGACTTTTATCATAACCGGCTGGAATAACCACAAACAAGATCAATGATACAGACAGTAGCATCAATTGGATACCCCTCTTATATTAAAATAAAATATCTTAGAAAAAGGGTAACCAATTGACGATACTGTCTAGTGTCCGTACCAACTAACCAACCAACCAATAAGAATGTGTCAAACCAACGTACCCTGTACTATCTATTGCAAGACTGGCGTGCAAGAAACCACTTAAACCTTGTAAATAGCTTAACTAAGCTATAAAAGAACTAAATTAAAGGATATAAAACGTACGAAAGAGTCTTGCAAAAAACAACCTCATTGTCATTTCACGGCGTCCTTTGCGGGTTAGGGCAAAGGCTAATTAATCTGTTTGGACCCTAAATCACCGTTTAAACATTTAAACATTGATGAACCAAACCCAATGTACCGGTATCCGGGATATTCGGTTTGTTTTTAGCGCGAGGTGTGTAAATTATTAACTAGTGTTACGAAAATACTTTGGGAAGTAAATAATTTTCAATGTCAAGGGCATATTTAGGAATGGACGGTTTCAGGGCCAGCCTTGTACCTACGGGTACAGCCTCTACGATTGTGTATGATCCGGATAAGTAGGTAAAGAAGTAAGAGAAAGAAATCAAGTTATCAACTCAGTCCATAGAGTTATTCCATACAGTTTATTTGAGTCACAAGATCACGACACAATTGCGTTTTCACGAAATCGAACCTGGGTTGTAGATCACGGAGAAAAGTTCCGGTTATACCCCAAACAGACTCCTTCCCGGCCGGCTCTGGCGGCCAGCTCACGCTTGGCCGTCCCGCGGCACACAATAAACAATTTGTACCAGCACAAGTATCACAGGAGCGGTGTGAGCACTCAAGATTTGCATACGAAAAGATAACCCAGCGGATGTGGCCGTAATGATAATGTTTTTTCATGGGGGGTCATACAATTTGCAGCATTTTTTCATCCGACATAATCTTAACGCGTGCTCTGTATAAATGGAGACAACCCTAAACGTTACGGCGGCAATGAACCGTGTTACAAAGTAATAAAGCTCAAAATTGCGCGCCATAAAACTCCACACATCACTTAAGATATTAATGAGTGCATCCGTAATAGGCGAAACATACATATGAAATTCAAATTTGTAGCGGGCTGGGAGCGAGCTCTTCTACATATTTTAGTAGGCAGCAGAGTGTGAATTTGAATCTTTTGTTAGCGTTTAGTACGTCAGTTTATACAGGAAAACAATGTTTTATCACAAACGAATATATTTATCAGAGAGCAGGGCTCAGCGTGAGGGCCGAGGGCGAGCGAGCGGCCGCCACGCGACCGACGACATTACCGCGCTCCACTCCCAAGTCCCAACTCGATTAAGGAATGAAGATTTATAGTTTCTATAGAAAAAGTAATTAGTGAAAACGAAAGAAACGGGGCGGCGGGAAAAGTCATCGGACATAATTCATAACAAACAGAAATAACGGAAAGCCGGTTCGGCGGGGGTAGGCAATGAATAATTCTCTAACTGCGAGCACCCTCCACACCCCTCGGCGGCAGGGGTGCCGCGAAAAAAGCGCACAACCCCGGCCCAGTTTTATAGTCACGAAAAAATAGGAGGTAGGCAAAATATCTATATACGGCGCATGCAAAACGTAGAAAAAAAATTACAATCCCGCTCGCATGAATAAGTGAGTGGACCTTCATATAGAAAAAAGTAAAGCAACAAAAACAAAAGTGGCGGAGGGGTGCGCTGCATCGTGGCCACGCGGCCACCACGTCCGCGCCACGCCGCCGTCTCGCACGCTACAATGCACTGCTAATGACACCTGCGGAGTCGCTAATGTTTTTAGTGTCCGCATCTAAATACCTGGCACTTAACAAAACTTATTCGCCGAATATCACTCGACTAAATCTTACTTGTGACTTCTGTTCATTGTTTGCAGGGTTGCTACAAGAAAACATGAAAGATAAACGGAGCTTGAATAGATATTTATACAACTTAAATACGAGGACGGAAATGTAGGAACATGAATGCGTTTTAATCAGGTAGTTGAATTTAAAGTAGATCAGGTTAAGAAAGGTTTCCGCTTAAAAAATCTGTCCAAGAGAAAGACCGACAATTGATTTACGGCTCATTAGTTCTCACAAACCGTTTAAGGAAACATAAGAACATAATATCGTGACAAAAACGCTGCTAGTGTGCAGGCTCGACGTGGCACGGCACTCGCTTGTCGCTTGCATTCGATCACTCGCGCGCCTTCGCGGCTTCCAACTCTAATTCAGGATCTACAGTCACTGACCCCACATTAAAACCGACCGACCTAAAAGGGAGCGAATACAAGTTTTCGAAATTAGCTCGGGCTGTATCGAGCCCTGGCTTTACGCCATGGTATTTAATCACTTTATTAAAGCTATAAACCGCGCCGAGAGGCGAGAACGCCACGCCAAACAATGCCCACCATGTGATCGCTATAAAAATGTATCGAATCATAATCGAGGCACAATGTCACTTACATTCTGATATAATTAACTTAATGCGGACATGTTGTATGTATGTGAGCCTCAGCTTGTACGAATATTTGCGAGCACAATGCTTAATTAAAAACTTCGGTTTAATGATTTATAATGAAGGCGTGAACGGGAAATCGTCACGTGCGAGCTTGGAATCAAGCTCTAGCGTAGCTTTTGGGTTCTGTACAGTTCGCACAAACGTACCTACGTAGGCATGGCGAAGAGGAGCTACATTCTACAACGCAAGATTCATATTCCAATAAGAGAATGCCTCTAGTTATACGAATGCTGTTATTATTTTGCAGCAGCTACACACAGGCGTTAAATATTTAACAATTGTTTGCCAATGGTTTATCGCACCCTCGTGCAAATAAATATTAACATGGAATGACGGAATATTAGCTTTCATTCATTTTACTGCTTTCAGCCGAGTACATTTTTATTGCTCATCATCATCATCATTTCAGCCAAAAGATGCTCATTGCTGGACATGAGCCTCCCCCAATTGTCGCGATACGACCGGTCCTGTGCGTCTCGCATCAATTGGATTCCTGCGACCCTTTCTTACCAGGTCATCGGTACATCTTGTGGGAGGCTTTCCAACGCTGCATCTTCCGGTACGCGGTTGTGGGCTCATCGACCACCTGTTCTACGAGTAATGAGCCGTACCCACTGCCACTCAAGCTTGGCGATTTTTTGTGCTATGTCGGTAACCTTGGTTCAGCTATGGATAACTTCATTTCTGATTCGATCACGCGAGAAAACTCCGAGCATAGCCCTCTCCACCTTTTTGGAGATTACAAGTGTTGTGCATATGTCATGACTCTGGCAACACGCACTGGTCATAGACTTTAAATTTTACTAGCTTGTGTAATGTATCTAGTTACAAATAATTTTGACGTATAAAAGTTATTTACATGATTTCGTACATTTTAAGTAATGCGCGCACAACTAAAAATTTCTACATATTTTAATGTACATTTTTCCTTTATTTATTTGGATCTTCCACATAGGATGCACAGTGCGACAACATAAATCGTACCAAAGATTTTTTAATGAATACTCATCCGGATCGCGGCCGCAATCTATCAAATAAATCTCTAATTTTCCCACATTTAGACAAGTTTTTTAATATTTTTTGAGACTGAGATGATATTGCGTTTGAATGTATGTTTTCCAAGTACAAAATTTAACCTTTAGGACCTGAACGAGGTGAATCACAGAAATGATCAGGTAGAGACATACCGGCTACACATCGAAACAGTAAATCGGTACGAGAGGAAGAAGACTAAATATAACATGCGCCAGCGATGCATACAGATCCGCTTTCCGCTTCATACAGATCACCATCATCAATATTGTTAATTTTCAATTCTTTTTCTGAAACTGCAGATAACTAAACTCTAGATTTAAGTGATTATGAGTGATGGTGATGATATGCCAAAATTTAGGATTGACCTCGTGACGTCACCGACATATGCTCATGTCAATACAATATTAGTAGTAAAATTAGTATTAGTAGTTAGTATATTTGGAATTCTTGATAATTGCAGCTTTCAGTGATAGAAAGTCTCTTTGTCTAGGCTATCTTACGGAATGTATGCAACCAACTTGGTATATTGTTATATAAAATTTTACTGTTCTCTTTTTCAAAAAAACAACAACAAATGTGACATACCCATCAGTGACCATATCTGAAAAAGGCATATACGCGCCAATTAAGGGTATGAAGATTGACAATGCTTTTATGTACCGCAGTACCGATAGATCTAACTTAGTTACTGTGAAATTGATTGATTGAAATGATTGAATGGTTCCACGTGTGTACAAACACCGGCCTAAATCTTTTTTAGTATATGAAATTATTTACTTATGTGTAATCGAAATAAATATTGATGTAGTGATATAGAGATATTTTAATCCGATTTTTTTTTAAGTGTAAACCTTCTATTAACTTACCAAAATGTTTTTGTATTTCTGCTACAATTTTGCATTTCTACATTGATGGAGCACAGTTTTTTGTCACACAGTCAATTGCGCATTCACGTACCATCGCGTAAAGTATTGATATTATATTGTGTCAAATTCAATATTTTGACATCAAGATAACTCCTGCAAACAGTACCTTGTATCCCTTTTGAATCATATTTTGAATAAATTTTATTAAGAGCATACACTTATAATAGTTTTTTTTTTTTGTGATCTGTAATAAAGAAATATATTCTGTAACATAATAACTTCCCAAAATGCAAGGCTCGGTGGCTTCGGAGATAAAGGGAACGGTCAATTTCAATCTAAATAACAACAAATATGTAAGATTTTAGACCCTCACATACGATTGCCAATCGTACTCTAAATATAGAGTATTGTACTCTATATCATGTGGGAAACTCTATAATCTATAACATTAATGGAGAACGCAATTTTTTTTTCACAATGTTTATTATACTAGTGAGTGCCAATCACGCTGCGAGTTTTCTATATTAAGCCGGGTATTCATTAGGCAACATTTCTTAATAAACATTGTTTAAACAAAGGTGATGAACCATTGTTTAAGAAACATGTTCTCTTGTTCACAACTTCGAATGGAGAGCTTCGTCTTGCTTTCTACCTAGTAAGCATTGAAGTAGTGTTGGTCCAAGAACCAGGTTTCGATACTCCTAGAGCTTTATCAACAGCATCGTGTACTTTGGGATTTTTCAAATAAAAATTATAAAGATAAACATAAAATAAAAATTATGCTTGGGCCGACATTCCTGCAGAATTTAATATAATTATTATGTTTTTTTTTTTATAGTGCCGAATTTAAATATTGTAGAATATGCCGCAACATTACAGTAACGTTTTCGCAAACTTGGAATATAAGCGCAGCAACGTTTACGATACAGCTACGAAAAATATATATTTATTTTAATATAATATATAAAACTGGTATACACTAAAAAAATCCAGAGTATTCTTAATTGTTTTCAGTAAAAATAGGTGCGCTGATTACGAAAATACTACTGGTTTCTTCCTAGCAGTTCTAGTTTTATTTTTAAACGCAGGTTAAAAATTATTACAAAAATATAATGTATTTCGTACTTTAATTGAAACAGTTATTGTGGTTGTGGAAAAAAAATGTTTTTTTTTAAGCTATTGCATAGCTTCTATCGCGAGCCTTGAGCGTGGAGAACGAATCCAGAAATTCCGTAACGAAAATAACCTAACACCCCCCACTCATTTGTTTTTTGAGCGTGGTGACCGATAAGAAAACAAATGAGTGAACAATCAATCAAAATTCAATTCAATGTGTGAAAGTGTAACTTCAATTAATATCAAAGAAAAAAAAACAAAGGAAAAAAAATACTGCATAAATAAAATAAATAAATGATTTTATTTGCATAAGTTGATAAAAATGCTATGCAATAGCTTTACCGCGGCAGTCCCCGAGTGCCACACGTCTTTCTTTATAAGAATTTTTATTGAACGTTGTGCTTGTATAGATACCGACTAACATTCCAGCAAAAGCTAGCCATCTAATATACGTCCCACCTCCCCTGGTAGTTCTTCCATTACGATAAAATCTTTCACCTTGCTCATCACTATAACCTTCAAGATTTTCAGGAAATCGAACCAAATGATAATCTATTTTAATCCTCATGTTACACTATGTCGGTAACTAATTGGAAACAATTTCCTGATTTATGTTAAAAGTTTGAATCACTGAAACGAAACATTTCCAGGTTCGCTTTTCAAGTTCGTTCATAGATCCGACAAAAGTTGGATCTTTTGTCAGCTGCCTAATTTGTGGTCCATCAACAAGGGCTTGTTACTAGTAGTAAGTAAGTTAGTACTTTTAACTTTTCATTGTATTTCCAGTTTTTTTAAAATTTTTTGACAGAAAAGCAAACATTTGCCAACTTTATTAAGGCTTCTAGCAAAATGCTTTTTAATACTGCTGGGTATATGAGTACTGGTATTGGTGACTGATCTGAGTTATATAACAGGCCTCTGAGTAGAAGACAACGTTAGATATGTCGACTTATCACGACTTGCAGAATTTATACCCGTGATGTTATGAAATCATCATGATGATTATGCCCCGCTAGATCATGAGTTTCTTAAACTTAAGGGCAGATCTTTTTCCACTTGACCATTGTCGCAAAGAACAACACGACTTTAGCAAACAGAATTTAGCACATGGCTTCTGTTACTTGCAAAAAATTTAGTTAAAATACGTAGATTTAACGACGATGATCGATTTACGATACTTTGCAAAGGTATATATGCCAAAAATAACACAAAAAAAATTGGATCATTTAAATAATCCCTTCTTTTCGAAGCGATAGTTTTAATTGTGAAAAATATACAATGTAGTAAATTGAAGTTGACTTAATAATGCACCGTCACCTTAAATGCGGTTAGATGGTGAAAACTAAAAAACTAGAGCTGCTACCCAAATACTAGTTTGATTTTTGATATAAACACACCAAAATACATCAAATGTGATAAAATATTCTTAGAAAATTTTATAGTAGATTTTTGTAGACCAGTGTAATACAATATATAATATTCCACAACTAGATAACTGATAAACATAAATACTTATATATTTCTAAATACTTACATATAATAGATAAATAACACCCAGTCACAGAACAAATGATCATGCTCATCACACAAACATTTGTCCTGGGCGGGAATCGAACCCACGACCTCCGGCATAGCAGTCAGAGCCACGGACCACTAGACCAACAGGCCAGTCAAAATTTTTTAACGATAGACCTAATGATTTTCGATTAAATAAACGTTATATTAAATAACGTTATACAAAATCAGTTTTATAACCTATAAATGTTATATGTAAAGAAATAATATCAACAGTTGGTAAGTATATGTCCAGTTTATTAAATCTTGTGAACGTTCAACTGATTCAGTCTAGTAGGTTCGAAGCAATTGGACTGTTACAGACAGACACACGAATGATTCTTTAAGGGATCTGTATTTTCATTTGGACTTAAATAATCCTTTTTGTCTTTGGGATATCATCATCATCATTTAAGCCGAAAGACGTCCACTGTTGGACATAGGCCTCCCCCAAGCGTCGCCACAACGACCGATCCTGTTCGTTTCGCATCTGCCGCATCCCGCGACTCTCACCAGGTCGTCGGTCCGCCTGGCTTTCCAACGCTGCGATTTCCAATGCGCGTCGTTTTGGGATATCATCAAATGTCTTTTCCCGCTCTGAGTGAAGCGAGAAACTCAACGAGTGTTAGATGTTTACTAACTAAAACCCTCGGGTGCTTTTTGAGTTCCAGAGTCGCGGCGACACTGTCGAATAGTTCCAGAGTCGCGGCGACACTGTCGAATAGTTCCAGAGTCACGGCGACACTGTCGAATAGTTCCAGAGTCGCTGCGACACTGTCGAATAGTTCCAGAGTCGCGGCGACACTGTCGAATAGTTCCAGAGTCACGGCGACACTGTCGAATAGTTCCAGAGTCGCTGCGACACTGTCGAATAGTTCCAGAGTCGCGGCGACACTGTCGAATAGTTCCAGAGTCGCGGCGACACTGTCGAATAGTCCCGCAATCATGTAACAACCCCCCGCGCACCTCAAGGAGTTGTCCGCAACCGCAGGGGCCCAGCCGGGTCGAAGCCTACTAGGGCCAGGGTTATCCGAATGGGAACTCGAGCCCCGGTATGAAGTCTTGAAGGAACGGGGTGGGTTTTTTAGTCAGTAAGAGTCTGACACTATCTCCCGTTGCGCCCAAGAGCGGGGGTGGTCGCTGTATGGTTTTCCCCATCAAAAAAAAAACACCCTGACTTGTGGAACCTAAACAATCAATTTATTACGTTTTGTTAGGTAAGTAGAAAGTATTTAATAAATAGGTACGAAATTCTAAATCAAATAGAAGTGCTCTCTTAGTTTACGATGTTCGTATATCTGCCAACAGATGAAACGGTAAGTGATATATGCACAATCTGCTGTGCATGTGCAATTAACATTTTTAACCGTATTAATTTAATAGTTTGTGTGGAAAAGTAAATAATAAATGCCGTGACTTAATATTAATGTGAAAGCAAGCGGCAGTCGCCGGAGCCACTCGGGCAAGAAGTTTTTTATAGAAGTGGATGGAGCGCATCATCGGACTTTAACTATCTGACCGCAAAATAATATAAAAGTATAATTTCATATTAAGGGGTTGCAACTCGACATACTACATTCTCACTGTTTTTCATACAACCGCTCTTACGCGATTATGACGTTATTACACATTTTTCATTAGATATTTTGGATAATACAGTATCTTGGGAATATTATCTAGGCTTCTATTGAAATTAATTTATAAATTTGTGTTAAACTAATCCAATGAAAACTTCTGAAATTCTGCTATTTTCCATGAACTTTGATACTTCATAATTTACTCAAAAATTAAAAAAGTCAAAAAAGTATTACAATAGACTTTCAAATTTTATCAACATTCTAAATAATGACTTTTTTTTCAATAACTTTTAAGGGTTTAAAATAAACATGTATTTCCTGGAACAACTTTTGTAAAATATTCGAGTAAATCACGGAATTACTGAATGCTAACACAGTTTTTAGGTATTAACACTCTTTTTTCGCAATGCTTTTTCGTCAAACATCACGTTGGATTGCGTTAGATGAAGTAACAAGCTTTTAAACTGTGCTCGATGTTTACTATAGACGAGTGGAAAAGCAGCCTCTTAAGCAGCCGGTTTCAATAACAATAAATGTAACTTGGATAATATTGTGGTTAACAATAGGCTTGTTGCCGTAAAAAATGTAATTAGTCCGTCTTTTAGATTATTAAAAAGTAAGGGACACGTATTTTTTTATTTGTAAATTAAACCAAAAATGACAAAGACATAGCCCATTAAAGTTAGGTGTAACGTCACGCCGAGCTGCATTTTTTCGTACGGGGTGACGTCACACGTAACTTTAATGGGCTATATCTTTGTTTTTTTTTGTTTAATCGAAAAAAGAAAAAATACGTGTCCAATATTTTTACGACTAAATAAAATAAAATTATTTTGACCCTAGAAACTACCCTATTATTAGGGGTAGTTTAAGAAGCCAGGAAATCGGACTCCAGTGTTGCCAAGGAAGTATAAAATCTCTTTTTTTTGTTGGGAAATGGTCTAATGTCTTCTCCCGCTCTAGAGTGGAGTGAAAGAGGGTGTCAGACTTTTAATATCTAAAACACACCTTTGTCCTTTAGTTTCTCTTTGCATTCTAGGACTATGAAGTCAAAACTCCAAAGTCTTGAGCATCGACGCCGAGTTGTTAGCCTGTCTGTTTTCTATCGTTTACACTTCGGGGAGTGTGCACTAGAGTTACACAATTTAATTCAGCCAAGTACGTTCCATCATCGGACCACAAGACGTATGGCGTTGCGCCACCGGTACATGGTGGACATCCCATCTATACGTACAAAGCGTTTTGGGAACACATTCATTATACGTACAGCTAAGGAGTGGAATTCCCTGCCGGAGTCTGTGTTTCCTGATAGCTATAACCTGGGTCTTTCAGTCAAGAGTGAATGGATTGCTTCTAGGCAAGCGTGTTCCATCGTCGTCCACATTATCACTTACCATCAGGTGAGATTGTGGTCAAACGCGAGCCTATCCAATAGAAAAAAAAAACTATAGTTTTACTTTTCTTTTCCTGGAAACAACCCGTCGTCAACTAGGCTCGGTCCTGGCCGGACGGCAATCTACCCATTGGTCGCCGTCCGAAAACTCACACCTACGGGTGATACCGTGGATCGCCCTGTGACTTCCAACGCCTGGAGCGTTTCTTATCGCTGCGACTGGGGCGTGAGGATGCCCACGTGATAGTGGCGTGTCCAGCCAAGGGGTATTGTGATACACAGAAGATACTTGAGTACTCTGCCGCATTCAGTTTGACCGGAAGTCTGACATTATAAGGGAAAAGTGGATTGGTTAATATTGCGGTTACCACGCCCTTTTACATTCCTTTAACAATGTACAAATACCGGCACGGATCTTGAGCGCTGACTTGAACTTGAAATCACGCAGACTTAGTGGCTCCGGCCGTCCGGTAACTGTCCGGACCAAGCCCAAGTCGTCGACGGCGCGCACTGTTCCCGCGCGCCTCAAAGAGTTGTCAGCAACAGCAGGGACCCAGCCGGGTCGAAGCCTACTGGGGCCAGGGTTATCCGAAAGGGCGCTCGAGCCCCGGTATGAAGGCTAGAAGGAACGGGGTGGGTCTTTTAGTCAGTAAGAGTCTGACACTATCTCCCGCTCCGCCCTAGGGCGGGGGATGTCAATGCTTGATTTTTTCCCAACACAAAAAAAAAAAGACTTAGTGGTATGAAGTGAGACGCGGGAGCTGGGAGTACATCTTTGTAGTTACAGTGATTGGCTTGACGATGTGTACGATGCGCAAATTGATCCTGAGTCTTTCGACGAGCGCTCAAGATTTGTGCCGGTATTTGTATTGCAACTCAATGGTAAAGCCCAAACTTAAAAGAAGAAAAAGAGTTTAAAACGCTCAGTCACATGACCATTGCCTACTGAGTTTTGTTGATATCTAAAAATGAATGCACTTTATGCATGGGTAGTTATTCGAAAATGTTTCGTGTTGCAAATATGAAAGTTACGAGTTTGCTGCAACAAAACGCTAACTCCAATGTTTTCAGTTTTGCTTGAGAAGTAACTTTTAATTTCCTGTAAACCCAGGCGTTTGTAACAATTCAAATAAAAACAACAGAATCATATACAAAATTATTAAGTAAAAGTTCGTAGAGGAGTGCGGGCGTAAAAAACCATGTTACTTTTGAATCGTACTTCCCCTTTTCACACTGGATGGTACACGCGAACCCCGTATTAAAGAACAAAAGTGGTGCACAGAGTGAAGCATTGTCGATGACAGCAACAGCTTTAAAATGTTACACCGTAAATAATAAACGAGTCTGAATCGTTTCAAAGTAGCTGGCGATCCCTATAAGTCGTACTCACTAATTAGCTCCTTAGTCTATACGACCAGTGTGTGAATTAATGACAGGATCGGATCAGCAATTTCGAAATTATACTTCTGTCTGTAATTATACTCTTTAATTAACAGGGTCGCTTTCGTACTTCGAAGGTGTTGAAATTTGCATTATCGAGTAAATACGAGTAACACTACAATTAACGAAGCGGAAATTTTTATTAGAAACCGTATAACACAAATCAACTGTACGATTAAAGTTAACACAAAATTGCTGTTCTACGAATGTCCTTTTACAATTTTTGAAGCTTTCGATTTTTGTTAACTTTATTTTTAGAGATAGCAATAAAATTCGGGGGCGTCAGTGACAGGGCTGCGTCAGGAGCTGCAATCTCATCTATTGGCGAGCCCATACTCGCCAAATGTTGTCAAACATCCCAACATCCTGGTTTTATCGTGGGTTTAGTGTAGACATAGTTTCATTCAATAGAACATGGTTGGTCATTTTTGAATGTATTCGAATGAATAAAGATTGAAATAATCGTACCCAGTTATTTGTTTTTTTTTTTTATTATTATTTATAGGCTCGCGTTTGACCACTGTCTCACCTGACAGTAAGTGATGATGTGGCCGACGATGAAGCACGCTTGCCTAAAAGTAACCTATTCACTCTTGATTTAAAGACCTCTAGGTTGAAGCTATCAGGAAACACAGTCTACGGCAGGGAATTCCACTCCTTAGCTGAAAGCATAATGAACGTGTTCCCAAGACTCTTCGTACGTATGGCGTACCATGTACCGATGGCGTAAAGCCCTACGACTAGTGGTCCGATGATTTTTTTTTAGGTGATAAAATCATATAATGACATCTTTCGCCCTCGGGTGGAGCGCGAGGGCGTGTCAGACTTTTACTGACTTAAAACTCACTCCTGTTCCTTTTTTGCCTTCGTCCCAGGGCCCCGGGGTTCTTTTTCGCATCACCCATGGTCCCAGTAGGCTTTGACCCTGCTGGGCGCCTACGGTTGCGGACATATCCAAGAGGCGCACGTGGAACACTACTCGCAGAGTGGACCGATGATGGAACAGATTTGGTGGAATTAAATTGTGCAATTCCAATGCACACTCCCCGAAATTTAAACGATAAAAAGCTGACAGGCCAGCTTCTCGGCGTCGATGCTCAAGGCTTTAGAGCTTTGACTCGAAATTTGGCACAAGTGCATCATCACCGATGGTCATCTTGGCTCGCTTCACAATCGACTCCAGGGCATCAAGCTGATATATCGCAGACCCATCCCAAAGATGAGAGCAGTACCTACTCCATACACGATCGAACTTGCGCTTATTAAAGGTTGAGCAGCTGTTCCGGCGTGAAATACTGTCTCACCTTAGCTAAGAACCCCAATTTTTTCAACCGCTTTTGCTTGAGCTGAAATTGAGGGTAGAAGACAACGTTACCCCAAGAAGCTCAAAGTTGTTGGTAATCTGCACGGTTACACCCCGGAATGATGGAGCCGGGCGGAAATTGGCTCCGTTTGGCGGATAAAAGATACGCCTGGGTTTTAGCAGCGTTGAACTTGACCAGTTTAGCATCACCCCAATCGGTTACTGCCTTCAAAGACAAGTTTAAGCAGGAAATACTGGATCCGTGACCCACTAGCACGTGCATCGGACACGTATCTCTCAGCAACAGTAGTATCGTCTGCATACCCAAAGGTACCGGGTTTAAGTAGGTCGTTTATGAGCAGCAAGAACAGTGTTGCCGAGAGTACCGACCTCTGAGGGACCCCGGCATTAATATTCATTTGACCAGACGAGCAGCCATCAATAACCACTCGAACGGATCGCCCCCTCAAGAAGTCTTCGACCCAGTCACACAGACTAGTGGGTAGATAATTCTGTCGTGCCAGACTCTGTCGAAGGTCTTCGAGATATCAAGGGAGCCTGCAAGTGCTTCCCGGTGCTTCTCGATGGCCTCGCTCCAGATGTGAATGGCATATGCTAGGAAAATCCTCTTTTGACCAATTTCGGCGAAAACTGTATTGACGGTCACTGAGGATGTCATTAGCTTCTAGATGTGCCAGGAGCTAATTATTGATCACTCGTTCAATACTCTTACAGAGAATGAACGTTCTCGAGATAGGTCTGTAATTAGCAGGGCCCGTCCGTCATTACCTTTCTTGGACACGGGTTGCTTTCAAGCCATCGGAATTTTTGCAGCCTCAAACGAAAGAAGAAATAGGCGTCTCCAGATCGGAGACAGTTCAGGCGCACAAGTATCACAGAGGAAAAGGATTTCATATTTAGGAGCTGGGTTTTACTGACAGTTTGGTTATTTTTTGTAAATCCATCAGCTTACTTACGAACCTTTATATAAGTTTATACGAATACATATGAAACGATGTAATAAAGGAATTCTTGCGCGGTAGAATCATTCTTATATTCTTTAATGTACATAATTTACTAATTATAAACAGTAAGAAAGCCGATGTACAAAGGCGAGCTTAACCCAAATTTTCTTACAGCAAACCTTACCCTCATTGTTAAAGATTGCCAAACAATATATTCGTATTTTCTTCTGACTAAGCATTAGATAATTTCTCCCAGTTCACTACTCACAATCAGTACTTTTTTTCAATATTTGTTAATAAATATTTTATCGCATTAATTGTTCTGCTACTCCCATATAACAATTAGTTTTCTTTAAAGGCGCGTCTCCATGTTTTTATCTACATACATATGTATATTATGTTGCACATGCATTTTTCCCATGCGGGTGAGCTTACGTTTTTCTATTACTTAAGAAAGTGTAATTTGCGTTTACAACTAAGTATGGCGAATGGTGTGTTTTCCCGCCATAAAGTGTGCCTTTTACATATTATGACATGTCTTGAGTAACTTTTATTGTTACTCGTAAATTAGTTCGGTTTAAATTGCACGTTTGCTTGCAGTTGAGCGTCTAACTACCACTTAGGATGTCATAAATTGAATAATTCTTGCGTTGTGGCTGCTTTTTATTCGACAGATACGTCAATATTTAGTTTCGACAATCACGTCAGTGAAAACATAAGAAAAACTTTATAAAACAGCTCAATCTTGGAACTAATCAAACCGATGACAAATACCAAACATAGTATACAATTTGCCTTAAAGCCAGGGGTAGCACAAACACTTAAGCTTACGTAACCACGCTAGGGCTGTCAACAGCAATAAACGCGCACGCCTGTAATTACTATTGTAACAAAAAACTCACAATTCTCCACAATGAAAGAAACGTCGCGTATCTGCAGCATTAGCGGTAATTTATCGACGAAGAAAACACACAACCCTATTAAAATAGTCGTTATATTGCATTCATCATACATTTTTTTTTCGTTCCGTTTCTTACTAGTCTTTGTAAAGGTTAATGGTTCGATTCGATTGTAATTCCTAACCCCTGTTTTAGAGTTCCGTTAGACTAAAAAGGGTTTTTGCGAAATCCGTTGGTCTACGTATATGAGTTTGTAATTGACTTGGCGTGAACTTTGTTTTATATTGATTAAGCTTACGAATTAATACAGTTTGGTTCCGTGAATGTATTTTATGAAGGAGAAGTTGTTTTTATGTCGTTTCAGACATGAAAAATGCTACAGAAAAAAGAAAATAGGCAACAACCATATTTATGATGACAGCGGTGGTTTCTTGATTTTCTGATGATAGATGAGCTTTCTTCTGCAAAACCATTATATCTCGAAGAAAGATTTGAAAAATTCAGTTACAAGGAAATTTTATTAATTTATGTTATTTTTAATTTTTTTTAATTGAGATAAACTAGTGCTTGACTGCGTCCCACCTGATGGTAAGTAGCGATGCAATCTTTGATGGTGAGGCGCACTAGTTTATTAAGAGCCTATTCACTCTAGCCTTGAAGACACCCAAATTATAATGTTAAAGAGAGTTGTAATTGTTCGATGGTTTACAACTTTACGTTACGTAATTGATGTAATTTATTTGCTATAAAAAGGGTGAAGGAAAACATCGTGAGGAAACCTATTCAAGGACATGCGTCCTTGAACCGAACCGTAGACATGTGACATCCACCAACCCACACTGGGCCCGCCTGGTGCAATACAGCCAGAGTCTCAGCAGTGGGAACATTATAAAGCTTATGCTTACGCTTGTATACAATCAGATAAAGTTAATTATTTTATAGATGGAAACCTTCGCTGATGTGCGACTGGCTAAGTACTATCCTAGAAAGTGTCAAGGTTCCTGCAATATACGCTACGAGAGCATAGTCGCTGGAAAAACTTAGGGTGAGTTGCACCATTTAACTATAACGATAACCAAACCATAACCAGCCGTGAAACGGCTGCCTATTGGTGAATTCGACGATTTGACAACTGTTAACGGCTTTGTTATCGTTATAGTTAAATGGTGCAACTCACCCTTAGTGTTTCTTATAAATCTCTAAAAATATCTTTGGTATCAAAGTTTTTTGCTATCAACAATTATAAGGTCAACGAAGTGAGGCCGCGATCGCGTGCCCGCTTCGGAAATGACGAACAAATACAACAGAGCCCTTTTAATTTTCCGCGATCCCTTTGTCAGATACCTTTTATCATCGACGCTGACAGCCCTGACTCGTAATTTAGGCCGGCAAGTTTTCTAAGCATCAATCGCAGCTCGAAATAGGGGTGTTACATTAGTAAAAAATTGTTTTGCATTTTATTTAGGGTTTTGTAATTTTTTTCTAGCATTTTCGGTTTGTTGGGCATGTGTTTCTTGATATGTATTCTCTTTAAATTAATTTCAAGAAAGGTATTTAAAAAATGCAGAGTTTAGATTCTAATTTAGTTTATTTCCAAAATAGAAATGAAAAAGATTTTTTTATAAATCCCTGTGTGATTGCGTGTCATTGATTTAATGCTTACTAGATTCTCAATTCACGCACTAAAAACATCAATAAAAACATACACTGTTAAACCAATAATCTAAAATCACATTAAAGGCTTAACCCTTCCTCGAACAAACACTACACAAAACCGCAAAGCATTGTGACTAAAAGTGGGACATACTCGAAGTACGAAATCAGGGAGCACGTTGGAAGCCACGTCATTAAACCCGCCGCGCCAGGCAGACACCTCTGAAGAATGCACTCTTAATAAGTCATCAGCTAAGTAGCGCACCCCGGCAGGTGGGGCCCGTGGGGAGGGGGGAGGGGTTGCGAGACGCGAAGCGCGCCGTTCGCACAAAAATGTCACAAAGTATAAAATCTGCATGCAGTAATGGGAGTAGCCTCTGAGAGGCTCGCAGTGTACAAAGATCAAAGGTGCATTGGCTTTTCTGTTCGCCTCCGTTCATATTTTTCTGCAATACTATAAGGCGCGACCTCATCAATTTTAGTGGCGAGCAAAAATTCTTTCATAATCGTGTTTGTTTATATATAGTGAACACTGCAAGGATACTGTCGAATCTATTCTTTTTCCAATAAAAAAATCTGAATATAAAGACCCTAAAGTAACTAAGTCTCTTTCCGCCAGTTCCAAAACCAATGATTTCTTTACAAAAACCTCATTTAAAGTTTACACAAACACACCTAAACAAATACAAAAACTTACCTGAATCAAAATAGACGTAAAAGTAAAGTACACATATTTAACATTAACATTCCACGTTACACGATCGGGGACAGTCACAAAACAAAACTTTGGGGGTTCAATAAAAAGTTTAACAAAAATATGAATAGGTAAACACAGTCACAGCGCAGCAAGGAGCAGTGTGACAACAAATCCCTCAACGCCTCCCTACTCTGTGACTCTATTTATTGTTACGTAGACACCGTGACGTAATAAGAGTAGGTAGTTGGTGAGATAACGCATTGTTCCCTTTAGTGGGTATTACTTGTGTGCCAGACAGTGTAGTTGGTGGAGAATGCGCCCCCTACCACTTCAATATTGTTATTATCTGTGCGTGTATAACACTGGCGAGGATTTGCTGGCCATTCTCATCATAAACATTTCATATCTACGAAATCTTGACAGCGAGTTGTTAAACGAATTCTGTCATTTGATTTTTGTTGGAAATCTGTTACGTCTTAGCTAACTAACGAGCAACAAGCTCATTTTAAGACACTGCATGAAACAAACCAAGTTACTTAGACAACAGATACTATGTTAGGCACACCACAAGAAACTATCACGATACAGGAAAATTCACCACTGAATTTTCTTTGGAAACACACAGGACGAACACAAACGAACATGACATGTTTTAACTTACCATCTACAATCAAAGTTGAGCATGAAAGATAAAAACAATCATAAATATTAATTTTTTATCATTACAAAAGATAATATTATTTTACATACATTTAATAAATAAAAGTAATAACAAGTTAACCACAAATAATACTCGTAAAATAAAAACTCATTACTGTAAGCAGATTTATTATTTTTTTAATTAGCTACTTATTAGATATATTACGTTTCTGATTGCATGCAACGATTCACCCTCGCGTAGCTAGTAAGCACTCGACGGCAGAAAAAAAAAAATAATTGCACCTCATTTGAGCTCCGTATTAATGTTAATGTAATTAAATTACTAAACTATCAATGCGAGTAGGTTGATATAGCCAAACTAATTGGGATCAGAAGAGCGACGATCGATAGCACTTTGTAAGGTAACTAGGAAGCATGAATAGAATTCTTTGATTCGAAATGATTACCAATTCAAAACTTTGCTTCAAGCCCTGGGTCTTTAATTAGAAGGTTCCATTGAGATGAGGGTTTGGAGTAGAAAAAAATATTGAAATTGTATCGCGGAGTCGCTTGTGCGATACAGCTTGTTTATCAATGCTCTTGACGTTTAACCCTACCTGAGAATGCGATATCTAGTAACGTAGAAAAATAAGTGATGATTGCATAAAAGTTTGCCTGGATTGCTTTCTAGTGTTCGCTTTAGAAGTGGCCTCATTAAACCTGTACCCCTAGCCAAGTTGCTAATCTGCAATAGTTAACGCTTGTAGAAAGCGTCAAATGTACGGGAATGACGTCGTCTTAACGCTCAGTCACGTGGTCAGAACAAAAGACTTGGCGGCAAGGTCAACTCGAAGCGTTCGGCGCAAGCGAAACGTTTGTAACTTGGCTAGGGGGGCTGGTTGCACTCTGAGCATTATAATCCAAGATAAAAATAACAAACAATATGATGTTTCTAGGAGATTATTGTTTAAAACAAACATACCAAAACTAAGTTTAGTGAAATGATTATTTTATAGTGTACTAGCTCTTGCCCGTGACTTCGTCTGCGTAGAAGTCGAATACGTTTTTATTTGAATGATTTTGTTTTTTAGTAATTAGTAATAATTAATAGCTCTTGTCCGCGACTTCATCTGCGTAGAAATTGGAAATGTTTGTGAATTCTAAGTACATTAGGAGTAAGTTTTTTTTTAAATGATATAAACCAGTGTTTGATTGTGATCCCACCTGATGGTAAGCAGTGATGCAATCGTTGATGGAGAGGCGCACTAGTTTTTAAATACCGGATTTCTTCAATACCGGTATCAATACTAGTGTGACCATACGACCACGGTACAAGATCAATTAAGACATTAATAAAAAAAAAAAACGTGGGACACTCAAAAATCGTTTGTAAGTTTCATGCGTCTGAACCAATTTTCGAAACTTTTTTTTCCGTCCGTCGCAGACACCTCTTCCGCGGCCTTCTCAAACGCTGCTAGCGCGTCTTCCGGCGATGAAAACTGTATCCCTTTCAGCTGATTTTTTATTTTTATTTTAGGGGATAAAAAGAAGTCACGGTACCAGATCAGTCAGTCCAGTTCCAGTGTCAGTCAGGGGGGGGGGGGGTGTAATGGGGTGGCAGGGTGCATCAAGTCTAGTTTATAGTAACATATGAATACAACTTAAATAAAATTTTAACGATTTTTAATGCGTATTCGATTTAACTAACTCAAAAATTGATAAATGAAATTGATTTTAATATTCACCCAGCGCGCGAAAAGTTCTTTTACTGGGCTGGAAGTTCTCCCGGTCTAGGGTGGAGCGAGAAGGCGTGTCATACATTTACTGACTAAAACCTACCTATGTTCCTTTCGTTGCGTTCCAGGACTGCAGGTTTCTTATTTGGAAATTCTCCCTTGTCCTAGCAGGCATCGACCTTTTTTCCTAGGTGGGAAAATCATCTAAATGACATCTCCCCCCCTGGCCAGAGCGTGTCAGACTTTTACAGACTAAAAACCCACTCCTGTTCCTACTTTGCCATTATTCCAAGGCTTCGGGAGTCTCTTTCGCATCATCCATGGCCCTAGTAGGCCTCGATTCTATTGGGCCATTATACAGTCCCTGACAACTCCTTGACGAGTTGGGCTCAGTCCGGACGGTTACCGGACGGTCGGACGGCAAGCTACCCATTGCTCGCTGTCCGCAAGCCCGTGCCTACGGTGGCTGGAAATCGGGAACGAAATCCCGGCGGTTAGGTTAGCAGATAGAAACCACCGCCTGCCACTCCTACTCGCTCCGGACCGTAGTCTGTACCAGGGCCCAGCGTGGAAGATCGCCGCCGCCAATCGCCTTCACGAGTATACGGCGGTGCACCTACACCATATGCTCCTCCACGTTCTTCTCCGGGTGATACTCACAATGGTGACACCTGGGTGATTTTTTCACCTGAATTCAAAACATCTACCGAACTAGCCATATCCGGTGAAAATATAGAAAAGAAGGACGCCGTGGTGCTTCTCCAGTCACTGTTTAAAGAGGGGACTTACCGCCATGATTGTTGCGTGCCCGGCGCAAGAATGAAAACCAGACATAAGAATAGGCACTTGCGCTTGCAAAAATAAATGTGCCAGTAACATCAAATCGTAAATTATAACACTTAATATAATTTCCTACTATTCTTATTACAATAAACCACAATAGTATATGCTAATGTTTGTAATACCATAATCACGGTATTGGCTCGTCAATACCATGATTTAAAACAGACCAATCGTATCTGTGATCGATCACGGTATTACGGGATCTCGGAATACCGGTAATTAAAGCCCTAAATAGGAGGCCGTTTTAGCTGCATCACGCTATTATAAGTACGAGTGGAACTATAGGACGTTTTGTGAAAATAGTAGTTCTTTTAAGATTATTATTATGTAGGTATTTAATTATAATAAAGTACTTGTAGCAGTGTACCATTTTTAAATTTAAGCGAATGTGGGGGAAATTAAATCAGAAATTCTTGAGGATAATGTCCCGCATTCTCTTGATCCATTATATTATTTATCAAATATATTATTGATTTTGTCAATGTTACTATTTCTAGCCACCAATATTTCCCTTAGACACATCCTCTGGTTGTTTTTATTTTCTTTTTATAGACTAAAAAGAAAATAACAGAAATAAATAAAAATAGGAAAACATGAAGCAGTTTTTCATGACAGATTAAAAACAATACACGACCAAGTATGGACTCCATTGTTACCAAATTAATTAATAAGCCGATAGAACAAACAAGAAAAAGTGACTTAACAAACAATAGGCAAGTACTCCACGTGCCTCGACCCCCACGAAACTACGAATAATGGAAAATAAATAATTAATATATTTTTTAATTAAGCCGCTAATAGACAATATGGCCAGGCCGCCTTATTCATAACTTATAATGTATTAATTACAGGTATAATTAGAGTATAGTTTGATTAGAGCCAAATAATTTATTAGAGTAATAATGGGCGGGTATAAAGAAAGTTTGATGGGATCTGACGTCATTGATGGTCATTCGATTACAATAGAACAGAAAAAGTCAGTTGCCTACGTTTGATTTTACGAATGTTCGATTTTTAAATGGGGGAAAAGTTTCAATAGAAGTATTTAGCAGTATTATGTCGATTTAGTGGCTATTTTTAATTCTTCGTAAATTGATTACTAGTGACTGTGATGTTAAAATAGTGTTGTTTTTTTAAGTATATTGCAATTTGACATTACGTGGCATCTTTAAAAAACAGATCTCTATAAAGAGCTGGGAATTTAATTATAATATTGACTGTTTCAGCGAAACTTGAGAAGTGAAGCTTGAGTCGAGATGGTCTCCTCGGCAAGTTTCAACTTGACACATAATTATGCTCGATTTTCCTGTCATGTACCTACTACAAAAATATTAGACTGTATTACAACCACATTCTTGTGAAAAACAAAGCGACTGTATTATGTATTAAAAACGAAATACATTTGAACAAACCGCGCGAAGCAAAATGAAAGGCAATTTTTTTTTATTGGAGATTTTCCTCCATTGACCGTCAGTTGAACGTGATACACTGAGTATGTAATACAGTGTCACACAAAGTCGTCCGAAGAACGGTAGGTAGCTCTCCACCACCCATACCTAGAACATCAAACATTTATCGGGAGCAATACTTTTTTAATTGGTTACCGACGCACCGTCTCCCCTGATCCCCGGGGAGGTAGTAAAAATATATAGTATTATTTTGAACATTCGGCAGGCGGCAGTAACCTTCCCTCTCGCTCCAATTTCTTGTTCCTTTTTCTTTTAATTCCGCATATTTTTATTTGCTATGATAAATTGTAACTGCGGCGAGGTGAAGAAGGGGGAGGGGTGTTGGATAACCCCCGTTCGCTTTTGTTTCGGTAATTTTTTATGTCTGTGTGCTTAATTGCGTGGCGCCTGGCGGAAGCGTATTGTGTCGATGTGGGTCAGTCAGTGAGCGGCTCCAGACGGACTGACTGACCTCTTTACCTTGCCACTTCATTATCGAACATTCATGTTGCGGGACCCTTTAGGCGGCGATACACATGCTTGTACATTGCCGTACATTGCTCAAAAGTAAGCATGTAGCTTGCTTGCTATTGTGCCATATAACGTCCTGATTAGTGGATGTTAATAGTGACCTCCGCCATGCTTGTACTCAGACTACTTTTATGCAAGTTTGTTTAAGACTGTCTAAGTAAAGACTTTTACAAAAGTTTTTGGAAGTTCAGTGGCAATTTTCATTATTAGAAAATTGTTTCATAGTGGATATTATGAAGTAAAATTAGTGAAGTTTTATACGTTAAGTGTCCTCACAGCTGGGCAATATGTGGAATCAGTGAAACAGGTGCATTTAGAGCTGAGATAGTTATCGTAGTATTGGCTACTGACTCAATACTTTTTCCACCAAATACTGCAAAACTTTAGGATGTGTTACATCCGCATTCTAATGGAAAACTAAGTGACTGTTTATCGTATCAAAAACTAAATACTTTCTAAACTCGTCAGTGGCTAAATGTTTGTGAATTTCAGTATGAAGTTAGAAAAAACGTTTACCGCAACGGCTTAGTACCTGCCCTCCTAGCCAAGTTACAACCGTTTCGCTTGCGCCGAACGCTTCGTGTTGACTTTGCCGCCAATTCTTTTGTTCTGACCACGTGACTGAGCGTTGAGATGACGTCATTCCCGTACATTTGAAGCTTTCTACAAGCGTTAACTATTGCAGATTAGCAACTTGGCTAGGGGTACTGTTCTCTTACAAACGTCCCAGTCGAACCCATCCAACGCGGCGTTCCGATCAATTCTAAGTATTTAGCTCAGGCACGTTAATATTTTATTACAACAACAATGTTCACAATTATGCGGAATAGATGCGCTTGCGTTCATATTAGTGTTACGTGTGAAAAGTAAACAATATTTGTATAGCGGGCAGGATATTATGATCAAGTAACAAAACTATATGTGGTGGGTGAATGGGCCATGCGATACCGCCACGCGATCCCGCGGATATGATGGAGTGACGCCTCGAGACACTATCACTGACCGCGTACTTACCTATTGTTTACTTTGTAACCGACTGCTTATTACAGGGTTACCATAACGTTCAAAGTAAGATTGTTTTAATCTTGTTTCAGTGCGGGTAAGAGATGGCGCTAAAATACCTGTACATCTCTGTCTCTTACCCACACTGAAACAAGATTAAAACCATCTCACTTTAAACATCATGGTCGGTCACAGTCTCTGACAACTTGCTTTTTGTATGTGATCGATATCAATATGGCTGCTTTCGTTTTGTTTAGTTATTGTTCGTGAATCAGAGAACCTATATTGTGACATAAAAGACTTCTTAGACAATTTGCTATCATTAGAAAAGCATGAAGCAGAACTGTACTTCGATCCTATCAATATCACATGACGAATCGACTGCAGGTTTTTTTTTTTCATTTCTGTTTATCAAGAATGGTTCAGCTTTTATATAATGGTCCATTCTCCTATTCTATCTTAGGTAGGTATAACAACCACAAGGTTACAATTCTAAGTCAACCACAAACTGAAAGTGAATATTTTAATAACCCGTATCTAACCCCAATAAGGACACGCGTATGTCACACAGTGCAATAATAAAATAATAATGCTATCTAGAGCACACAATTAGAATATCTGACGAGCATAACAGTCGTGTGCTGGCGAGGAATGATTATTTCAAAGACGATCCGGGCCGGCGATCTGGCGATCCAGCAGTCTGACCGGTGCGATCTCGCCAGCTAAGTCCGGCCAGGGTGACACCCGCCAGGGCAAGCCCGACCAGAGTGACACCCGCTAGGGCAAGCCCGGCCAGGGTGACACCCGACAGGGCAAGCCCGGCCAGGGTGACAACCGCCAGCGAGGGGTCACTGCCGGCTGGTCATAATTGAGTTAACCTTAGCATCACGCAATATCCGTCATCACACTAGTTGGACCACAGCCGAGGTAATTAACGGGCGCTGAGATTGTAATGAGCTGTATCACGATTTAGCTCGGAAATTTTGATTGAATAGACAACGAGATTATTGGTAATTTAAAGAGCATGCACGTTAATATGGATTTGAGTTTGATTAAAGGGGTAATGTAATTTAACAGCTTTTAATTATTATTAGTCATCATCGGGACCTAAGATCAAAGTCAGGCAGGTCACTTTGCTTACGAGAGAAACCTTCTTGAAAGTCTTGGTAGTATTTCTATCAAAACTACTAACCCTTTGCTTAGAAACTTAAAATACTTTAATGTTGGTATAAGTTATACCTACGTATTATAACTGCCAAGAACATAACGCCACATTTGTCTCGAGATTCATAAGAAAATAACTCGTAATGCAGCTCAAATAACAAGTCATCTAATAACAAGTTGCGATTTTTTGTGCAAAAATCCGGGTTCAGCCAGATCGGTGATCACTTTGATGACCGAGGGCGTTGAATGAAAAGCGTCAACTAGTTCAGCCATACAATTTATAATTGCACACACAACACTTTTAGATTCCTCGAAACGGTTCCTAAAACGTAGCCGGAATACGGACGCTTGGTAATTTACCCGTACCTACATCAGGCCAATAACCAGCACCAAGTTCGACGGAAGCTCCAAGTGTACGTCAAAACTCTGTGGCAGCTGCATAAAAAGCAAATCTAGTTAGTTATTTTCGCAAGTGTATCTTTATTAATTAATTTAATAGTCGTTAATGATGAACACTGCGTCTAACGTGTTCGCGCGGGGCGCAGGCGCTGCTCAGCGCAGCGGCAGCGCGACGCGGCGCGACTCTCTCCGTAACCCCATTAAAACTGCTTCGGGCCCCACTTGCGTCCCTCTTCATGAAATATTAAAAATTCAATTGCGCTTCTCTTTATTTTAACCCCCACCCCTGCGACGCCCGCCACGCTTTCCCGTACAATATAAAATGAAATATGTATCCGAAAAAATAACGTTCACCTATTATTTATAATTTGTGTTACACGTTACCGCGCTCGCTCGCCCCCTCCCCTCCCCCCCGAGCAGTCCCCCCCACGCCCTTCCAGGCCACGCGCGCTGGGAGACAACCTTGTCTTTTTGTTTGTAATCGCATGCGAAATAGATTTTTAGGCGGAACTGCAAAGTTCCGAAGGTCCTAACCTACCCTCCTAATTCAGTTCCGAAAGGCGATTCGGATAAAACCTGCTAAAGCTCTTAAATTAATCAAAACCTTTTTCAAGACGAACTTGAGACTTTATAAACCTAAAACTTATTTCATTAATATTTTGTTAAAAATACAATTTAAAAAAAAAACCGTTTGATGGCGTAACAGAGTTTAAATGTATAAAACATTTTGACGCAATAAAAACGTAGAGTTTGTATGTTCAGAGGCAACGCTTAGTTCTACGTGTCGACTATTAAAAAGTTTCTACGTCAAAGTTTGCCGTTTTGAACTGCGAACAAATTAAAAAAAAAGAACGCTCCATATGCCAGCGTTAATAAGCAACGCATTTGTATCGAAAATTGTATAACCCTCGCAGTATTATTTTGCTAACTTTACTAGATAATGAAGTACCTAGGCATGCGGGCGGTTTAACGATTTTTTCATAAACAGATGTTCATTTGTTAAATGAACCATCAGTACGCCAACCTGCTTTAATCGGTATTCGATATTAGTTAACTGTAGTTTTTGCTACATAAAAAGAATAAGAGTGAAAATATTGCACTGCATTTTAATTTTTCAATATTGTTGGCTAATTAAACTGTATGATGGGAAAAAGGAGGAAATTCTCTCTTGTTTATATTATAATTTACAAACAAGGATGTTAATGGTTGCTCTTTTTACGAACGAGTCCAAAAAGGAACGTTTTAGCGAAAAGGAATGGTTCTTATTTTAAAGTGAGCGTGCGAATTGTGTGTGGCTGCACTTGGTGACTCGCTGGGTAGGAGCTTCTCGCCGCGGCCACAACAAAGGTGACGCCTGCCCTATCTATACTGGGCCCCGCACTCCGCAGCCACTCGCCGCGAGACACTTTTGAGCGCGAATGTCCATTATTGTTGCTACTGTTGTACAGTCGCAGTTAATTACTTCTGGATGGTACTGAAAACGATGCTACTCGTATCTAGCCCTCTTTAAATTTCTTTGCTAAGTGAAAGCTTTAAGATATATATGAAATAGGTTTTAGTGACAGCCTGATTGAGAGATTTAAGTAATAAGTATTTACAATACCTGACTGAGAACTAAGTAGGTATGTCATGATGCAAAAACTGAAAAAAACCGGAAATTCTCGTCTAACAACACATGTGTCAGAAATGCATAAAATAACATTAAAATATTTATCAAAGTACATTCTAAATCGCGGGCTACCTCGCAATGGCCAGCCAACTTTCGTTCCGAACTTCGTCCGATCCGAAATCGACGTTCTCTTTTTCAAGTTTTTTCGACGCGGTACGCTACCGTGTTTTGTTTTACCCCGTTTGTCATTGTCGTTTGTGTGAGTAATGTGTTAATAGGTACCCCCTCAGCTCGCGCTTTTTACTGCTTTTAAGTTTAAGCGTTTGTTTGTGCGACTACGAGACTCAAAATGGCCGCTAGACCTCTCATTTCTCTACTTTGATGGTAAAGTGCTACAAAAGTTGATGCAAATCATATTTTGTGGAATATTATAGTTTAATTTTTGGAGGAGTTTTCGTTGGATTTAATCAAAGTTTGCGTTGTCGAGTTTTTAAATAGGGGGTAAAATTCATAATTTCTCTTGGATTTTTAAAACTACATACATCATAATTATTTATAGAAACTCTTTTCAAATATATTTAAGACACTTTGGTTTTTAAACCACAAGAATATTTTAAACTATTTCATGAACTATTTAATGACAAATTTAATTATTAAAACATTTAAAATGGTATTAGTAGAGCATACGTAGGTACTGACTACCTGATTGAGAATGAGAAAATTAGTTTGTCGCTATATTACCAAACTGAATCAAAAAGGTTATTTGTAATAAAAAAAATTAGTCGGTTTAAATATGAACGACTGTAAAAATCGCTGTATTTTACACTTTCACGCACATCGGGTTAACTTAACGCACGTAAGATTTACGCGGGAATCATGAACTTTCAAATTGCTTGGCAAATTATTGATTTACCTAACAAAAGTTATATGTGAGACAGATCATATAGGACTAGTACTCATTATTTCCACGTATAACCAACAATCAACGCACGCAGCAACGTTCATTGTATTACACATTTACACGTTACTTACACACACCACACTTACACGAAGCATAAAAATACTTACACTCATTGTTACGCTGCTACGAAATCGTTCGATATTCTAAACAGGTTACAAAACATTTCATGGTGCTGAACTTACCTGAAAAAGAAGAAAAAAATTATTGTAATCACTAATAAGGAAAGGAGTACGAACGTTTGGTTATTTATAAATGTACGCGAACAATTACGAGCGGTAATGCAGCCGGCCTAGCAAGCCGCTACAATGCAGATTATGTGAAACATTTTATTCTCAATTAGCTGACCTGACAAACGTCGTACTGTTAGCTAAGCTGTTTAAATATAACGCCATCTACAGGCATTACCAGAAACAGCATAATTCATTTCAAAATAACATTTTATTTAGAGATGGCATTGTATTCGAATTTTTTTTTTTCGTGATTTTTTCCAGATTTTCTCACCTTTTAAACCTTCCCTGGACTATCACAAATATTTCAAGACCAAAATGAACCCAATTGGTCCAGCCGTTGTCGAGTTTTAGCGAGACTAACAAACAGCTATTCATTTATTTTATATAAATGTATATACCTAGATTATTAGTTTGTGAGAAGTTTACTTTTCAAATCGTTAAAATGATAAGAGTGAGAAAAAACCTTTAGGTTCGGCGGTCGGTAAAGCGGCAGACTATTATAAGGCAGAATATTAATATCTGCCGCTTTACATTGCGCTCCAAAAACACATTCGAAATAGCGTTGAGGAATGCAGCACGGCAGCGGGATGTACCGAGACTATGTCGGCGTCGAACTATCATTTTGCTAAATACCTTACATATTCCGATTCTCGTGCGATCTGCGGTGGGATTTTCGAGATTTTCAGTTAGTCCGTTGAGCCGGGAGCCTTGTTAAGAATCCATCGGTTGAAATTCGAATTTGGGCTGGTTACCTCAGATAAAGGTATTTCATCCGGCAATCAAATCTCACTCATGGATTGCCTGTGATGTTAATTGCGTGGCCAGCATTACATTCATCCGCTTCTGTCAAACAGAAGCCTTCTTTCGACTGTTGGTGACGATAAATTCTACTTTCGTCGGTGAGCTCTAACAGTACCTACCTACCTAATAATTTAAAGTAGGATCGAAAGAGAAATAACGTATATTTTTATAGATATATAGGGTGACTGGTAATTAGTGTACGATACTTAAACACGTGATTGTGCTCGTGATAACCAACAACTTTTACTATGGGAACAAACCTGAAATCGCGAAAAAAATCAGCTGTTCAGTACATTTATGTTTGCCTAATGTACTGAACAGCTAATATTTTTTTCGCGATTTCGGCTTTGCTCTCATAATAAAAATTGTTTGTTATCATGAGCACAATCACGTGTTTAAGTATCGTACACTAATTGGCAGTCACCCTATGTAATATAATACCTTTTTATTTTCCGAAATAAATAAAATACAATTAAATATTCAAGTTATATGTTCCTTTGAAAGTAAATTTTAAATTAACTACGACAAAATTGGTTACGCCTCTTAATAAGGATATTAAGAAATACATACTCTGTGGTATGTACCTACGTTGAAATGTTCAATATAAGATATATGAAGTACTAAAATAAGAAGTTTATTGTAATGCACACCATCATTATTACTGGGTGAAAAACAGGTCATTATACAGCTATTTCGATACTACGTATTTCTTTGACGACAATTTGACAGTGGAAATGGCTCATTACGGCAATTTATTACTATAATGTTGGTAAGTACTTGCGTGGGAGGGGACACAGGTTATAAATATTTATGCCTTATAAATACCAAAATATCTACCACTTATATTTTCCTCAAGACGTTTAGGGAAGTTGAATGAGATGGCAGAAGACCTGTTTATTTCAGTGGTGCAAGTTGACAAAATTTTTTCAAGTTAAAATTATAAGAATAAAATTGCTTTAATTAAAATAGTATGATGTTACCCCCCTTTTTTGAGGTGGGAAATTATCCAATAGTACCGCTCTACCTTGGAGCGAGAGGGTGTCTTCAATTGCTCTTTGCGTGCCAGGACCACGTTATGTGTTTCAGGAATTCGCGATGATGTTACCCCTAAGGCCCGCTTGCCTTGATATGAAATATTAATTGTTATTTAAGGTTACCTATCATAAGTTCGTAAATTATTTGACCGAATTTCGTTTCACCTGAAACTTTTCAATCATTATCGTTTCGTCATTTTTTTTTTATTGCTTCGAAGTCCGTCTGCCGTATGAAATCAATTCGATTTTTTCGTTGCACGTTTCATTTGGTCAAAAAAATTGTCACCGATGTCACACTTAGCCGGAATAACAATTTTGTTCGAAGTATTATGTTTCCGAACTAGAGTTAAAGAACGACGGCGAGAAAATTATTAAGTGTATATAATAAATGTAGACAGTGTGATTACTTGCAAAATTATTTATTAAGAATTATCAAATCATGCTAAATAAGTCAGTCTAAATAGCGCAAAAAAATCGTCTTAATTAGAAACTGAATTGACTAGATTTTTGTTCTTCACCAATTTTCACAACAACATTGTTGTTGTTGTTGTGAAAATTGGTGGGTTTTTAGTCAGCAAAAGTCTGACACACCCTCCTGCTCCGCCCAAGGGCAGGAGATGTCATTGCATGATTTTCCCACCTAAATAAATATGCCAGCAAAACATTGTTCAGGACGTTGCCATGATCCATATGTAATGGCACTTAATAACACAGTTGTTTTTGAACAAAAGTGATTTGTCCCAGTAAGGAGCATGCAAACAGTCATACAGCATGCAAGAAGGCATGCAGCTACAAGAAGCATGCAACTAGGCATACAGCAAGCATTGTTTCTGTCATGGCTTCGGGGCTGCGAGGTTTGGGCGGCGCAACGCGACCTTACTCCTCGGCGCCTACGCAGGCTTGAATTATCCCAGTAAGAGGTTTGGGCGGCAAAACGCGACTAGAGATGTGCCGTTGCCGGCAATATGGGAATATTGCTGGCAATATTGCCACTAATATTCATACTTCGGGCAATATTCCCACCAATATTCATACTTTGGGCAATATTGCCACCAATATTCATACTTCGGGCAATATTCCCACCAATATTCATACTTCGGGCAATATTGCCACCAATATTCATACTTCGGGTAATATTTCCGCCAATATTGCCACCAATATTCATACTTCGTGCAATATTGCCACCAATATTCATAGTTTGGGCAATATTGCCACCAATATTCATAGTTCGGGCAATATTTCCGGCAATATTCCCACCAGTATTCCCACTTCACGGCAATATTGCCAGCAACGGCACATCTCTAAACGCGACCTTTCTCCTTCACACCTATGCAGGCTTGAATTTCAATCTTAGGGGTAGGACGGACAAGACTGTGTGAAGTCGGTTTTGCAGCGATTTGTTTTGTCACTAAATTTTGTAGCACAACAGATTGACTTTTTATGACACTATTTTAATTTAATATTGAAATGCTACTAAGTAACCGTTATGTATTTGTGAGGCGAAAAAATGGCGAATAAATCATTTCGCACATGAAAAAAGTTCAAAAGAGGCTTCGATCATTAGTAGATAAAAGTTATTTTGTAAATCGTCGAAATATAGTTTGTAACTTTGGTAAAATAATACCTATGACACATGATGATTTAAAATATTTTATTTTTAACGATGATTTAAAAAATTGACAATTAATGCATTTAGCAGAAAAAGTCGGTCAATAGTTTTCGGTAAAATTAAATTCGAACAAAAAAATTTCGGAAAAGTGATGGGATTTAAACTCTGGTTATCAACTAACTTGCAGGAACAAAAAAAAAACTAGGTTTGCGCAAGTGGGCCTAAGAAAGTGAGATCAAGACTTGCTTGGAAGGACCTTTAAGAAATATATTCTGATACCTTTATAAAAATCAGTTAATGAGTTTATACCGAAACGGCTCCGGCTTCACGTATTTTTAAAATTTTATACACAATATTTGGTAGATCTAAGAATGGGTTGTAGACATTTTTTTGTAATAATTAACTTCTGATTTTATTTAACTAATAATTTAATTGTTACAAATACAATTGAACTAGAAGACTAGAATTTCAATCCAAGATTTCAGAGTCTACTTAAGATACAAAGTTAGAGTTTAATCCCTACCTGTCAACAGATACTAAACCATATTAAATACTGTACGAAACTATAATGCAACGAGATCGTACACACTTCGCACCTAACCAAATGCCATTTGAGTAACAAATAGCAAAAAAAAGCGACAAAAACATAAAAATAAAGAGAAACACGCCGTCTTCCGCAGACCATAGACCACAGAACAATAGACGACAGCGGGCTTTTATATTTCGACAATGGCCTCTTGATATCCTCTGAGAGTAACTGACGTTGTTAGGCTGGCGACGCACGGGCGACGGAAATGACGCGTCTGTCACGATCTTCCCAACGCACAGCCGAATGTGAGGGAATGACGACGTCGCGTATGCGTACACAACCGAAGCCGGGAATCCTTTATGCTTTCAGATGGGCCTCCTTGTGACGGCTAAAGGGGTCCACTGTTCGAGTGTGGTACTATCGAGCTTTTAAGTTTTTTTTTTTTAAATGAATGTGATAGGTTTGAGAGTTTTGACGTTGTTCGCCCACCAAAAGGTTAAACTGTTGAAATGAAAGACCAACCCCTAAAATTCTTATTTGGTTTTTCCAAATAAGGTTTGATATCGTCTTCAGGATATTGTCTTAAGTGTAGGTCTTGGGCGATAACAAAAATCAAAATAAATAGCAGGTCATCGTTCATCATTTTCAAGGTTATTTTTTTCGTAAAAGTATTTTGTCAACTTTTTTACTATTTAAATATTATTATTTATCTAACGGAAAACTAAACAAATTCTAGTTCAAACAAGAACATAATATTTATTTATATTTTATTTGTTTATTTAGTTTCACCCACAGCACATATATACACACATAAAAACAAATCATAAGTACTATTCTAATATCCGCCCTTGGGCGGAGCGGGAGGGTGTGTCAGACTTTTACTGACTAAAAACCCACTCTTGTTGTTGTTATTGTGAAAATTGGTGAGGAACAAAAATCTCGTTAATTCCGGGTAAACACAACATTTACAGTACACATGCCAGCTTACCGCTTACTTGCTAACTTAAACGAAACGAAAAACAGAAGGACAAAAAAGAAAACAGGTACCTACCTAAGTATATAAAATATGTATATCCAATAAGAATATTGCAGGTAGCTACGAAATCTTGAAAAGTTAAATACGACTTAACGAAAAACTTTTAAGCGCTACTGAAAATAAGCGCCCACCTAATAAATTATTACTTTGTCTGTTCATAAATCAATAACTGATAACTATCTGAAGTTCGCGATGCATGAAAAAAATAAATTTACAAGTGGACCAATTCTTCTGGTAATAGCCAAGTTCATCTGCTTATCTTCGCCTTGATCATGTGTAATATCTGAATAATAAACGTTTTTAGGGTTCCGTAGCCAAATGGCAAAAAACGGAACCCTTATAGATTCGTCATGTCTGTCTGTCTGTCTGTCTGTCTGTCTGTCTGTCTGTCTGTCTGTCCGTCCGTATGTCACAGCCACTTTTTTCCGAAACTATAAGAGCTATACTGTTGAAACTTTGTAAATAGATGTATTCTGTGAACCGCATTAATATTTTTACACAAAAATAGAAAAAAGCAATAAATTTTGGGGGTATATACCCCATACTTAGAACTGAAACTCAAAATTTTTTTTTTCATCAAACCCATGCGTGTGGGATATCTATAGATAGGTCTTCAAAAATGATACTGAGGTATCTAATATCATTTTTTTCTAAACTGAATAGTTTGCGCGAGAGACACTTCCAAAGTGGTAAAATGTGTGTCCCCCCCCCTCTAACTTCTAAACTAAGAGAATGATAAAACTAAAAAAAATATATGATGTACATTACTATAAAAACTGCCAACGAAAATTGGTTTGAACGAAATCTAGTAAGTATTTTTTTTTTAATGCGTCATAAATCGAAAAAAATACACTATTGTTAAAACATCGATCAAAGTTACAACACATTACAAGAACTTTTATATTATGTTACTTGCTGCTACGGAACCCTTCATGGGCGAGTCCGACTCGCACTTGGCCGGTTTTTATTACTTAGTTTCTTGATAGCTGAAAGCCAGCACGACTTGACAAAATACATGATTGTGAATATCGCGTTGCTTATATATTTGGCAGAAAATTTTCTATAAAAAATTCTTCATTTCCAATATAAAGCTAATATTGTAACATCAACAGATTGTGTACGGTGATGAATAAAGTCGCCAACGCAATTAGCTACCCGAACGATATGATAATGAGGGAAAACCCAATTTGAATATAAACTAGCCATACGTTATTACTTAACCATAGTATATTTATTGACATCACCAAAGATAACAACTATAAAACCGTATAAAAAGATCGTGTAAGGGAGCGAGCATAAACAACTGCGGGTATGACAGGACGCTATGCATAGAGTATGACCGTGGTGCATTATTTCCACACGTAATACTAAAATTGTCTAAGCATAGCCCCGCTGCCTAAACCAGCCCACACAGAGACACCGCGCACACAGGCCCGACCACCCCATGCCACTTGTATACAGCGGGAGGGATGACCACCCGCGATTTAAACTAGCGAACAAATCTTACAACTTTTCATTAGATACGCAAGCGTCATCCCATATAAGATTTTTCTTTATCTTTCACGTCTTCAACCAGTCCAAAAACTATTTCTGCCTGCATACTCTTTAAAAGAATTAAAAACCCGTGTGAAAGTAATGTGTATATAATACATCAAAATTCGCGCACGCCTTGATAAAAATGCAGCGCAAAGTTTCAGCCAAACCAGAGACAATCTTCACAATATTCAAAATTCCAGCAGTTTTTCAACCTCTCTTCAAAAGTGGTTTGATTTAGAGGATTTTTATTAAAGCTAGTTTGTGAAATAAGAAGAGCGGTTCCGTTCTCTACATTTGAGGAAACGTGGCTCGATCAAATTCGTTAGAAATTTCTTGGCAGGCATTTTGGAGCGCCCTGTGTGCTGGGGAGGCGCGCTGGGCGTCTATTTGTTTTGCCATAGCTTTGTCGGGCCTGGGACATGCAGGTCATTAATTGTTGTGAACGCCGGCTCCTAATCGATAGCGCACCACGTTCGATTCTAGTTTATATTAGTATTATTTGCGCTAAATGTGCCTACCTATCCACGGACTGCGCTAAATATCTAATGAAGCGTCATCCGTGATACCCGTTTGTCTGATTTATAATTATTCAGTTAACATCGTGAATGTATGAGATGGGATGTATTTAAAGTATGAGTCTAAAATATGGCTAGGTTAGGTCTGGCGGGACGTAAACGTCTGATAAATTATTCAAGCTCAGTTTACGTTGATACGGACCCAGTGGGTGCCTACAAAGTATCTGAAACCCAAACTGTGAAAGAAGATAATACAAATGATGTTGCATATATTGAATAAAAACTCAATAATTAAGAGTCTGTCGGCGTGACTCTCGAAATAAATAAACGTCATCGCTACCGAGTAGGTGTTGAATAAGCGAATATGAAGCGCCCATCTTGGGAAGTGCACCAATTATGGCCCTATCAAAAATAATGGCTTCGACGCGCAATCGAACACTTCGCTGTAAAAACCAGGAGTATTGTATCCGTAGATTGATGTTACTGTACTATTTTAGAGCGGGATGAATCGGTTGCGCGTTCTTGTGTAACAAGAAAAGCTGGCTAACGTGAATTGTGAAACAATCCTGCCTTTAGTTTTCCCGGTAAAATTAGAAAAACGGAATCACTTCGGTGTCGCAGCCGATTAGAATATTAAAAGTAACAGCCCAATTTTATACGTATCCGCATTAAATGCTGATCAGAAACATGGACGTTCATGTTTCATCAAAAGATTTATTAAATACACATTTAATTTGTTAGTTAGCCCTATTATGTCCCACTGCTAGGGGAAGGCCTCCTTCTCCCTTTTCCATACACTTTTATCCTCAGCCACTTCGGGCCAGTCCCTCCGGTAGTTATCAACCTCATCTGTCCACCTTTGCCTTGGTATGCCGCGATGTCGCCTTGCGTTTAATAGGACCCAATAAGTGGCCTTTTTAGCCACAGCTCGTCTGATATGCGCCAGACATGTCAATCTCACTTTAGAGTAACATCTTTTATTTTAGTTTTGGCGCGCAGTATTGTGTTCCTTACGCGGTCGGAAATTCGAACCCAGGATACTGCGCTCCATAGCTCGCTGACAAAGCTCGAGCCTGGTTTGCGCTCCGTACGTAAGTATAGGGAGAATGCACATGTCCATAATTTTCCGTTTCAGGCATAGCGAGAGATCTCCTTTGAGAAGAACTTTCATTGACCAAAAGCTCCTCCAGGCGCAACAAAATTTAAAAAACATCAAAAAGTTTTCGTTATATAAGTATTTGCCCGCTATGGCCGCAATAAATGTTCAATGTAATATTACCTAGGGCAATATTTATTTTAGCATTCCAAGAAATACACAGAAGCGAAATTTACCAATAACATACACACCGTTTTATTGAAAGTCGCCACGTATTAATAAAATGTACGTTCACGATTCATACAGCGCCATAATATGTAATTACTAAAAAATTTGTAGCAATTATGCTTTACCAGGAGATCCATATCTAACCGCCCAGGCACAAGGGGTGCACCACACGGACATGAGTATATGAAACCCACCACAAAATAGATAGGTACTTTCACTGCCCATTTTTTTTTTTTTTTTTTTTTTTTTTTTATTATTGATAGGCTCGCGTTTGACCACTATCTCACCTGATGGTAAGTGATGATGTGGCCGACGAAAAAGGCAACTATAGAAGGATTACGATAAGAGAATTAATGCTATTGAAGTTCTTATTTCATACTTGAAAATCATTATCATAGCTAATGAGATATGAGGACAAAAACACAAAAGTAAGGTACAAGACATAAAGGTACAAACACATATTTTATGAAAGCATTTTTAAAAACGTTTATTGAATCTCTCTCTGATGAATGACGGTGATTGCAGCTTAGGTTTGAACGCTTTAAAGCTTAGCTTAATTATGAAAATTGGACCTTCGGATTTGTTATGATGGCACCATAGCTTTTTTAAAGTGACAGAAATGGTAATTTTCTAAAGAACTCTTTTAAATATTTATTTATTTATTTATTAACTCTTCTTGCACAAAAAACTGTACAAAGGCGGACTTAATGCCTTAGGCATTATCTACCAGTCGACCTTAGGGTGGTGCAGAGACATAACATGGTAGGTGTAACTTCAAGGCAAACAAAAAAAAAAAGAAAATTAAAATCAACATAAATACAAAAATATATAAATAAATACTTATATAAATACATACAAATAAACAAAATTATTATGAGAAATGAATATAACAAATCACTGCTGTGATGATTCTGCCAACTTCTTGCGAATGTGTTCACGAGCCTTTACCTTAAAGGAGAACCGGTTGGATGCCATCCTGATGTTCAACGGGAGCGCATTCCAAAGAAAGGTCGCTTGGACAAAGAAAGAGGATCGGATAAACCCAGAGCGGTGTGAGGGACATCGTAGAAGACGATTATTCGTTGATCGGAGATTTTTACTATGGGCAGAGCAAATGAATTGAATTTGAGAAGTCAGATAAGAAGGAGAAGAAGGTTTGTCTAGAAAAGAAAACAGGGTAGTCAAGGCCCTTAGTGCTCTACGCTGACGAATAGGTAGCCATTTCAAAAGCGAACGATGTTCAGATACATGGTCATACTTACGGAGGTTGAAGACAAATCGAATGCAGTTATTCAGAAGGCGGTCAAGTTTATTGAGGAGATCTGCATTCAGGTCATAGTAGCACACATCACCATAGTCAATAATGGGAAAAATTAGGGACTGTACAAGCAATACCTTTATGTGAGCTGGAAGAAGATTTTTAAGACGATAAAGCGACCGTAACGTTCCGGTTACTTTTCTACTGACACTTGCAACCTGCTTGCGCCAGTCAAGGCAGGCGTCGACATGTAGACCCAGATCCTTAACCTCGGAGCCAAACGGAATAACCGTGCTGTCAAATATTACATGTGGAATAGTTTGGTTATTAAGCTTTCTCAAACTATGGGGGCTATGATAGCTTGACATTTAAGCGGGTTAACTGCCACACCAAAACGGTCAGACCAGCTTTTTATTGTTTTTAAGTCTTGGTTAAGCTTCTCGATCGTATCAGATACGTTGTCAACACCTGACTGACAGTAGAGCTGCAAATCGTCGGCGTAAAGATGATACGCACACTGAAGCTCGGGGGTTATGAGATTAATGAAAACGGAAAACAAAAGAGGAGATAAAATACCGCCTTGAGGGACGCCAGCTGAAAGATCACACCACCTTGATGAGGAGTTACCAGCACGAACTGACTGCTGACGTCCCTGAAGATAAGAAGAAAACCACTCCAGTACCTCCCGAGAAACCATAAGATAGGAAAGGATGGACAAGAGCACTTCGTGACTGACGGTGTTAAAAGCATTGGAGAAGTCGATTAACACTAAGGTAGTAACTTTAGTATCTTCCATTCCCCGCCTTATATCGTCAGTCACTTTAAGGAGAGCTGTCACGGTACTGTGCCCGGGCCTGAAACCAGATTGAAAAGGGCTGATGAGGGAGTTCCGATAAATGAAATTAGAGAATTGTTTGTGGACACAGGCCTCGAGCACTTTAGACAGGAATGGAAGGATGGAAATTGGACGAAAGTGACTGGAAAGAGTGGGATTGGAAATCTTGGGTAAAGGACGGACATAGGCTTTACGCCACAAGGAAGGAAAAACACCAGAGTAAAGAGAAAAGTTGATGATGTGGGATATAGCAGGCAGAAGTTGATCCAAAGCCGACACGATCAAATGACGACTAATGTCATCGCAGCCCACGGCTTTGGATTTGATGGATAGGATAATCTTTTTGATCTCTCCGGGATCAACTGGAGTAAAGACAAATGGGGCAATATTGGGGCGCGTCAGACTAGCAAGGTAATCAATAGTTTGGCATTTGGTTAGACTATCAAGCGTAGGAACGGTGGAGAAATGACAGTTAAGCTCGTCCAAACCAATTGTATTAGGAAGGTCTGAATATCGCGATTTACCGACACCTAGAGTTCCAAGGAATTTCCAGATATCGGCAGAAGAAGACGAAGTTATATTATTAAGAATGTGGCGGCGTTTAGCGTTGCGTATCATCAGGTTACATCGATTCCTAGCAGTCTTGAAGAAAGTCCAGTTGTCTTCAGAGCGATCCTTCTTAAATTTCCGAAACGCACGGTCTCTCCTTCGCATTGCCATCCGAATTTCAGTGTTCATCCATGGTGCAGGTGGACGCTTCAGCTTAACTTTCCTGATAGGTGCATGTGTGTTATACAAATCGATCACAATTTTGTTAAAGACACAAACTTTGTCATCCACTGTAGCAGCTTCCTCCAGGGGTGTCCAGTCAATAGCTGATGCATCTTTTAAGAGTTGCTCACTACTCATACGTGCAAAGGCACGCCTGTACTGGAACAAGGGTTTGGGTTTAGGGGGTTTAAGGACATAGGATAAGTAAATAAGATCATGATGGGAAAAGCCGGGAGCATCAAGTTGACCATGTGAGGATGTTAAAGAAGGATTAGAGGTAAGGATAAGGTCAAGCCAGGTATCATCACAGTCTTTATTATGATGAGTTGGCTGGAGAGGCAATACATTTAAACTGGCTGACTCCACAAGATGCAGGAGTTTACGGGACCGAGGGGAGTTTTGGGCAAGGAGGTTGGTGTTAAAATCTCCCATGATGATATGATGTGCATACTCCGAACCCAAAGATTCAAGTACCGACTCGAATTCGGTGAAAAAATCAAGAGTAGGGGGACAATAGACGACACCTAGAACGACTTTAGCTCCTTTGACACAAACCTCAAGAAAAAGAAACTCAGCAGTATTAATCGGAGAAGAAGTAGTTAGAATTTTAAAAGGAAAATCACTGCGTAGGTATATAGCTACACCACCCCCTCTCCTACCGATCCGATCATTCCGAAGAAGAACGAAGCCAGGGAGAGAGTAGGAAGTAGACAGAAGGTCAGGTTTGAGCCAAGTAAATAAATAAAAATAAATACGTTATTTGCTTCATAGTTTTGGATTTTTCCTTCAACGCACATTAAAAATTCATACATCTTGTATATCACCGTTTATGTACATTTATTATTATTATCAGCAGTGGTGGCCAAGTGGTAACGGCCTCGACTTAAAAGTTGTAGGTCGCGGGTTCAAACCCAGAAAGGTGCATTACTTTGTGCAATTTATTTCATCACCACTGCTCTCAAAACGGTAAAGGAAAACATCGTGAGGAAACCGGCATATCCTAGAACCAAAAATTCGCAAACATGTAACATCCATCAATCCGCACTGGGCCCGCGTGGTAGATTACAGCACATTCCCTCTCCTAGAGAGGAGACCTGAATCCCAACAGTGGGGACATTATAAAGCTGACTATGTTATGCTATTATTATTATCATCACTTTTTATCCATCAGATTAAATGTTGTATTGAAGTCGAGTCGGATATTGAAGTCAAATTGCTAATTAAAATCAAGAACAGCTCTCCACGCTCGGTGTTTCTACTTCATTCAGGCGAACGCTTTGCTTACCGCATTCTGCAATCATTAATATGTCAACAAAATTCTTTCTATTGTATGTACAGTGTTGTATTTGGAAAACCTGCCAGTTCGCAGTAACTCGTCCATCGTTATTGTTATGATTCTGTTTGTTAAGATTTCAAAACTCGTCTTCATATTGTAATGCGATTATCTGTTAAAATGTAAACTGTCATTGTTCATAGTTGTTTTGCCGTAACTTGATCGCGTGTTTACACTGTTTTTGTTTAACATTTGCGCCTATTTGTCCTCTGCTGGAGTACTGGGACTTGTAAAGTATCTATACTGATCCGAGATTGATATAGGGTGGGTTTTTGAATTGAGTATCTTGAGTTAAGCACGTCTCAGACCAATGTTTGACTGGTTGTCAGGCTAGAGTTTAAGAAATACTCAATATCAAATGCTTAAATCAGATATCCGGGGCTAGTATAGTTTGAGTATGACGATGTGGGCATTTTCATTCAGCTTCTTTAAGATAGCGTTGTTTTATTCGTGCCAAAGCGTTTAACAAAAACCCTGACCTTTGATTAAATGAGCATTGAATATCATAATTACCTTTTATTATCAATGATATTCTTTATAATTACATTTACGATCTGCAAACTTGATTACTATCTCTTCATCGTGACTTACTAAAACTCAATTAAGAACCAATAATTCGTCTAAACGGGTTCACTACACATCCTAATAAACTAAATTCCCCGAATTTTCAATCGATTTGGTTGTGTTCGGATTGTTTAGTAGTTATCCCATTCGAGGTACTAGTCATGCGGATAGACATCGCTGGGCCAATGAGGCTTCCATAACAAAATTGCACAGGTGCGCATTGGAAGGCCGTGGCGTTTCAAGGGTTTTCGACAATTTCCGTTGCGACAGCGGTCTACGTTGTGAAAATTGAATCTGGGCGCATTTGTGGGGATGAGTCTAGTGATGGGTTAACTTTAGGTGGAGATATATATTTTCAATGCACTTCCTCGAAAACCGACTCTTAACGCACTACGATTAGGTTCAATGTGCCATCTATATCAACCTCGTGTTTTTTTTTTAATTTATCACAACAAGGGCTTTTTCTTTCCCAAAGCAAATATTTAAAGCAAATATTAAAAATAATATATATATATGTATATATTAATATTAGGTTTTAACATTTTATGAAAATTTAAATTGTGTTTATAAACAAAAAAAAACTTAAATAAATAAGATTATTTACACAATAATTTGTTATTATCAACAAATTAACAATTATTGTGTTCTAAATTTAAAAATATTTTTATTTTTAATAAGTAAGATGTACAACGGTTCGATACCTTTGCGTCTCCTTCAACCTGTAAAGGTAAAGCGCGGGACAAAAAGTCTATTAAATAGATACGAGTATTATTTTATATTTGTGATAATTGTAAAAAAAAAATTGAATTTAAGATTTGAAGAGAATTCTTTAGATGGTACTCCGCCGCCGCCAGATTATAGCTTGCTGCCATCTAAATCAAAACTAAAATGTATGGCAACTTGGGAAAATTTTCATAGGTGCAAAATGCACACAAAAGCATCGTAATTTTCAGAGAAAGTATTTCTTCGTAAGTGTATTGAAAAACGTCGTTTGATACACGTGCAAATTTGTCACTGCAGCCCTCGGCTACATAACATACTCACCTACGCCTGCGAATTCCGCCTAGGTCGCAATGGCAAACTTTCTGCACTTGTATCAAAATGTACTATTGTGCTTGAGGCGTCGTAGGCGTGGATTGGTATAAACAGCCTATGGCGGGTAAAGTCGCCGTCTTAGGAAGTAAACGAAGTTAGAAAGTGGAAGCGAGCGAAAGAAAAGCGAAGAGAAAGAGAAGCGTGTGGGAAATTGCAACTTTGCAACACATTGTCAAAAGTTTGAGCAACGCAATCGCTCGTGCAACAAGCTTTCCACGTATTGATAAATTCCGGCTACGAGATTATTACAGAAATTAATGGGGATTCTGTGACTTTCCGATATGAACAGTTGATGTTGCAAGCCTGATTTTACTAATGAAGCGCAAACCCTTCATAATCTAATCTTGTTTGAAAACGAATTTACTGTGCGATTGAAAATCATTTATTTCGGAACTTTTAAAGTTCTATTGACTATTTTATAACTTTAAAAACAACAGCAGACAAACCTACGTTCAGGCAACAAGTGACAAACGTTTTGTCATGGAATAAGATTGTCGTGTCGCGGCCTCGTGCCTCTCTGGACCTTTTCTACTTACGAGTTTAGATTTCTTTCAGTAGATATCACTGGTCTACAACTTTTTATTTTTAAAATGCTACAGACATGACCATAGGTTGTGAATGAAGGTTCTTTAGTCTGTAAGTAGAAAAATTCCATAACGTCTAGATTTGCGGTTGCATCTTAGTAAAGTTTTTCGAAAATTGTAAGAAGAAGCACTCTTCCATAACGCTGATAGAATTAAAATTTTATATTAATCGTGATTATCAAATTTTTTTCTGTACATTTTCAAAGTAATGTAGTATTTTAACTAAATAGTAAACTTTTTTTTAGTTAGCAGCTCAAAGTTCTGATACTGATTCGCTCAGGATTTCTAAAATAGATGGCATATAGATATAATTTAGTTTATTTTAGGCAATTTTTTATGAAGTGATCCAGGTGAATAAGAGCAAAAATAGTCGGCTGAATCCAGAAAAACCCAATGCAGATAAAAACAATGTGATAAAACTCAGCTGGATAGAATCACCTAATCAGTATACTTTATCAATCAAAACAAAGAACAAATTCATTGTTTCATTAGGTACGTAGGTACAATTATTTCTCTTAGCCCTAATAGAATATTAATCGCTGTTATACAATGGCAAACTTCGCCTTCATAAATATGTTTCTTGTATAAAAGATTGCGTGATAGCAGCCTTACGTTCCTCTGATAAACTTCACAATAAAACATTATTATAGTTAATCTATTCTAGGTTCTAGTTCAACATAATTACAGGTTGGTACCTGTGATAGCCATGTTTCTTTACATTTATATCATTCTGTGATATTTTTTGAATTAATTACCTACCTACTTAATTTATCCTTCCATCTTTCCAACACGATACGGATGATTATGATGCTTCATAGCTCTGTAAACTTATAAACTTTTGTTATTATGTATTCCTCAGTATTATTTGTATAACTATGAAAATATTGAATGTCAGTTTTTTTTTAATCACTGACAGTCGGGTCGTGCCTGTCTAAAGGAGTTACTACACACGATAATTGGTCCTACTACAATTAAATTGACGCTTGCTGCAGTGATTAAGTGTTCAATATATTATTTGTGAACATTATGGATTAGTGTAATATTAAAATAGAACTACACCCAGCTTGTAGGATAATATTTCATAATATCGAGAACGAAAATAATATTGATTGTATAATTAAAGCAAATGTTTATAGTTTAAACGCAACCCAGCACTATGTTATAAATTAATTATACACGATCTATCCATTTTGTCATAGACAAGTAGTACAAACGATGCCCGCTCAGGGTTTGCACGAGCATTCGAAAGAGGACTATGGTTGTTTAATTAAAATATGCCTTTGTTAAGTTACGGTAATAAATTTAAATAATAATACTTTTCATTACAAATAACAACGTTTACAAAAGTAACAGTAACAAGATTTTAAGAATTAAAGTGCCTAAAAAACCACTAAAACTTTTTTTTAGGTGGGAATCATCCAATGACTTCTTCAGCTCTAGGGCGGAGCAGGAGGGCGTGTCAAATTTTTATTATCTAAATCTCACTCCTATGTTTCTTCGTTACCTTGCGATCGAGGACCCCGGGTTTTCTATTCAGAAGCGAACCCAGTAGGCTTTGACCCTGCTGGCCCCCTACGGTTTCGCTGACATAGAATAAAATAGAATAAACTTTGTTGTACACCAAAATAGTAACAATTTCACAGAAACTTAAATCTATGGGTACAATGGTGGTCTTATAGCTGAATAGCGATATCTTCCAGACAACCTTGGGATGGAATATAAGAACTTTTAAACTAAAAAAGGGGGTAGTCTGCGGTGTACTGCACAGCTTAAGACGCACGTGGAACACTATGCGCCGTCGATGACTTGCGCTCGGTACGGACGGTTACCAGAGACGGTCGAACGGTGACCTACCCGTTGCTTGCCGTCCGCAAGCCCGCACCTACCGTGGCTGGATATCGGTGTCAGATCCCGGCGGCTTGGGCGTGAGGGCCGTTCCATCGCGCGTGCGGTCGCCTCCTTTGGTAGTATTACTGCTCCGCAAAAGGGCGGTCGCCTGCCATTCCTTCTCGCTCCGAATCATAGCCTGTGCCAGGGCCCGGCGCGAGAGGTCGTAGCCGCCGATCGCCCCCACGAGGACACGGCGGTGCTCTGCCCAAGCGGGGCAGACCTCTGTATACGGTAGAGGCTCCACCTTGTCCTCCGGACAGTCCACACAATGGTGACAACAGTCAACAATCAGGTGCAGAAACCTCCCGAACTTACCATGTCCGGTGAGGATCTGCGTCATATGGAAGATGAGGACGCCGTGACGTCTATCCAGTCACTCCTCAAAGATGGATTTGCCACCTGGGGACAGTCGCTATCCTCAGTCCATTATGAGATCCCGCCGGTACTCGGTCCGCCAGTGGAGTTTCACCCAGGGCCGTTGCATCTCTACGCGCAAATTGTGCATGAGTGAATGGACTTTTACCTCCAGATCCCATGGTGACACGCCAATAAGGAGGCTCGCTACTTTGCGGGAAACCGTGTGGTATCCCCACACCATCCGGATGGCCATGACCCTCAAGCATGCGTTCAGCCTGGCAGTCGGTCGCTTGCAGCTACGGTGCCAATTCCAAGATATTAATAAAGGTGGAATTAATGGTGGTTAGGAATTGCAATGTTAGGTAGCGACCCGCGCGATCTAGGTTAAGTCTTTAAGTAAGACTTATCACCAAATATGCCTTATTTTGTCTGAAAATTATGTCGATGAAAATATTGAGAGAGAAAAGAGTGGGATGATCAAGACTAAATATATTTAACAACTAGCGGCCCGTCCCGGGTTCGCCCGGGCAATAAATATAGCCTATGTTACTCAGGGTGAATGTAGTAGCTTTCCAATGGTGTAAGAATTTTTGAAATCGGCACAGTAGTTTTTGAGTTCATTCGTAACATACAAAAATACAAATCTTTCCTCTTTATAATATTAGTATAGATAATACTATTTAGTAAAATGAACCCTAATATTAAGTTTGGCTTTTGGGTAAACCGATATCCAGTACTATATGGTATTACGACATACAATTTAGACGTCCATTTTTTTGCCCCGTTTTCAAGCGCTATACCGGAGCGAAGGCGACTTGTTAAACCTCGTAAATAAACCTAAGTTACGACGATACACAGTTTGGCCATCCGCCATCATTCGTTGGACTCTTAAGCCAAATGCTTTGTTTGATACCCTGTAAATTGGCTATGAGGATATTGCTCTAATAACTTTTACAATTTTTCGAATACAGAAACGATATGGTTTATGATATACATTGTCAATGGTGATAGTGCTTCTAGAATTATTTTAACGACCGGTTTCATTTAAAATGTATTATTTTTGTCGAAATTAGAAGAGTTTTATGTCCGGCAGTGACAAATTTTGCAAAAAAACCTATTAAATTGTATATTTTAGTTATATTTATAATTTGAACGACTGTCTATCAATACAGTAATTTATCTATGCGCATAAAGCATTCGTACAGCAAACCTAAGTCTGTACCTACATAGGTTTTACTCTTAAGTATTAATGTCTACCTATTCAAATACAGTTTCCACGGCGAGAGTCTTACATGAAAACTCGATTTGATTCGAAAGTTTTCACCATTTTCCAACACCAAACGACATTCACTAATATATTGAAACGATTCAAGCGCTTGACTCGTTAGTTGTACGTAAAAAATATATCTAGCGTTTGGAAGATCTAAAAATATTGTATGTTTTGAAATACCTATCAACCCTAGGTTGGTGAGCGGGCGGCGAATCTAAATTCATGAGTACCAACGTGATTAGAACAGGGGTAGCTTTACCACCTACCCATATATTATAAATATATACATACTTTAGTTTGGCTGTGCGTTTAATGGTTTAACGCAGACGCTATTGACTTGGATTTTGTGCCATTTTGTCGGATTAGACGTTTGGCTAAGTCTAATAGGACAAACAACATAAAAATGTGGATGTAAAAACAAACCTTCGATTTTATAAGTTTTGATAATTATGTACAGCTAACCTTCAGTTCATTTTTTTTTAATTCAGTTCAAATCTACACTAATAGAATAAAGACAATGCTATTGCTATGCATGCAAATGCTAGTGTATTATAAATTCAGTTCAAATCTATTATATAATTCTATCTAATCCATATGATTCCGATAGAAAATGTTAATATTGCAAAAACCATGTTTTCGGGTTAAAATAAAGCAAATCTGGATCATATAATTATGTCTATTAGCCACACATACAATCAACGTATGCCAGTAGGCAATAATAAAAGATAAATTAACGGGAATATGAAATAGTCTGGTCTAAAATCGAATCTTACTACGCCTTTGAAGCACGTAACTGCGTAAATTTTGTCGCGCGACTAAATCGCAGTCGCCCTGAGCAACTGTGTGGCGGAGCAATGTTTTCGCATGCACAATCTGAATTATGTGCTAATATTTAACGGTAACTGGCGGCCGTGGCGCCTATTACACATTCATGCCCCCTACAACATCTCAGATACTATATTATCAAAACATTGAATAATTTAGAGCATACCTAATCATCATCTTCCTGCGTCAACGCTCATCTTAGGTCAGAACACCTTCCGGCTTGTTTTTTATTACACACACAATTAATTCATGTTTTCTCCGACATTATTACTGTTTTTAACCCCTAAATTTCTTGACCATTTCAGTTTTCTCAATCACAATTATTCTCCATGTAAAATGCTCGTACATACTGCTTTTGGTTATATTAAACAACGAACACAATATGAAAATTGAGCAGTTTTCTTCAAATGACAGGCTCTCTCTTGACCACTTTCTCACCTGATGGAAAGTGACGTTTTAGTCAATGACGGAGCACGATTATCTAGAAGATAAGACAATCTATTCTATTTACTATCGACTTAAATACCCCTGTCTAGGTTGTAGCTATCAGGGAACCCCAGACTCCGGCAAGAAATTCTTCTCCCTAACCGTGCGCACAATGAATGTAGATTGGATTATCAATTAGGTAAGAAGGTATAAATAGTTATTGATATTTCCAAGACTCGAATAATTCGAACATTACAAAGCCCTAACCAAAGTGCCATTTAATATACATTGCTGACCGATACACCTACCTAAATAGTTTCTTATTCAAAGCCTTATCAGCCACACCTGTTTGAAAACGTGTGAGAAAAAGACGAAGACCTAGACTGTACTCGGGACTTGTGCAACAAGCCTTGTTATCAGCAACTAGAGCTACTTAATAACCATTTAGCATAGAATTATGGGTAAGTAATTTTACTTAAGATTCGATAGGAAATTAGACGTAATTTTTACTTTACTGTCCTTTTTTTATGGTGGGAAAAATCATCCAATGGCAACCCCTGCTCTTGGGCGGAGCGGGAGATAGTGTCAGACTCTTACTGACTAAAAGCCCACCCCGCTCCTTCGTTGCCTTCGTACCGGGGCTTAAGCTATCTTTCGAATTAGCCCTGGCCCCAGTAGGCTTCGACCCAGTTGGGCCCCTGCTGTTGCTGACAGCTCCTTGAGGCGCGCGGGAACAGTGCGCGCCGTCGACGACTTGAGCTCGGATACGCTTACTGGATGGTCGGATAGCGAGCTACCCATTGCTTGCCGTCCTCAAGCCCGCGCCTACGGTGGCCGGAAATCGGGATCGGTATCCCGGCGGCGTCTACGGCGCTGTGAGCGCCGCAGTTGCCTGATGCGGTCAGCCTCCTCCTTCGCTTGCATTACTGCTTCGCAGAAGTCGGCGACCGCCTGCCACTCCTCCTCGCTCCGGACCATGGCCTGTACCAAGACCCGGCGCGAGAGATCGCCGCCGCCGATCGCCATCACGAGAGCACGGCGATGCTTCGCCCAAACAGGGCACACCGCAACTGTGTGCTTCACCGTGTCCTCCGGACGTTCCGCACAGTGGCGACACCCGGGCGTCACTTCCGCTTACTTTAGTATCTCATCATCATTTTAAAGTCGAAGGACGTCCGCTGTTAGACATAAGCCTCCCCCAATTGTCACCACAACGAACGGTCCTGGGCGCCTCTGGGTTAAAAAAGGCAACGCAGTGGTAGGTGTGCACATTTATAAATACGAAAAAATTTAGAGAACTTAAAATATAACAATTAACCTATCCAAATAGTGTATAATATTGGCCCACTGTCCACAGACGCACAGTTTCATAGACGCGACACAACGAAACGACGCCATCGCTTCAAGCTTCACGCAGGCGTACACCAAGCGTATAATGACGAATACGCGCCTATGAAGCTATGCACCCGTGGACGGCAAGCTTCAGCCACGAGCCCCCCCCCCCCCCCCCCAACCCACCATTTAACTTTGCCGAAACAAACATAGCACAATCATAAACATAACACTTGGTACGACGTTTGTTGGTCCATCTCAGGCAATTGGCGAACCATTCGTCCGATTGAACGTAATTCTGGTCCGGATGTGGGGCAATTAGGTGCGGATGCGGACGATCCGCGGTAATGTCTTGTAGCGAGTGTTTGATGCGCGTGCGCCGGTGATGCGATGACGCGGCGTTCCCGTAAAGATTGAGGGCACACGTAACGTTGCAAAAAGTTAGAATATGAATATTTTGAACGATTTTTTAGAAAACTAGAGGATGGTTTCCGGTGATCGGCAGGTTTTAATAACTGAATGTGGAAAAAAAAGAACTAAAAAAAGGACTAAAAAAAAACGTACAACTGAATTGAGTACCCCTCTTATTTAAACCGCTTAGAATTTGGAGAAAAACGAACGTGATTAAAAATTTATAACAATTGAGAGAAAGATTTGATTTTGAAACAAAATCTAAGTTAAAGTAAATGTTTAAGATAATTTGGTAGATGACGTAAATGGAGTACCTTTCTGTGTTATTTTGCGTAATGATCTACTCAAAATTTGAATGTATTATGAATTCTTCTGATGGAAGACCGTAGTAACTAATGAAATAATCATCGATAATTTAAATGTCAGCACGTTAATAGGTTTCAATTTCTATTTTGTCACACAAATAGAGATTAGGGGAATCCCGTTGAAAAAGGGTTGCACTTACACAAATAAATCGTCAAAATGAAATTATTATGTACACGACACCAATCTGACGTCGGTCTTGTTACTAACGTCGACGTCAATCATGTAACACCCAGGTCACCTAACGACGTCGACGTCGCGTTGTACAAGCGGGATGCGATTGTACCATCTACGAGCTACGTGCTACGAGCTACGGGCTACACTGCTACGGCGTAGTACTTCGTAGCAGGCAGGTTTTACTCACAAGTTTCGTTGTACTTTAATTGATTTTTAAAAGTATCATTCTAAGTTCTGAACCCGCGTCGGATTGGTCCGACGAGAGTTTTCGCATCCTATTCGCCAAGGTCGTGTGCTTGTGACTCCATCTCGTTTTTCTCCATAGGTGACAGAAGAGCTGACGAGATGGAGTATTTGGTCGTGGATGTGCAACCTTAGCGGAATAAACTCGAGTGTTTGTTGAATATTTCCGACGTAGACGGTTATAGGGTTAACAGAAAATAATTCCTTAATTTCGTAGGTATTAAGTTATTTTATCAAAATACTTATGCATTAATTGCCATCAACACATATGAAATATTGCCAATCAAAAGCAATTTTCCCCGTACTAATACTCTGTTCCCTTTTCTACGACGGTAGAAAGATATTTTTACTAGTAAGTAATTTCCTAGTATCTGTAACGCGATTATTTACAACAGTAAACAGGAAATTCCGTAAATGGGTAACGCTTACGTTAGAAAAATCTTTACTAGTTATAGACAGAGCACTATTCTGCAGTTAATACTTTACAGAACATTAAAGTAGTGTGAACAAAAATAGTTTGAAAGAAAAAAAACTTTTTCTGCTTGTACGCGTTCATTATAAACATAATATTTTGAGATTTAAGTAAAAGAAAATTGTGGAACTATAAAATATTTATTAATACTCAACAATCACTCATATGAAAAATGAAGAGCTTGTCACTCGCTCAATAACTTAATAGAAGTTCTTAAGTAGATATCCTAATGATGAAACCTTACAAAATAGCTTGATAAAATGTAGATATATGTACATAATACACATTTATTTTATCAAGCCAGAGCTATTTCCATTCATTCATAAACAACGAGAATCTATCGGAATCTGAAACCTACACGGCTAGAAATCATATGAAACGACGACTCGGCATCAAAATATCCATTTGTACCATAACCATAGCAAATAGGGATGAGCTTGTGTTATCGATGTTTACCCCTCCCGCATGGCTGTGATTGCCGTAGCATTGTAGCATGAATCCGAAGTGCGGCCTAAAAGTGAATTAGGAGCAAGTGAGGTGGCGGCCGCACCTGGCGATGCTTACATCTAGACAATAGTCGCCCCTATCGATGTTGGTGCAACTCTATTTATTGCTTGTAATGCCTTGATAGCTTGTTTGTGGTATAACGCTGTGATGTAGGGAGGTGAATGAAATTATCGGGAACTTATTGAAGATGTAAAAAAGTTACAAAAAAACATGAGTTGAATTATTTTTTGAAACTTTATTAATGTAATATAAATGTTGATAATATGAATAAACTGTATTTGTGTACAAAATACACAATAATTTAATTCTTTAAATAAAAATATTAAACGAGAGAAATAATACAAATGATGAAATATATCATTAAAGTGTCTTCAAATTTTTGTTTCGGTCTTTCCTTCCTTCGCAGTCATCCGAAATGCCTTATCTTAAAACTTATCGCACGTGGAAATGACTATAAAATATTTGAAACAACGGAATGCATCATAACAATGTTGCGATCAAAATATAGTGGATCAGCTGAACTTATATTTGAGCCTAATACCTTTAGGGGGAGGTAGGCGGTTCGATAAAACTGTTCTCAAATCAGTAGGAGCGGGCGAAGCGAGCGTCGGGGAGAGCCCGACAAAGCGAACCTAATCAGGCACATTTGTTCGACAAACTGGACTTTGGGACAACAGGGAGGTTTAGCCCCCAGCCACCCGCCCACCCTTCGTTGATGCAGATAATTAACACGACACATCTATTGTCAGGGCACTACACCTTGTTAGCACATTTTTCTTTTTTAAATCAATTTTGTAACGGAAGATTCTGAGCTTACGTAAAGTGGAGCAGATACAATTTTTGAGTTCGTTTTTGTTATGTTAGCGTGAAATGCCGCGCGTTTGAGCTTTGAAGATTGGAGCTGATTTTATATTTAGCTGAATTTAAGTTTGAATTTTTAGCTGTTTCGATATTTTGATCTTGTTAATTTTATACTAAGTACCTGGTCTATGTACAAAGGTACAAATTAATTAACATTGTTTCGGATGATGTTCCAGTGTGGCGTTTAAAACTTGGAGTTATTTGCTATTACAAAGACTTATCATCGTAATAGTTTCTACTGTGGTAGAGGTTTTTTTGGAAAATGTTGTAGTAATAATTATCGCACTCGATAATTATTACTATACGATTTCATCACTTAAAAAGCGTGTCTTGTGTAGTAGAGGTAGAGTGCAGCTGTATTCATTATTTCAGTTCTCTTTATTTCAGAACTCACAATACCGCAAAACTTCTTGTTCCCTTCAGTAGGCATTACACATTGGTGGGTTTAATTAAGCTTTCTTCGTTTTTCTGAATATAAAGAGAACACAGACATGTGACTGGACACACTGACTTTTGACAGGATTATTCGTAACGACAAGCTTTGAGTCTGATGACCATTGACAGTTAGTCCCTTCGTATAAGCTGGGTTATAATGCTGTACTTGTAATAGACTCAACAATACTTTTACTGGCACAAGCTGCGATGCAACGATGGATGGGCGTTGCAATGCGTGAGGCAAGTAGACATACAGGGTTAGGTACATTTTTATTAACCAGCGGAATGTTACAGATTTTGTTAATAAAAAAAATTCTAGAGAGACATAACTGCTGCTACAACACCGACTACACCAGACTACACCACCGGTTACACTTGAGTCAGAAGTCAACTAGAGGAGGCCGAACGCATCAGGCAACGGAGTTTTCGCCGCCGCCACCGGGATTCCGATCCTGATTTCCGGCCACCGTAGGCGCGGGCTTGCGGACAGTGAGCAATGGGTAGCTCGCTGTCCGGCCGTCTGGTAACCGTCCGGACCAAGCCCAAGTCGTCGACGACGCGCAATATTCCCGCGTGCCTCAAGGAGTTATCAGCAACAGCAGGGACCTAGCCGGGTCGAAGCCTACTGGGGCCAGGGTTATCCGAAAGGGAACTCGAGCCCCGGTATGAAGGCTAGAAGGAACGGGGTGGGCTTTTAGTCAGTAAGAGTGTGACACTATCTCCCACTCCGTCCAAGAGCGGGGGTTGTAATTGGATGAGTTTACCCACCATAAAAAAAAGCTGTGTTTAGTTTTAATTATGACTTGAGATTTTTTTATTATTGGATACTTATAGATACTAATCATGAGTTCGGCCAGAAATAAATTGAATGCCGTAACCTCAAATTAAAAATCATTCAAAGTAGCAGTTATGAAAATAATTTAATTGTTTTACAGTATTTCATAAAGCAGTATACCAAACGATAATGCGAGTACACATATATAGTTTTGATGTGACGAATTGAAATCATCAAATTCAAATCATTTACAATCATATTCGAATTATTGCAGCATGGAAATAAATATAGTCTAACGAGACACATTTTGTTGGAGCGCACTATTACCTAGTACCATTTTAAGTTCATACCATATAATATAATTCCTTCCGAATACTACTAATAGGCCTCTCATATTACATGAAATTCAATTTCTATCATTTGACATTGTGCGTCAATAGCGTTCAATAAATGGACAGAATCATTAAATTATGAATGTATTGTAATGTATGTGTATATATTACTAGCTTTTGCGCGCTGCTTCGCCCAAGTGCATAAAATATAGCTTATGTCACTCAAGAATAAAGCAGCTAAAATTTTAGCAATCGGACCAGTACTTTCAGAGATTACCTCCTACAAACAAAAAAACAAAAAAAAACTTTACCTCTTTATTATATTAGTGTAGAAAATCCTGATATAAGCTATCCCAACTCAACCATACATATAAACACCTTTAGATATTACTAGATGTACCCTAAATGACTCATAAACAGCGTCCTTTAACTTTAAATCTATTAACAGGCTTCCTTCCACTCAGCCTCGACGTACTCATTCAATAATCCCTGCGGTTCCAATAGATTCTATTTCGGTAGCTACACATGCAAATACCCGTGTTGGGGCTAGACGCCTGAAGCGGGCTTGTGGTCTTTCAAAGGTTAGATAGCTTGTAGGATGGCATTCCTGGTTTCTTGACTAAATAGAAATGCACAGGAACTACAGCTATAAGCCAACAGAAACAACACTTAACTGAGTATCACAGGATATGTGATTACTTGTGGACACCGCTTTAATAGCTCGCATAGTATCGCATGGTCGATAGGAATAGAAAAAGAGTCGTAGTAATAATGTTCCGTGCCGATACTAAAGTAAATAAGGCAACAGTAAATTCAATATTTGTTTGACGTTAATAATAATAGTGTAATACACCACAATCGGAAATAAGCAAATATAAACGTTAACTAAACAACAATTCAATCGTCTTGCTACATTACTTACAAACACTTCTAGACTTTGACCGATTAATTTAATAAAAAATTTACTTCTAAGTACGAAGTAGCCTACGATGTGAATGTACCGAAAATAAAACATAAACATTTTTGTGTAGGAGATTCATGAGAAGAGATGAGATCAAATGCATCAGACTTTACAATCAAAACGATTCAATTGAAATCAATTAGAGACTGACTACTTACCTACAACCTAAGTTTACTGACCCTATACTGTCATCGTCTGAAATGCATTACTGATTGAAAAAAAAACATCTGAATCGGGAGATCGAAAACCCAAACAGCAAAATATACTTGCGAATTTGGTAAAAAGGGTGCACCTTGAATCATTATCCATGAGACAGTCGATTCATTACTCGGAAACTGCAGAATATCTTCGAACGCGAGTCGATAGCTTCATCCACCCGGTGCCGCCCATCACATCCTGTCCCTGTCGCCCCAAGAAAATCAAAAGTATTATTTACGAAGTGGAGCGAGAGACGTATCATAAAATTCATGATAAATAATTCAGAGCCACCATTACGCCCGGCCGGGAAAGCTCCAAGAGGAAAACTACGCCTTTAAATATTTAAACGGAGACGTTATATGTATTGTAATTTTCATTAATGTATAATAAGGAATTTGGGGAGGGATCGACGGGTCAGCGGCGATTAGCCTATTAAAACTGTATTGTAATTAATTATTGAAAATATTGCTTGAGTGTATTGGAAGCTGCGCGTTAGGTGGGACTCATCACGGTTATGTAAGCGGCAAGGTTAATCTCTCATAAATTAAGAGAGCCTCTGTATGAGTGAGAAAACTTCAAATAACATCTCCAAGCAGTTCCGTCCATTATGTATATAGAACTAAACCTCCTTAATACTCTGTGACAACATTGAGTATCGTTTTAGAGTATTATATAACGGAGAATTTATTCGGTTGAACAATTTGGTAGCGCTGACGCGTCGCTTTTAAAAGCATTAAAGAGATTTTGTACTTTCGTCCAATCTGAACAAATTACTCCTTTCTATTCCTAGAATACATGACACGTGATAATAAAGACAGGGCTAGTTCAAAAAAGCTTTTCAAAACTCGAAATGCATTCATTTCGAGTTTTGAAAAGCTTAACATTTTACAGAGTTTATAACACTTTCACTTTTATAACGTTCAGTTACAATAATTTAAAAATAACTTTGTTGCAAATATTTGTTTACTGCAAATACAGTGGTATATTTTGAAATTAAAGTAGTAATTAATATAGTTACTTAACACTTTAGTATAAGGATCTACTTGCAATAAAAGAGTAATAAGGCCTTACACATAAACTTGACCTGCTCGTTTCGGCATCTCATACATAAGTAAGTTGATCCAGCGAGCTGGGCTAATGCGGCGAACACCCATATTGTATGAAAAGCAGTGAGACGCTGTACTAGATATATTTATTGCATTGTGGAACAGCGCTCGCGTACCACTCTACAGCGCACCTGTTTGGGCCGACTCCCGTTAATGCGGTTGGTTTTGAACCTTAGCTATGTTAAGAGAAAAAACTTTGAATAAAACATATCCAATTAAAAAGAAAATACAAATCATGGAAAAATTATAACAAGTGAATCTTAAAAACATGTTTACGACTTTGTTAAAAAATGAATCAGTGTACCAAAACATAATCGTATGACAATAAAACGTCATTGTAACAGCCCGAAGTCATAATGGAAGAGAAAAGGAATAACACAAACGAGTCGCGTTAATGAGAGTACCATCCCGAACAATTAACTTAACATGAAGGTCCTTTTAACCAACGACGCAGGCGGTCAGTCACTCGTTATCAGCTTGTCGATAGCTCAAACTTTACACACGGACAAACAAAGAGAACTTCGCATAGACGAGACAATCGCCAACAATGAGGCCGCACTGATGTCCAGTACAGATGACGTGCTCATTGTACACAGACGTCTATTCGTGCTCGAGTTCAAAAGTTTTCAGAAACCCAAATAGGAATTGAAACGGCAAGGTGAGCTAGATCTAACTTCTCGACTGTGGAGATGTGGCTTTATTTAATCTTTACAAAGTTCACCTGAATATATGTACTTTCAGCGAAATTGCGGAATATGGAAACCAGCTGGGATGTGGCATATACTGTCAAGAACCACAATAAATACATTTTTTGAGCATAAGTAATGAGTCATTATAATTACAGAGGTTTTCAGTAAGGTTAGCTAGAACATCACTTTTTTCAAGCGACTATCATACTCGTAGCAATGCGTACATTTTTTTCGTGACGAAAGCTGACACAGATACAGATATTTTTACAAGCATTTGTTTGGTTTTTTCAACATTCAAATTTCTTTTCAATTCATTAGTATTTATGCAAGGACAGCGGCCTATGTTTATCCATTTTTTCATGTTCGTAGGTTGCAGCAAGCGTTCTTAACGAGAGTGTTCCCTACCCATCCACTGTGAATAGTTTATTTTGCTGACAACTAATGTGTATTGTGAATGTTAAACACTTGTTCCTACTATAGTTTATTATTTCATGAAAAATATAGTTATGTGTGTTAGGAAACTGCTGTTCTATTATAAGCGCTTTATTGTTATTTGTGGGCGCTGTTTTGTTAAATAAGAACTCAAAGGATGTGCCTTTGAGTTCTTAGTTAACAAAACAGCGCCCATAACAATGGTGTGCTTTTTTGAACTCAAATTACAAAGGGTAAGCTTTTCCTGCTAAAGATTTCCAGTTCTGTTGAACATCCTTTGGTGTTATTACATGAATCGTATATATGTTATGATCTAATTTTATATATTCATAGAGTAAAAGAACCAAAAGCCTGGATGGACGAGATGATTAATTGTAATTTTTAAACAAAATAGTTGAGGTACATTGGATTTTGTCAGTAAATTTGTGAGGTCCATTGAACAAACTAAGCAATGCTACTGGATTTTTCGATCTAGCTCGAGGGAGCCTGCTGAACGCATGTCTGTACTACACTGTATATAGGTACCTATATAATTAATACTCATTAAGACCATTCCATAAAGTTCAAATACAATAGGGTTATCTTAATGCGCTTATTAACGAATTCCTATGGCCATCTTTTAGCTCCATCATCAAACCTGGGCAGCGTTGCCAGATTTTTTTTATGCCAAGTCGGGATTCAGGAACTTTTTGAGTAAAAAAAGCGGGATTCTTTCGTCCAAACCGGGATATAGTAATTTTTTTTTTAATAAAAATATGATATTTTCAATCAGATTTACCCTATCGTTAAATAGTTGTTGTTCTTATTCGTCTTCTGAATAATAAAAAAAAAAACAACAAAATCAAAATAAAATAAAAATATTCATTAGAAAAATAAGGCGTTTCAAGGCCAGTCCACAATTGTCTGTGCCACCCGCCCGCGCTTTCTTAGTACACTGTCTGCACGCACGGTAGAGTTATTCCCGAAAAGCGGGACTGAGCCTGTCCCGCGCATGACATTTAATGTTGATTTAAAAATCGAGACGTCACGCCAAAATCGGGACGTCTGCCAACGCTGAACCCAGGTTACAAAATAGTACCAAAGCATTCGTCAAGACGTATCAAACGAGTCTAAATTCGATAGGGTTTTTTGTAGTTTAATTGCAGAGTTCCTTCAGCTCCTTCTCATAATAATTTTGCATTGTCATCTGACTTACACATGCATTCAAAATTTCGGCTCAATCGGTAACCGGAAAGTGGATCAAAGGATCATGGCGAAGTCCCAAAAAAAATTTTGCTAGCATATTTTTTTAGCGTCTTGTGACGAAAAATATACAAAAGTATACAGATTAAATTTCTAAACAATTTTGTCTTAGATATTACTATTAATAGATACCAAGTAATAAAGATATTCCAGTTTAAAGTTGGTGAGATTACGTATATTATGTCAATAATACCTACATATCTCCTTGTAAATGTTATGTATCAAAGCTAGACCTGTCTTAACATGTCCGCTTTGTGCTCGGAGTTTTTCGGCCAAGGTTGGATATGCAAGTCACATGAAGGCGCATAACAGAGCAGCAGATCTGAGCTCACAACCACTATGAGGAGCCAAAGAATGCGGTCGCTGTGGCCGAAATCGGCTAGATGGCATCATTATCATCATCATCATGTATAGAGTATGTTCCAATCAGCAGTAAGTGTATACCTGTATACCTCTCTCACACATTATACACTTGTTTAATTTTATTATAAGAAATTATTATGATGGTAGAGCAGGTAAAGGCATGTCAGTCATACTAACTCCAAAAGTAAGTTAATGATTTTTCAAGCACAGATATGTAGGTAACTGTGTAAATTTTTAAATAACAGTATTTTTGTAAAGAATCTCCTTTTCTTATATTTTTACATGTTTTACTTTTGTGTCCAATTACAGAGCAGAATTTTTTTTTTTTCCAATTTACTCTACTTTTAGCTAACAATTATTCGGGAATCAAGCCCTTAAGCCCAACTCGTTTCGCCATATCCTTTTGGACTTACTGCATCGACAGTTCAGCTGCTTTCACGATATTATACTGATATTATCTGCTATGAGAACATTTTATTACAAGCTATAAAGCATCACAAAACGTAGCCTAACAATATCTTCACAATAGCATCAGGCTTCCATATATATACTGCACTACCTAGCTATAACTATTAACATTACCTACGCAAACATTAAGAGGGGGTACATTTTGCAATTCAGATTCCTATATCTGCAGGGAGGGTGTGTGCAAATCATTATAAGAGCGGGCAGTGCCTACGTATGGCACAATCCGTCATCAAACATTACGCTTTGTAATCGGGAACATTCGCTTGTAAAGCTTTATTTTCGTAATAATAAGCTGGGGATAATAAGTTAATCTAAGAATAGAACGAAAACATCGTTAGCTAAGTAACACATGCTTCTCTGCCTATAACCAAAAATTGAAGACGTGAAATCTATCAACCTGCAATATATCCACGTAATGGACTGTTGTAATTATATCACTATATCCAAGCATTTGGAACATTGTAGACGGGACTATACAAGGATCCTGATTCTGGCCACTTTTAAAGGATAGTTGTAAACTAAAAGTGACTATGTTTAAATAGCATATCCTGCTAACAGTTTCCAAAGTATGGGTCACGAGCAAACGTGTAGTGAGCCCTAAAAATCATGGTGGTATACAAGCATGCAGCACGAAGCTATAACAATCTCTCTTCCCTTCAATACCGCAAATCTGTATTTTCGGCTATGTTGTATTAATAACATATGTAACAAAAATTAAAATTTCGAAGGTTATGACGACAAAAAAATAGGAAACAAATACAACGTTTTCATTAAACAATAGCGTTTCATGTATTAAAATGAAACTTTGGATCGGAACTGTTTTTTTTTAAAGTTTGAGCAACCTTTCATTCATTATTCCTCTTCACCTTTTGCCTTCATGCAAACCAAGTGGTAATGGGCAGGGCACATTGCTCGCGGAACAGATGGTCGATGGGGATGAAAGGTTCTGAAATGGCGACCACGTGCCGGAAGACACAGCGTTGGAAGGCCTCGGACAAGGTGGACCGATAACCTGGCGAGGATCACGGGAATATGATGGATGCAACACGTACAGGACCGGGCATTATGGCGACACTTGGAGAGGCCTATTTAACCAAGAGATGAATCCTGAATTTGATACTTTTTGTTAGGCGAGTTAGGGTCCAGTCATTTTTGAGAACCTCTGTCCTGGCAGGAATTGATTACGATAGTATTATAGTTTACTGACTAAGAGTTTGACCAGTTTGTAAGCAACTTTTTCTCATTTACTTTGAGGGGTTGGTGAGTATTTAATTTATTCACGTTTCTAACCTATATTTAAATTACATATTAAAATATTTCTTAAAAATAAATCTCACATAGAAAAATATTTAAAACATAATTAGTTATTAAAAAAAATCAAGGGTAAAACACCCTTTTAAAAATAAAATAAATATCCAGTTAAAATTATGTTCTATTTGCAACGATTGGAGCTCAAACTTTTTCTAGTGGCGCTCAAACATGACTGCCATCAGTAATCTGTTTAATCACTAGAGACCGTGTCGGTTCTCATCAAATCTACTAAAGATTCAGGAGATACAGTGTGTCTATTTGTTTGTGTAGAACTTTTCAATTAGGGAGATGAAAGGATCCGCGTGGTCTGGGTTGGAAGGGTTAGTTGTAATTTTTTTCCACGTTTCTTATTTTTCTTCTCCGTGTTTCAGAAGTCTGGACGTAAACCTAATTGTTTCATAAAGTTGTTAACATCTTAACATTTCGAATACCGTAATAGAGACACAATAGAAAGACAATGGGTCGTGGTTGGTTGGTGGTTGAATTAAAGGTGTATCTAAAATAGTCCATACGTTATGAACATTTATGTGTAGTTTTTTTAAGTATAATACTTTACCTCTTTCAGTAGTTTTGAGTTTTCAAAGTATTACTTTAATTATTAGGTGGTTGCTACTCAGTACTAATTAATATATCTATTTTTCCCTCCCAAACCAGTATAGTCCAAGATTATTCAGAATCAATTGACGCCAACTCGAATGAAGACGTGAAATGCCATCCGTTCCGTTTTACGATAGGTTACACGACTTGCCCTCAGGGATGAGACGTCAAACAAGCAGCTATACGGTCTCCAATATGGCTATGTGGTCATACAGAAGCGAGAACGTTGTGAACGGCTTTGTTGGTGAACAGTGCAATAGAGTAGTATAGTGAGTGTTAAGGTAACACAGGTAAAGTGCTGTTGGCCGAAAACAGGATGAAATTGGGTTACTTTGTACTAGTGTTTTAAGCGTAAAAATAGTAATGAAAGGAAAGTGGTTTCTGTGTTCCCATGCGATAGGTGACTGGTGTATGGTTATAGTTTATTAAGTGAGTTAGCACTAGGGTTTGGGAGTTCCAAACAATTTCAAAGTCCCGGCACACGAGACAGCCTACAATCAAATTGCCGGGAATTCCCGGAATTTAGAGACTTTTGATGTTGTATGTTTGTATGATTTTTTTATGAGACTAGTACTTAAGACTTTTGATGAATATTAATCGAGATAATTTCTGATGAAACGTATTAAAAACTGAGCAAGTGCGAGTCGGACTCGCACACTCAGGGTTCCGTACAAACTTAACTAAGTATGTAAATAGTTGAATTCCCGAACGGAGTCTCGAAGATTTTTATAAATTACAAAAAAAAAAATTTTTTACGTGTTAACAAATTTACTCTTTTCAGATTTATTCCTATAACTGTTCTATAAGACATTGCTTTATGTCAAATTTTAGAATTCTGGGTCAACGGAAAGTACCTTATAAATTTTGATTCCTTTGAGAGTGTTGAAAAATACGTTTAGTCCTGTTTTCCTTATAGAGAGGTATGGAACCCTAAAATACATTCTTTTTTGTAATCATCGACATTTATTAAACCAAAAAATATATCCTAATAACTTTAACGTAATTTCAGTCTTAATAACTGCTTTGTTTATTTTTTTTTAATCACACACAGATTCACTTGTTAGCAGTTAAATCATATACTTTATAAAACGAACTTAGTTAAAAATCTTTAGTTAAATTCTTAATAACTATGCTGTTATTGGTAATTCGACTAGTATCTAATCATTGGTCATAATCACAACATCGTTAATTTTCATAATTATAGATTTGTTTCATAATTAAATAGCGTTAGGCATCTTCTTATTTGAAATTTCGATAATCTTGTCTCGTCTCGAGTCTCAAAACGAAAGTCCCGGGAGTCGAGACAACTAAAATTACGAAAATTTCCGGGATTGCGAGACACGAGACGTCCCGGGGCACAATTCCTAGTTAGCACTAATATTTAAAGCTAAGAGAAAATCCAGAAAGTTTGAAAAAGTCATTGGTGATAAAGACTTTTGATCCTTTAACTGTTACAATAATTTGGCAAAGGAAAAAAAACTGCCACATAATAAACCTCATACAGGAAGGATTTACAGTTGGGGACGAGTATTCAATGAAGACTTGAATTGCCTTTAAATAGCCTGGATAAAACAATAGGTACTGGAACGAGATTTTTTAATTCAGAGCTGTAAAATATGGATATAAAAATATTCTCTCTGCCTGTAAAAGGGCCAATTTCTTCCCTTGCCTTCGGCTCTTAAGGTCCACAGTAACCATGATTTTTCCGAAATAAGATGTCAGTCAGAGGTCTGGTTTTTTTTATGGTGGGAAAATCATCAATGACAACCCCCGCTCTTGGGCGGAGCGGGAGATAGTGTCAATGACTAAAAACCCACCCCGTTCCTTCAAGCCTTCATACCGGGGCTCGAGCTATCTTTCAAAACTAACCCTGGCCCCGGTAGACTTCGACCCAGCTGGGCCCCTGCTGTTGCTGACAACTCCTCGAGGCGCGCGGGAACAGTGCGCGCCGTCGACGACTTGGGCTCGGTCCGGACAGTTACCGGACGGTCGGACAGCGAGCTACCCAATGCTCGCCGTCTGCAAGCCCGCGCCAACGGTGGCCGGAAATCGGGATCGGAATCCCGGCGGCAGTCAGAGGCCTGCTAATTTCCCTTCAGTCATGAGATGTCAATCAAGCAATACGGTCGCCATTAAGGCTGTGTGCTCATGATTACATGAATGGCTTTGTAGATGAACAGTGAACATTGCGATGCACGGTTAATGTCAACGTAACAGAACTTAGCGGAAGTTGGAAGAAAACGACTTTTAAGATTAAAGACTAACCCCACTGAACTACTTTTTCATGAAATAGGAACCCTCAACTATGAACACGAGCCTTTGTACAACTACTACCTATATCATGGCGTCATCATCACTATTATTATTATTATTATATATTCTTACATATATACTATTACTTATATCACTATTTCAAACTTTAGAAAACAGCGATTCATACAGCCAGTACCCACGGCTTCTAAGGGTGTCCTGACCACCAGCATGCCTACCTAGACATACCTGGTCACCACCCTCAGCCTCATTAGCGACCTTGGCTAAATATAATGCACCTTCGACCAGACACATGAATAATATCTTCTAGTCGACGTCAGCAGTCAAGCAACTACGTCGCACAGCACCGCTCTGACTCACTGGAGCCAGCAGCACTATTCCGACTTACTGGAGCAACAACAACATCATTACGCCACACTGGGACATCACCCCGACTCACTGGGGCTTCATCTCGACTCACTGAGACAATACCACCCCGACTCAGTGAGGCGTCATCGGCTCACCGCAGACAGTTCCGCCTCACCACTTTCATCAACAACAGCCCGAAATCATCTAACGAGCAGTACACCAGATCTGACTAACATCTGCTTTTTCAGAGGACACTTTGTTCCACATACCTTTAACTAGGTAAACTTTTTTATACATTAATAACTAAACATATCATCTTAAATTTCATCCGCTGTCACTGCAATCCGAGGTTTTGATGAGTTTAACGCTCCACAGGCACTGGATAATGAATTATTGACCCAAGAATTAATAGAAAATGTGAATGGAGTTATAATTAATCTTTTTTATTATTACAGTACTTAAGTTCAAACTATTTAAGATTTCCCGTAGTTTTTGGACACACCTTTCGTTGTTATTTTAATATACATTGCATCAACTAGGTACGGACTGTTACTTAATTAAATAATAGGGACGAGGTTCGACAGCGTTATCACTCGTACACATTGAACTATCGTAGCCCCCGAAACCATTTTATTTCACTGAGTTGATCTCAAATTGAGGACTAATTAACGAGCGACATTGATTTGACACTAACAAGTACCTATTGTAGATGTATCTGTTATTTGAATGAAGAGTTCTGTTGTCTGTATGTAACAAGTTAAGTTTAATTGTAAAATGTTTAGAATTATTCCTTAAAATTATTTTATATCAACTGGAATGTTTCTTCTTTTAACGGAAAATGAACATTAATTCTTTTATTTCTTAGTTTTTGTACAAAGCATTAGTTTAGGCTGTAATGTTGTACAAGTAAATTGTAAATAAATTAAATTTCTGATTAAAAAGTTCGAAAAAAAAAACTTTGAGAATTTCATGAAGTTACACTACTTATAAGATTACAATCACGTTCGCGTTCCTGAAATGGCTAGGTGGAGGTGTAACCTATAGACCAATGTCGTAAGATAAAGAAGAGTAATCGAAATCCCACAAGCTAAATATACCTACAGTCAAAAAGAAAACTTCTTCATTTTAGAAAATATACTTATTTATTTTATTTTTAGCACAACATAGCTCTAACTACGCAAATAACCCGTCTGTCTGCATCAGCCATGTTTACCCGTGTATGAAGTCCACTAAAATTTAACAGCCTGTTAATTCAGTGCCCTGCGAGGCCAAGCGGTTTGCGCAGGCGCCAACAAATCAAGTTTGCCTCCCGTATCCCTAGATAATTTGTTCTAATTGAAATTCAAGTCATTGACATAGCCATCGGAGGTAATCAAATTTCTAGAAGCATAGTACGGACACTCTCTGTCCCGCATTCTGTGGATTATGTATGTGGAGAGTGCTGGGTTATTGATGAGACTGAACTTAGAAGCTATGTTTGACAGATTCCCATCGCTATATACTTAAAGCCACATGGATTGGAACGGACTCCTTAATTTTTTTTTTCGTAATACCGTTTTATATATTACCTAACTACCTTTTGCCTGCAGCTTCGCCCGCGTATATAAAATATAGGCTATGTCACTCAGGAATAAAGCAGCTTTCTATCGGTGAAAAAATTTTAGCAATCGGACCAGTACTTCCGGAGACTACATCCTACAAAAAAAAACTTTACCTCTTTATTATATAAGTGTAGATAAATAGCTAACCATCGTTTAGAGCAACTTACCGACTTCCAAGTTATCTCAGCTTTAAGTCGTAGTTAACTCAGAGAACTTAGAAGTCGGAAGTTTTAAAGGTGTTTTTAGGGTTCCGTATCTCAAAAGGAAAAAAACGGAACCTTATAGGATCACTTTGTTGTCCGTCCGTGTGTCTGTCTGTCTGTCAAAAACCTTTATCTCAAGAACGCGTTGAAATTAAAATCTATGTATGTGGTCTCTTCAAGCTGTGAAAAAATCAAACTTCTAAGTTAACGAATAGAAAAGATACGGCCGTTTGTGTCGCAAAAAAACGTATATTTTGATACTCTCAAAGATCGAAATTCATAGGGTACTTCCCGTTGATCCAGAATCCTGAATTTTTGCGCAAAGCAAGGTCTTATAGCACAGGTATAGGAACAGTAAATGTGTCGCTACCTAGGTCATAAAAAAAAATTGCATTTCGGAAAAATCTTCGAGACTCTATTCGGGAATTGTAGTTTGCACCAAACCCTCAGTGCGCGAGTCCGACTCGCACTTGCCCAGTTTTTTTTGTACTCTGGACGCTTTTAACATGCACGTCATTCTACATCATTTTCACATAAATAATAATAATAATAATATTTCACAACTATCACACAACGCCGTCTAATCTCAAGCTAAGCAGAGCTTGTGTTATGAGTACTAGACAACTGATAAACATACTTATATATTTCTAAATACTTATTCTAGATAAATTACACCCAGACACAGAACAAATGATCATGCTCAATTTTTTTGACTGATGACGAGGTAAGTACTATTTTAATAACTTGAGCGGTATGAATTTGAGTAAGCGAAAAATTTACTAAACTAAAGACAAATATTGATAAGTAATAAAATCCAGAACGAGCTAACTAAAAGTGAGTTATTGAAATCCTAGCTAAATACCTAAGTGAGCGACTAGAAATAAAATTGACATAAAAAGGAAAGAAAGAAAAAACAATTTATTTACGTGAAAAAGACGCAATCCTAAAACTAGCTAACAAAACATAACATTACAGCAAATGATAGGGAAGATATGCGCCTCCTCCATACATAACATGCCATTGAAGGTCTAATCCTACTGGGGCCACGGGTGGTACGAAAGAGACCCCCAGGGCTTTGGAACAATTGCAAAGAAAAAACAAGAGTGAGTTTTTAGTCAGTAAAAGTCTGACACAAAAATGGCGGAAGATGTCATTCAAGTGATTTTCCCACGTAAAAAAAAGTCGTACCTAGATATTCTTATGTTAGTTCAGAAAGTAAAAAAAAATGTTCGATTAAAAAATGACGTCTTTTTAAACGACTTGGAAAAAAGGGAAGAGGTATTCTCAGTTCTCACTCTGATTTTGGTTGTCGTTTTTGTTTTAGTATCAGTACCATTTGCCGATGTAATGGCAAAATATAATAAACTAAACTAAGGTGGTGGCAACCACGCCACCACCTTAGTTTAGTTTCTTCTCTTTCTTTCAGCTTGAAATAAAAACTAGGAAGGAAAATTTAAGATCACTTTGTTCAGTTTATCACTTAAGTCCTCAACCTTATTTCCACCTAACCCTACCACAAACAACACTAACCCTTATCCAATCAGCACAGCGGCCAAAGCACGCAAAATAAACTATTCCATTAAAAAAAAAGCTACAAATCCCCTCTACATAAGCCGAAAGTAGTTGCGGTGATATCGGGCGCAGTTGACTCGCGCGGGGTGTCAGCGGCCCATACGAACAGGTTGCTAGATTTACCCACTATTTTTACGTGTCCCGCACTGGTGATGCGACACGTCACACCTGTTGTTGGTCGTGGTCGCTCTTACAATAGTGCAGTGTGTTGAAATTTTTTAGGGTTTTTTTTTAATAATCGATAGTCTTTTTTGAGAAATAGTGAAAGTAGCTTTATATCCCATTTCAGGTTAAGTAGGTGGACGGCAAACCCACATGATGCTAGTTAGAACTGGATAGACTAGTGCTAATTTTTTCTGACCAGTATTTGGCAACCTATACGACGTTGTTATTATCTTCGTATAGGTCCTGAAAACTGCAGATGGTCGTGCAGGATGGACAGCATAATAAGTGACGCATATGTCCTGTGCAGCGGCTCCATATATTAGATAGATAGATAGATTGATAAAAAATAAAAAATAAAATAAAAAATAATAATGCTAATTTTAATTGAATAGCATCTTAGGAAAAATCTATGTACCTACGTTTTCTAAATAAATAGGCACCAAAAGTTATAAACATTGCTATAATCTGGATATAGGGAATTGTTAAAAAATAAAACAATAAAAAAAATATAAAAAAAAGCATTACGTTACGCACAAAAATCGACTTGGGCGCATCACTAAAGTCGAGTACACACACGCAGTGATACCGAATGATTCGGTATCGCGTACACCGCCCAATTAAACAGTTTTTGCTCTTGTGCACATTTGTAGCGGGTAATGTCGGGCGTGTTTATGCGATCGGCCATGAATACAATGACCGCTTGCGGTACCTATACGTAATGGTTTTTCAACCAAATAGTTTACGAAATAAATTCCACTGAAGCGCTCTGAATAATCACATTAATACAGTCCCAGAATGTATAAATCTGTGGTAAAAATAGTTAATTAATTATGTTATTGATAACCGCATTGTTAAAATATTTGCTTTAATATTAAATCCATGGTATTTGATGAAAAACAATAACATTAATTGGTGTAGCTGTATTAATTTAATTAATTAGTACTAGAAACAGAATTTCTATTTATCTCCTGTAATATCCGCCACATTAATCGACTATACACCGCTAAATTTTGATCGTTTTAATCCCGTGGAGGGTCGATCCAGCACATGAAACATTATCGAATTGTAAAGATAAAATTTAAAAATAAAGTACCTTTTTTTCAAAACTCGTATTAATTTACGCATGTACGAATTTAATTTCTTTAAGAAAACGTCAGCTGAGCGAGTCTAATGACTTGTAGGTAGTTTGGACGCAACGCCGACTACTACCTGCAGAGTCATTGAACTCGCTCAGCTGATGTTTGGATGTTTTTTTTTTAATGTTTGAGCAATCTTTCATTTATTAATTATTCCTCTTCACCTTTTGCCTACATGCAAACCAAGTGGCAATGGGCTGGGCACATTGCTCGCGGAATAGATGGTCATGGTGAAATGGCGACCACGTGCCGGAAGGCGCAGCGTTGGAAGGCCTCCAACAAGGTCGACCGATTACGTGGTCAGGGTCACGGAAATCCGATGGATGCATGACGCGCAGGACCGATCGTTGTGGCGACGCTTGGGGGAGGCCTATGTCCAGCTGTGGACATCTTTCGGCTGATATGATGATGATGATGATGAAGACAAATTAGATATGACAAAAAAACAAGTTAAGCTTGACGTTGGTGATTAAAACTAGATGTAAAAACTCTCCATCGCTAATTACTTTATTAAAAATCGAAAGTGCTGAATTAAGTTAACGTTTAGGACTTGTTTCTTTTAGAAACAAGTTCATTCGTTAAATATATATATATATATATATATTTATATATTACCGCTAATGTGCTACCGTAAATCAGTTATTATATATTGTTATAGTTCTGATCGAGTCCGTTAAAGCTGAAAAAATGTTTAAGTTTTTATAATACTATTACCTAAAACTAGATAATCTGCAGACTTCCTAGGTAATCTTCAGACTAACGGCCAAGCGTATGGTAAAGTTATATATTATGTTAAACATTTTATATAGTTTTGATCAAAGCAAGGAACCTGTTTTGTCTTTGCTTTAATCAAAACTATGTTAGTTAATAAGCAGATTAACTAGGTAAAGTGGAGATATCTGCTATTTTAAGTCAAATTTCACACTAATAGTTTGTACCCAGTAATTTGTAGATTACCTAGTTAATGTTTTTGACAATTCAAAAGTGCCTGTAATTGGTCTATTTGAAACAAACGTTTCTGATTTCTGATTGCGTATATTCCATGTTCTAACGGTAACATATTTGCTAAAGTGCATGAAAGCAATTCGTTGCAATCGTTTGACTGAATCTGTAAAATACTGTCAAGCAAGTGAATTCAGGGACACCTCCACATCCCTCGTTTGACTTGATTTGGGGTGCAAATGATTAATTAAACTAAACGTCACAAATATAACAACATACCTAAATAGCTAACGTGGTTTCAAATTGGAATGGTGACAACTCGTTTAGGAAATACCGAAGTCAAATCATTCATCTAAACGTTTTGGATATAAAACGCCTATTATTTTTTAATTGTCATCATCATATCAGCCGAATTACGATCACTACTGAACAAAAACTCTGTGCTTCGAGTTTCCGGATCCGACCCATGGCCCACACTAGACATTCAGTCCACTCGGTAAGTTGACCTTGCAACCTTACTTAAAATAATAGGTACAGACTACAGACTACAGATAGCGAAAAAACTGTATCCGTCGCGCAAACCTGCCGGTACACTATTGTTAACACCAGTACATCGAGAGCTACAGAGCAGTATCACTCAATCATGCACCTGATAATACGCAGTTCAGTTAACACACTCATCTGATCCTCAATTTAAATGCAATCTCGGCTAAAATCGCGGTAAAATCAGGAAGGTGCCAATTTAAACCATCATGTCAACTGTTCATCAATATGTCAGTTTAACTGATGAACTGATGAATTAAATTCTGTGTAAAACTCGCATGATCGACGTAAAACTGAGGTGCGAAATTTAATTACAATATCAATTAGTTTGAACTCAGCCTGATGAAAGTGCGAATAAGGGACGGTAATGTTATTTTCACTTTATGGATTTGGTTCGAAAGCTATTCTGGCAGTAGGTGGCTTAAAATGGTTAGCACAGGTGGGCGTCCGATAACAAAATATATGTATAGAAATTGTATGTTCGTAGTCGACTGACGGAGAAAATGAAACTTTTCAAACCACAACGCTTTTACTTTCTAATTTCAAGTTTGCCAAAATGAATTCACTTGATGCACGAACAAGACGCTTCACAATATCAAATGCGATTTTGGTACAATTTCTGCAATGAGTGATGGCCATACAACAAGTTGTTGACAAGCATATCGACTGTTTTTGCTCATTATACTGACGAATTTATTGCGTTACGCCTCAGTGGGCAAGAGTGCTAAGCTGGTATATATCTTAGGGTTCGAACACATTGTTCTGTGGGTGATATTGCGTTCTGGACCAGTGGGATATTTTACTATTAATTTATTAGTGGCCACAAAAAAGTGCAAGTGGTTTTACGCTATTGAATGGTAATATGAATGGTTATATGTTATGGGTAAAGTCGGGGTTGTAGCTTACCCGCATAACTTGAGCAAAAATAATTCAAGATAAGCTTCGTCCATTTTAAAATAGGCAGAGCCCGCTTGTGAATTGAATATATTTAAAAAATGGAACCCAAATGCATGTTCGGCACAACTGCGGTCTTAGACTATAAATAGTAGATACTTAGTTATTTTAAGGCATATAATGATTGGATGCGTAAAGGTCAACTTTTAGATCGTGTTATCATAATAAAAGATTGCATATTTAAATTTTTTACAATGTACTCATCATCCAATTGCTCGATATTTTCTCTACTATCGTTTTTCTCAGTCTATTTTCAACGTGGATACCTTTTTACTCAATTTATACATTTCTCGATCAGCGTGGGTCAGATCTGACTTCAGTAAATAAACTGTATGAAATGGTGTTGCTATCATTAGACATGTTTACTTACGTCTTTTGTTTGATTTCGATGATGGAAATAGCTAAAAGATGCGAAAGCCAGCTATTAATAAATGTCGAAATAGATTGCTTATTAACTTTTGTTTTTGACATGTAGTAACGAATATCTACTGATCTTTGATTGATGATCGAATGTGTGTTATTGTTAAAAAAGAAAGCTGTTTTTTTTTCTTCTGATGTATTGCAGCTCGGCTTACCTTTGTTACCGCGCGATGTCACTAGATCTCACTCAAAGTTCGACACCTAGGTACTAAATTTGTCCTAAGTTCGACTTGGTCACACAGAAAAAGATGGTTATAAATATTTTAAATACTACTTCAACAAAACAGAAAGTCGACCTCCCGTACTAATTTTGATCAGCTGATGACAAACTTGTACGGATTTTTTTTTTACTTCCTGCAATATCTAAAATGAAAACACAGTTCACCCTATAGAAAATTGAAGAATAATTGATATAGAACAAAACTTGTAGCTACCCTTGTATTCATTATTACTTTTGGAGACACCTGCTCGCATCATGACAACGCTAAGTATTGAACAATCGTATCGATTTCAGTTAACCCTTAACTTAAACCCTAATTACTTATACTTAGAGCCAGAGTGACAAATGGCTTGAAATCCTATCTTAACATTTAGACACCCCGTTTTAATCTTAGAAGCTAATAGTTCCGTCTTATCTCATCGCACTGGTCGAGTGCTAATACCAGTGCACCAAAATAGCATTAGAGCAGATGCGATTATGTCTCAACACCTGAGAAAGCTACAGGCTACCTGTCAAGCCTTCGTATCTGCGGTTAGATTGGGAGCTGAGTCCACCATACTTGGGAATAGGGAATAATCCAATTCCGTAAACGTAGACGCAAATGCGGCACCCCTATGCCTGCGCTATTGAGTTTTTTTTTTCTAGAAAAAATGGATTTAGACAATGCGCTTTTCTGATTACCTATTTATTAGATCCAGCACAGCCTCATTAACACGTGATTTTACAATTTTCCACGGTGCTTGTGAGTTTTCTGTTGAATTTATGCCTATGGAAAATCATTTTCAAAATTATATTAATATAAAAAAAAAATAGTTTTATCTTTACGTTTTTGTGTTGTGCGAGTCATAAATTAGAAGTGGAAAGGCACGTAATCAATGTTAATTATTAGGTAGGTACTCTATCTTCCTAAAAAAGAAAGGTAAAAATGTGTTATTTTATTTTTTCTGATTATTAAGTTTTTTGGGATTTCGCAGTTCAGAGTGGCTCTGTGGTCTACAAAATGTAAAAAAAAAACCTTAAGACAATTTAAATTTCGCGAGCTATCATTGAGGATCCCCTTTAAAATAAAATAAAATATCCCAATACGCAATCCCGCATATTATTTTTTATTTTGGGATTGCTGACTTCGATCTCGAAAGCGTGCCGGATCACAAATATGATGCGGGGTTGCTTGACTACTTAACTAATTGTTCCAATAGATTCCCTAGATAGGAAAAGACAGGCAGATAGATTGCTCGAGTTAGTCAAAGTTAAAAAAACTGGGCATGTCCGATTCGGACTCGCGCACTGTGGGTTCCGTGCAAACTACCATTCCCGAGTGAAGGTTCGAAAATTTTTCCGAATTGTAATTTTTTTTGTGACTTATTTAACAACAAACTTACTGTTTTCAGATTTTTTCCTATACCTGTGTAATAAGACCTTGCTTTGTGCCAAATTTCAGGATTCTGGGTCAACGGGAAGTACCCTATGAATTTCGATCTTTGAGAGTATAATAAAAAGAGTATCAAAATATACGTTTTTTGCGACATAAAAGGCAGTTTTTTTTTATTCGTTAACTTAGAAGTTTGATTTTTTTACTGCTTGAAGGGACCGCAGACCTGAGTATATGGTTTTAATTTCAACTCGATACCTCCACGCGTTCGCGAGATAAAGGGTCTTGACAGACAGACTGACAAACAGACAGACGGACAATAAAGCAGGATCACTTTATTGTCCGTCTGTCTGTTTGTCAGAGTAAGGGTTCCGTTTTTTCCTTTTGAAGTACGGTACCCTAAAAAAGAACGAAACAGAAATAAATTATAAATAATTAATGCAAATATTCGTACGCAGATCTACACTTTGGGGTTGTCTAATAAAATTTTGTCTGATGCCATGATCGGATGGGTACCCTCGGTCTAAGTTTAGCAGCTGTACTTGGAATCACAGAACTCTTGACATTCCAAGGAAAAACCTGATTTCAAAGTAAATTTTCGTCGTTTGGCGGACACAGTAGGTACAAAGTAACTATAAATAACTTAATTCATAGTCTTGAATACTTTGTACAGGGAAAGAAAAATCGACACTTTTAATAACATTTATGACAGTTTCAACTAGAGTTTCACTGAATGAAATTGAAAACATTGATGTCGAATATTTTCACAACATACAGTAAAGAGTATGAATGAAAACCGATACCGTAGATAAACTCTAGCAACTGTGTGTATTCTATACCGGCTGTGGGCCGCAGATATTTTTGAACGACAAAAAAACCGTACGACTAAGACAACACCCCACTATTTTCTTAAACCTACGTCAAACAATAACATAACAAATCGTCGTTAATAACTGGTAAAAACAATTTTTTTTTCAAACAAACGAATCAACTTTGTATATAAAAAACGTGGTCTTTTCATTCGCCCGCTTGAAAAACATACAGCAGGACAAATATTCATAAAAAATTCAGTAATTCCGAGTTTGTCGCGGTTGCTCAGTCGACGGAATTTGAAGCACAAGGATTGTATTTGGATTGAAACAGATTGATAAAAATGTTATCACATTTTTTGACGCGGCTAATCCCACCGCTCTTTGTTTACCAGACAGATTTGATTAATCTCCCGGCAACATTCCATCGAATATCACCGGCAAAATAAAATGTTTGCAGAACAACTTTAACTATGCGCATTGTACAGTAAATACAAATAATACTAGCTATGTGCCTTCCTCGAGGCAACACGATCGCATTTATTAACACTGTTTATATAAAATATCGCGTGCGCAAAACCGGGTGAGACGACTCAACCACTGCAATATTAACACAACAAAAAAAAAAACACGAAACAATCTAAGAGATTTTATTGTTCCGCGAAATTTATTGCACACAATAAAACGTAGTGTAAATGAATTATTAACTATTGCTATATTAATAATTCATACGTTATAATGTTATTGTAACGGAAAAATTATTTTAAGTTTATTTTTACAGTGAGTGCAAGTTTCATGCGGAGTGCGTATGAAATAGAATGCCCTAATTAAAATTAATGTAAAATAAATTCAATTATGTAACGTATGGTTGGCGGTATACCCAGTCTGTCATAATTATTTCCTAATAAGTAATACTTATTACGAGGCGTTTTTAAGTGAAGCGGAAATATAACTAATTTATGCAGGCGTTTATATCATAAACTTACAAACATTGTTACTTACTAGCCGGCGATTGCAATCATTACGTAATTTCTACACATTTTTATGAAGATATTTTATCTGTAACTGCTTTTTAATTCATAGCAGAACTAATTATTACTATAAACTTTTTATAGTTCCCGTATACAGGGTGGAACAAGCAATGAACGTAACAATGTAGTTGAAGTATTGATGTTAATGTTAAAAAGTCCAACAGACTACGCAAAACTCAGTTAGGAATATTTTTGTATTCGTTTAATTTACACGAATTAAATAAATTATATTAGTACTAACTCAAGCTATCGTCATATAGGTACTATACGGCAAAGATAAGAACAACATAACAGTGTTATCAAATAAAAGAAAAACCCGCTCTCTAATAACCTCTTAAATAACAAGCAGCTTCGAGTGTATTACGAACAAAAAGCATATTGTTAGGAAAATCGTGTTTCGATCCCACGGTGCAGCGACGGTTCGAGCTGAATGAGCGACGCTGAGAGGCGGGGCTCTGCGCGCAATGTTTAGCTGCTTGAGACGTTGTAAAGTTTACAAGTGACAGCCTAGTTGCAACGCAGACAGCGTAAATAACCCCTTCAGGATATCAAGCTCATACGTCGATAACAAGTTATCCAGCCATGGCAACACTGACAGCCATCGATACGACAATTTATTTATAAGAACTACATTTCTGCATTTCCATGCCTTCCTCATTTAATACGCACGACTCACAACCTGTTTACGTCAAAAAAAATTAAAACACAAAATATAACCATCGATGGTTTTTTTACTTTGGTCCACCATTTGCAAGAAGTTATTAAGTTTAAAGATCGAGATAATGATAACCTGCTGTGCGTAGTAGGTAGCCACAAGGGAACCAGGCGCGCCAAGATAAACAGCTGATACACCTCCAAGTTATCCGTGAAGGTTAATTTAAGAAATTAATAAGTTAAGCAAAATAGATGCAGCCTTCATACAAGATTCATGCGGTGCCAGTACTTTCTTTGACAAAACTTACTATGAAATATGTTGGCAGGGTCTGAGCATGTGTACAACGCAAAGGCAATGTCTACTGACGACAAGCCACGACAAATAAAAAATACTCCTTTGTACGTTTATCTGGGCATACGTAAAGTTCAAAAACCTACCAAAAAATGGAAACGAAGGGCATTAGTCGTACGTAAAAATAGGCCTAAAATGACGGGCATGCATTTTCTGGACACTGAGCCACGCTGTTCCATTACACGAAAACGAAATACGCGCTCAGAAGGTGAGCTCGGCCAAAAATGCTGCCCCATCCACACGAATAAAAACAAAATCTCGCAGTGAATATTGATTAAATACGCACGTGGACTCGCCCTAGGGCGGGGGGTGCAAAAAAAATAAAATTAAAAAATATGCATAATAAAAATTTGGTCGATAACGATGCGTCCCTCGCGCGACGAGCGAGCAGACGCAGGCTGTGCGTGGGGTGGAGGATCGATTATTTTAGAAATTACAAATACGTTCACTATTAAAAATGCAGCTTGATACGTTTTTGTATCCTTCTTCTTTTTCTCTTCATTTCAAAGGAATATAGTATGGCGGCCATGTTTTGCGAATTGCTATTTCAAACTCGAATGTTTACACCTTCCCATATCTTTTGTTGTAACTGATTCAAAATCTACATAATAAATCGTGCACCGTTCTTCCAAAGTACCTTAATAACGGACTGAAAACTGAATAAAAATGTGCTGATACAAGATAATTTTAACCCGTTCACATAAGCGTACAATTTTAATCTTTTTCATTTTGTCAATACTAATTGCAATACAGTTTGTCTGTAATAACTGCTAGTCAATTAAGTAGTAGAGATGTAATTGCAATAGGGTTGGAATACTTGACTGACAAAAGCAGAATCTCCTGGTGGAATAACAATGTATTTATAAGCCGTCTGTATCGAAAGCGGGGAAAAATTATCATTTTCGTATTTGTGACAACAACGTCACAATGCAATTATAAGATTACAATAATAATACCGACTATATGTAGATGCAACTGGTTTTAAATCTATTAGGTTAGCGAAAAGAAATTTAGCAAAAACGCGCTGGACAGTGGACAAATTAGTTAATGACGAATACAAAACGAGCTTACCTGTTAAGCGAAGTCTTGATTCTAATTTTATGAGCGCCGAAACTGAAATGCATTTATTTATTATTTTATCCGGGCCTCCTTCTTCGTTTCTTACAAATGCCGTTTTACTTGTGTATTGGTAAGTTTAGTTTTGATGATACTAGTAATTCAAATGTGACAATTCATTGCCTCAAGTAAGTACATTTTGACCATTCAGTCCCACTCAATTTTTTTTTTGAGAACCACGTGTCAACCGGGTATTAGCTGTATTACACACTTACACCATAGACAAAAGTTAACCGTTTGACAGTGACAAAATAAACAATAAAAGAAAACATAATTTCAACATTATATATATGATAGGCATACAGGCATAATATTACGCTACGTTTGGTGATACATTTTTGTTTTAATATTGGTGGGTATTCCATTGCATGTTTTAGAAATTTCTGAATAATCTGACATGAACTGTAATGTTTAATTTACTTTACTAAGTAGGTACTTTGACGCCTGAGCGTACTTTGTCATTTTGTATAAGATGTATTTATGTACATAGTTAGGTTTTAGTATAAATAGTTTATTTAGTATTTAAGTTTTTTTATGTAAGTACATATGTATTAAAGTGTATTATGTTGTGATGAATAATCTGACATGAACTGTAATATTTAATTTACTTTACTAAGTACTTTGACGCCTGAGCGTACTTTGTCATTTTGTATTATATTTATGTACATAGTTAGGTTTCAGTATAAATAGTTTATTTAGTATTTAAGTTTTTTTATATAAGTATTAAAGTGTATTATGTTGTATAATAAACAAAAAACTTTACTAAGTGGTAGATAGTTTATCTACTTTCAAGTTTAATATTTAGGTTCAGGAGTCATGTACACTGCAAAGTGGTATACATATTATGTTTCCCCGGTAATCTTGAAAGTTTTGTGAAGCTGAGTATTCATTTAAAGAGATTGTTTGATTGCCATAGAAGTGAGTCATTGGTGATTGAAATAGTTTTGGTACAGTTCTTGTGGTATGCAACTTTTGTGTTTTGTGTTTGAAGTATGAGAGTTCTTATATACAGAATGCATCAGAAGTAATGTTTCCGTGACAAAGTTAGTTGTCTAGTCATGATAAATGATAAATGATATTTATTTGGAAATAGGTTTAAAAAACACTTTTACACGTCAATTTTTTTCGTCAGTTTATGCTAGATGAGGCCGGTGTTTCCTATCTGACTACCCTGAGAAGAAACACCGAAACAAACTCAGGGGTCAAAGTCTCTTTTAAAGTCCATACAGTAAATATGTAATGGTCAAATCATATGAGAAAGTTGTTCTTAGGTATTATTGATAATAGGATAATTTTCTTCCACATTATATAATACAATTAGTACTGGAAGTATTATACAGGTGCAGAACAAATTGAATTTGAATTTTGTCATTTCTGTTTTAAACATTAAACATTAAGTTAGGTAGATACCTCATACCATTTTGTTCTAACAACTATTTAAAAATGTCAAAGTATTTTTCATTATTTAGGTGTTGTATTCCATTACAAGTTCTTTGCTGACTTACTCCCTTGTGTAATTATGAGTAAGTGAAGCAGGTGGTTTTGTCCGCCAATCTACCTACAGTAATACACAAATGGGTAGCATTCGCTTCTGTTCTCAACGGTAAGCAGTCCCTTCTTCTTAAAATTAATGGTAGCTTCCTTAAACCGCTAAGCCCAGCGGTTGACCACACCAGTTGTGGTATTGGTGTCATACATCAAGTATTCTAAGGTGCTGGGGTATTGAATATAATTATACTATTTCACTAGCTTCTGACGTTTTATAAGTGCCCATGTAGGCCTATGTGAAATAAAATATTTTTGACTTTGACTTTGATTAAAACTTTAGAAAATTGTATTATTACTCAGGATTCCTGTCCACAGAGTAAGTCCTCTGTGGACAGGACCTGCAATTTTGTTAGGTTTTGGTTCCTTAAGAGGTCAAATAGCATGCTCTTTGGTTGGGCAAGGTTTTTAATTCATCATAAGGTTAAATACTAAATGTGTGGAGTGATATGCTGAATCTATGAATTTGATCCATTTAAATTATATCAAGATTTCCCATGGTCATGTCAGTGTCAGAGACATGCGTAACACTTAATGATATTTGTTGTTGTTGAATGTTATTTGCTATTAGTAAGCATATCCTTTATAAATTGTTGATAAAATAATTAAGTTACTTAGTGCTTAAGTGATATTATTGTCAGCATCTCACGCTCTATGGTCAGTGCACAATATAGCCATAAAGAAAAATATTATTTCTATTGTATAGGCCTTTAATACTGTTTAACTTAATTCAGTTTTGATAATTGATCTGATTCGGATTCAGATAAATTTATTTGCTATCGATGTAGGTACAGATACAACATGATATATAGGTGACAGATTTCCGCCACACTATGTGGTAGGTACATGTATACCGGTTATGTTTTAGTCATGTTCTTATGTCATAGTTAATTTGACAATTAACTCGCAACAGTGCTGAGATGGTACACGGTAAGCATCTTGTACTTAGCATATTCACACTGTGGCGGTATTTTCCATCAGCGTTGCAGATGCAGTTGGGATGGGTGTCTGCCTTGTCTTCTCTCAATGGTTTTGGGCTGGCTTCTAGTTTAACAACTGGATACAGGTAGGTACCTGTCGGCAATCCAGCCAGGTACAGCAGAATAACTTATGATAATTTTGAATAAGTATCTCGTATTCATTAGCATTTTATGCTTAGAAAAATTTAAGAATTACATAACAGACTGCGTGAAACTTACCGTGGTTTGGAATATCTCGGATTCGCTAAGAATTAAATGTTGTTTGTTGTTGATTAGTTTTATTTTGTTAATTTGCTAAGAAATACTACATATTTCATGAAAAAAAATTTTGCTCGCGTTCTTTTATGTCAATACGCACCATGGTGTTACAAGGGTATTTTGGCTATATATTTTCTTAAATATCTAAACTTCACGTACTTGAACCCTGAAGAAGGTATTACTACATAGTAAAAAAAAAAATACATTTTAGTTTCGGCGCGGAATAAAATTATGCATTGTTCCTTTCTCTTTACAATTTACGTTTTTTAATGAAAAGCCCCGATAGCTCATGATTATACTTAATAATCCAAGTTATACCTAGTTAATAACACGTATAAGTAAGTTAGTACAATATCACTTCACGTCTACGCAATTCATTCTATCGCGGAGATTGATCATTCCTAAAGTTGAGGTTCCATTGTAGAAGTTAATGATACACGACTTGCAACTGGACGACAATTGTTATTGGGCAGGAGTTTGTGCCTAGAACAATAACTACTGTATGGATCAATCTCCAAGGTTAAGCTACAGTTGCTGAGACCGGGCCGGACTCCTCCGTGTGTCGAAAGGCATGTTAAATCGTTAGTCCCGGCTGTCACATATATTTAGTTTATAAGTAAAGTTTATTCAGAATCAATAACTGAATGGATTCCAATAGTTTTTACACCATGTTATATATTTTTTTCCAAAAATTTTTAAAAAGGTGACTAATTGGACACCACCGGACACTAAGTACAGCACATGTTACGGTAGATCATAGCGGGCGCTAGCTAACAGCTGGGTGCAAGTGCAAAACAACCCCTCAGTCGCTTGGATGGCCCGGTGACTATCTAATATTTCTGATATAACAAGCTTATAACTTTGTGATTTTTCAAGATACAGTTATGAATTTTTTTACATACATTCATTACATAAAAATACCTACTAGACACGTGTTTCGGGTTTTGTATCCTATACTAAAAGTAGGTAATGTTGTAGATGTATGTCAGTCGTTACACTCGTTACTGATAGTCATAAGCCAAGCCAGACGCCATTGCAGTCTTGCCAAGGGGTATTTTGTTACGTAATTACTGGGATGTGCTTGTCAAATAAGTAGTAGCTCTGAGTAAAATTCTGAATTTCCACTGCATCCGGTTACGAATACTTAGTGTCCCGCACACGGGCCACCAAAAAAAAGCCGCTTCAAGCTTCTTTTTGTAGCGGCCTTTTTTTGTGGCTTCAGTGCCACCACAAAAAAAAAAGCTTGCCACTTCTAGCTTTTTTTTTGTCAGAGTCCATTATGATACTGCACGCATGGCCACAAGCTGTCGCGCGGTCCAGCTTTTTTTTGTGGCCGCTTCTAGCTTTTGCCCGTCGCGGTTAATTATCCAGGTTGGGTGTTTAAGACACTAGACAGGAACTCTATATTCTATTTTTCTCCCAAACCGTTGCAACAAAAATACGAAATGTTTAGGATTGTAAGACATAGCGCGCACTGGTGACTTTGTCACCGTGACTTTTGAACGAAAAGTCGCCGTGCTTATGAACCCAACATGTAGTGCGCGCACTTGAAGACGTGACAGTTGGGTTTGTCACAGAAACAAAAGTCACCATTGCGCGCTGTGCCTTATAGTACCAACTGAAAATGCTGTTCCATTTTTAAACGACTTATAAAAGGGAAGGTTCTATGTTCGGTTGATGTATGTTCACCGATATCTCGGTCAATTGTGGACCGATTTAAAAAAAATATTTTTTGTTTGAAAGTTTATACTTCTAAGTTGGGAAAAGAACTCTTCATAGGATTACAGCAGAACTGTCATAACAAGAAAAATTGCATTCTTTATACGTGTAGTCGATGACTGACTAAAAGAAAAGGGGGAGGTTTGTATCGAACTGATCTGATGATGGATCCGGAAGGTACATTAATGTAATCTAACCGTGTTTGGAATTATTTCTGTAATAGTATTTTGTCTCTTTGTTGTTTAACACCGACTTCCGAAATTAGAGTTATTTTGTACTCTTCTTAGTGTTTTTTTCTAAATTGAAGTCGGTTTTTTTTTTGAATTTGTTTTTTTACACTTTTTTTTCTAGATCTAAAGAAAACAACAACGACTAAATTTTCCGAAGTACTTTTTATCTTTAATACGAAAAGTACGTGCAACATGAACGAAATAGCTCGCCATGTTATCCAGGATCCCGCAGTACACGCTGCATGAACGCTGGACCAAACAAGGCGCTTCGATTATCTGGACTAACGTATAATGGGTGCGTTTTTGAGTGCATGTATCCGAAGGCGTGCAAAACGTCTCATCAAGATAAACACAATCAACCATAACACAGCCATTCACACACACAAAATGATGTTTATGACTCTAAATAAGATTACATAGCATGTCAGTAATAGAGCAATTTCCAAACTGTTGTCGTTTATCAAGCCGTGTGTGAATGGGTCCTAAGTGATGACGTGTGACGTCATAGGAAGCGCCGAGCGCCATATTAGGGGCTCTGATGAGTGTGTGGGCCAGTTCCGATTGACCCAGAGCTAGCGGGAGTTGCACACTGTGGCAATGCGCTAGGTAACCACAGCATCTTAGATGATTGCTATTCTGACTTTACGTCAATTAGCTGTTATATTAGTATATATGGTTTAGGATAGACTGTAAAATCTAAAAACATAATAGTTTTTTTTTTTTAAATACTAGCACCACTTTATTTTAATTTAATAAGTTAACCACTACCTCACGGCAGCGATTAACTTCCATGGTCAAGATTACAATTACTCCACGAATAACTGCAACGACCTAATTCCGACGTAACAAAAAGCAATCAGCCGCCCGATAGTCGCAGGCGCACGTGTCATATGCATGCGATTCGTCCGGAAACTTGCGCTACTCCATAATGGCCGTACTCCTTTATTTTCAAGTATTAAATAAGTGCCCTAATAGACGCATCCGCAGCCTGTTCCTGTCGTCGTACAAAGTCAAATTGGCGTTTGTGCGACTGAAGCGAATTGAAGAAAACGGTGCCGTCAAGGACGCACGCGACTCGACTTGCGATTAGCGCAATTTGCGACTGTTTTTATATGCGTCAATGTTTGATTTGAGAGTTCCGCTGCAGGTCGGCTCAGGAAACGTTTACGTATTAACTTGTCGTTTGATGCGGCGTGTTGAGAGTACATTAAGGTCCCTCTTGTTTAAATCAATAACACTGCGGTGGTCTGGCTCAATGAAACATAACGCTTATCATTGACACGATAGGGAAAAAATGTAAATAATAAACTCCAAAGACTATAAAATCAGAAGGTGTCAAAATCAAAAACAATTATCATTTTCTTTCTTTGGAGTCCCTTGTTCACACTCACATTACCAATTCATTATTTGTGTAGCGAAGGTATTCCGTAATCAGAATTGTAATTTCCTTGAACCATAAATTTGCATCGCCTGACCTGTTATAATTATTATTTGTACCGCCATGCAAGACAAGGAGTATTGAATCGATTATCTATTGCCGTGGTGTGGTGGTGAATGGTGGCCATTGGTGCACAAATGGGTGTGCCAGCTGGTGCTACTTCCTCAGTTCTCAGGGTAATTCTAAGATAATAACGTTAAAGTGATTTTATTAGGAACTAGCGAGGTTTCACGAATCGATTACAATTGTCGTGGGTGGTTATGATTTTATTGTTGTGTGCCTATTAATTATGAAAATTGTCCCAAGGGAACATAATCGCAGGATAACAAATTTCATATGTGCCATTCCAGCACTTAGTTTGTCTATCCGTGTACTAAATTTTAGCCAAATCCGTACAGCCGTGAGTGCGCCAAAGAGTGAGTAACAGAGATACACACAAACATGCAAGTTTTCGCCTTTATAATATTAATGTGTATGTAAATATATTTTTATAGTTATCAAGGATATGAAATAAAAGGCTTTATTATTATTATTATTAATATTAATGTGATATTTAGCTTTGTCTGCGGTTTAAGATTAACCTTACAAAATTCGCTAATGTGCGATTATTTTATCGCACATTAGCGAATTTTGTAAGGTTTTTAGCGAAATTTTAAATAGAATCGAAACACGAAAGTGTGAAGATTAATTTCTAGACAAGCGGTAGCGTGTCAAGCCAAGTTCAAGGAACAGAACTGGCGATCAGCACCGTTAAAAAATCTTCCCAAAATATTTCAAGGAAAGTAAGGCAATATCGAAATTTAATACAATCGAAAAACTTACCTTGAAATAAAGGGTGCTACAGTTTTTAAAATGTAAAAAATATATCTACTAGCTTCTGCCAGCGGCTTCGCCCGCGTGAAAACATACGTAGGTTTCTCTATCAAATTTTGGACCCGCGTTTCATCCCCTTGAGTGGTGAATTTTGAAAAATCCTGTCTTAGTGCTCGCCTACGCCATAAAAGGAAACCTTGTGCAAAACTTTCAAGGTTCTAGCCCCAGTAGTTTCTGCTGCACGTTGCTATGTAATATCACCTTTACCTATTAGTCTAAGATCCGATTAAGAACGACCTTCACCGGTCTGTTTAATGGATGAAACGTATTTTATGACAAATTTAGTATTTCAAATAATATAACGCGGGTGGATTGCCTAAGAAATTCCTGGCCAAATATATATATATTTTTTTTTTAAATTGCACCATAAACGAAAGTATGAAGCCTTTAGAACATAAAAACGTTGGGTTGCCTATTTGTTTCCTGGCATAACTTTGGGTTGCCAGGTTTAGACAGGTTTGTCAATACTAGTAGTACCCACTTGTTTGATAAAACATTGTATATCAAAATAAACGCTGTTTCATTACGAATACGCAATACGCATGCAAAAAAATCTGGCATGAAAAACGATTGTGCATTTTTCCAAAAAAAAAAGTCAATTTTAAATTAATAATACTTTGGCCAGGAATTTCTTAGGCAACCCACCCGCTTTGATTTGTTATAAAATACGTTACATCCATTAAACAGACCGGTGAAGGTCGTTCTTAATTGTATCCTCTACTATAAAAGGCACCAAGACCAACAGGCCAGTCCTTATATTATAAGGACTAAGTTGGGTACTTTTTCGGTTTAGAAAGAGAGTTATGGTTCCATGCAAATAAATTAAAACAAAGTGTAGTAACAGCTACATAAATATGATCAGTAACAGGTGGGGATAGAGCTCCATATTTTTTTAATGCACTACTTAAAAAATAGTAGTGTATGTATAAAAGGTGTAATAAAAGGTGTAAGGGATAGCCCTCCACAAACTTTAAGGGCTTGCTTAGTAGACGAAATTGAACAACCTTCCACAAATTCTTTTTCAGGAAACGAAAAAAAAATCGGCCTCGTGAAATTTTTGTGGAAGGTTGTTCGGTTTCGTCTACTGAGCAAGCCCTTAAAGTTTGCGGAGGGCTGTCCCTTACACCTTTTATTACACCTTTTATACATACACTACTATTTTTTAAGTAGTGCATTAAAAAAATATGGAGCTCTATCCCCACCTGTTACTGATCATATTTGTGTAGCTGTTACTACACTTTGTTTTAATTTATTTGCATGGAACCATAACTCTCTTTCTAAACCGAAAAAGTACCCAACTTAGTCCTTATAATATAAGGACTGGCCTGTTGGTCTAGTGGATAGTAGCCCTGACTTCTATGCTGTAGGTCGTGGATTGGATTCCCATCCAGGACAAATGTTTGAATGATAAGCACGATCATTTGTTCTGTGTTGGGGTGTAATTTACCTGTAATATGTATGTATTTAGAAATATATAAGTATGTTCATCAGTTGCCTAGTACTTTATGAGCATACAAGCTCTGCTTAGCTGGGGACTAGACGGGGTTATGTGATAATTGTAGAATATTATTAATAATTATTAATATACAAATTATGACAAACAGTAACAAAGTACTGTTTGTCATAATTTCAACCCGTAAGAGTGAGGCATTGGAGGCGAACTGCGGCAACGATCTCTCGCGTCGGGCCTAGGTTCAGGCCATGGTCCGAAGCGAGGAGGAGTGGCAGGCGGTGGCCTCCTTCTGCGAAGCAGTAATGCTAGCGAAGGAGGAGGTCGCACGCGTGAGGCAAAGGCTCTCACGCCCCAGACGCGTAGGCTCAGGCTTGCGAATAGCGAGCAATGGGTAGCTCGCAGTCCGACCGTCCAGTAACCGCCCGGACAGAGCCCAAGGCGTCGACGGCGCGTATTGTTCCACGCGCGCCTCAAAGAGTTGTCAGCAAACCGTAGGGGGCCCAGCAGGGTCGAAGCCTACTGGGGTCAAAAGCGGGTTTTTAGTCAGTAAAAGTCTGACACTATCTCCCGCTCCGCCCAAGGGCGCGGAGATGTCATTGGATGATGATTTTCCCACCTAAAAAAGGCTCAGGCATGAGATGTGCGACAGGGAACCCCGGAGCCCTAGAAAAAAGGAAATTAGGAGTGAATTTTAGTCAGTAAAAATCTGTTACGCCCTCACGCTCCGCCTAAGTATAGAAGCTCATGGTTCAGTAGGTGACTAAGGCTTCTGTCACATTAAATTTGACGAGTTTATTATAAGAAACTACTACTAACGAACACAGCCGAACTTATCTTGTTAGGTACATGTTTTGTAACAGAAAAATTCTGCAAAAAGAGATCAAAATAACACCCTGTTTTTTAACATTATATGAGGTTCCGATTTGATCTAACATAACCAGCCTTTTTAATATTCCCACTGTTGGGACTCAGGCCTCCTCTATATGAGAGGGAATGGGCCGTAATCCACCACGCGGGCCCAGTGCGGGTTGGTGATGTCACAAAATCTTCGAATTTTTGGTTCTAGAACATGCCGGTTTCCTCACGAGGTTTTCCTTCACCGTTTTGAGATGAAATAAATTACACAAAGTAATGCGCTTGGCTGGGTACGAACCCGCGACTCATAAGTCCGGGTCATTACCACTCGGCCACCTTTGCTCGATTTGATCTACTTACAATTAATTCGATGATTCACTAAAAAAGGTTCAATCACAGAAATGCAGTGATAGCAGGCGTGTATTAATTAGTCGGCAAAATATGAGCTTTGCGTGCAGCGTGGCTCGTGCATCAACACAACGTCTCACTAAGGGCCCGCCCACATGATCAATATATAAATTATTGATGGAGAAACGTCTGCACTTGGCATTTCGACAAGTTTATTGTTGCGTGTTCGGGTCTTAGACTTTGGTATCAATGTACAGGCAGCTAAAAAGCTAACAGAGGGGCTCCTGGGAAATAATCAGCCACATGAGTTGTTCTTGAAGCCTAGGTAACGCTTGCTGTTGCTCTGGAGTTGCTCTGATGCTCTGTTCCTCGGGTTTTTTTTTATTGACGTGACAAATCATCCAATAACATCACCATAAAACCCTATAGCTAAGTCATTCAGATGCCCTTTGGGTTCTGATAGCATGGTTTCCCATTCAGAAATTGCCAGCCCTACTAGTTAATTTATTGGATTTATCTTTACTATGTTGCTGTCATCTTAGTTTTTATCAGTTCGAACATGTTATCAACACGAAGTTCCTTATTTTAAATGTTAATAATGTAAGGGAGGAGTACCTATGTAGGTACTTTCAAGGTACTTATTCAGATGTTAAGAAACCGAGACGGATACCAAACCTGGAAGTGCCAGAGTTATCAGAAAGGACGCTCGAGCCCCAGTATGAAGGATCGGGATGGGTTTTTTAGTCACTAAGAGTCTGACACTATCTCCCGCTCCGCCCAAGAGCGGGGGTTGTCATTAGATGATTTTTCCCAAAAAACAAAAAAGAAAAAAAAACCCAACCTGAAAGTTCAAAATGAGAATGCTTCTCATTAATGAGGAGCTGTGGACTTCCATCACGGGGTATGATTCTAATAAAATGGCTGAGGATATTCGCATTCGCAACGACCAGAAGGCGTTGTCAAAAATATGTCTAACGGTAGACGTATGTGCAATTTCAACATCTTTAACCCTTAAATGTATGTGATTCATGTACCTACATTCATTTTTTTTTACATAATATTATTATACTTACGTAAAATAATATCTAAAACCATCCCACCCATGTCTAATGGAACCCAATTATATAAAAATCAATGAATGTCACGGTAATCAGTATGACTAGGCGCTATTACATATAATTTTATAAACGAGCATGCATGCCTTTCTTCGCATGAATTAATAATATTCTTATTACTCGGAATCGTGAAGCGATGTGACAATTTTACAAAATAATAGTTTTGTGAATTACCAATCGATTGTTTACTTTTCCGCTTGAGGATAGAGTCTATATTTGCTTACGATAATGTTTCAATATAATTTATGTAAAAGTTTTAAAGAAAAGGTTTATAGGGGTTCATTATATTGTTTAGCGGCCAGGTCTACGAGTGCCGCCGGGATTCTGATCCCGATTTCCGGCCACCGTAGGCGCGGGCTTGCGGACAGTGAGCAATGGGTAGTTCGCTGTCCGGCCGTCCGGTAACTGTCCGGACCAAGCCCAAGTCGTCGACGGCGCGCACTGTTCCCGCGCGCCTCAAGGAGTTGTCAGCAACAGCAGGGACCCAGCCGGGTCGAAGCCTACTGGGGCCAGGGTTATCCGAAAGGGCGCTCGAGCCCCGGTATGAAGGCTAGAAGGAACGGGGTGGGTCTTTTAGTCAGTAAGAGTCTGACACTATCTCCCGCTCCGCCCAAGAGCGGGGGATGTCAATGCATGATTTTTTCCCATCATAAAAAAAAAAAAAGGTCTACGAGTGCAAGAATAAAATATTTACTGGAAAAACATGGTAAGCGACAGTTCGCAATGTTTGCAGATAGGGGCCTTTTCTCACCTAATAAAAAGTATTCATTATAACCTGCCTAAATTGTCTATTCTAATAGATCAGTAGTTTTATGAATAACAAGTTTTAACATTTTTACATCATCATCATCATCATCACCATTTCAGCCGAAAGACGTCTACTGTTCCGTCCGCCTCGCATCCATCGGACTCTTGCAACCGGTCATCGGTCCACGTTTTAGGACGCCTTTCAACGCTGCATTTTCCGGTACGCGGTCGCTACTCCAGAACTTTTTGGCCTCAACGGCCATCTGCGAGCAATGTGCCCTGCCAATTCCCACTTAAGTTTGGCTTGATTCATCGTGCTATGTCGGAAACCTTTGTTCTCCTGCGGATATCTTCATTTCTGATTCAATCACGCAAGGAAACTCCGAGCATAGGCTTTCCATTGTCTTTTGAGTGACTTTAAGCCTTCTGATGAGGCCCATTGTGAGCGAACACGTTTCGGAGCCATATTATGTAACTGGCAACACGCATTGGTCATAGACTTTCGTCTTGAGACACTGTGGTATGTTGGACGAGAAGATACCGCGTTGCTTCCCAAAAGCTGCCCAGCCAAGTCAGATTCGACGGTAGACCTCTTTCTCGAAATTAGATCAACCCAACTGACTGAGATCTACCCAAGGACTGTCTGTCCGAGGTAGACTCTCTCATGATAAATCTCGAGGAACTTGCTGCCGAAAAACTACTTCTAATTAACTAAAACTGAAAATAAATATAGAAGATACAAGGCCGCCGCCATTTTTCGTGGTGCGTAACCCGCACCACGAAAAATGGCGGCGGCCTTTATTTTTAACGAATAAATTAACTAATAAGTACTGATCTGAGCCTTGATCGAATTTCTGGAAATCAAGGCTCAGTGAACATGTATAAATCGATGATCTGATATATTCTACATAGCACGCGGCCCATGCGATAAACTTGCCTTCAATTATGTTGAGTAACTAGCCGTGAGGGTTTCTTCGAAAAATCATACCTTCGCAGAAACCCGATTGGATCCTCATTTTAATATCAGTTGAGTAAATGCTTGGACGTCTATTACTAAACATGTGCACGAGCTAGGGTGAATATCGAAAGAACATATTAATATTTTTTCATAAGTTTTATCATAAGAAGGTAAGGTCAAGGAACTCCAAGAAAGAAGTCAAGAAGCCCCGAGTAGAAGTCAAGTAGTTTCGGATGTCTCGATTGGACAATCGGTACCGCGCTGGACTAACTACATCATCAATGAAGAAACACCGGCAAGAGGGGCACACGAAACCGTCAAACAAAACGAGCCTTAAATGCTGTCGATTGTCATCATAGCTGTGAGAGTTTTTGGACTGAAATTGTGATCAAAATGAATTGAAGAAAAAAAATTCCACCGTAAATACATTATGACCTGTCACATAATAATACCTGTCATATAATAGATACGTCAATCAGCACAGGCAGACTAGAGACCACTTGGAAGTTTCTGAACTCGAAGTCGAGGCACTACCTACATAGCTTATATTAGGTATGGAGTGCTTTTAGTTTATATGTGATTACAAGACTATTCGAAGTTATAACCATTCTTCTAAGTAGTTTTAAAAAACTCCAATTTCAAAAGTGATGCACCAATGATGCACATGTTCAATAAATGATAGTACCCGTGCAAGAGATATTACTGTTGGGTCATCATTTATTGAGTTACCTTTTGAACCTGAATTACATTCTGTTGTGGATCTTATGAGATCTCGATGGTATGTACCGAACAAATTGGCATCGCCCCATTCAGAGATAAACTTCAAGGATATCCTGATGCGTTCCTCTCGGATAGACTGGATATGAGAGCCACTAGCCCGTGCGTTGAGCATATATTTCTAAGTAAGAGTGCTATAGTCTGCTTAACCAAAAGTTACCGAAACCAGGTTTTAGAAGAACACTAGCTAAAGTGGGAAATTGACCCAAAGGAACATACCGCCGGGATAAAAAGTACCCTATGAACTATTCGAGGACTTGGTCTACCCGCGTATTAAATTCGTTCAATCGTTTGACCGTAAAGAAGTAACCAACCTACACAAAAAAACTTTCGCCATTAGAGTGATTATTGTGCAGCGAGCGAAGCCAACCATGATTATATCGGAATAAATTAAAGTTTATTTTTACTTTACAAATTTTTTTAATATTTTCTATAAAAAGCAATTTCTAAGCAATGTTTGACATATATACTTGTAGAGCCACGCTTGATCCAATTGAGACTTTCTCTTAACTGACCTTATTGTGCCTTAGTGAATGCCTCGTGAACGTGTGGGTTCTAATTTTCTTGCTAATATGTACAAAAGCAAAATAATGAAGTATTCCAGTAGAAATTGGTTATAATTATTGAGCAATTATGAAGTATTACCTACAGCAGACTGTTGTCCGCTATTTCTAATGGTTAGGAATCAAAGCGGTATATAGAAGATACATATTTATATTATATATAAAACACCAATGACACGCGCAATTCGGGTTATTAACGATCATCACATCAAGATCGACGTATTTAGGTACCTACATGTCATTTGAGTGAATTCGCTTGTTGTTTATTTTATCGACAATGTTTTACTACATCTTTACAATTCTTTGAATAATTTATTAACAAAATTAAACACAAAGAAGAAAAAAATACATTATTCACAAATTCGTCAATTACTCCCAGATAAAACTGTCGCACTCTAATCTAGAAACCGGATCTCGTTCGCATAATGCTACGAGTATATATTGCATAAACAACAAAAGGGATTGACCCAAATTCAACCCTGCGAATAAAAAAATAATAATAACCCCATATGATCGGGCGAATGCACCCTGGTCCCTGATCGATTGGCCTCAGACAGCTGAGCTAAGTGTGCGCAGTGGTCGCCGCTCGCCGCCTGCGCAATGAGCCCGATTGCGCGTACTGCGCAGAAACAAAATGGCTGACAACCCTAAGAACGGTTCTCATTAAATCGGCACCCCTGCGCATTGTAGTCGCACCCGTTGCAATTATAATACAACAAGCTCTTTTAATTCATCTTTATAATTTTGATAAAATTTTATTTGAGTAACCGTTTTTGTTTGTTTTTTTTTTTATTTTTATTAATGATCGGCTTGCGTTTGACCACTATCTCACCTGATGGTAAGCGATGATGTGGTCGACGATGAAGCACGCTTGCCTAGAAGAAACCTATTCACTCTCGACTTAAAGACTCCTAAGTTGTAGCTATCAGGAAACACAGATTCCGGCAGGGAATTCCACTCCTTGGCTGTACGCACAATAAATGTGTTCGCAAAACGTTTTGTGCGTATGGGTGGGATGTCTACCACGTACCGGTGGCGCAACGCTGTACGTCGTGTGGTCCGATGATGGAACGGACTTGGCGGAATTAGATTGTGCAATTCCAGTGCACACTCCCCGAAATGTAAACGATAGAAAACCGACAGACTAGCAACTCGGCGGCGATGCACAAGGCTTTGGAGCTTCGACTCTACAAGTGCATCATTGCCGATGATTCTCTTGGCTCGCCTCTCAATCGACTCCAGCGCATCAAGCTGGTATTTGGCAGATCCATCCCAAAGATGAGAACAGTACTCCATACACGATCGAACTTGGGCTTGATAAAGATTGAGCAGCTGTTCCGGCGTGAAGTACCGTCTCACCCTTGCTAAGATCCCCAATTTTTTGGCAGCCAGTTGAGCCTTTGCATCGATGTATGAGCCGAAATTGAGAGTAGATGATAACGTAACTCCAAGAAGCTCAAGGTGGTCGGTTATCGGCACGGTTATGTTTTATTTTAAATAGTATCTAACATGCTTAACGAATAAATTCTTTGAAGATTTTTTTTTTAATAATTTGAACTTGTGCTTGATTGCGATCCCGAAGAAAAAAAAACTGCAAAGGAACACAATCCCATACTTAATCTTTTTTACTGGGTGGATCTGGGTGGGACGAGCGGAGATGTCGCACTTTAACTGACTAAAATCCACCTCTTCTTTCAACTGCCCTCTGCGGTCCAGGGTTACAGTAACTCTTTCAAACAATCCCACTGCTCTGGCAAGTATCGGTCGTGTCAGGCCTCGTCCGTTTTACTGACGTTTCTTTGAGGCTTTGGTGAAACACGACTTGATGTCGACACTGACCTGATTGTATCAGACGGCGAGCAACATTACTCACCATCTGTAAGCAAGCGGAGGCCAAGCCGTGAGGATTGTCGCGTTCTCACACTTTCCGCCACCTCCTTTGCTTGCATTACTGCTTCATAGAAGGTGACTTCTTTCCATTCTCACTCGTCCCATGCCATAGTTATAATTTATATTTCTATGCCCCATACCATGGCGTGAAACAGGGCCGTACGCGAGAGCACGACCCCTCAAATTGCCTTCATGAGAACGCGACGCGTGGTGCTCCGCCCAAGCAGACATCTATCGTATACTGCAATGTGTCCCTCCGGGTTATTCGCGAAATGGCGACTCTCGGGCGTTTCTTCCCGCCGAATCGGAAACAGAAAAATCCCGAAAGAATTCCCATAATCCTGTTTACAATTTTTTAAACCTGTTATCCGTAAAAACTGTAGTCAAAATAATCAAAAAAGAATAGTAGGGTTAGCACCGTAAAAAATGAGATATGAAGAAAAACCAAAAAGAGATAAAAACCATGCTCGTATATTTGAAATATGCCGTGAAACACTACATTTACGAGTCGTAATATCTCTATTCGCAAATAAAACATTAAGGCTTTTTATTCAAAAAATCCATATCACATTCATTCGCGAAGCTGCGAACTTTTCCGTTCAAATATTGGAATAGTCTCATTTTTAATAAGCCGCAGCATTCAGCTCACAGTGGCGGCTGTTCATAATTTTTTTAAATAAACCATGTGTCAAGTAAACATTAGAGGTAAAAAAAGATAACATCTTGCAAAAAACTCAAAGTGTTCGGTTTAAAAGTATGCGGTGTAGTGTCGTAATTATGTCATTTCTATGTTAATCACATTTATATGCGGTGTATGACAGGCTGGCGGCGCGCGCCGGCTGAAAAGGCCCCTCTCATTAAATTAGTCCAGTGGTTGGAGCACTATGCCTTTACTTGAGTTACGCACTGATTGACGTAAGTGTGAAACTCGCTCTCTCAACCCGCGTATGAATTAGCGAACATTGCCTGAATGCCTTCTATAGAGGCAATAAACACGGAATGGAGAAATAGTGTTGGGCTCGTGCCTTGTTGGGCTTGTGGCTAATTTTTTTATGTTTGTTACGTCTATGTCACAGCAGCAGGCGTGGGTGAAACGTACCCACATTACGTCAAAGTATTACGGCAATTTCTAAATTTCGTGTAGAATTAATAATTATCACGCAAATTGTCGCTTTGGATTTGGTAGTAAGTACTTAATGTAAAATGCTTTTGGAAGTAGAGTTTATTACGTAGGATATTCTAAACCTACTACTTATACATCACTTTTTTAAATATGACGTGTTTATACAATGCCTGCTTAGTTATACTGAAACTTCAGACTTCTAGTTTTATACACGACGAAGTTGTGGGAGGTCGAAAATGGCTTGGACAGGTTCGAGAATTCGATAAAAGGATGGCACGGTCGCGCTTTTTTTCTCGCCTTGGCAGGGGCACTGCCGTGCCCCCTAATGTATTGAATTTTCCGCATGTGATAAAAAGCTAGGAATTAGTAAAACTGTGCTTGGCTGTTAGCCCAGAAAGTTATGAGCTGATGATACCAATACATTTATAATTCCGATAAAAAATATTGAAGACAAAACAGTAGCTATCAAATAACTTACAACTAATTAAGTTAATTTACCTTAATTGCTAATAAAACATGGCACTGGTATCCATGTCCAACTAAAATTATCTATTTAACAAATTAAATGAGAACTTTGGACGGCCGTCACTAAGTATGTAGATACAGTCGCGTACAAAAATAGTTCTTATTGAAGAAATTAATATGTTACACCTTACTTATTAGTGGGACAATTACATATTTGAATAGGTACTTAGGAACACTAATTATTTAGGAAACTAGTTATTATTGGGTTTACTTATATGTAGATAGCTATAGGATAATATAATAATAAAATATAATTATATCCTCATGTTCTGAAATAATTGTCATAGAAAACTAAGGTTTGTAATTTGGTACGTCAGCTTTTTTTTATGAATTTGACTACTTCTAGGATCTTACGGAATCCTAATAAGAAGCGAGTTCAACTCAAAAAAAAAAAATAATAATAAGAAGTTAATAGTCGGCGTTGCGTACAAACTACCTACAGGTCATTGAACTCGCTCAGCTGATGTTTTCTTAAAGAAATTAATTTCGTACATGCGTAAATTAATACGAGTTTTGAAAAAAAAGTACTTTATTTTTTTAATTTTATATTCACAAATCGATAGTGTTTCATGTGTCAGATCGACCTTCCACGGGATTAAAACGATTAAAATTTAGCGGTGTATAGGTACGTAAATAAAGAGACAGTAAAATATAGAGTTTTTTTTAAGAGTGGAAATCATCCAATGGCTTCACCCACTCTGGGTGGAGCGAGAGGGCGTGTCAGACTTTTACTGACTAATAACCACACGTGTGTCCTCCAGTTGCCCTTGGCGTACCAGGACAACGGGTTTCCTTTTAAGAAATTCCTTGCGGTCCTAGCCAGCGGGAATCGGCCCTACCGGGCCCCTACGGTTTGCTGACCTCTCTTTGAGGAGCGCGTGGGTCACTACGCGCTGTTGACGACTGGGCTCGGTCCAGTTGATTGCCGGACGGCCGGACGGCGGGCTACCCATTGCTCGACGTCCGCAAGCCCGCGTATTAAATTATAGATAAACTTTTAAAGTGTTATTATTTTAACATATGCATACCTTAGCAGCTTCGATAGCAGGTAGGAACGGTCATCAGAATAAATACACAAAATTACACAACCGACCGATGACTGGAGATGGTCGCGGGGATCGGATGGATGGGAGACACCCAGGACCGGCCATCGTGGCGATATGCGTACCAGGCCTATGGCTAACAGAGTACGTATTTCGGCACAATTGATGCTGATGATGTGAAAATTCATAAGCAATCTTTCTTATTTTTAGCGTTCCGTAGGAACCCTCATAGTTTCGGCATGTCTGTCTGTCTGTCCGTCCGCGGATAATCTCAGTGACCGTTAGCACTAGAAAGCTGAAATTTGGTACCAATATGTACTTATATCAATCACGCCGACAAAGTGGTAACACTAAAAGTGGAAAAAAAATGTTTTATTAGGGTAAAGTGGGGAGTGACTTTTTTTTCCATTTTAACCCTAACGTGTGATATATTGTTGAATAGGTATTTAAAAATGAATAGGGGTTTACTAAAATCATTTTTTGATAATGTTAATATTTTCGGAAATAATCGCTCCAAAAGTAAAAAACAATGTATGTGTCCTCCCCCCTCTAACTTTAGAACCATAAGTTTAGAAAATATGAAAAAATCTCAAAAGTAGAACTTTATAAAGACTTTCTAGGAAAATTATTTTGAACTTGAGGGGTTGAACAGTTTTTGCAAAGTTTTACAAAATAGTTTCTAAACTAGTTTGTAATTTTACCGTATATGCAAACGTTTTTTTTTAACTTAGTTTACATATTTTGTTATCGTGAACTTTCAAATAAAAAAAGAATTATTAAAATCGGTTCACCCAATCTAAAATCCCATTCGCCATTCGCAGCGGATTGAACGAATCCAAAAAAGGTTAGTCCGATACCTAGGGTACTCAAAGGGAAGGCAATTTAAATACCTCTCCTACCTTGTTAAACTAGGTAGGTTCAAAATGAGCACACTGGAAGCTCGGAGGAAGCTCTTGGATTTGAGGTTCGCATATAAACTGCTCAATAACGCCATCGATTGCCCACAATTGGTGTCTAAGTTTAGTCTCAGAGTACTCCGTACGCCGCCTCGCAACCTATAACACCCTTAGCTCCACCACGTCGCCGTACAGTGTTTGGTGCTAATTCGCCTATACCCCGCATGTGCAAACTTATAAACGAACGCAGCGACTTGGTTGACGTCCACGCAGATTCAATGTCGATATTTGTCAGACGTAATTCGAATTCGAATTAGTTAGTAGTAGTAATTGATGTACCTAGTAGTTTTTGATGTATCTGTTATGTAGTACCTAGAATTTGAGGAGGTTTATATTTTATTTTAAAATTGGCCAGTGTCGACTTTAGAAAGTATTCATTAATTTTACTGTAATAAAATAGCATCTCTATTTTATCGATTTTTGACGGACGAAACGCAACCGTTCTTGCGACGACAGAAACGACGGTTCCAAAAAATGGTTCTCGTCACGACGGGATTGTGCAACGAAAAAACGAAGATTGTTTAGTCACAGGGCGGAAAAACGCTTTCACCGACGAGTCGCAAATCATTATTGAAACGATAAGAACGACAACGCGACGAGTGTGATAGTTGTGGCAATGAATTCTCAATCTTATTTTCTTCAACGTAAAATAAAAAATGGCATCAAGTAATTCGACTTGTACAACGACGGCTGTCTGTAGCAGGACGGAGAAACGGTTTTTCCGTCGCAGAATGTAAAACGGTTTTTGAAAACTGTTTGTCTACGAAGCTCTCACCGCTATTAATACTCAACTCGACTGCAAAAATCAAACCTATTTCACACATACTGACTGACTTATATATCTAAAATATAATGGGTACAATAGTCAGCGGTGATTTTTCCTGACCCATTTTACATTTCTGAATATCATTGTTATCCCGTTACGCGCCCCAGGCGTTACAAAATCTTGTACCTAGATACGTTTCGTTCAGCGGGCTCCAGTGACTCTCGGGTCTTCCTCGGACCTGTCCACCTTGTCTTCTAGCTCTACAGGCGTAGAGTTAGAAGTCCGCCGGTATGCTACAGCTATTTCAGAACTTTTTTCTAATTCGGTCAAGTTTTTCGGATATGTTTGAAGGTTCAACAAAAATATCTTTTCTACTCATCTTTTTCCTCCAATCCGTGGCCTGTGATGACACCGGTCACCCCATAGCTTCGGTCATTCGATATGATAATTATTCAGCCAATACAATTAATTAGCAGCGTGTAAACAATGTATCAATTTTCTATTACTGTAATGGCCTCATAATTATGTAAAGAAAACCTTGACTGAAGGTTCGGCCGGATTGTTGGTGACCGACTGTCCGATATTAGGTTACGGAAAACAAAAACATTTGCTGAGTAAGTAGTACTGGTTTGTTTGATGTCGTGGAGGAAGGCTAATTGTCTGTATAAGTGGACTGTGCAACCCAGTTACTAGGCTGTAGGGTAGGGTAGAAAATTGCTTCTTAGTTGGGATAAGATCCACCTGGTGGGAGGCCTGCCCTGCTGTGCCTTGTGGTGGGATTGAGTCGTTTTCACGTAGGTGCCAATGATGAAGTACTCAATTTAAAGCTATGAATAGAAACGGAATCGATTTATTTTTAGAAGAACATGGCCTGTACCAGGGCCCGGCGCGAGACGTCTTGGCAATCGCATGTATATAGCATAGCATAGTCAGCCTTATAATGTTCCCACTGCTGGGACTCAAGCCTCCCCTCCAGAAGAGGGAATGGGCCGTAATCCACCACGCGGGCCCAGTGCGGATTGGTGGATGTCACATGTCTTCGAATTTTTTAGTTCTAGGACATGCCGGATTCCTTACGATGTTTTCCTTCATCGTTTTGAGAGCAGTGGTGATGAAATACCTAAATTACAAAAAGTAATGCGCCTGGCATAGTTTGAACCCGCGACCTATAACTTGTAAGTCGGGGCCGTTACCACTCGGCCACCACTGCTCCACTGCAATCGCATGTATCATCATCATCATCATTTCAGCCGATACACGTCCACTGTTGGACATAGGCCTGCCCCAAGCGTCGCCACATCGAAAGTTCCTGTGCGTCCCGCATCCATCGGTTTCCCGCTACCTTCACCAGGTCATCGGTCCACCTTGTAGGAGGCCTTCCAACGCTGAGTCTTCCGGTACGCGGTCGCCACTCCAAAACCTTTCGGCCCCAACGACCATCTGTTCTCCGAGCAATGTGACCTGCCCATTGCCACTTAAGTTTGGCAATTCTTTGTGCTATGTCGGCAACCTTAGTTTTCCTGCTGATATCTTCATTTTTTATTCGATCACGCAAGGAAACCCATTGCGCATGTATATCGCAAATAATACGTATTATATTAAATGAGATAGTTTAGTTCGATTGCCAAGTCAATCTAAGTCTTTTATGGTAGAAGTACTGAGTAGCAAGCCTTGGTTTTTTTTACTAGTTATATTTTTGATAGCATTGCATTATCAGGATATTAAAATGTTTCGCTTTTATTGTATAAAGCTAAATTTGAAATTATAATAAAAACTTAAGTTATTTAATAGATCTATACGATAATTTTAGCTACAATTCCAACAATTATATTTCGTAGCAATGAATAAATTTAAAAAATGTGCACTTTGTTTTTAAGAAAACATTTTTCAGCTTTTTACAAAAAACGAAGGACTGAAAAATTCATATTTAATCATGATCGAGTAGCGTAATAAATAGGCAAGCTTTCTTAGCAGACTTATAAGACATTGGTGTTCTTTTTTCGTAAAAATTGCTCATTTTTGACCTCTCCGTTTGAAGATAAACATCTTCATCATCACCCAAGCAGTCAATTTACCACAGTTTAGTAACCCAAGCTCTCTCAAGACTACATACCTCCTAGCAACCGGAAGCCTCCAAGCCGCCCACATTAGCAACTCGTACAGCCTCCGGCCTCACAGCGTCTGCTTAACTCAAATGAATCAGTGAAATCAGTCTTAAACCGCAAACGCTACCACAAAACTGTTTCCCAATCGCTTCCACGGTCAGAATGGTAGATTTGACAATTAGACAATAATGGAGAGGCCGACTGAAACATGTGCATATTCAGAAATGAATAGTGCGAAATTATAGAAGCGAGAGCTTTCGACAGTAATCGCCTTACTCATTTTGAGTCTCACATTCACATGATATAGCGACAGTGATAGTATACCTGTAATAACGTGGCAATGCCGCCAGTCTTGGCGGAGGAATTATTTGACGACATATTTTAGGTAAGTGATTATTGTGTAAGTATATATATAGTTTTAATTAGTTAAGTATTTTTATTGATCATGTTCTTTCTTTGTTTAAACAAATAAATAATGTCAGTATACCTATCACTACTTTTTCTTCTCAATGCTCTGATATACAAATCATTAGTCTTGGAGGGTTCATTTTGAATCGACTCCTTAGAACAAAATAAAACATAGAAGTCATTTTACAAAAGTTTAAAAAACCTACAAATCGATTACAGTCACAGTTAATTGCGAATTGAAATACCTACGTGCTACCGTTAAAAGTAAATCACAGAATACTGCGCTCAAATTGAGCAGTACATAGCAGCTACACGACAGACAAATAGTGCGCGTGAACTTCGCTCGTTTCACTCCCCAACACAAATATATAAAACGATAATGCTATATAATTGAGGCAATTGCTTCTCGCGATACATTTATTCAAACGCGTCGACGAGCGACGGAACGACAAATTATCGCCATCGCCGACAAAGGGTTGCATGACGTCACATGACTAAAAACATTCCCGCCACGCCATTAAAAGGGAGAGATCTAGCACTTCTGTCGCGCTAACCCAAAGCTTTGCGTGCTCAGTGCTCAATGATCCACTAAAGCAGTGCGCTAAATTGAGGGACAATACAAACCGTGCATAAGTGTACATGTTTTGGGTACCGCAAGCGTAATGCCGCCGTGCAAATTATTTCGATCGTCGTTCTGTGAACGAGCAGCTAATTGGTAATTGATTAAACCCGACAATATTGGTACGATAAGATTTTTTGAAGACGTGAATGTAACAATTACATATTTATAGCAAACTGATGTGGTGCTTTTGGTCATGAAGAATTGGTTGAACACGTTTTAGGACACGAATTCTTTCATTGAGTGACTGAGCAAAGAAATTTTCAAAAAACATACGGAACCTTTTAGCTACCTAGGAGATAGACACTAATATTTTTCACGCGCGTATGAAAGAGTCGGTTGCACACGGCTAGTGTTCGGTGTTATTAAAGAATAGGCGGCGGCGCGTGCAGATAAACATAAGTACAGTAAGCACAGCTACAGCTGGATAAAATAAAAGCGTCGTGTTGGGAGGCTCGTGAAAGGGGTAATCGCGGCAACGCTTACAAAACACCTTGTAAAAAACTTTAAGCATATTGTAAAACGTTTCAGTAAAATCAGCGACATACACCACATGAATGATATTTTAATTAAGGAAAAAATAACAGCCAGTCTTTTACATTTTAACTTTGAATATTTATTCTGTTTTTACGAAAATCGTATGAGCGGGAAAATTAAGCTTCAAAATACAGAAATACAAAACCGATAATAAGAACTATGAACAAAAATTTTTAATCAAGCATTTGGGGAACTGCACTGTATTTAATTAACCAGTGCATACTTTTCATTAATAAGTAAAGTACGTAGTGGTTAATTAAATATATTATGGCATCAGATTTCAGTTTTACATCGGATTTATTTGATTTATCCGCGAGCTGGAAAGACTTACCTTTCATGTGCTGAATTTTTGGTTGTTGATGCGTATAATTGTGGTACTTACCTGAAAATAAAAAAAAAATCTATTTAGTATGCAAAAAGAATATAAAAAAATATTTACGATGAAAAACCGTGAGAGTTATTCAACTGAAACAAGTTTAAAAAATAAGCTTTCCTTTAACATGAAGGGTGTTTATTTAACCCGGTGATTTAACCACTTAATAATAAATAAGAAAAAATCGTAACACTTTTGTTGAATTTTTCGGTTGCACTCAAAGAATAGCCCGCTGCCTGCTGGAGTTGGGCTGGGCTCTATGTAATTAGACCAATTTAAATCTTAATTAATATTAATTGTCCGACGGCGGAACGAATCTGTCGTATAAGTACGGTTCTGTAAAAAAATCTTAATGAACATCTCGCATTTTATTAAATTAACGGTGCTAGAGAAAATTTTAAAATTTCAAGTTTGGAAGGCGTTCTTTCGACGGTCGTCGGGTTGGTGTCGCCTTTGCAAGGTTGAAGCGTTCTCAAGAGCCCGTGTCGAGTTGTACGACGTCTCGCGTCTTAAGATTTTTTTCGTCGACTGTACAGTTAAGTAATACGGACTTTTATCCTCGCCGAGCTCATTGTAGCCGCTTCAATACAATGCGATGCCCCTAGTACTCTTAATACGGATGTTAACATTTATTATTCTATTAAATTATCCACTTGCCTCTGTATCAAGTTTATTTTGTAATACCATTCTTTATAAATGGATGATTTAACATTATGTTCTTAGGGACTTGAATCCCTTGGTGACTCTTGTGAGTGCTGTCAGTCACACTATGTGGTTAATTTATTTATTCACAAACCAACGCTGTTTTTGTGAGTTGCATTTTTATTTCAATATTTTTTTCACTGATGATTCGGCCACACACTGTTTAGTACAATCAGATAAAAAGTTTTAAAGTAGTATTATTACTTATACAGTGTAAAAAGGTTACCAAAATAATGTTAGGCTGGATTTAAGGCGGCTACTTCGGGTAAGTAATAAATTTCTTTATATTATATTTTGAGACTTTTTTTAACTGGCTGTATTTAATTGCCTCAATTTTGGGGTGTCTGAAACGTCAGTAAAAAAAATAATAAAATAAAATGTGTCTGAATATATTGTGTGATGTCCGAGCCGTCAGCGACCCATTTTTCTGCATCCCGGATTAACCGATAGACGTTTGCCCACTGTAACTATTGACCTCAAAATTTAATAGAAGGCGATGACCAACTACTACTAATGTTATATTTATTAAATTATTGATCTCAATCATAAATCTTTAAGTAATAATAGTAGTGGTTCTGGAGTGGCAACCACATACCGGAAGACTCAGCGTTAGAAGGCCTCCAACAAGGTAGACCGATGACCTGGTCAGGGTCGCGGGAATCCGATGGATGCGTGACGCAAAGGACCGGCCGTTGTGGCGACGCTTGGGGGAGGCCTATGTTCAAAAGTGGACGTCTTTCGGCTGATTTAATGATGATAATGAAGTAATAAAGACCAATTTTAACATTTCTTAAATCCAGCCCAAGACTAAGATAAAGAACAATGCACAAAGAACACGTACCAACCAGCATGCAGTCTTATAGAGTTATCAATTAATCGAAATAAGCAACAAATTGACTGTAAAACCGATCAGGAATTAACAGCCATACGATCGTCTGCCCTTCCTCCCCTTTCCCCTCAGTTACTGGTTTCTCCCCCCCTCCCCTCCTCCCACCTACTATGTTATTAATTTAATTCACACCCACGTTTCTTTATTTGTGTTCATTGTGCTAAATGCACCTGTAGTAGTGCTTTAGGGCTACCGAATAGTTTCATCAGTTTCCAGAATAAAGGTTTTATTATTATGTTGAGACTTGAGATTGTTAAAAATAAATTAACACTTTTGTCGAGTAATAAAATATACCATTACTTTTTACTTAAACTCCTTTTTGAAAGTAATTTTGGCAGCCCTGTGTGTGATGTCGCTCATTTTGTTCAATAACGTAACTCAATAAATGCATCAGACCATGTTTCTTTACATACAATAAACATGTTTAGCAAAGTAGTCAGAATAATAGCAAAACGAAAAATTCAAGAAAAATAAAAGATACTTAATAATTTTCTGTTAAAAAATTTTAGTACCTTTGATGTCAATTGGTGAGGTGTTTGGGTGTGGGACAAAACATTCTATTACGTATTATGAAACACTATTTTTTTTTTTTAGTTTACAGAAATTATATATTATTTCATAATCGAACCAGTACCTACATGTCTGAGCTTTTAACTGCCAGGCTACTGATTTGTTTGAAAGTTTCATATTCAAGTGCATATAGTACATAAGTACTTACGTAAATTTCAACGTAAAAATATTACAACATAACCTAATGTAACGTAAAAATGAAAATAATATTTACAACCGAATATACTTTTGTAAATTCATTTGTACTAAACTAAACTTTTGTTTTGAGTTACTGCATCAAAACAAGCAAGGAAAAAGGAACTATTGTTGTATATAATACAGATAATTCAAAGATAATAATGCATTCGAACACAGCAAGCTCATTTTAATTGACTATAGCTTGGCGCAGCAACGCACAATGCCACGTCAGCTTTACTACAAGACCATTAATTATAATAATAAGTAAAAAAAAAAAACAAGAATAAAATGTTGCCGTTTAAAAATATGGTCTGCGAAACTGGCACGCGTCTGATACGGAATAATGAGCCGCTCGGAAAATGGACCGCGACGCTCTATACATATATAACAAAACAATGGATTCCAAGAAAATTTAGTCGTAAACAGTGTTCTAAGCGCGACTAAGTGCGGCGTTAATTATTAGTTTAAGTATTCATAAAAATGTACGTTTACGCCGACCCCCGAGGCGGAAGCCGGCAAAAAGTTTTATCTCAACTTTATTGTAGCACCGCAGCTGGCGTTTCGGCGGACGCCGCGAGCCGCGCCTTGTCGCGCGACCGACACGCAGTCGCGACGATTAGTCGCACGTGTGCATCTCGTACAATTGTTATATTACCTAGTAGGTAAATTGTTGCAACTAATGCGTGATGCGTTTGAACCGAATGCTTGTTAATAGGACCGATTACATTATATACGATACAATTTAGACGCTATTTAAAATAGATATTGGTTTTGGTAATAACAATATCAATTTTCCTGTTACAAAGAATGAATATGTAGCTATGGGATCCATGAAATAAATTCACTTAAATATTTTTTTGTTATAATTATAATATATGGCCCAACCGGTTGCTGTCTTGTCCGTCTGTCTGTCATAGGGTTCACGTCGCCATATATGAAAACAATCCGAAGAAATATTTTAATTTCGTATTCTGAGAACCGAATTAATAAAATTGCAACTCCGCTTTCACTGGCCTTTGGCGAATTAAATGCTACATTCATGAACAATGTTACAGAAGACTGTTTAGCTTTATTTTTCATGTAAAAAGGACCCTTTGTACTAGCTTTTATTTAGTTTCCCCTTTTTTTTTCTTTTCTTTTTCGTCCCGGTGTTTGTATGTCTATAATCAAATATTGCAAATTAAAGATCCACTTTCCTGTTTGAACTGACATTTTGCATGCATGTGTAAATCAGATGAAAATGCATAGTTATTATGACATGCAGCTAATCTGATTATGGATGTGGAAGGTGGCTATAGAACTCAGATAACCTAATATAGCTTTTTGGAATAGTCTCGATGAGTATTAATTGTGTAAGTATCGAGCTAAAACTTGTTATGAAAAAAATGATTTTCATTAAAAACTTGTTACAATACTGGTAGAGATTGGGGAATACTGTGTCAAATATTATTATGTGGAAAGTTAAGAATTGCCGAAAAAACATTGGTAAATAAATAGGTACTTTTTGAAATTGACTAGTTTCTTTGTGTATTAAGCACAATTAACGAAAAAATGGCTAACTACGTTTTGTAGGTACCAATTTTTTGGCAAAGAAAGAATACCCATGACGCTTTCTGAGCTCTGCATAGTACAACCACATCGTGAAATAAACTTGTTGTACGGATTTTTATGAATATAGTGAGTTCGATTCTCACCCAACACAAATGTTTATGTGATGAGCTTGATCATTTGTTCTGTGTCTGGGTGTAATTTATGAATATAGATATTGGTTTTGTATGTTTTATATATATTTATATCTTTTATTTAGATTTTTTTATGTATGTTTATCCTTGTACTCATAGCACAAACTCCACTTAGTTTAGGACTGAATAACATTGCGTGAAAGTTGTAGAATATTATTATTATATAATTCTTCTTTCAAATAGTCAGAACACGATGCGGCGTGAGCAATTTATTCAGTCATTGAACGATATCGGTCTTACATCGTACCGGACATAAGTAAAACAACGATATGACAAAGGAATAAACTAATTATAAATAAACACGTATGTATGTATGTAAGCGTGTTCTGTATCACTCATTCTTAGTAACATCATTAAACAGCTAAAATGTACGGAACCGTTTTAATTTTGTTAACAAAAATAAACAAATTCAACAAAGCAATTGTAAATCAACTTCCAAGAAAATGAGAGTTATGTGTATAACATTTCTTCGTTTTTTCGTGCAAAACGCAAAGGAAGTTAAACGCAATATATTTTAATATGTTTTTTTCTCCGAACTCCGCCGGTTGACAGGAGGCACTATAAATAACAATACGTACACGTCGCGTCGCGCTCAATTATACCATCTGTCAAGCCATATTTGATGTTATTTGTTTAAAAATACATATTATAACGTCGTATGAAATATAAAAGCGTTAGAATAACAAGCTGTTCACTATATCAAACTGTATCGAAAAACACGTTACACATACATGAAGACCGATGTCATCAGAAGAATCACAGTAACCATAGGTAGGATACAGCTTACGCATTACCGAAGAAATTAATTGATATTGACGAAAACATATTTTACAGTTTATCGCTCCTGACGCGTTGGTTTGTTTATATGGACGTTCTCAAGAACTACTAGTTTTAAATCGAATTATTTTAGTGTTGAATAGCCTTTTTAAGTCTACGTACCTTAAAAATAAGCTTTATAACATAATGCTACGTCCCACGAAAGTGGAGCAGTTGACAAAAAGACGGGTGATACCGCGAGGGTTGGCTAGTCTAAAATAAAGCTTAAACAAAACTTAAGTACCTATAAAATGAAACTTTCAAAACCTTTGGAAATCTTATTGAAGATACAAAATCAAGAAAAGGAATTAAGGAATGATTTTAATGAACACACGACCAAATCGTTGCGAAGACGTAAAACCAATAAGTTATAGACTACACGATCTTGCTTATCTTGCTTAGGGTCGCCACAGGCGGGCCACAAGCCACAGCCACAAAAGCCGCCACGAGAAGCAGCCACAAAAGCAGCTGAAAACGCGACAGCCACTTGTGGCTGGTAGCTGCTGCTTTTCTAACCCATACCTATGCGCAGTATGATAATGGACTCTGACGAAAAATACCATCAGGTGAGATAGTGGTCAAACGCGGGCCTATCGATAGTAAAAAATACTGGGCAAATGCGAGTCGGACTCGCGCACTGAGGGTTCCGTGCAAACTACAATTTTGGAATGGAATCTCGAAGATTTTTCCGAATTGCAATTTTTTTATGACTACAAATTTTCAAGTTTTCAGTTTTTTTCCTATACCTGTGCTATAAGATCTTGCTTTGTGCCGAATTTCAGCATTCTGGGTCAACGGGAAGTACCCTATAAATTTCGATCTTTGAGAGTATCAAATTATACGTTTTTTTGCGACCTAAACGGCCGTATCTTTTTTATTCATTAACTTAGAAGTTTGATTTTTTCACAGCTTGAAGGAACCGCAGACCTGAGTATATGGTTTTAATTTCAACTTCCTTGCGTTCTCGAGATAAAGAGTCTTGACAAACAGACAGACAGACGGACGGACAACAAAGTAATCCTATAAGGGTTCCGTTTTTTCCTTTTGAGGTACGGAACCCTAAAAAGGTTTAAATGCGCGATTGCCGTGTGACGGCGTTTATAGTGGGCAGTGCCAAAAGAAGCGAGCAGCGGCGATAGTACCGTGGCGGCCACCGGCGTCAACAGCGTGCGGCGAATCCATACAAAATGTATGAAATATGTCGATGGCTGCGTTTTGTGGCCCTTACACGAGTATACACCTCAAAAAAATAGAGCCCTTTTGCTGTACGAATGCCTCGGAACAATCCTCCTAGTTCTGAGCGGAACGCTTGTCACATACTCTAAGCTAAGACTCCACGAGAGATGGCAGAGCGATCGTTGTAACAACATCGTCGTCCTTTATCTTATTAGACTGCATTGTGTTTGGATAAGTGCTACTTAGATCGGGTAGGAGACTGATTTGGTCAGTCTATAGGCAGCAGTCAAGAGGTATTAATGGATAACAAATACATGCTGTGCTGTTAGTTCGGGAGCTGATATCGCTAAGCCTGTATGTATAGCTATAGGTACGAAAGCGGACATCATAAATATAAACTTATGAAGATTAAAGCTATTTATTATATTATAGTTTTAGTTCTTGGAGGCCTACCTACTCGTATGTAATTAGATTTTCGACTGGAGTGATGATAATGCCTTTACTGTCGTGTTTTGTTATTTTTAGGATTAATTTGAAGGTGGACTACATTTAGGCATGGACTTAAACAAGGTTTTGTTGAAATTAACATTTTAAAGGCAATAATAAAAACAATAAATATTTCATTCTAGATTAACAATAAAAACAATAGTTTCTACGACATCAAGATGTTCTAGATCGAATTTACACTAAGTACCGGAAGACACAACGTTCGATGGCCTCCTACAAGGTGGACCGATGACCTGGTGAGGGTTGCGGGAGGCTGATGGATGCGACATAGGATCGTTCATTGCGGCGACACTTGGGGCAGGCCTATGTCCAACAGTGGACGTATATCAGCTGAAATGATGATGATAATGACACGTTATTTCTAATATTACAAACTCATTGCAAATTCGCAACAACCGACTGCACGGATGGAAAACAATAACGATTATATTGTACATATAAAATAATATAAATAACAATGAGGTAGATTGGATATAGCGTTAATTAATCCATTGTTTAAGAATGAATGGAAGAGTAAGTAAGGCGAATGAATGATGCCAGAGGAAGGGATGCGTACGATACGACATTCGCGGCGTAGGATAGAGATATGCTGTTGTCGTTAAAACTGGATATAATAGGCTAGTTGCCGTAAAAAATGTTATTAGTCCGTCTTTTAGATTATTCAAAAATAAGGGACACGTATTTTTTTATTTGTAAATTAAACCAAAAATGACAACAAAGATATAGCCCATTAAAGTTACGTGTAACGCATTTTTTCGCACGGGGTGACGTCACACGTAACTTTAATGGGCTATATCTTTGTTATTTTTTGTTTAATCGAAAAAAGAAAAAATACGTGTCCAATATTTTTTATAATCTAAAATACAGACTAAATAAAATGTAATTAATTTAACCCTGGAAACTACCATATTATGCTGTTATTGATCATAATGTCTATCGTCACATTTCACTATAGAGTTTTAAGATGCAGATGCACAGTAACGCTTACTAAGTTCAATTCATCCTACCAACTTCATATCTTATTCAACACACTGTTTCAAAAATTTGCTCCTACCTCAACGCTTTAGGCACGCAATATTTCGCACTAGTGTGGGAAAATGTTCCTATAAAATTTATTATACGTATGATAACATCTGCGAGCAATGTACCCTGCCCATTGCCACTTGATGTGTTAGTGAACGTCTTTCGGTTGAAATGATGATTATGATGATGATGATAACATCAGGTTGTTCGCCGGATAATCCTTACAATGTTCAGTCACTGGGTAGTCCCACGAAAATCGACCTTGTCGCTCCGATAACAACCCGCAAACTAAATAGTTTGCGGGTTGTTGCACAAAAATTTATTATAAAAAAATATCTTTGTTTGTAATTCTTTTTTCGAGTAAGTTTGTTAAAAAACGTCGTTTGGTACATGTGAACTCTCGATTCCTTAATGGCCTCGCCTTTGGTTCGGGCGTCAATTCCGTCTCGGTTGCGATGACAACGCTTATTCACTTGTATCAAAATGTAGAAAGTACTTTTTTTACGAAGTGGATCAAGCACATTTTTGGGCGTCTGCAGTAGCAACAGGTCAAGAAATGCGAGTGTTTTAGTCGAGACAGCAATATTTGGTACATAGAATTCGTTAATCACACACTGCTAACTCTCCTAACACGCACCACATTTCTACACTGTAAATGTGTAATTTTCAATGGCAATAAAGACACCACACTTCGTCTGTCCATCGACTAAGCATACAAAGGATCTTGAATATGTCAACCCATAAGTAAATATAACTTAAATGCTACACACACACTGAAAAATACAGCAAGATACACACTAGAAGCAAAAACTAGATCCCATACATAGTTGCACACCACAGAAAAATATCGCCGTTACGAGTTACCGTCCTACGAATAAAAATAAAATGTAATTATAATTATTATTTGCCCGCATTCGTGTCAGCCCGCCATGTATGTATTGATAGTAATAGTAAGGGGAACAATAAAATATACTTTAATTAGTGGCGACGTCGAACCATTCGGCGGGGCAACGACCCCTGCCGCGAGCTTGTAAGAAGGGTACGCCGACTACGCCACTAGGTACGCGGTGGGTACGCGATACGATACGACTTAACTAATCGACTAATGTGATGACAAGCTGTTTTTGAGAGTTTAACTTCGCGTGATTTCGGCGGATCAAACTTTGGTGTTTCCCGCTGAAGTTAGGAATAGGCCGAGGGTTAGATAAAGTGGTAGCGATTTCGTTCAATGGCTGGGAATTTGTTAGAAGTTATGACAAGTTTCATTAGGGGATGTTTAATTAGTTTTCAGTTTTTTGACTAAACATTTTGTGTGATCGATTTTTACTGATTGTAAACTAATAATAATATTCCACAACTATCACACAACGCCGTCTAGTCTCAAGTTAAGCAGAGCTTGTGTTATGAGTACTAGACAACTGATAAACATACTTATGTATTTCTAAATACATACATATTATAGATAAATTACACTCAGACACAGAACAAATTATCGAGCTTATCACACAAACATTTCTCCTGGGTGGGAATAGAACCCACGGCCTCCGGCATAGCAGTCAGTGTCACTAACCACTAGACCAACAGGCCTGTCAAATTCACACAAAGAAGGTAAAACAAAATTGTAAGTACTGATATGTATAGACACATCAGTACCTACTTAGATACTGACATATAGGTACATACTCGTATAGGTATATATATAAAAAACACACTGTAATAAATTAACCAACATAATAACTAACCCGCATAAACGCTAATATATTTAACGATTTATTAAAATACCTCCATGATGGAAAACCAACTATGTTGAAAAAAATTAACAATCATAAATAATTAAATGGGCCTATCCGTAACGGTGGCGGTATGACCGTACGACAATCGTTTACTACAAACTGGCTCAGACTAGGTTTATAATTTGATGCAACAATGTTGCGATATAAAAAAAGTTACCAGCGACACTTGACTGTTTCTTTTTTATTACTTTTTTTTTTATATAATTATTATATGAATTTTTAAATTCATTGACATTGTCCATGTGTGCAACCGGCCCAGTTATAGGTCAATTGACGCTGGTGCAAAAAGGGACGAGTTTTTAGTATGATTGACTTCTTGTGAAGTATTAAACGTTGTTGAATGTAGTAATTATTAAACTTCACGCTTATTTTAAATTGCATTGTGAGCTGAATTCTAAGTTCAACCTGCTTAACCACATTGAAGTTTAAATAATTAGACAGTTTAACGAAATGTCTAAATCAACGAACGAATTTTGTTAACCACTTATTGCATTCTCAAACAACGAATCCTTTTAGTGTCGCCGTGTCGTTCTGTCCGGCTGCCTATCTGTAGGTACGTCACAAGCTTTCAACCACGGGGTAAAAAGCCCTGAAATCCTAATTAGTCCTGAATTTTGATCAGCTATAAAGATTACAAGGTAATGAAAAATAATATACCTTAAAAAATCGTCCCATGTTCATTAATACCTTTTTTCATCCATTCATTAATTATTATCACATATTGACAATGACACCAAATCCATTCCTGCTGCGAGTAGATAGTTTTCAGTGGACGCGGCTCATGCGTGACTGCTACGTAGCTGCTACTATGGTAAAACCACAACAAAAACCTTGCCATATTATATGAAATTTTTGAATTATTGACTATGATTATATTTGGAACAAATAATTTTTGACATTAAATACAACCGCAAAATTGAGAAATACCTAGGTTAAAAAAAAGTTTTGTTAGAGAAAGCTTATTACAGCGTTAAGGAATTTTATTTTATTTTTTTTATTTCTTTTACCGATAAACTAACATAACTTTGACTTATCGACATGTTTGGACTATTTTTATTGTTATTATTATTTATTGACTTATGTAATCTTTGACATGTATGCAATTTTTTGAATTATTGACTATGATTATGATGGAACAAATAATTTTTGACATTAAATAGTCTTAATTATTATAATTGTATGTATGAGTGAGTGTCTTAATTATTATAATTGTATGTATGAGTGAGAGTGACGGAAAGCAGTGGTGGCCAAATGGTAATAGCCCCGACTTACGCGTTGTAGGTCCCGGGTTCGAACCTAGCCAGGCGCACTACTTTGTGTAATTTATTTCATCACCACTGCTCTCAAAACGGTGAAGGAAAACATCGTGAGGAAACCGGCATGTCCTAGAACCAAAAATTCGAAGACATGTGACATCCACCAACCCGCACTGGGCCCGCGTGGTAGATTACGGCCCTTTCCCTCTCCTAGAGAGGAGGCCTGAGTCCCAGCAGTGGGAACATTAAAAAGGCTGATGATGATGATGATGTATGAGTAAATTTAATAATTTTATGATTTGTACTCAATTATATTTTGTACGCCATTAAGGCAAAGCATGACAGTGACTCAACTGATTTTTATGTAACATCTTGCATTTATGTGTATACTCATGTTTTAGCAAAATAAATAATCTTGAATCTTGAAAAACGATTTTTTTTTGGTGAGAAATAATAAAATGATGAGAATCTGATGCTCTGGGTAGAGCGAGTATTTACCCGCAATCCAGGGTCAGATCTCTCAAACTATCCCGTAACCCTGGCAGTCATCGACTCACTACGGCTATGACGCGTTACCTATACTTTATTTTTTTTTATCTGGACAACCAGTGATCCTCTGGTTTCTATTGAAAAATGTAGATCAATAAGGTGTTAATGACAGTCTTCTTCTTGTTCTTCCTGCCCTTATCCCATATTACTTGGGGTCGGCGCAACACGTTTTCTTCTTCCATTCTGTCCTGTCACCCGTCAAACTATCACTAACTACTGTGTTAATGACAGTATTAACACTAATTTCAAAATGAAACTAAAATGTTGTCTACGTCTTGATTCTAACAACTTGATTTCAACACTAATAAAGCTTTAAATTTCTGTAAAAACCTAATCAGTAGGTTGTACGAGTAACAATTACAGTAGTGAATTGCTAATGACATTAGTACCTACACCGACCGCTTCTCTTTAAGATTTTAACTGAGAAAATAAATTGATCGAGTCTTTGTAACGCATGTAACCAATTACCATATACCGATTGTAAATTGGTAAAAACTTATTACAGCTTAAATACTAATGTAATTTTAATTTTAAAGCTTGTACGTTGAAGTCGTAAATAAGTAGAAACCTATAATTTCTATTGGTCCACATGAGTAGGTACAATTATAAATTATACATTATATGTAGTTGTTTGCGGCTTTTTCACGCTTATTTGAATTTGATGAAAGGCAGTAGGTAAGTTGTGAATTGTTTTCGTTTAATTATTTTGAATTAGATCTGTCTTCGCAGCTCAATATTAAAACTGCTGAGTAGCTGCCTCCTCCTTATGTGCCTCGCTTTGCCTAGTCTGTACCATTCTCATCCAGGCCTACAAGAATTAATGACACATAAGTATCATAAAAACGACTTCACAAGAGACCATATTAGTATAAAAACAGCAGGATGAGACCTAGAGTGGTTAGTCTTAATTATTTCTGTCAATAAAACACTAGAATTATTTTCCTGACTAGTTACCACTCAGGAAATAGTAGTAGTAGTAATATACTCTAATTTGGAGCTCACAACTTTAGAAACTATAAATATTTAAATTTTAAATTCGTTTTTTTTTAGAACTACGCACTCCTATGGCAAAGGATGATGCGTCAAAACGTCCCCAACTCTACATCGACCAACACATTCGAAATGTATCTCATTCAATAATTAAAAGTAAGGTAATTATGTTTTACTAAAGCGATATTTTTGAAAAGTGCAGGATGTAACGAGAAAATCATGTTTTAATAAAATTATTTTTTTGACACAAAATAACAGTTTTTTGTTTCAAAGTGTTGATGTTTGACCCTGAACGTTAAATGACTTTTTACACCACCTGCTCGATAATGTCGTTTTATACGTCATACAACCCTCACTTAAAGCAAGTCATTCTATCCATAGGGAGATAATGCAGTATGGCCGATCCCTAGGGAATAATGAGAATTGAATTTGGAACACCAAAAATCGTCAACATTGTGAATTGCATCACACAAGTTGACTCGAAGTTCAAACTGGCCACTAACAAAAAAAGAAAATAGAATAAAACCTGCTTACTGACGGGAGCATTATAGAAAATTGAAACTATAGAATCTTGGAGTAGTGAATTTTGTTTGTTTGATGAACTTGTAAATATAATACATATATTTCTCTATATGATTTGGTCGACCAAATTGTTTTTTTATTATCTCACAGATGGTGTAAAAAGTAGAGTATGCAACACGGGGATAAAGCTGTCTTTGTCTTGGGCGGCTTGAATTCCTCACTTCACTCAGGTTTCTTTATTAACTCCCTCGCAATGCTCGGGAGTTAATATTATAAATCCCTCACTATCGTTCGGGATTAAAATTAGCAACCTCCGTTTCGTTCGGAATTCAACATACCGCCCGCGACTTAAAGACACTGCTTTATCCCCTAGTCACATAAACTACTATTATTTTATAAACTAGTGTGGAAACCGGACGTTGATGTGTTTTGTGTTCGGGATCTATATTATGGCAAAGGCGATATACGAAAATTTTCGAAATGAGGTATTTGTACTTCAATGATCGTAAAAGACACTATTTATCGGGTAAGCTATTAGTATCATTGGGTTACATTGAAGAAGATCTTTTCTAAAAACATGACCTATTTATACCAAGACATACTCTTTATATTTTAAATTTTTTTTCGAGCTCACTGCGTGATTTTTAAGCGTCGCTATTCTCTCGTAAGGTTCACCAATTCTGAATTTAGGTAAGTACGCACCTAAAACTGTACGTAGATGACTGGCCCGTTCATGATAGACTCGGTGTTCCGCCAAGACAGCATCGAACTACTCGTATTCCAATGTCAAACTGTTATTGTAAATGGCATTTACAAACATGTTCCTCGTGTTTTTAAAAATAAGAATTGGCCGGGAATCACCTCGCGACTCCCGACACCCGGGGTGTCTCCTGTGGCGCGTGTAACGTTGTAAGGACATACTCACGCCGGATAGATTTATATGTCTGCTAAATGTGAGGGAAAGCTTCCTCATGTTTGCGGCCACCTCCTTCGCTATACTGCTTTGCAAAAGGAGACCACTGCATCTTAATTCTCTGTCGCCCCAGACCATGGCCTGGATCAGGGCTAAACGCGAGAGGTCGATGCCGCTGATCGCCTCCACTAGGACATGGCGATGCTCCGTCCAAGCGGAACAACGCAACAATTGGATTCACAATGTTGGGCGCCACACGGCGTTCAGTGCAGAGTTTTTAATATGGTTATTTTAGTTTTTATAACATGTTTGTTTGAATTAGAGACAATAAATAAAATTTATTTTTTAATTTTATTTCTAAATCGAATGGATTTTTAAGCTAAAACTGGTTGCAAATTTTTAATAGGTAGATCTCTAAGAACCTACTAACACATACGTACCTACAAAAGAGTTGCTGGAGGAGGGAAATGGGTCTCATACTTTGGACATAATCCTTTCAAATACCATTTTATACCACCATACTGCATACTGCATTTAAGGCCTTTTTAAAACAAATGGTGCCTTAATTACACAAAACTATAGTAACATTTTAAACAAGATTATATTAACTTGTTTTAACACGAATATTTGCTTAAACCAGCCTAATTTCTGTGAATATAACTTATGTGCTCACGGAATCTGATATTTGATCTATGTTTGTACTATTTTGCCTCCACGATAAACTATATTAATATCCTTGTTTCTGAATTCTAAATTTTAGTTAAGAACTTTTAAAACTCTACTTCAGCACGTTGTAGTGAAGTTATACAAATACTTCAGCATTAAAAAAAGTTTGTAAAGTGCTTAACTTCAAATTCGGAAATCATGGACTTTTGTCTATTTTTAGACTAATCCAATCAAACACTGCGACAGTTTCCATACATGTCAGAACAAATACAAAATGCTAAAACCTAGTAGCCTCTGGTTAGGTCTAAAAGATAAAAATTCTTTAGGTAAAAGTACCAAAAAAACTTAAGACAATTTGAGTTTAACGGGCTACCTTTGAACATCCTCCTTGATCGCCCTTTAATCCTATTAGTATCACACAGAAATCTTGAGTCTAATTTTCATTAACATGAAAAGTATCCAAGTAGACTCAAGATATTTCAAAACGCATAAAAAACCACTGTCGTTTTCATATCAAATACAGGTAATTAAAACTTTATTAATATACTAGCTTTTACCCGCGGCTTCGCTCCCGTCAACTGTGTACCTACCCTACCCTACCTACCCCACGCTACCCCTACCCTACCTATCAATTTTTTTTTTGCTTTTAAACCTTTCCTGTATGCTGATGAACAAAAGAAAAAAGGAGTGATTAAAATCAGTCCGGCCGTTCTCAAGTTTTAGCGAGACTAACAAACAGCAATTGATTTTTATATACCTACTCGTATAAGATACCAATAACTTATCAGAGCAATCCAATCAACAAAACGGAATAGCGCAAAAGCTTTTCATTTTAACAGCCTTGATGATTGGAGATTTGTAATTAAGTTCCCTAAAACTCTAGGCTAGCTTTTCGTTGGCGGATATTGAAGTAGAGACTTTTTATCCCTATCAATCCAATCAATACCATAACCAGTCAATCAAATGTCGATTGCAGCGAACGGAAGTACAGTTTAAACGTTTCAAAGGCTGCATGCAATTTAAAAAGGACATGTGCATATTATAACTCAAATGTGGGCTTTACTTGAAGAGGCACTTGTGTTGATCGTTTTGAATGTGGATCGTTTAGCGCCATCTTTGAAGTTAGACGTTATTAGATGTGAGAAAAATACGTAATAGACGTACGTTTGATTTTTTTTTTTGGGCGGCGAAGTTACTCTTACGATGATGCTGTAAACACACATTCTTTTGAAATAAGGCGAAGTTACTGAATTACGAGTAACAATGATTAAATCAGAAGGTAAATGTTTGAAATTCCGTCAAAGGGACTATTCCAATATAAATGTAAGCCATATTCTAAATATTCTAAGGTTAGTGTACGACGAGCTCATCCTTTGACGGCCATCAGTAGAGCCTCATCATCATCATCATTATCATCATTTCAGCTGACAGACATCCACTGTTGGACATAGGCCTCCCCAAATATCGCCACAATGATCGATCCTGTGCGTCCCGCATTCATCGGATTCCCGCAACCTTCACCAGGTCATCGGTCTATCTTGTAGGAAGCCTTACGTCGCTGCGTCTTCCGGCACGCGGTCGCCACTCCAGAACCTTAGAACCCAGTAGAGCCTCAATCTGGACCAATACAGAAGGCAGCATTAACGTATGAAACGAAGTACTGTCGCGAGGACTGCGGTTCTCGGAACTGTTACTCAGGCTTTACATGTCACACGGCTTTACCTACTCGCAGAAATTGTAATAAAATTATCTTTGAACAAATCAAATCTCATAAGACTGGTAGCATTCTTAAGAAATAATGCAGAATAGAAAGTACACAACATTCATACAATAATACGAAATGAATTAACCGATTCAACGGAGCTTCCGGTGTAGTTACCTACCACTATAAGGCTTTTCTGAAATCAACAGTAAAACCAATTGTATTCTGAAGAAACAAAACAAAAAGTTAAATTGAAGACCGGTAACCGAATGATAGTCAAGGAATCCTTCATTAAGTAAGAAATACAAAAATAATCGTTGCAGTAGTTGGTACAAGCCAAGAAGAGAAATAAACACCAAGATATTAATATCTAGAAGACAAGCACAAACACAGATTTCCTCAGATCAACAACTCTGCCCAGACACTAAACATAACTTTAATTAATTGCATTGAATGTACATAACCTTATATTAAAACAGTTGATTTCCTTAGCGCTGTTATAAATGACAATAGGGATTTATTCTCAAACTGTCGTCACAAACGATATTGAAACCTAACACCTAAGAATAAGAATCAAATTAGTTACAACAATAAACAAATTTGCGATCTTACAATGATTCGAGCGAGCTCAACATTCAAAAGTATGAAGCATAATTGTATCTGGACAATTGACATTGATCTTTATTATAATGTGGTAAGGTTGAAGATTTGTTGGGCGTCTGTGGGGTTTAGATTTGTATGGTTGTGAGTGGTTAGGTTCCATTACCGACTCGATCAAGACACACTGTAAGATTTTAAATTCTCACAAAGTTTTTATTGAATAGCTTTTTCAAGACGCAGTAATACACTATTCGAAGAAGTTAGAGGAGAATATGAGAACGATATTACCTCGTGGACAACTACTTGAAACCAATAGAAAAAAGTGTATGGGTTAATAATAAAAACTATATCAACATCAAGTCTTCCAGTTGCCTAGTCAAGTGAAGCGAAAACGTATTTTTAATGTTGCCTCAAAGGAAATAAAATTACTGGTTTTCCGGATGGTTCGGAAGCTGTCTCAAGTGTTTTCAATGAAATTTTTGTTCAATCATATTGAAAACTAGAATCATAACATTCCTTGCGATATTTCCTTGAGTATAGTTTCAAGCAGACGTAGTTACTTCATGCATGGCTAATGGGTAGGTACACTAAGTTAGGAAAATATTTTAAGAAATTATTTTAAGCAACATTTTATAATTACATGATATCTTATATAATTTGTAACATTTAATCTACTATTACACATCCGTTCAGTTTTAATAAGCGAATCAGTTTAGCATAAAATTCTTATTACGTTTTGTTATAACACAAAATTATGACAGAGCTATTCGTGTTTCTTCAGTCATTACAAATAAAAACGTGCAATTATTTTTAAAATGGTGCCATTAATTAGACGAGCGAACGAATTAAATTATAACAAATAGAATTGTTTTCACAAAAATTCGCCGTGTCTAATGACATTTACGAACGATACATCATTTGTGAAATACAATAAATTAATTAAAATAAACGTTTTCGAGCAAAAAAAATCGTTCGGAGAGAAAAAACTTACGCAGCACACCGCCAATTGTGACAGTAATGACATACAAATATTTCGTAGCTACTCGTCCACCCGTGTGGAACGATCCGACTCCCACATAGCTCATTTGTTATAAGCCACATTATAATCACACATTGTGTTGGATAATAAATAGAAAAAGCGACAATAGAAATAACGAGTCACAAATAGGCATCTAATAATGAAATTGTATTGCATATAAATATATGGTTATATCTCGTGTTTCTCGCTTCGACGGACCGTTTAATAGCCGTAGTTGTTTATTAGCGGTGCTTCCTGGTGCTGCCATGCTGGCCTGCTGGGACAACTGCCATCTTTTACAAATAAAATGTACCATTATGCTATTATACATTTAATTTGACGTTTTAAAGCTGTACTGACAGTTTAGACTACTTGTAGCAGCTGACCTGTAGCCTGATTCACGTAAAATCAAACAAGCCAAATATCGTTGAAGTTTTATAGTCGTTCGATCGAAGTCCTATCCAAAAGCGGTATTCACGATCTATCGACTTATTTCCAGTTACATTAATAAGTATTCTACCAAGATAATTTAATACAGTTTTTTTTTTAATCGACGAATTATAAACGACTTTAAAATCGGTGTCGTTAAAACTTGATTGATGGATATGAAATACGGAAATGGTCTAAACGACTAAATCGCTACGATATCGTTACTGTTTTCATTACGTGAATCGGGCTACTGAACTATAACCGTTAATAGGGTCACTATAAGATGTAGCAAAAGGTCCCTCAAGTACGGACTGAATAAATTAACCGACTTGGTATTACATGGATCTTACAACTTTATACTCACTCAAATGTAACTTTGTAATGCTATATATTTATACGGGATTACAAAGTTATTAATGCAGTTAGTGTATCTAGAAGTACCGAAATTGCAAAATATTTTAGTTTTTCATTAATTTATACACTAAACTAATTGTATTCTAAATTTGAAACTTCATCTATGTTTGCTAGAAGTGCTTTAGAGTTTTGATGATCGGTCAGTCAGTGAGAGTCAAAATTAAGTTATATTTCTTAAACCACTGGTTCAAATTGAATGCAATTATAAATATACCGTGTTTATACAGTGTTTGCTTAGTTACTGAAATTTCAGGCTTCTAGTTTTATACACAACGAAGTTATAGGATCGAAAATGGCCTGAACTAGTTTGAGAAAAGGATGATACGACCGCGCCGTTTTTTTTCTCGCCATGGCACGCCATGTAAGGTGGCAGTAAAGGGGCACTGCCGTGCCCTCTTGCCTACCTGCTACTAACTACAAAGTCGTGTTTTAGCCTGACTGTTAGACTGTGACAATAAGTAGATCGTTTTGTTTCATTTTACAAATTATTATTGACTTGACTACACAAGGTGGTCACATCATGCACTGTCACTCTCTATTAGCATAAAAAACTCAATTTAATTTATGAATAAAAATAAACGTTGTTACTATAGCTTTTCAATACACAATAAAGTGTAAACATAAAGGATGCTATTAAGAAATTGTTTATGACCGCATAAAAACGCGTTTGACGCGCTAGGCGTGGAAGAATATTGAATGTTTTTATTGAGAATATCGCTTTTTAATTAGAATACAGTGGTCCTTATTTGGGCTAAGTAACTCGCAAGTCGCAAGTATGTTGCCGAGTTTGCGAGTACCGGATGTCGCACCCAAGTATAAATAAAATGAGTGTTTAAATATTTTATATCGGGAAGGGCGAAAAACGTGCACAGCTGATGAAGTCGTAAGGGCGGCTGCACACGTACGACTGTGATATGCGTGGTTCAATCGATCGATTTAATGTGGTCACATTTAATTTATTTGATACTAGCTGCTGCCCGCGACGTCGTCTACGTGAAGGCTCTTCAGCACCAAAAATACCTAAGATGCCAGTGTCGCTATAGGATTATAAATAAACAACTTTTAAAATAGCATTAAAATATAAGTATTTTTTGCAAGTGAAGAGAGTTATATGGGAATCCTGCTGAGTTCAGTCATAAGATGTGACTGAAGGAAATAGAGAAAATAATGCAGGAATACCTTCCAAGAAGACATTCCAAGACACAAAAGAGTAAAAATACGTACAAAGGTATCATACCTTACAACACTTCCCTATAAACTACGTTAGTAGTTATGCTGCCACGAGCCAAAATGGAAAGAGAGTTAGGACTGGTGACGCGGGAGCAAGCGACGTACAGTTGCCAGTGTGAGAATCATCTTGTCCTGAGGTCGACACACGCTACCCTCAGTGTCTGCCCCTGCGACTTATTGATGGTCATCGCGAAGCAAACACCCATGGGGAACTGTACGCGCTTGAACTGGAACGGGGAGTTATGAGGTATGAGGGGAATGTGTGGTATAAATACTGCCTCGCCGACACCACAACCCGTAAAAATTTCCGCCTCAATGGTGTGCCTGTGGAGCGAGATAACTTTAAGGCGGGTCCCATTACACAACTTCGGAGGAGATAGGTTCCGAAGAAGCATAATCGGGACACCGACCTTCAGCTTGATGGTATGCGCTGGAAGTCCACTTGCTAACGGGGAGTTCAGAAATTGCACGGGATAATGTGTGGCGTCATCTTGGTCGACAACAGTGTTTATCGAGGTGTAGACCACTTCATTGCCCTCAATTTCCGAGAGAATGCATTCGTTAATTGCTGCAGCCTGATCATTTTTGGGCGTCAAAATGGCCTGCTCACACACCTAAGAATTCTGTTGGTGCGGTATACAACTGATGTCCCCGTACACACAGCGAATGAGTTCTTCTAAGCTGGATACCACTCTACCGAGAGACTGAAGCACCACCTGTCCACCTCTCTCTTCTGTTAGAGTGCCTTCGCCAAGACTTAGCAGGACATTGGAGAATTCTCGAGCACGTGCATTGCCGCCGAGCCGAGCTCTCATATTAATGGTCACGCGCAGCGTACGAACTCGTGACCACAACGAAGATCATTTCATCGAAGCATTCACCTCGTCAGCCCTCGATCCCCGCGTCACCACGGGAAGTGTTTGCCGGAAATCGCCACTGAACAAAACTGTGACACCACCCATCAAATGTTCGTCCCTGCGGATGTCACGCGGGGTTTTGTCCACGGCCTCAACTGCCTTCCTATTGGCCATCGTACACTCATCCCATACGATCAGAGAGCAATCCTTAAGCACGTGTCCCTTATCGCTGTTACGTGACACACCACAAACAGGTCTTTCGGCGCTATCTAAATCGATGGGAATTTTAAACATGGCATGTGCTGTCTTGCCACCCGGAAGCAGTGTGGCAGCGATTCCCGACGACGCAATAGCAATTTTGCCCTGCCTCCTGACCTCTGCAAGTATGCCAGTGGTAACAAATGTTTTTCCTGTTCCAGAAATCCATGCATCCAAGAAAAACATTTTACCCTGGTTTTGCCCAACGCTTTCAAGGACGGTGTCATAAATTTGTTTTTGCTCTGAAGAGAACAAAGCGACATGGTCATTTCGTATGGTGTTCATTTTGCCTGAATCGTAATTTGTCTCAGCGTTATACTCCCGATTTCCACGGTCTTATTGCGGTGATGATTGTGGAGCTGGTAACCCATATTCGATCAGTGGATTACCGCTGATAGAAATTACCACATCTTGAAATGAACTGAGACAGGTGTTCAGCACGCGTTCATTTGTTACTTCGACTTTGTCTCTAATAGCAGGTCTCAAAGCTCGTAGAAAATCTTCAGACGGATGATGGCGATACTTCTCCCACAAAGCTATCGGGTTCGTGACTCCACAAATCACCAAGATGACGGCAAACAGATGACGTATGTGGCTGGGACTGTCACTGACGCTCGCCTCCGCGAGGGTGTCATTCCAATTTTGGTCACCGTCGAGAAGGTGACGTGCTACGCCGGCTGCGCGGTAAGTGGGATACTCCACGCCATCAAATGTACTCAGAAAGGTGAAAGACGTTGGGCCTCGGACAGTGTGAAGTAACAACCGCAGAAAATAGCATTCGCCATTATTCGGATGCACGGTATAATCCCTACCCAATGCGGTGTCCTTGAAAATTCCCAGAAAACCTTCCACAGCTCCTCCTCGTTGACGTCGGTTAAAATACACCCCTATGCTTGTCGTACGGGTAATATGAAGGCACCTCATACGTAAGGGATCTCGCAAACTGATCGACTTCACAGAGCCTGAAAAATGTCACCATGTAATACACCACTTTTTTTTTAAATTGTCTTCCTCATCTCTGCTCAAGATGATGGTTTTGTTGGAACTTGAATTTGTCAAAACGAATTATACTATACAACTTTTATGAAGAAAATACACATTACCATCTATGAATTTTAAGAATAACTAACTACCAACCTCGCCAACATGATCAAATTATTAATTTCCAAAAAGTATCATGTAACTTGATTTGATTTTTATGAAATCTCATAGATGGCGCTGCTTTAAAATTGTCTTTATACTACTAACATTCATTAAATTATGTTTCTCTGCCCAAGTTACTTAAATGGCGTAGTTTTTATAGTGTAAAGCTAGATAATAGCATGGCTTACTCAAAAACAACATTTAAATATGCTTCGTTAGATCACACCTTGTCCCAGAATGCGTAAGAAAAATAAAGATTCACAGCTCCTCCCCCGTAGGTGATAGCGTGATAATATGTAGCCTATATGTTGACCCGACCTCTTAGTAATATTCATGCAAAATTTGAAGTAAATCCATGCAGTACTTTTTGAGTTTATCCCGGACATACATACAGACAAACAGACAAACAGACAAACAGACAAACAGACAAACAGACAAAAATTCTAAAAACTATATTTTTGGGTTTGATATCGATTGTACATCACGCCCCAAGTATTCTTTTAAAAAAATATTCAATGTACAGTTTTGACTTTCCTACGATTTTATTATATGTATAGATGTTTAGAAATTTCTTGGTTTATTAAAATTAATGAGTACAATTATTAACAATTTTTTAGCACATTTATTTGAGTAAGTAACTGATTCTTCGGAGTATCTAAACCATATAAAGCGATGCTAATCAGGTCAAGTAAAAGATGTCTCTTTTAGAAAAACTCAATGCATTACCTAAATATATTTCTAACTAAGTAAACCTTAAAAAACCTAAAACTATACAAAAATCTTCTGCAATCATCGTTCCTCTTTCAATCAACCCCGAATTCGCGATCCGAAAACTTAAGATGTCTACAAACTTAAAAGCGGATCAATAGTTTGAATACAAACAATGTTGGTTACCATGCAGACGGTGCCGGGGCGCGGGGCTCTTGTATTTTTAATATCCCTTCCCCCGCCTCCCCGCTTTAACATAATATAAAATTATAAACGATATGAATCACGATAATGTTCCGTGAGCCTGTGTGCGCGGCCAATTCACAACTTTACCGGGCCCAGGGCGAACCCCCCTATGCCTCCAACCCGCCCGCTGCACCCCGCCACAGTTCACCCCCAATAGTAGGACAACTTAACAACAAGTGCACCAAATCAAACAAAACTCTTACGTATCATAAATATCAATTAATCTCGTCCGTGTTAGGTCTCCTAATAAAATGTTAAGAGATGCACACGTGTGTTACGGTATTCCTAAAATGAGTTCTCAAAACTTAATTTCTGTGTTAACTATGTTTGATCTTTACAAAAACAGCTGTGGAACTAATGAACTCGCGTTCTAACTCAATACACACGACATGATTTAGGCAAACGTTATTTTGCTTGTTAAAATTTGTAAAGAACAATGAATTGGTGAAACATTGATCATATAATGAGAGAAGAGAATCGCACGCGGAAGCATTGACACGCTGATCGATGGCACACTGTGACGCCGCCCGCGCCAGCAAAAAGAAAAGTTTTATTTTTATAAGACAAGAAATTTATTATGGCTGATGCTCGTGTCGGTTTCGCGTTTCATCGGAAATAGAACGTAAAATGTTGTTCGCATCGATCCGTACGTTCGCGTAATTTAAGCGGACTTGTGAGGAAGGCCTAATGCTCATTTGACTTAATTTACAACTTTAAGATTTTGACTGGATTTAATTTCAGTTCAGTTCAGTTGCTACTGCAAAATACTCAGCTGAGTATGCAATAATAATATTCAGTTTAATATATTACGGCGTGTTAGATTGGAAGCCAACCCCAGCATCACTGAGAACCAAAAGACTTAGTAGGTTAGATAATATTAGAATCTAAACGGGGTCTACTTACTCCTTACGGAAATACATGACATGCTGAAAATCACACCCAAAAAAAAATGTCCGATAGATTGACAACCCATACCAATTTTTCGTGTAGGCACCTAATAGTTATTTGAAACGAATGTCTAATAAATAAATAATAGTTGTAAACATGGTGTAAAAACTATTGAAATCCATTCAGTTACGAATTCTGAACAAACTATAATATCCAGGTTTCGCTTATACTAAAGATAATGTCGTATATTATATTGACTTGGATAATCGTAGTCTGTCATCGACATGATTGTCAAAAGTCTGATATGGTCCTGATACAGTACGTCATATTTCGGTAGCGCATGTCATGCCCTAAAGTATAGAATGTAATGGTAAACTTGAAACAATTTTAGAACAAATCTAGGGATTTGTAAGCCAATTTACTAAAAACTACAACCTTTAAAATGCGGTCCCTCAGTCCTCACAGACCATCAGCCAGATCTCGAAATGTATCAGGGTTATTCTAAATATATTAATGCAATACATAAAAAGCATTGCATATTATGTTACTTGACCAAGATTTATATTAGCGGCAATAATAAAAGTTCAGTTTTGCCAACAGTCATAATACAAGCCAGCAAAAATAAAAACTAAGCCTGATTATTTAGTTTAGTAAAAAATCTAGTCATTTTCATATGACGACTTTTTTGTGAAACTTAGACTGGTCATTATCCTGATTTGATAATACTTATTAAATTATTTCGCCGGTCATGGTGACATAAATGAAGACGCTTTACAATTTCACCAACAATTTGCTTGCCGTTGCACTTTTAGACAAATATACGTAGTAACTAAGTGAATAATTTTGGTCATTATTTGTTTTTCGAATTACCCTCAATAGAATAATTTAGGGGTTTTAAAAATTGAATGGAGGATTCTTATTTCTATGGGTTAATAAACTTGAAATATAGCACAACTTTTTTACTGAAATGGATAATAAATAGTGTTATTATTCGTTTTTTAAAACTACTCTCAAAACATGGTTTAAGGGGGGTTAAAACTTTCTCGCGATCGAAGTCGCGGGCAAAGCGCTAGTCACACGTAAAATGTCACGTTGGTTGTCTAGCACCTCTCGTCATACTTCACACTACGTTAAAAGCCTGAGCTCCGAATATGCAAAGTTTAATGCAACGCTATTATTAGTAGTCCGAATTATTATTCCATCGCCTCTTATTTAATATGAATTATGTAGCAAAATGACGATCGTGCATTCATGTCTACCTGAAAAGCTGAATAATGAATTAGAAATCCGAACTAAACCAATGAGTTCTTTACTGTGACGTGTCATGTCCTTTTGAAAAATTACAGCTTTCAGTTTCATCAAATATTAAAAAGAATTGGGTACCGTATCGTAAACTTTTGAATTAACACTCCAGTAGTCGCACGTTCTACAGTTGTAGAACACATACATTTTTTTAAATCTGAGCGTATATCAAAGATCGTTCACGCACACACTCACAGTATTCCTCTACAACTAGGTAAAGAATATAATTAGTGCCCTTACGGCGACGAATACAGCCGCATGACTGAGTAATTTCGCTCCAAAAGTGCATTTCTACAATAGTAGAGCGCGCAACCACTCACGTAATATTTTTATTGTGCGTTGCGGTCGATGTTTGTGAATTGTAAACTAAGTGTGTTCGTTACCTTATTTTGGGTATTACTATGACGTATATGATAAAGTTTAAGGTTAGTGTAAAACCGGACGACTGTTTTCCTCAGATCAATGGACATAGTACGGAGCAGATACTTAGTAGAATTTATCGATGATTGGAAGAAATAATTGGAAGTGACAATGACGATGCGCGATCTGAAGAAAAAGGCTGCTTCCAGGAATCCTCACATAGTACGCAAACAGAGCAAGAAAGAAGTAGCACAGGGTCGGACTCGGAAAAACGGGAACGGATCTGAATCTGAAGATGATGGTTCTCTCGGTTCGGCACTTGTAAAAAGTGGATTTGTCTGGACCATCAGATTTTTCTATGTCTAGAATGCACTAAGTATGAAGATACGGACGTAAAAAACAAGAGCGAGTAGTTAAGATGAGAATCAGAAACTCAAGACACAAAGTTTATCCATTTTTTTTAAGTTTTTGTAGAAGTCTGATTTTTAGTTCTTATTATTTTTAAAATGATAATATTTTGTCTGATTTAGTTTCATAATAAAGCTATTTAGAATATGACGTAAACGTTTTTGTCAATTTATATAACTTTCCTTTATAAATCCTACATTAAAAGTGTTCTACGTATGCAGAGCGCGCGCGTACTAACATCCCAAATATAGGCGCGCTTACTGGAGTGTCAATTCCCGAAAACTCATCATTCCGAAGCTACATGTGCGTAACAATACAAAAAAGCTTTAAAAACTATCTGGAAAAAGACTCCACTTAAATACTTAAAATAAAACGACAAAAATGTAAGCGTCGCAAATATTTAGTCATGAATCTAGCGCATGCAATGTCTATAATTAAAAAGAAATGTTACAATAAGTAATTCAACGTAAAGGAACAATAAAAATGCAAAATAACTGTAATTTCGGAAGTCAGTGATTCAATAATTAATCGTTTCGTTTCTTCGATATTTAACACCTACTTTCGTAACTGAAATTATTTTGAATAATTGGTGTTATTTTTACATTGAAATCGGTTGATTAAAAAAGAAAGTATTTATTTTACACTTTTTTTACGTTAGGTACTATACAACTAAAAAAAATTAACTTAAATAACGTGCAAGTTCTATAGTGAGGTAAGACTTGCCTATATAATTTATTCATTATAACCATAATTGTGTACATAATACCAAAATTACATGACAGTTCAAATGAATAAGTCAGCCCCTGCTAAAATATATTGTCTCTTTACGGAGTTCGTGCCTACCTTCCATCATCAGATCAACTCGATGAAGTACCACCAAGCTGATCTGCTTTGAAGTATCATATCAGAGTGCATGTCATGACAATTCTAATAAACACACTTTATTCTTATTTATTTTTTATCGTTGATAGGTTCGCGCTTGACCGCTATCTCACCTGATGGAAAGCGACGATGCGGTCGACGATGGAGCGCGCTTACCTAAAAGCAACCTATTCACTCTAGACTTAAAGATTCCCAAGATAAAGACACAGTAGGATAAATAGATTTATCAGATCAGTTCGATGTACCATCCACGTCTTTCTTTAGCCAGTCATCGACTACAAGTATAAATAAAGAAAGTTTACCTGTTACGACCGTTTTGCTATGATCCTATGAGGAGTTCTGTTCCATACCTTCGAAGTTCATTGATCAATCTGGATATCTTTCAATATGAAAGCAATAACACATTTAGTTTATAATAACAATAATATAATAATTATTTGTCATTAAAACGAACTTCTAATCTTAAAAGGTTGGATTAGTTTCAAATTATCACAATGCAAGACGAAAAAAATATAACTGCTTTTAAATCTTTAAAAATAAACCATTACTTACTTGTTTTTGTAGGTAAATTTTAAAATATTCGCTTGGACAGGCTCTGGCCGCGATATTTCGGCACTTCCGCCCCTATTTTTAACGACCCATCCGCCGCAAACGGGAGCTGCTTAACCTCGAATATTGATCGATGGGATGACTTAGCATTATGTTCCCACAGCGATCCATCGACAAGTCATTATTATAATACCTACTTCCTGCACAGTTTTGAAGAGTTTTCACAAGTTTTACTCCTTACATATTATAATACAGAGAAAGTAGCAGAACACGACATGTATTTATGGATGGTAAATTATCATTATCAAGTTTAGTCCTTGAGTTGCATGATTTTTAAATCATAATTAGAAAACATGTGATTCCCACAGGATAACAGAATAACTCAAAGAAAATAAATCCAGAATAAAGCGACCCCTGCGGTGAATGGTATTTATTTGCATCACAACACAGATGACCTAGTAATATCTAGGCAGTAATTCATCTTATTTAATACAAATATATTGAACTACTGCCAAATGCAAAAGTTACTCGGCCATTATGAGAGTGCTCTCTTATTTATTGTTCACTTGTATGTGTGCGTATAGCGCGTGCATGTAATGTATCGTCACTTGCAGAAATTAATAATGTTGACAAAAAGTCTAACAAAAAGTCGCTAGCGTTACGGTACAGTTGCGCGAATAAACAGAACAACTTTTAATTATAAAATTTAATGCTCAACAACAGATTAATATATCGATCAAACATTCCTAATTTTAAAATACTCGACGCATTGTATCGCCTTCGAAGAAGTCAAGCCGAGCAGCTCCGACGGGCCCCGAGCGTCGCCGAGCGCCAGCATAATGCCGGTGCAAGCCGCAGACATTGTCAGTAATTGCCGGTGCCGCTATAATCGCACTTAATTACAACTATACAACTCACAATCGCGCCCGTTTCAAGTATTCATTATTAATATTAATTCGCGATAAAAACAGGTTTGGTCTCGAAGCCGATACGAGAGTTCTCATTGCGCCACTTATAACTCAAAACCCGTGTCTTATTTTAAATTTAATTATAGAATAACTTACTTTGTGATTTAAAACAATAAAATTAACGACCACTTTTTTTTTCAATTCTAATACCTATATGTTGAACTCAGCCATAAAGTGTAAATATTTTACACAGGTCGGCCGAGCTGACACTAAACGCATTACGTGGCGTGTTTCATTTTTCACCTATAATTGAATGATATTTTGTATGAAAACTTTTAGTCAATAGTAATTTTTATAATCACAAACACACATTACGACAATATCTACTATATTATTAGAAACATTAAAAAGTAACAAATTCATCAACACAGAAACATCTGTGATACTAGTTTCGTAATATTTACTTAATTTTAATTACATAACTACAATAAAATTAAACATGTTACAGTAAAACAGTACAGACAGACAGACAAAGAAATTACGCATACCAAATAAAAATTCCATACAACATTTTCATTTTATCATCTAAATCGGCGTTTACGACGGGGAACAATGCCGTGCTCCGAACCAAACAAAAGTGGGACGCAAATAAAGAAAACAATAAAATTAGAATATATAAACACATAAAAACTGGCGTCCAGAATGTTCGCGGTGCGGCGGCCGGCGCATGCGCCCGGCGCCCACCGCACATTACATCAAATAAATTAATATCAACTCCAACTGTACATACGCAAGCGAAGGGTTCGTGTTTATTTGAAATAACTTTTTTTAGTGTATTGTTTGTGTGTACGACGTGTTAGTCCTCCGAACACTTCTCTTTACAACACTATTTTGAGATACGAGTGTTCAAAAGACACAAGCGATGTATCATGGGCGAGTTTATTACCTTCTTAACAACGCACAATGAGTTTTCAAATTGCGTTCTTAATTTGTATAAAATGATAGAAAGTTATTTCATCGACTGTACTTAGCTAGCACCAGCCAATAGGCGAATAAAGCATAGTGTGGATTTAACAACTAAGTATGCATAGTCGGAAATAACTTGAAAACATTCAAGGTCATATATCCAATGGAGTTGTACCTATTTCAGTCTATGTTATTTATCTAAGACAATGCGAAATTGCTAAAACACAATCCATAATCAATCTAATGCACGTAAATAGTCCTAAAAGTGGTTGTGGGTCGTTGAATATTATCTACAAGACAGTCCAGGAGTGAAAGTGATCAGTGTAATACAAAAACAGCCGTAAGACAATAGAATTAGAACGCATTTTGGCAAAATTACGATACCATAAAGTTTAAGTGGTAACTGCCGTCTGTGTACGGTCGACACGAAAAGTGCTTATTCGGGGAAAAAGCTGTAATGAAAACAGTTTTGAAATTGATATAGCAGATTCTTATCTCCTATTACGTCTACTCGTTGTTTGCATTCAATTTTAACAAGATTATCAGACTTATTTTTGTTTAAAATGAGTTTTCTTTTATCCCCTTTCGTATCTTAGCTCCTACCGTAAAAAATAATGTACTATTACATTTATTATTTTATTATTATGAGATGAAAAAAATTTTTTTTGTTTTACAATTGGATGGCCTAACTAAGTGGGTTACCTATAAAAATTGCATGATAGAATGTTTCTTGCACACTTGTCCATATTTAGCTATGCAGAGTACCGCAAAGCTAAATATGGACAAGTTTGCAGGGAATATAATATAGCTATACTGATATAAATCTAATTAATTTTGTTTGTCATTTATTACGCATCTTAAAATTAACTCACAAAGAGGTCAAGATCAGGGCAGAAAGTCTAATTTATTATCTTGATGACTTAATGGCCACTTTTTTCGCACAAAGTTAATTGGATGTTTATTTCCACACACGTGCGATCATTTTCCAACAAAATATTTTGTTCGCGCGATCGGTAGGAGTGTGTCGTAACTTTTGATTTAGTGTTATGGCCTATTTCTTTATTAAATTGTCTTATGACAGATGTGATTGCCAATTTTCGTTTCACGTTATTATATTGTCATAAAAATAATTATTACATGGATGATAAATTTAATGCAAACACTTGTGAAGTTGTGAATAGATAGGTTTTGATTTAACTGGTGCTCAATTGATGAACGATGTTTTCATTGATGGTTCATTAAAATTGTACGTAACCGATATTTAATCTGAAGAGAGTTATTGTGCATGTAAATATAAGAAGACTTGTTGTTCCCGACTGTACAGTGAACGGCTCGCTACGTATACTTGTATCAGATAAAATTATTCAAATGATACGATCTATTGTGTTTCAGCAACAATGATAAATAATAATATTATTACATATGTATTATTGTAAATATTTATGTAAGTGGGTTTACGAGCCTTACCTTACGCAGATGTAAGGTTGATTAGTAAATTACATACTAGTACAGTGATTACAATAATCCTCAGAAAATTAATATCTTAGAACGGAAACGCAAACAGAATGTTATTTGAACGAAGTGCGAAGTATTTGTGTTGTTTTATATTTTCGTTATCAGTTATCCACAGATCTTCACTGTACTTACATAAACTGTACATATATTGATATAAATGAGGAAAAAATCCAACGTAGTTATGAAATGTAATCTTACAATGTTTATTTTTTAAAGTAAGTATAATCATAAATTTGGTACCTATGTTAATATTATTTAAATCTTATTTTACACAGATATAATGCGAGTATAATCTGAGGGCGTGATCGTTCGAGGTTAAGCAAAGATAAGTAGGAACGGACACCGGTATATTTCCGCGCGTCTCTATTATAGCAACCCTAATCACTACACTTAAACAATTCATCATGGTTGTCACTGAGTACCTTGCTTCCTGAAATAAACGATCAGCAGTTACTCCAACATGACGTAACAAAGAAAATCTATTCAAATACATTATTATGTTGAGGTAGTTTCACAATTAGATTGAATTGTTTTTCTTGGTCTGCATCCAATACATTTTAGATCACACTTTAAATAATTGGAAAGCGAGTTTTTTGTACAATGTGAACGTGAGATTTGATGGTTTTATTCAAAATAACTAAACAGAGTTAGACAAAATGTTGATCACTTGTAGCCCTAAATTCCTGGTCCAGTATAAGGCCACGGGAGACAGTTAGTTCAATAATAAACAGAGTACAACAATATTGAGTGCTATTAAACAGCTATTTTAAACATGGTTACAATTACAATGCAGGTGCACTTTTTGAAACACAAGTGCGTTTAAGCGTTTAATATTTATTTGCAGAAAGCCATCATTTCTGAAAGTACTGTGTTCTGAAGATGAAATGACATTCAACAGCTACCTTCTAAATTTCCGTATCCACTACAAAAGTTGACAACACTCAATTCATGAACATATAAATAAATCTTCAAGATCATAAATGTAGATAATTCCAATATATTGGCATGAACTATCTTGAACCTAAACAAGCTCGCCTCGTACATTGCATACAGAATCCCGCATCCATCTATCAAATGTTAGAACATTTAAATATATTATAAATTACAATTATTACAATGTACAGTGGAGTCATCGACCTCAGAATATCAAGCGTCTAATAGTGCGCACACGTTGAAAGGCTCGCGCACACAGGCTCACGCATGACTCACAGCCACAGCTGATTGAGCAGTAGGACAATTTGTAAGTTTACCGAGTAAAACTGCCATTGGCGGCGCTCAACAAATTATTTGCATAAATCAAATTAAAAAGACAAGTTCGTGTGGTATAAAAATATATAACTTCGACCACGCTTTTCAACGCTGAAAATTTATCTTTGGAGTTTAATTTGTAGATTGCAATTTATCATTTAGATACGCTATTCATAGAAAAACATACTAATCTCACAACAACAAATGGCATCGTGTTAACCAGTGAATGGATTGCAAAAGTCAGATAGACAGTCGATACTAAAATAATGGTGGCTGCTTCCGGCTAGACTGGAAAGCCAGCCTCATATTTGGGAAAAGAGTTGGTAGCTTAAAAAATATTGTTCAAAAGAAAAAGAAGTAGTAAGTTTTGTCAGCGTGTGAAGAACAGGCAAAGTCATCGTACCCGTATTTATTAATATTAAGGCAATAACGTTCTAATACAGGGATCATAAATGAAATCGACCTTCGCCACGTAATGGAGTTCACTGAGTACTTTATGAAGCAGCGATGGTAGGTACACCGCAATTCCCAAGATGTGTGTGTGGTAGACTGGTGCTGACAAAAAGTTTTAAAGCATGGAACATTTTGCTATTTTAAATCTAAATGGTTTTGAAATTCATTGTTAGTGCTTAGCTGTTTAGTGTATTCGAATTATTATGATTTTTGTTTATTTTTATTTTGCCTATGCTTCCCACGGCTGGTCAAAGCCTCGCTACTTTTTTTAGGTATTATTATCTCGGGCCACCTCGAACCAGCAGTGACCACCTGAACCAGAACCTTGTGTTAGGCGTCTAGGTTATCTCGCCACCTCTTCCCAGGTTAGCCCCGACGACGTCTCGCCCATCCTCAAGCATCCACTTTGTGGAGATTCTTGACACCCAGTGGTCAGTGTGCAAGTGGCTAATGTGACCTCGCAGCCTTTTTTCCTACGTATACGATCTCGTTTTTTTTTTAATAATATAAAAATCACGTTATACATATATTAAGTTTTATAATTTCAGTTTGGTATTATTTATTTTGTCCATGGTTAATATTTCAAAACCAGTCATTGAAAAATATTATTACAACAAAAAGTACTTAGCAATTTGAAATAATAAGGACTGTCTCATAAATCCTTCATGTTAGTTGACAAATGAACCATTATGCGAGTCATCTCGGACGGAAAGTATCTAAAGGCCGTCACAGACGATGCCATTATAAATGTGGCATAGGTATTCAATGCATTCATATTTAAAAGGCTGTTTTTCCACTCGTCTATCGTCAACATTGAAAATGGTTTAGAAGCTTGTTACTTCATCCAACGCAATCCAACGTGATGTTTTACGAAAAGGAAAAACGAAAAAACAGAAATAACACCTGAAAACTCTGTTAGCATGCAGTAATTCCGTGAAATATTCGAGTATTTTTCAAAACTTGTTCCAGGAAATATGTGTTTTTTTTAAACCCTTAAAAGTTTTTGAAAAATATTGTCGTCATTTAGAATCTAGATAAAATTTGCGAGGCTTCTATTGTTATACATTTTTGACTTTTTAAATTTTTGAGTAATTTAAGAAGTGTCAAATTTTATGCAAAAAGGCGGATCTTCAGAGGTCTTTACTGGTTTAGTTTTACACAAATTTCAATAGAAACCTAGATAATATCCACAAGATACTGCTTTTCCAAAATATCTCATGAAAAATGTGTAATAACGTCATAATCAAGTAAGAGCGCTTGTATCACGTTCACGCTTGTTGTTGTCACGGCATTACCGAATGCCAACAGAGTTTTCAGGCGTTATCTCTCTTTTTTCGCGTTGCCTGTTCATCAAACATCGCGTTGGATTGCGTTAGATGAAGCAACAAGCTTTTAAACCATGCTCGATGTTGACGATAAGCGAGTGGAAAAGGAGCCTCTTATTAGTGTACAATCGTACAGAGTTACATTACATTTTGATATCACACATATTTTTGATTCAGAAATCAAAGAGGAGCGTGTCGCTGGAGTTTCTTGCCAGATGTTTTCAGAGATCCACGCTTTAGAATGTGCAATTTATCTTCATCTTTCTGACTGATTTCTTGACAATCCCAAATTGCCAGACTGCCAAAAATTACACACGCCACGACAGAATCATCATCATCATCATTTCAGCTGATAGACTTTCACTGTTGGACATAGGCCTCCCCCAAGAGTCGCCGCAATGATTGATCACGACAGCATCAAATGTGTAATTAAACTTTTCCTTTTCACAAAAGAACGAAGATATAGTGTGAATCCACCGATTACTTTATTCTCGTGCCCATCGGCTACAAATTTGTTCTAAACGACTGAGGCATTTCCATTGAAAGCTAGATCTACGTTTATTTTAGTAATATGATTATTGGCAACTAGGACACTAACCTTATTACTAGTAAATAGGTCTATACAGAAAAAAAATAGGTCTATGTCTCAAAACGGTAAAGGAAAAATCAAAATCAAAATCAAAGCATTTACTTCAAATAGACCATTTACAGGCACTTTTGAATAGTCAAATGTCGGTAAGTCCAAGAAAAGTGAAGCTAAATTGCACGTTCCAAAGAGTAGGTCTCTATGGAGAAGAACGTGCAAGAAACTCCATGGACACTCTTTTAAATCATATTATGTGTTACATATAATGCTTAGTTACATATTACTTGTTGCTTCTATCATGTGAGCACAATGTTGATAATGAAATAAAAATGTAAAATAATTAAAAGATAGAAACTGAATTAAGCCACTGGCAGCTAAGAGATGACCAGTCCCATCTGACAGCACCCGTTCACGAGCATGACGCGTGCATCAGCCCCACTCAGCTCAACCATTTTGAAGGGAACTGAACGACCCAATAACACGTGCCACCAACAGCGAGACATTTGAGTGAGCATGACAAACTCTCAACTGCCATGCTCGTAATGTAAAAAAAAAAAGTTGTAACCTAATAAAAATGCTCCAAAACATCGTTAGGAAACCGGCATGCTCTAGAATCAAAAAAATTCGAAAACGAGTGACATCCACCAATCCACACTGGGCCCGCGTGATGGATTACGGCCCGTACCCTCTCCTAGAGAGAAGGCCTGAGTCCCACCAGTGGGAACATTATAAGGCCGACTATGCTATGCTAGGTCTTTGCAGGTGGGACACAGCATCCACCTGAATCCATTCTTCTAATAGGAATACAGAGTTCACCACTCGGTTCAGCAATGGAGGTTAACCTCCGATTTCTCATATAAGCATTTGATTTTGAGTATTTCTTAAACTCTACTTCAATCCGAAAACCTATCAACATTTAGTGTTAAAGGAGAGATGGTCTTTTAACTCAAAATACTCAATTCAGATACCTGCTCTGAGTGTCGAGGAATCGTCCTTAATACTTATAAACCATATCCTCCAGTTTGTTGTTGTATCTATCAGCTATGTAGCAGCTGTAGCTCTGTATTAAAAGTGACCCACATGTTACTCTGAATGCCTAAACGCCTGGACGTTTTAGTATCAAAAGGCCAATACTGTCACTGTCATTAACGTGGCCTACAGAGTTCAAATTGTATAGAAGTTAACCACCAATTAAAAGAGAAAAGTTAACTACTGTTGGTTTCCTGTCTGTTGGTAGTCTACAACAGTCTTCTGGGCCTCCTCAATGCTACTTTTCTGCACCCCGTTCTCCACTTTCCGCATCTAGTATGTACCAGCTGCCGTTTCAAGATCGCCATGCCCTCTAAGACTTTTTGTTTTGTTTTTTATTGTTGATAGGTTCGCGCTTGACCGCTATCTCACCTGATGGAAAGCGACGATGCGGTCGACGATGGAACGCGCTTACCTGGAAGAAACTTATTTACTCTCGACATAAAGATTCCCGGCTTGTAGCCATCAGGAAACACAGATTCCGGCAACGAATTCCACTCCCTAGCTGTACGTACAATGAATGTGTTCCCAAAACGTTTTGTGCGTGTAGGTAGGATGTCCACCATGTACCGGTGGCGCATCGCCGTACGTCCGGTGGTCCGAAGACTGGAAAAAAAATCCGACTGTCGGAGGGTAGTCAATTTAGAAAATACCTTTGTCCCCACATAATTTGTGAAACTTTAATTGTCGTTACCGTTAGGCAAAAGACAGAAAATCGTGTTACTAAATTGTAGAGGTCAGAGCATCAGCAGATCGTCAGCGGCATCCGATTCAACTGGAAGCGGACAGATTGATTTCCTTAAAGTTGCACTTCTGCGCGTCATTGTGTCCAACATATGTAGATAATGTTATATTCCATCAGCAAAAATACTTGTCAAAAGCGCTAATAAAATGGATCCACCAAGTAACATTACGGCAGCGTATTGTCATTCCCATACTTTTTGAATTTTTGGACCAACTATGCACGACATAACATGCTAGTTACTCTCTTTTATTATTGTGTTTTTTAGATTCGTGTGCAGTCCGAACAAAAGAAGATTGTATCTAAATATGTTATTTTATTTTAATTGGATATTTTGAAATAAAAATATTTTATGGTCACAGATATTTAGTAAACACTTTGACGGACTAGCAACAGGGTGTGACAAACGAGCTGCAAACCTTGCTGCAGTTCCTGTGATGCCCTATGTGCCCTAGCACGCACTCAAATTGATCTATGCGCTGTTCCTGAAAATAACTAGTAAGGAGATGGCTAATTTATGGGGCCACAAATACCTAAATTAGTGTCGCAGCAGCGACACGACGAAGAAGAAGACGTTTTGGTACCACATTCCTTGTACATAGCACACAGCTAAGTTAGAGTCGAATTCTGTGCCGGAGTCTGAGTTCCCTGATAGCTATAACCTGGGGCCGTATTATGACCTCTTAAAACCATCATGTTTTCGGTGTGAAAAAGAGACGGAGCTATACAGGACGAATAGCACTATCCTTTTCTCACACAGAAAACATGATGGTTTTAAGATGTCATAATACGGCCGCAGGGGTCTTTAAGTCAAGAGTAAATACAATACTTTTATGCAAACCTGCTACAACGTAGACTAGGACCTAGACCATGACGTTTAAAGTAAGATTGTTTTAATCTTGTTTCAGTGTGGGTAAGAGATGGCGCTAGACAACCTGTATAGCTCTGTCTCTTACCCTCACTGGAATAAGAATAAAACAATCTTACTTTGAACGTCACGGTAGCCCCGCATATCATCGATTAACTATCAGGTGAGAAAACGATTAAACGTGAGCTTAACAATGACAAATAGGGGTGGCTGCGAACAGAATTGTGAACAAAGTCTAGCGACCTTTCAGATCATTCTGTAAGTACCAAGAATATCCCAGTATTCAGAAAAGTATAGTGTTATTATAATACTTATGTAAATAGTTATTGCTTGCGTGCGCACAATAGTTGCGGTGACCAGTCTTGAGTCACTTTGAAATGTCAAGCTTACAGTGTTGCCAATTTCTGCAGTTTTTATATTAACGTTTTATATAAGTTTAATACAACAGGTTATTATCTCGGTGTTTTTTTATTCACTGTGAGCACTAAAATATCCTTATAATTTTGTAATCAAAAAGACGTTAATGTGTAGGTAAGTTTTAAATTTGAGTTTAAAATTCTGTCTTAATTTCCTCAAGTATCAAAAGTTTATTGTTTACTAAATTTGACAACAACTCGCAGTTTATGAAACTTCAGTAAGGTTAACACATATATTATTATGTTATGGACAAATTAAAATTAAAACAAATTATGTTGTAATGATGGTAATGAATTAATCTATTTTACTCATTCTACTCACTGTGTTGGTCAGAATAAGTGACCCATTGCTAAAATGACTGTTCATAGTGTTCATGGAAAATTAAAGGTTATCGAATAATAAATACCTATGACCATTCAAATTCATCTTCTATATTACGTGACAAACAATCAAGGTCTGAACTTAGAAGTAGGTGCCTGAAAATATGACGAGACAAAATAAAATATTCGTCGATATATTGAAAAAACAATGCAAAAATGTCTTACATTTCCATTTCCCGATTGCATTAACTTATAATTTACTATACTCTGTTCAAAATAACATTAGAAAATGAAAACCTTATTGCTGTCCGTTCAACCGATTTTGACTTTTATTACGTTTGGTGGCATGGCAAATGGTGGCTGCAGTAAATAGTTCGTATTGTAACCACTTTTTTGCTTTTAATGCCATCCTCTTGCCCACGAAATAAAATTAAAATCGGTTGAACAGACAGTAAAAAAGTTTATTTAACCTTTCGAATGTCTTAAGTTACATAGTCCGACATAAGGTAATTGTCTTTCTATTGTGTCTCTAATTACGACATTCAAAGAGTTAAATTTCTATTCTTAACGCGAATAGGGTATAGCTTCCGCTAAGGTGAATCCACATGAAAAAAGAAAACTGTGTTATTCGAGGACGATGTCCTCCAAATCCGTTCAGTCGTTTAAGCAACATTCTTACATACATTTATTTAAACTTTCACCTCTTTAATATAGCCTAATTAGTGTAAACTTGTAAACAGAGACAGCCCTAAAAATATATTATTTACGGTAAACACGTCGCGTTTCTTGCTAGGGGCCCATTGATGCGTAACGTTTGTGTAACAATATTAATTATCCATTGTTGTTGTCCGTAGATACAAGTACAGTCGGCCCCACCAACGTGCACGTCATCTCCCCACATTCAAGAAAAGTAATTAGATACTTGCGACGGTAAAAATAAACCACAAATAATTTAAGAAAAATTACTTTGAAGTAAGAGTCGGCTCTATAAAATACGAGAGTAAGCAGTGTGGCTGCTTGGAAACAAAAGGAATGAGTTTCAGGAAACATAGACGGACAAAAAAAAGGATAAATTGTTTGTCGATTGAGCTTTCAATTCTATTGAGTATAAGAGTATTTCTAAAGTTAATCGGTGTACTGATAATTTCCTGGTAGTTTGTAGTTTTCTTACCTTGGGATATGATGTTACCTTAAAGAAAAAGAAAACAAGATATGTTATAATACAGTAGCAGATTCGAAATAAAAGAAAATATAAAACCAAAAAAAAAGCGCACTACAAGCATAGAGTAGAGTTACACGTTTATGCTATTATGTTCTATCTAATTGCTGAACTTGACTTCAAATCTTAATTAGTATAGTAAAAATGGTTTTTATAGGTAAGGCACATTACAAAAAGCATCTCCAAGTGTACCTAAATATTAATCAAAACTTAAAAAAACATTATCGACTAATTTATATATCTACTTTTCATTATGTTCATTTCATAAAAGTTGACACTTTGCGTGACCCAAGGACTGGCTTTTACCTCGTACAGAGGATAAGCATTGCCATACAGCGTGGCAATGCCGCCAGCCTTTTGGGCAAATTATCAGTCGACAGCGATGTGGAAGAGTTTTTTGACGCCATATTTTAGTTTGAGTTTAGTTAGTTGTAATTAGCGTAGAAAGAAAGAAAGAAAAGAAAAAATATTTATATGGCGACAGTCACCAGGATCACACAACTGAAATAAAACAAAAAAATAATAATAATAAAAAGAAAATAAAAAACAACATCATTATGTGTGCCTCACGGCCGCGCCAAAAAGGGGGATAGGGTTTTATTATTTTTTTATTTACTGTAATTACAGTTTTTAGTTGTGTATATGATAAGTTAAATTGATCTCATAAAATGAGTTTATATTCCTCTTTGATATTTACGAAAAAAAAAAATACTTATATACATTTAAATATTTAATTGAAACTGCAAACACCGCTATCGACGAAAGTACACCAGTTTCTATTAAAAAAAAACCCGAGTATACAATGCTGGCAAGATTTAAATAATGATTTCAAGTATACATAATTATACTGATTGTACGTTGATTACGGAATTCTTTGTAATATATTAAGGGGAAGCTGTTATCTATTAAAAATACTTTCATTGTCCTATTGTTAAGGTATGAGATAGATTTTTAAATTTATAGATGAGAGTTTAAAAAAAATACGTTAATAATATCAAAAACTATAAAGACTATCTTTTAAAAATTACGTAAATTTTATATCATGACCATGTAGCAAGTGAATAAGTAAGAGATATTAATTCTACAAAATTATTATATTTTTCTAAAAAAGCGGTTGGCTAGATATCGTTCACCCAGACGACCATTACCCATTTAAATCATTTTAGTTATATTCGGATGCAGAGCCAACTTTTTTACATGAATAAATAAATAAACAACATCTCAGTAATACATAGCAATAACCGTTAAAATATTTTGTATTCTAAGAAAATATTTCAAATACACACTAGCAATTTATTTGATTGCATACATCGAGCCGCAATACATAATTTAATGTATCCAGTTTCTTTGCAAGCGAGTGCACACGATCTCAAACGAAGAAAAACCACATGTCTTTTTTTCAGTTTAGTAAAATTATGATTAATAAAAAAAGAAAACTATCTTATTTAGTATTCAGCGTCAGAGTTGCATTAAAGTCGTTGGATTTTTATACTTTTTTTTTTTTTTAAATGAACATAATAGAACAGACGATTGATCTATGTTTATTACTGAATCGCGTTTGTTACAGCCGTCGAGATGCATTTTCATTATATCTATTAACATAATTAGATGATATTAAATTAATTAAATTTAAAAAAAAGCCGGTCGCTCACGCTAGAACAGCTGGGAGGCACAACAGCCGCACCTCGCACGCTCGCATTGATAAAAAGCATACTTATTAATATGATTCTTCACGGCTCTTGAGCACGGCTTATTGTGTTGCAGAATGTACTTGCTAACTGACATTTGATATGAAAGTCTCATTACGTTATAATATTAATGGGAGAAGTAATGGCATCAAAAGTCACTGTATTTTTATAATAACTCAGATTGGTCGAATATTAACAGTTAAAAATAACACTGTGTCCTTCACGTAAATAAATGATGTGATCAAGTATTTTATTACACTGTCGTGAAATTAATGCCAAATATAAGTATATCGCTTCGTTTTCCTTTTTGTTCAATTATTATCTGTCAAACGTGATTTACTTAATAAAGTCGGGGTTGCACGCCGCGCCTGCTTTTAATATATTTAAAAATCGTATTATACACAGCTCTCATGGCATCTCTATTTAATTATTATATTTAACAGCACAAAGTGTTACATACACTGCAGTGCAAAAAAAACGTGTGCGTTGTTGCAATTTTATTATGACGAAAAAAGTTTACAACTGGATCGGTGCATTGAATATACTGATTAGAATTAACTAATGAAGATAATAGAGAAAATATTTTATAGTCGAAGCGTGCAAATGAAAACAACGTTTTAATGAAATCCGAGCAAAAAATATACGCACACTAAAATGTTTGCAGATAATGATGAAAAGAAAAATAACTGCGCAATTGTACAGTCAGCATTATACTTAATTAGCAGGTAGATGCACAATAAGATTATATAAAATTATAATAGGAAATAATACTAGGTGTTCATGCAGTGATCATTTATTTTCAAAAACAAACCCAATGGTTAATGCTTGTTGAATTATTTGTTTAATAGTTCAATGTATTTATTTTTCTTTCGAGATTACCTAAAAAAACTTGATTTCCCAGAAATATTACAGTCTTGTTCATCTGTCTCGACACAAACTCATAATTTTCTCATTTGAATACGCAAGCTTTAATTTTAATTGAAGTAGGTAGCTTATTTATAAATGGCTTTTGTTAAGGTGAAAGGTTATTGAGCCGAAAGAAATTTAATACGATCCGTACTGAACACAACACACAGGCATAACATTGTTGCAAAATAAGTAGGTAATTGATAAGTTCAACGGGATCAATTTTACAAATAAAATACATTGACCAATTGACGGAGCGATTTAATTCGTTGCTATTATTTGTTTAGATGGGCCATTTATTCTGGCATGCATTGTTCTTATATACTAATGGAAAATAATGTATTTGTCGTACGTGCGCAGATTGAACTACTGTGGTTACGAATCCTGTCAGGGTAGCGGGATTGTTAGACAGGCTTACTATGGCTCTGGAGCAAAGAGGAAGGAACATAGGTGGGTTTTAGTCAGTTAAAGTCTCTCGGTCTACCCAGAGCAGGAAGATTTATTAAGATGATAGGAACCACGAAACTCTTGATTTTTTTATGAAAATGTGCCACTTTGAAGTGATTTTCTATTAGCAGAAAGCGGAGGCGGGCGGTAATTAGTAGTTAGGTCAAAGATGATGAGTTGTGATGAATGACTAAAATCAATGTTTGAAAAAATCACGAGTTTGTGACGAGACAGATGTATCTAAGCAAGTCTTTTTGGCAAATATTATCTCAACGTTTGTCTTCTCTCTTGTAGGATTCCTGTTAATTTAAAATATTTTCAGGGATTTCTTTAACTCCTCGTTTCTGATTGTATTGACTTCTAGTCTATGGGTGTCTTCAAGGCTAGAGTGAATAGGCTCTTAATAAACTAGTGCGCCTCACCATCAGAGTTTGCATCACTGCTTACCATCAGGTGGGAGTGCAGTCAAGCACTAGTTTATATCAATAAAAAAAATTGCACTAGGCAAAGATGACTGATTCTTCTTTACAGGTTCGACAATCTCGTCGAAAATTAAGCTGCTTTATGTCTTATCGGTTCTGTTGTCTCTTTCATTGGCCAAGCACAAAAAATACCTTATTTCCAAGTAAAAAGACTTATTTTGCTCTGTTCGTTAAAGGATAGGAATTCGCTTATCATTTGATTACTCACAAAATGGCTAGGGTTGGTAAAAATCGATCAGTGATGATGTAAAATGTAGGTTTATATCTAAACAATTTCCGGATGACAGCGATGTCAAGATTCCGAAAGATCGAATCTTCCGATTATTTTGCAATTTCGATTTCGGTTCTGATAAATTTTAATTGCAACTTACTTATTTTAGTTTTATTTTTAATTTATTTATATCGGAGGTACAAACCAGTTTATACTTATCGCGTAGGGTACCTTCTACCCTCCGTGCTTTTTGTCGATTACTCTTTCATTTGTTGTTTGTTTTCATATTTGGAATGTTATTAGTTTGTTCTCCATTTTACTTATCTTTTGATCAGTTTTAGTAGTGTTTATTTAATGCTTTAGCCTCCGCCTTTGTCTTGACCTCCGATTTCGATGCAAAAACTCCGGTTCCAAAATCAGTTCCGATATAACCATTTCCGTTACATCCCTAATATGCAAAACGTGGGTACGTAACTTATGTGTAACTTGTATGTACCATCTATGAAAATATTTGAAGAACCACAGAGCTTTAAAACTTTGCCCATTCTAAATATGTGACCGGGGTGTCCATCAATTAAATACATCCATTTGTCTAACTTAACACAATTTTATAAGAAACCTTGACAGCTAAAGTTGTTTTGTTGTGCCGTAATCCAGCTCTTGTGAAAGAGGCTCAAAATATGTACGCCTCCGAAAGCGCATGTTGACGTTTGTCGGACGCCGACCGCGACGGTTCGTTCTCGCCTAACGAAGCAACATGTAAATCTAGGTTCCAACCAGCGGCCTTACCATGATGTGTTAAAATGTCAGTCGTGCGACCGAGACAAACGGATGGAGTCATACACCCCATACAGCCAGTTTAATAGTCCAGTTAAGTGGATCGCGTTAAGAAGTCGTGGTAGGGTAAGCAAACAAAAAAAAACTTTTAAGTCTTCTTTTCCATTTCCGCATAACGTCTCAGACTTTGATCTTCTATGTTTAATCTAAACAAAAGTACAGCCCCATTTCTTCTGAAAGCAAGTGTATTGTGTGTAAATAAAATAATGTGAAACTTTAGGGTCAACTTTTATAATTTAAGTACAAAGACTGCTTTTTAATTGAATTTTGAAATACCTACATTTTCCAACTCCGCCAACAGGAAAACAACGCAATGTTGTTTGTAATGAACTTTCTGACAATTTCGCTTCTTGTGTAGCCTTTCAAGCTTTTTTAATTATTTTTTTACAATAAAGGGGTAAAGAGGGCTTTGAATGTCTCACCTTGTAAAAAAGTTGTATGGCAGTATTCAGCAAAATAGACTCAAGACGTCATAGTTCAAGAACAATGCAGACTAGGTACCTAATATAATATCGAGAATGCCCTTTTGAGGAAAGAACTATGCAGATTTGAGTGAGCCGGTTCGGGCCGATGGTGCGCATGAATAAGTGATCGCTTAGCTCAGAAGGCTAGAACTAGCTTTAGAAGCTCAACATGCGGGAGAAGGCACGAAGGGACCCTCCCGAGCTGCCAAACACTCATGAAATCTTGATGTAACTTCGATCCGTGTAATATATTCAGAATTAATTATGACAGGAGAATAGGTCAGGATTAAAAAGAGAGATCTTATTTTTAATACTAATTTTATGGAAATCATCAATAAGACTTTTTGGTTAATTTAGCAAATAAATGAGATACTAAACTTCAGATAAAGATGTGGATAAACAAATCCCCGAAACCTGATTAGATACATCACGCATTCCACAAAACTCAAAGCTACAAATCATCAAAAAATCCTCGCTATATTTAATGTCAATTTAGACCTTTTAAACATAACTGAAACAAAGCATTCTCTGTTTTAATACGCTCAATAAATAATAAAACGGCAGACTTCATTGCAAGTTGAATATAAATTGTGTAATTAAAGTTAAATGCTTCGTATAAACTAAATACAGAAGCGGGGTTGTACAAGTGTACAGACAGACAATGTATTACTATGTATAGCTATGGATATTTATTCAAAATGGAGTACTTAGATATTTATATGAGATGGGTTTACTATGTGCGGGTCTCAGGATGCTAATATTATCGATTGCTTCTTTTTTTTTTTGTAAGCTGTTATTCGAATCGTATAATTTTAATTCAGGATGTTTATTATGCACAAGTAGGTTAGATGTGTTTTATTTTATGGCTACTTATTCATTGTTTTAGACACATTGGCTTTGAATATTCATGGCAATTGGTTTGAAGATTTACATCAACTTTTAGAATTTGACTACGTCTCCTCAACTTCTATCTTTTTTATTGCGAAAAAGATCCAAAAAAACTTAGTAAGTACCTACTAGATTCTAAAGCTGCTTTAGAATCTAGTACTTACTAAGTTTTTACACACCTTATGAAAAATAAGTAAAACCTATAAACGACCGCAAAACTGAACGGACCAGAAACTTGACAATCTATATAAAATAAGTAATACTTACTTGTAGTTAAGAAAGGACTTGAAAGTAACATCACGAAAAAAACTGTTTCAAATGTGCGTGTGTTAGGGAAGTTACTCAAATATGTAGTAGTAGAATGTAAATAAATAAAATAATGTATACTCAGGTAACGGATGAGAAAATTTCCAAAATGAAACCTATACGAATATATTAAAGATTAGCTTTTGCCAGCGGCTTCGCTCGCGTTAAGTTCGGGGTAACACGGTTCCCCTTTCTGTGGGGGGTTAGAAAGAGCCAAAAGTAGCTTATGTCACTCTCCATCCCTTCAACTAACTCCACTTAAAAAATCACGTTAATTCGTAGCTCTGTTTTGTCTATACATACCTATATACATATTTTCTATGCATCACGTCTCATTTTTCTTCTGTAAATATGTAAAAATTGCCTACACAAAAAAAATAAAAACCGAATATAATTTAAAGAAATGTAACAAAAAAAAATGACTATATATATATACAACCACGTGTATAAATATCGGTCACTAATTACCAGTCACCCTATATTTACTATATTTACTTATAAACTATAGTGAATAATTTCATTAAATGTCTTCAGAATAACAAGTAAAGCATATAACTCATAACTATAGTGATCGCGCGACAGTAACTAACTAGAAGCCCCACACACGAGACGCCGGGACTCATCTAATTACAAACGTTTATTTCCTCTTACTGATTCGATGATGAAGGAAACGTGTGAGCATTCCATTTAGCTTAGGTGTTAGCTACTCTGTGACTTGGCTTATTTCTGTGACATTATTTGGAGTGGCTGGTCCAGCTACCGCTATCTGGATTGTACGAAAAGAATGAGATTATTATTTGGTTAGTCTACAGGGGCCAGGGTCATCCGAAAGGGAAAATCGACCCCGGTACGAAAGGCAAGAAGAATCGTGGTGGGTTTTTAGTCATTAAGAGTCTGACACTATCTCCCGCTCCGCCTAAGGGCGGGGGATGAAAAAAACAAATATTTTATTTGGTTTGACAAATTTTATTTTGCTGTTTTAAGGAAGCTAAAATCAAATAGTAGTATGAAGAAGAGGTGCTTAGATTACGGTGCCAGAACACACTCTAATCTGACAATACCCATATTGCATCCCAATACCCATATTGCAAACTAAGAATCCCCGGATACTTCACGACTCTTACTTCATTGAGTAAATATGACGCGTCAGATTTTCTTGGAATTGTATGTTTCAGCTAACAGTCAAAGTGAATAGCTACCAGGGCTAAGACATCTTGTAGAAAAACGTTTTGATCCTACTCACAGGATCTCAAAATGGATCAATTAGACCGCCACGACACCAAAACTCTTGTACCTCAAACACGCGTGACATTTGGTTACGCAACAAAAAACACGGACATTTGTATCCACACTTATACATGAAATCAGCACTATCCGTACCACAATGCCACATTCGTCTGACACAATGCTCCCACTGACTCACAATAGCAAATTATGTATTATTTTAAATTGACGTAATTGAAAAATATGCAGTCGCTCGCGCGCAGCGTACGAATAAATTGATTCATGTATTATAATAACAAGGAGTAAATAATTAAATAGATGGGGCTCGATGGGACTGCGATGGTAATTGCCTACGAGCATTATTTAAAACGTGTACGTTGATTGCAATGTTTAAAATGAGATACGATGATGTGATAGCGTTTCTTAATTTTGTTTGGATTCTTTTGCATTGATTGTGAGGTTTTGAGGAATGAGTACCTAGGTATTGTAATTAATCTCTTATTATTTCTTTGAAACAATATATATATATATACTAAAATATATATGTACTGCGAAAAGTCAAATTCTGTTTGATGAGTTCTCAACTTCGAAATCTGAATAAAAAAACCGGGTATCGCAGATTATGCAAACTTTAATGTAACTTAACCGTCTTTAACTTTAATCCAAACTTACTTGCATTCTTATATAAGTAAAGCTCAAATAACGACTGGCTACGGAACTAGGAAGACCTAATCTCGAACTCGATCGAACAATGCTATCTAGATTGTTCTGACCTAAAAAATCGCAACAGTTCATTAAACACCACGATCGCTGTCATCGGTACCTCTGCTTTTATAGCCTCATGAGTCATCAGTCACATTTAATTGGTAAAACAACAAATATACCTAATGGCAGGCTTGTTTACTCTATGGCGCAGCGCGGAGGGCCAACGTACCACATCGCGCACTAAAACGAATAAAATGAACGTTATTAACAGGACCACGTTAGAAACATTGTAGGTACACTCGCGTGAATAAAAAGTGTACACAACGTGGGAAGGTACCGGAGTTATTCTTAAAGTATAGTGATGTGTGATGGTAAATCGAACTAGTGCGGATAAAGACTATCAGAACAATGAATAAGCCTTACGTGTTTAAGATCTTACCGACACTGTTAAGTCACTCCACCTAAGTTTTCCTTACTAGGAAAAAGCTAGCTCTAGTGTGAAAACTCAGACTCAAAACTGTCAGCCTATTGTTTTTACATCTCTGATAAAACTGCCATATTTCAAAATATGGCAGTCAACTAGAATAAATTTCAATAAAAACTTTCCTCAAGTTTCTTCAAGGATAAATAAATTAGTAAATAAACAAACAGACTTTCCATATTTATGACATTTATGTTGGTCCTAACCCGACTGAAAGTCAACAGGTTTCAACTTTACTTTAAAGACAGAAAACTCAAATGCATGCATGTCCATACAGCGCAGCAGGAATAATTTTAACGTAATCATTAAATTTCAACTTTATCTCATTCATTTAGAAGCTATATTTATATGCACGGTTGATTAAAAAGTTGCTTTATGTTTACAAGCGAGTGTTCTATCGAGCTCGTTGCGCTTCTCACTTAATTAGCAACTTACTTTCTTAATATACATAACTGTTTACTTGTATACTTATGTGGGTTAAAACATGTGCATAGTCCACGACCGGTACCACGGGTCTGTAGTCGTTTGGGCCCGCTCGATGTTGGTCCCGCGGGCCCAAACGACCACACAATTTATTTTATGTATTTTTGGTGGTCGATTGGGCCCATATACAAATAAATAAAAAAATCCATTGTTTAAAGCTACTGGTGGATACAGTCAAGTGCAAAAGTGGTAAGTCAAAATATAATAAAACGCAATTCAGTTAGATTTAAATGTTTATTAAAGGTATTAAAAAAGCAGGCCTATGATTGGATGACCCGAGCCGGTAATCCGTAAAAGGCCCAAATGCTTGACCTTGAAATTAGTAGTGCTCGTACACTTAATTTAGGTATTATTACAGTCAAAAATATGTAATTTTAATGTTTGTAGACAAGTGTGGCACGTAAGTGTAAGTACGTAATTGAATAAATCAAAAATATATATTCTCAGTAATATAAATAATATTAGGTATATACATATTTTAAGTCATAAAAAAAAAACTAAAAGATTTGACTTTCTTTCATGACTGTACTTATGATAAAATTGGGCGGTGGGTCCAATCGACACCTTCAAAATGGGACTGTGTCGATTGATCCCACGGAACCAAACCGAGCGGGCCCAAACGACTACAGACCCACACGGTGTACTGGATGCCATCAAAAACATAACTTGTAAAAAAGCCAAAGCTCGCATTTAACGTGACGTTTTCTAACGTAAAAAAGTTGTGAGACCCATGTCGATTAATTTATTCAGTCCATTCCTAAGGGACCTTGAGGACTTAGATTGACTTGGAAATCGGACTATACAATCTAATTTAATATAATAAGTATTAGGTACTTGTGATATACATGCGATTTTACTTAACCTTATTAGAGTTTTGATGGTCGGTCAGTCAGTGAGTGACAAAATTAAGAAACTTTGACCTGTTATAATTCTTAAACTACTGGTTCAAATTTGTTTTATTTACAACTTAAAGCAACAAAATATATACATATTAAACTTAAATAAAAAAAAAAAAATATATATATATTTAAGTATGCTTAACCTAACTGTACACACTAAAGGCTACCCTACTAATATATGGCGTCATAAAACTCCTCCGCATCTCTGTCGACTGGAAGTGTGCCCAAGAGGCTGGCGGCATTGCCACGTTGAATGGCAATGCTTAATCTCTGACCGAGATAAAAACCAGCCCTTGGGTCACGCGAAGTGTCAACTAAGCGTCTTGACAGTTCTTTAAAAAGTATATGAGCACTCGGACCCTACGGCCCAAGAGTTTCAACCCCAAACGGCCTAAAAATATAACTGCCGACAAGGTTGTTATATTTCCGCCGCTTGAGGTTCTCCGCAGCCGCAGCGGCAGCACCAGCACAGCTCGATGAACTAGGAAGATGGGATGGCGCAAGAGTGTCGACACAGGTAGCGTCCCACACTAAAGGTCTACCCAACTTCCATGGAAATAAAGACATACCGTCCGGTCTCTTACCATCGTCGCGTGCCTGGTTCAAATTGAATGAAATTTTAAATATACCGTGGTTATACAATGCTTGTTGGTTACTGAAAATTCATTGGTTTCTATTTATATACATAACGCAGTTATAGAGGATCGAAAATGGCCTGAACTGTTTCGAAAAAAGGATAGTACAGTACGGCCGTGCCACTTTTTTTGCTCGCCTTGACGATAGAAAATCGCTACATTAGATTCTTGATAATTTACTTGAGTAACAAATCTAATTCTATCACATATCTGCCCACCCTTTTGCCAACCATGTTGGCCACCAGTGTTTTACAGGAGTGACTGCCTATCTGACATGAGTAGCTTAGTAACAAATCGAATGATCTATTTAAACAGCAGCCTGAATATACAGGAAATAAAAAACAATTGTTTTCGGTCACATAGATTTTATAATTGCTTTTAATAAACACTTATATTAGACACCAGCTCCTGTCAGCGGCTCCGGCCGCGTGAAAGTAGAAAATATAAAGCCTGTGTCACTCGGTGATAAAGTACTAATCTACTAGTGAAAGAATTTAAAAAATCGACTCAGTATGTTTTTGAGTTAATTCTAGTCTAGTCTAATATAGACGACATTTTTATTGATTTTTACATTGGCTCTGGTTTTTTTTTTTTAAACCGCATGTAAGTGTAATCTTTTGAAAAAACATAGTAACTTATCCTTCTAAGCTGGCTGCGCCACGGAAACTTCTGAAAGGAATACCGTGGTGCTGGAACGCAAAGATTTTAGTCCGTAAAAGTCACATACGCCCACTCCACCCCAGAACGGGAGAAGGCATTTGATGATTACCCAACTCACTTAAAAAAACTATTCTTAAATATATAACTAGCTTTTGCCCACGTGACTTCGCTCCCGCTCTTCCCCACTCCACCCTACTATACCCTACTCTACCCTACTATACCATACTTTACCCTTCTCTACTCGACTCTACACTACTCTACTCTACATTACTCTACCCTACTATACCCTACCAAACTTCACATAAACCATCTACTAAATAGTCCGAACAAAGCTTTTGGTTTGGATAGGTGAGCCCGTTCTTGAGTTATAAAATTACAACGAAAAGTGGCATTGATTTTTATATATACCTAGATGGAGTTTCTACAACCACTTTTGGTTTTGATATCGATTGCCAATTGTATCTTATTTTGTCCCCATTTTTTATCAAATTAAAATGCAATGGATCAATTAAAAACAATTGATGATGGAGTATCCATTGTTTTCATAACACGTTCACTGTCCAGCAATCAGTCGATTCTAAATCAAAATGAGTTAAGGGGACGCAACTCGACATACATTTTCACTGTTTTTCATACAACCGCTCTTACGCGATTATGACTTTATTACACATTTTTCATAAGATATTTTGGAAACACAGTATCTTGTGGATATTAACTAGGCTTGTATTAAAATCAATTTATAAATTTGTATAAAAGTAATTCTAACTTTCGACACTTCATAAATTACTCAAAAATTTAAAAATTCAAAAAAGTATAACAATAGATGCCTTGCAAATTTTATCTAGATTCTAAATGACGACAATATTTCTCAAAATCTTTTAAGGGTTTAAAAAAACACGTATTTCTTGGAACAAGTTTTGTGAAATATTCGAGTAAATCACGGAATTACCGAAAGCTTCGGGCGGGTGTTTTCGGGCGTTATCTCTCTTTTTTCGCGTTGCCTTTTCGTCAAACATCGCGTTGGATTGCGTTAGATGAAGTAACAAGCAGCTTTTAAACCACGCTCGATGTTGACGATAAACGAATAGAAAAGCAACCTCTTAAGTAGTGATGATCTTCACATTTATCCGCTTCCGGTTTGCAACTTCACGAAGCTATACCTACAATAAATTCATTTTGAATATAATGTTTTTTCATACAAATAAAATATTCTTATGGAGTGGACTCGTAAGTCATTTATGTCCAATAATAAATCAATTATTTCTATTATATAACACTTAATGGGTATTTACTTTACTTTTAAACAGAGCAAGAGCTGGTCTGGTGATGGAGCAAGAGGTAAGAGACGTAACCCTGGATTGCCTATTAATAAACCTATCGAGTTTGGGCTTATTAAACCTTAACAAATACTTTACATTTCTTGTGACATGCTCATCTTTAAAATGTTTCTTTTTGTGTCGGGGTTTATAATCTTAATTTTAAATTTCAGTTTGTTTTCTATTCGTTGGATTCTTAGCACAAAAAACTATCCTTTATAGAATAGTTTTTTGATTTATCTACGAAATGTTGGTAGTGAGAGCTTTGAGTCCAAGTTGAATCGGCATGCAGTTTTGTTATACCTAAATGTAAGAACTAGAAGACGTTGCGGTGCATTTACTATGCTACAAAAGCAGTACTAATAGCTACATTTTAATATATTCTACAGCGGCAAGGCCTGCACCCCACATGTAGGTCGGTCGATCCGTTTGATAAGATACATTATATTGTTATTCCACTATCCAAGACTGATCTATCCTCCCCGTACTGCCCGCGTGATATTCTTAGAATGTCTATACTGTATACTGGTATAAGTCTACTTATGTGTACTTTTTAATAATTAACTTAATTTGGCGCATAAGAAAATCTGCTTACTGCGGTATCTACGGGTTGGGGCGCCAACTACCCCTATAAAAACCTCACGCAATCGTTTCACCTAATTCGTCACTAATCAGATGATTTTTGATTAAATTATAGGTACGACACCTGAAGAACTCCTGCTTTACTGCAACAGGCACTTAGACAGCGTATATTTGATACTCAACTTGAGACTGTCTGCTCTATCAATTGGTTACGTTTGCTCCCGCCCTTGAGCGGAGCGGGAGATAATGTAAGACTCTTACTGACTAAAAAACCCACCCCGTTCCTTCTTGCCTTTCATACCGGGGCCGAGCCACCCTTTCGGAACTAGACCCAGCTGGGCCCCTGCTGTTGCTGACAACTCCTTGAGGCGCGCGGGAATAGTGCGCGCCGTCGACAACTTGGGCTCGGTCCGGACAGTTACCGGACGGTCGGACAGTGAGCTACGCGCCTTCAATCAGAGACCAAGAGCGACCCGCCACCAATCCGGAGAGAGACGATTTACTAAAAAAAGATAATGACCACAAAACCCCCTACCCACTATAGAAGCTCAGCATAAAATAACAAGTCAATGCATGACAGCCAGTACAAAGCAGTGTACAGTATTTGAATGATGTCGCAGAGTTTACGTTATTCCTGCTTTGATTCCACTGTACCATTAGCAAATGGACACTAATCGTGATAACAGCTTCGTTTTGTCAATATTACTATTAACCGATAAAGAGGCCCTGAATGGAAGCTTAGTTCCTACTAATCTGACAAATTGAATACTTAACAATTAATAATAAGTTTGTTTCAGTTTGCTCAATGTTAACAATTATTAATTAAGGTCTGTTTCAAAGTGAATTCTGTGTTTTCGGTAAGAGCCTTTAAAATAACGTAAGCGGAAATTTGTTATGTCAGAGTATACGAACCAAGCCCAAGTCTGTGTAGTGTGTACGAACCAAGCCCAAGTCTGTTTAGTGTGTACGAACCAAGCCCAAGTCTGTGTAGTGTGTACGGACCAAGCCCAAGTCGTCGACGGCGCGCACTGTTCCCGCGCGCCTCAAGGAGTTGTCAGCAACAGTGGGGATCCAGCCGGACTGGGGCCAGGGTTAGTTTCAAAAAACAGCTCGAGCCCCGGTATGAAGGCTAGAAGGAACGGGGTGGGTCTTTTAGTCAGTAAGAGTCTGACACTATCTCCCGCTCCGCCCAAGAGCGGGGGTTGTCATTAGATGATTTTTTCCCGCCATAAAAAAAAGTATTAGTGTACGTTTTGACTATACTATTTTTATTTTGTGTAAATAAAATTGATGCAATTGAATTGGTTTCTATAACTCCTACTGGACTGAACTTGATTTTTTGGTCCTGCTAATATCCGAAACAGCTAGACCGATTTTGAAAGGACATTCATTGAATTCCACTTTCATGCGGGAACGCGATTTCACAATACGGGCAACAAAATTTGATGGCACTTTCATTGGGGTACTTTTTTTTTGACGTGGGAATTGGGAAATCTAATCTAATGATTTTTCCCGTTCTAGAGTGGAGCTGGAGAGCGTGTCTCACAGTAATTATGTTGTTTTTTATTTTTAGGGTTCCGGAGGATCATGTATCAAAAGGAAAAACACGGAACCCTTATAGGATCACTTTGTTGTCCGTCTGTTTGTCTGTCTGTCTGTCCAGACCCTTTATCTCGAGAACTCGTGGAGGTATCGAGTCGAAATTAAAACCATATACTCAGGTCTGCGGTCCCTTCAAGATGTGAGACTTCTGAGTTAACGAAAAAAAAAAGATACGGTTGTTTATGTCCCAAAAAACGTATAGGTATTTCGACACTCACAAGGAAATAAAAGTTCAAACTTCCCGTTGGCCTAGATTCCTGAAATTTGGCACAAAACAAGGTCTTATAGCACAAGTATAGGAAAAAATCTGAGAACAGTAAAATTGTTGTTACATATGTCACAAAAAAAAATTGTAATTCGAAAAAATCTTCGAGACTCCATTCGGGAATTGTAGATTTCACGGAACCCTCAGTGCGCGAGTCCGACTCGCACTTGACCAGTCTTTCGAGTTTTTGTAGTGAACTGCGCGTCTACTCAGGCAGAATAAACATGTTTTGTTTAATCATTATAGACATATCATATCTTATATAATACATACTGTATACATTTAAGATACGCGCCAAAACCATAACCCTTCTTGCAGTCGGGTAATAACAACCAAGCTTCTCACAATAAAACAAAACAGTTCCAACTTATATTATCAAAGCTCCATCCTCGAATTCACATGACAATAATATGTTTTAGTGTTATTATTATTTTATTTCATCAACGAAAAAAAAACATGTTAATAACATACGGAACTGCTTATATTGAACATAATTATAGTAGTGGGCTCTCGGTCCGATGGATACGGGGTTCGAATGCCGAGAAGGGTAAATACCATGTCCGAACAGTTTGGCTATCGGCCATAGGGTTGGCAAACTATAGGCTGACGAACTGATAGGATAACTGGAGAAAAAAAACAGAATCGAATTTGCATACGGAATATTAGGATTAAGTATGGAAATGCGGTTACAAAGCAGAATTATTCTGGCAGGTAACTATTTTGCATTTTAAAAACTTTAATTTTTGGATAGATTTCAATCACTGAAAATCACACCTAGCCTACCGTTCCTAAGGGCCTTTTACACCACTCGATATTCAGACAGGCTTAGTCGATGTCGCGTCGTATCGCGTAGTGTAATAAGGGTCAGATTGTCTTACTATGAATGAAAAATAAGACGAGTCTGAATATCGTGTGCTGAATAACGCGTAGTGTAATAGGCCCTTTGGACCCAAAACTGCGCTTCGTAAGATTTAAACTAAAGCCACAAAAAAAACTCACGCTCATCCTTACCATCATGTCGCATAACTCCTTAATCTTTAAACCGCGGACACATTATGGTCAAACGTGGGTGTTTTTAACCGATTTCGAAAAGGAGGAGGTTCTATGTTCGGCTGAATGCATTTTTTTTTTTGTATGTACACCGAAATTTCGTTCAATTGTGGGCCGATGTTGATAATTATTTTTTTGATTGAAAGGTTATACTTCCACGTTGGTCCCATAGAAATATTGTTATGATCTGATCATGAACTTCGAAAATATGGAACCGAACCCTCCATAGGAAAAATTGCTTTGTTTATACGTGTAGTCGATGACTGACTGAAAGAAAAGGGGGAGCAGGATATATCGAATTGATCTGATGATGAGAGGACAGAAAGTAAATTAATATAATCCAACCATGTTTTAATTATTAGATTAGTTATGAGATACATTCTGGCTTTAAGGTATTTAACTTTGGCTGAGAGGTACTTTTTCATGAGTGACATAGGCTATATTTTATGTATGCGGGCGAAGCCGCAGGCAAACAGTAGTCAAAAATAAATAAATAGCAGGAAAGTTGATGCGCAAATTGTTGTTGTTGGTATATAGTAGTAGTAGTATTTAATGTTTGAAAAATTTATTTTTTTGAGATTTCTGGGATAATTTTATTTACTCGACTTATGTAGGTTACGCATAGGGCAATAGGCAAGGAAGGTATACGTAGACAATAGGTACTTGATTTATACATCTAGTAATTTTACATTCAGGGCTTCAAAAACAAAGTGGGGGGCCACATTACCACCACTATCTAGGCACTGTTACAAAACATTCAGATTTCAAAGTTGACGAGGTCTGTCTACCGCCTTCCTACAAAGATCAGTAGAACCACTAACAAAACAATATGAACCTTAACGTTACCCCTCATATTAAGTATAACTGTAAATTATACATTTGTGTATCATTATTTATTACGATAATAACATGAGTAACATTCATAAAGAATAATATGGACATATTATTTTAACTTATAATACACACGCAAGCAATTACCATGCTCGCCAAATAACGTATAAGAATACATATTATGATTCTAATTTGAAACCATCAGCGTATCTGCATTATAATATATTATTGCTATAAGATTATTATAGGCACACTATAGTTTCAAATTCTAAAACCCGATTGGAAAATTATAACTTTTAAACTATGGGTTAAGTTCTGCAACAAAGCTTCAAGGACAGTCATTTTGTTAGACAATCGAGAATGCGAAGTTATTAATTACCATATAAAGCAGTGATATAAAGGGACAAAACCACACATTATTGATGCGTTTTTTTATATACTCATACGTACATAGAATATAATTGTATCGTATTACCGCTGAAATACTGCAATGAGACACAGTAAGGTATTATTTCCGTGCGACATTAGATAACTACATAGTGTAAAGGTGGGTCATTGCTGTTCTCATTTATTAAAAAAGTACCTACACTATGACACTAATGTCACAAATTAGATAGGTATAGAAGGCAATCTACACACAAAGCGCGCTCGAGCATTGCACACATAGACACCGCTCACGGACACGATATCGCAGCTCAATCGCCCGGTCACACTCGTACAGTTCAGCGCAACGCGCTGACCCTAGCGCGATCGCCTAGCGTTGTATAAAAAGTGAAGTACATACATGAGATTGAATTCTGTACCTATCTATTTTGAGCTAATATTTTCTGTAATTATCAAATCTAAAATAATATTGAAAGGAGGTAAAATCGATTGTTTGTAGGAGGTAATCTGTGGAAATAAGGTATACTATAATTTGGTATATCACAGCTCAATTAGCTGATTAAGTGATAACAGATCCCTGAGATTCAAATCAATATAAAGTATCTAGTTCATGTTGACACATCTAATATGTAGTAAATATCATCATGATTTCTGTGAATGTTCAACGAGCGATCCTCGCCAACTAACTATAAAGACGAGTCAAACACTTTGTTAGAATGAGATCTAATAAAAAAAAACTCGGCAAATGCGAGTCGGACTTGCGCCCCGAGGGTTACGTACCAACTTACACAAGTAAATAGTTCAATTCCTGAATGGAGTCTCGAAAGATTTTTCAGAATTCCAAAAAAAAAGTGACGTAAGTACCAACAAATTTACAGTTTTCAGATTTATTCCTATACATGTGCTATAAGATTTTGCTTTGTGCCAAACAGGATTCTGGGTCAACGGGAAGTAGCCTATGAATTTTGATTTCCTCGAGAATGTCGAAATGTATGTTTTTTGCCACGTAAACTAAAGTATCTTTTCTTTCGTAGTCAGGTCTGCGGACTAACTTTAATTTCAACTCGATACCTCCACGCGTTCCCGAGATAAAGGGTTGACAGACCGACAGACAGACAGACAGACCGACGGACGGACGGATAACAAAGTGATCCTATAAGGATTCCGTTTTTTTTCTAATGAAGACTAAAAACAACGGCTCCTTTTTATCCCGAAAAATTCATCATCTCTTTGGCATAGGTAAGACACAGAGAAGTGAACACGTGGAGCATTTTATGTTAAAATAGTCAAACCTTTAAAAATTCAAACATCAACACATGCCCAATGTCTAAGTTAAAATATATGCCAAATAAATATTTTGAATGCATCAGTTGTAGAAAGAAAGACGCGAAGTGGCTTCGCTCCACCACGATTCATTTCCGAAAGGCCGTAAAGTAAATAATGTGTAGTCAGTCGTTTACTATAAAAACAAAGGGGAAAGGTCTGTGATGATCAAATAAAAAAGGTCCGACTTGGCCATTCAAATTCTCCAACTAAATATTGTCCTGTCTCTATAATTTTAAATAAAAAAGCTATTATGATATTTAGACTTTTGGGACTGTCGGTTTTGTTAGGTTAGGTTAAAAGCATGAGAAAAGAACCACAGAATTGAATTTTAATCATTCAGAGGGCCTAGTCATAGTGTCACTTCATCAGAGATTGTTAAAATTCCAAGAATATGGAATTGCCAACGTGACGTGACACTTAAGGGCCAAGCGCCCGAAAAGTGCCATAAAACAGTGATTTTCTGAGGCCTACTCCTCCGTAACGGCTAGGTCAATTGGTTTGAAAAAAATATATGTTTATTATAGATTCATGAACAATAATATCAACATTTGATTTTTTCGTGCAATTAATACTTTTGTCAAAAAAAAATTAGCAATTTCGCAACTTTTCCCTACTCCTTCGAAACGGCTTGGACCTTTAGAAACATTTTTACACATAAAAATTGGTGGTTAAATATTCTTTAAAGTGAAAATTGCATATGTAAATCAATCAATATGTCGCAGAGAAAAAGGCCGCAAATAAATGCACAGATTTGCGTACTGCCGCCTAGGCGAGTGCGAAAGTTGCGTTCACATAATTTCGGCCAGATGATTCAAGGAACTATACGCCTTAAGTAGCGAATGTCAATCCGATACAGTTTGAACTTATTGTCAATCACTACTGCTGATAGCATATCACTTTGTCTAGAACCCCAGCATATACGTACCTATTCATCACCACCAATCGATTTGTAATTTATTCGGTATGGGAACTTGTTCAACAGACTGATTTCCGAAGTCTGAAACGAACAACTAGTAAAATCCTATTGAAAGATCGGAGACGATTAGAAAAAAAACTTATTAATTGAGATTTGTGTTTAGGGTGAACGCAACTTAATTAATGGCAGTAAGTGGTAGAAAACTTAGTAGTAAACAAAATGGTGTTAACTTGGTATTGCTACCCTAAGGGCTATATTTCACCGGGACACCATGGCGACGCGACCACTTGCACCGCCATGGTGTCCTGTAGCCCGATTCACGTAATGAAAACCGTAACGATATCGTAGCGATTTAGTCGTTTAGACCATTTCCGTATTCACATCCATCAATCAAGTTTGAACGACACCGATTTTATAGTCGTTTGAAATTCGTTGATTTTAAAAAAACATCTTTATTACATTATCCTGGTAGAATACTTACTAATGTAACTGGAAATAAGTCGATAGATCGTGAATACCGCTTTTGGATAGGATTTCGATCGAACGACTATAAAACTTCAACGATATTTGACTTGTTTGATTTTACGTGAATCAGGCTACTGGTATAATATAGCCCTAAGCTACCAAACTGGACACCTTACATACTTACTAGAAGGAAAGAAAAAGTGCAAATTGGTTTATAGACGACGGAGTTCAAAGGTAACAAATAAAAAAAAAAATTGTAAAAAATTGTTTAAAGCGCTTTCTTCTGTTGTCTACCGGGTAATATGCAACAGTAAAAATTGCTGTGTACAACAACAGACGAAGACATTTTACTTTCTTTAATTTCAATTGTGATTACGGTAGACATATGTACGTGCAAGGAAATATGTCAGTCGGTGATATGAGGAGCGTCGGAACATAAACCTGTAATCACCATCGTGTTTTTGTGGAAAATTGTGAAACTCGGTTTTCTAATTTAGACTGGAACGAAATCTATCAAATCAATAGGCTAGTGGCCGTAAAAAATGATAATTAGTCCGTCTTTTAGATTATTCAAAAATAAGGGACACGTATTTTTTTATTTGTAAATTAAACCAAAAATGACAAAGATATAGCCCATTAAAGTTACGTGTGACGTCACACCTTGCTGCATTTTTTCGCACGGGGTGACGTCACACGTAATTTTAATGGGCTATATCTTTGTTATTTTTTGTTTAATCGAAAAAAGAAAAAATACGTATTTAATATTTTTTTATAATCTAAAATACGGACTAAATAAAATGTAATTATTTTGACCCTGGACCATAGATCCTGGACACTACCCTATTATACCTAAGCGTCAGAACCCGGAATTTACAAGTTTTAGTTAGTCATTCATGAAAAAACCCCTGGACGGGTTCTGACTGATTTTATCCATATGTCGTGACTAGATCTTAGAATTCATCAATTCATGATATGACCAACTAAAACTAATGATCGTTTAAACGTTAATATTTGTTGATAAATGTTAATCCTCGTTTGACCACATCATTGATTTCTATGATAATAAAAGGTCCAAAGAAAGTAGGCCAAACGAGGATTGACAGGTTGTTCAGTGGTTTCATGCAAGACCCGAAGTGATAAAACTGGTCATCATGGAATCTGTTACCTTATGTAAATTCAAATTTAATACTATATTTATCTTTGAAATCAGTAAAAACAACCAATCTTATAGTAGCAGCAAAAGATCCCTTGCTGCTACTACGTTATTTTTGTCTGTCGACTGTATTACTCTTACAGTAAATACATTGCTCTTTAACCACTATCTAATTTTAACGCTCAGTAACCGAACAAACAATGTAAAGATATTTAAGATAGGGCTTATCTTAACAGATTTACAGCATTATTATCTTCTTTATCTCTTAATTTCATAAAATTAACAATAAAAGTATTATTGAAAAAAAGCTAGATTTATTTTTTTTTAAAAAGTGTAAATCCCATGTTTTTAATAGATACTGACTCTTTCATGACACACTCCCCTACAAGGCAAAGTAAGACAACATACAAGAGGTGTAGCGTACAAGTTGCATGTCAACTTACATTGCAGCCAGTGTGGGCAATGTAAATATAAATATATTAATAAAAAAGCCTGTTCGCAGACGAAATGTCTAGCAAATATTAGCTATTTCTATGAATATGGCCGGCAAGCTTAGCTTGGAACTGGATTATCATAAAGTTATCTACAGAAACCGTGATTGTTTTCTTCTATAAAATAAAATACCTTCAGCTAGATCTCTGCTATCGAAGATGGCAGTTATTATAACGGCTGAACTTTTCACCAAGTGTGATTAGAATACCTACGTAGGTTATATTCAATATCCTGAGTTGTTTAAAAGAGATATTATTAAGTATCTATGAATTCTGACAAACAAAATAACCGAGATTATGATTAATGTGAATTTTAATTACTTTATTAATTTGATGATATAATTTAAAAAAATATAATCTTGGAAGAATGCTAATATCTCAACATGTTACTTTGATTCCGAATATAAAAATGCAAATTTTACAACTTAGATAATAAAATTAATTTATAATAATTAATGATGAATTTAAAGTGCCCATAATGGCGTAGTATATTATGCATCGTGTGCACGTGTAACACCCTGTAATGTATAATTATATCTTACTTATACGTACTGGATCTTCGTTTACACAAAATACGTCTGCTATCATTCCATTCGTAGAAACAAGAAACATAAAATACGAAAGAACATAATGTTGATTTAATAATCTATTATAAAAATCTCAAGACGTAAATTTCTGAAAACTGTTCAATCAAAATAGGGCCTTAACACCAAGAAATAAAGATGATAATTCTTAAGAGTCTCTGAAATATGGATGTAACAAAACTTATAATTATTAGACATAATGATCGCGCGAACGGAAAACATTAAAACAAAATACAATATTATTATATGTATACGTATAGAATACATAACAACGTTCGCTTTACAATGTACTGGGAACAATAGATTTTATTGTATTAATAACATACTGTAGACGCTTCGACGCGATAAAAGTTGCATGGAGACGATTATTAATAATATACATTAAAATAATGGGGGTTAATAATGGTCATATTATGAATTTTGTGAATACATTTATCCCCGTCACTAATTCCACCCGGAAGTGTGATGATTACGTTATCATTTCTAAGAATGGGACACTCATATTGCCAAACAAACATTCATATTGCATATTAAAAACCTTCTCAAATGCAGTTTGACGTTAAACTAGTCAAAAATAACCGGCGAAAGGGTAGTTTGTCCCACGACTCAATTCACGTCTACACTAGGAGATTTTATTGCTTCTTAAGCAATAAATATTTACAATAAACTTAATAAATTCATAAACCTGTATCGAAAAACTCATTTTAGCTGTATTAAAGAAATTGAAATATATTTATTTCATCAAACCCCTAGCGAACGCCGACGTTCGCGCATCTATTGTCTTACTAATGTGTCTCAAATTGAAGGTATCTGAAAGGATTAAAACTAAGACTATCATAAAACCGAAAATCTTTTGACTGTTCTGAAAAACCCCTAATTTTTTACCAACCCCATAACAGATCCTGGCCTCCTTAAAAACAAACTCGCCGCTACTCTCCTTCTACAACTTTCAATATGGCTACACAATACCAAACAACTTCACATAAGTTCTGCAAAATTATAAGTAGGTATTTTTTGTTATCTATTTTTATGTTAAGCTAATTGTTTAACACTTACCTAGTGTTTAAATACTGTTCAATTTGGACTCTTTCATAGTAAGTCTGTAATAGCTAATTCTAGCTGTGGATGGAAGGCCTGGTGACCTGAAGCATAGGTTATTTCCAAAAATCTGTAGAATAATGTATATCTCTACCTATTTCTAAATTTATACTTAGAAATATTCCACAAGTAAAATATATATTTTCGTATATTTTTTTTTCATTTAAACGAACTAGACTCGTTGTTAGGCAAACACACAGACTATATACAGATTAAACACGCCACAAACCGATAACAGGTACACCAGGGTCACTCAAAGGTGGAATACAGCTGAGACGCTGTCATGTCAAAATTAACTCTTTGTGAAGAGAGACTAAATAGCAACTTACTATTATTAATTAATCGGAAAAACCGTACTATTATAGAAGGTACTAGCTTAATTATTAAAGTAGTCCTAGCTACTTTTGTAATGTTTTTGTTAGACCTTTTATATTATTATATCCTTTTGTTATTATGCACATATGAGTACTTATATTTTGTAACTTCATAGAAAACTTGAAATCTTCTAGACAGGAAGACTTTTTTTCTATATTATAGTTTTCTATAGTCTATAGTCTTCAGAAACTATTTTTATTATAAATTAATTAATGAAATCAAAATTTTATAGTATTACCCACACCCTACTGTAACCTTATTTTTCTTTATTAAAATTATTATTATTAATAATAAATCTGCCTAAAACATTAATAATAATAATAATAATATTCCACAACTATCACACAACGCCATCTAGTCTCAAGCTAAGCAGAGCTTGTGTTATGAGTACTAGACAACTGATAAACATACTTATATATTTCTAAATACATACATACTGTAGATAAATTACACCCAGACACAGAACAAATGGTCATGCTCATCACACAAAGATTTGTCCTGGGTGGGAATCGAAACCACGACCTCCGGCATAGCAGTCAGGGTCACTAACCACTAGACCAACAGGCCTGTCAAAACACAACAACAACAACAACAACAACATTACGCTTATATTTAACGTATCAAACAAATAAGACTCGAAAAACAAGCCGTGGCGTCTGCCCAGTGCAAAAAGTTTTGCACAAAAAACCGTGAATATGTTTTAAACAAACCTCCGCCCGGAGCCGCTAACTACCATTCTTAACGGTTCCATTTCGTAGGTACCAGTCAAGGACGGGTCCAAACTGTCCCTAAGTACACTAAACAGCAAGTCCATGATAACAAATTGCAGTGCAGGTGTTTTCATAGGTAGTTAACGTTTTTTAAACACTTAACCTCTCGAATGCCGTAATTAGAGACACAATTAAAAAGCCATTGTGTTTCGCGTAGATCTGCGTTCCGGCAGTCAAAGGGTTAATTAAATCAGTATTTTTGAAGAAAACTTCCTCTATTCCACTCAGTTATAGTCGACATAATAAAAAAAGAAACCACTAGTGGAAAGGACGACAATATCAATAAACCACAAATTGTAACGGGCAATTTGATTGAGAGTGGCTTAGTGATAAAGGCGAGTCAAGTGGAGGAAATGGCTTAGAATAAGGATAATAACATTAACGTGCGGTCGACCGTACAAAGTATGCAATATTTTTTTGCAATCCTTTATTAAAGGTATGTGTCAACAGAAAAACTTACGCACTTTCTCATGCTACTTAACCCCTAAACCGCAGGTTGTCAACTTAACATGCCATCACTACAACCCCAAATATATGTAAATACTGGTATTTGTTTGTCCAAACGAAAATAAAAAGTGAAAGTTTTTTATTTCTTACGCATTTTGGTGGGTCTGCGAAGGATATTACTGTTAAAATATGTCACAATGATACCACAGGAAACCAAACATGAAAAGACCCTTAGGTACTTGATGGATTTTGTCATGAGCCACTCCAAAGAGTCGCCAAAATTTAAATTTAAGTGGTAGCCAGGTTTTTTTTTATGGTTGGAAAATCATCCAATGACAACCCCCGCTCTTGGGCCGAGCGGGAGATAGTGTCAGACTCTTACTGACTAAAAACCTACCCCGTTCCTTCAAGCCTTCATACCGGGGCTCGAGCTATCTTTCGAAACTAACCCTGGCCCCAGTAGGCCTCGACACAGCTGGGCCCCTGCTGCGGAGGAACAGTGCGCGCCATCGACGACTTGGGCAGCGCCGTTTCCTGATGCGGTCGGCCTCCTCATTTGCTAGCATTACTGCTTCGCAGAAGTCGGCGACCGCCTGCCACTTCTCCTCGCTCCGGACCATGGCCTGAACCAAGGCCCGGCGCGAGAGGTCTCCGCCGCCGATCGCCCCCACGAGGGCACGGCGATGCTCCGCTTAAGCAGGGCACACCTCGACTGTGTGCTCCACCGTGCCTCCAGACGTTCCGCACAGTGGCGATACCTGGGTTTCACTTCCACACGAATCCGGTACAGGAACCTCCCGAAAGTGGTAGCCAGGTCACACAGCTCGCAGAACAGATGGTCGTTGGGGCCGAAAGGCTCTGGAATGCGACTGCGTACTGGAAGACGCAGTGCTGGTAGGCCTCCCTCAAGGTGGACAGATGACCTAGTAAGGGTCGAGCCTATACGATGGATGCGAGATGCATAGGATACCTTAATGGCGATAATTGAAGGAAGCCTATTTCTAACAGTGGACGTTTTTCGGTTGAAATAATTATGGTCTGATGACCCATCATTATTCTGAGTCATGTCCTCCATGACAGTTAAAGTTTGTCATCGACGAGAGAGTTTCATTGCGTTCCATCGTCGACCGCATCGTCGCTTTCCATCAGGTGAGATAGCGGTCAAGCGCGAACCTATCAACAATAAAAAAAAAAAATATGTATTATGATGTGTTCTGAATTTGTGTACACTCTTTTACAGAGGATGCGTGCCCACATTTTTGAATGATTAATATCAGTTAAAAAAAAATCCCACTACCGATTAATCATTCAAAAATGTTATGGTTAAAATTATAGAGACATTTTACCAAGCATTTAAATAAAAATATATTGATATATTTCGCGGCATGATCAATGCTTATAATATCAGTATATTCACAGAACTGCACCGTAATAACAGCTATCATGCTCGGTGCAGGAATGAATGAATGACACAGGGTCAGGGCGTCGCGGCAGCCATCGCCACAGTACCCCGTACGATGCAAGAGGATGCACCCCGGCCTCTAGACAAAGTACCATTCTATCAGGGATAGCAATTGTCCGAAAGTCAAATATGTATGGGATTGACATGTAATTAACATTCGGCATTTCATCTACCGCTCTCGTCGAAAGCATGTCAATTCGTCTAGTGAGTCTGGATTTAATGATATTGGAGTTCAGTATTAATGAAAAGTTGCAGTATTAATAAAAAGTCAGCAATATATGTATGTAATTATTTTGGTAACTTGCTATGTCCAAAAAAGAGAACGTTAAGTACACCTACAAAAAAAAATGTCAATTTCACACTATTTATATGAAATTGTTACCCAAAAATACTTTTGTTTTTTTTTTTTTTTATTAAAATAAACGTCGTCATGTGGTTTCTTAACACCGTTTTTCTGATTGAGATTCTTAGAACTTTTCCAGGTACTAGTACTTTCTTAATTAAATCCAAGATGTAATTTTTTTTTATTTTGTTCGTACTATCAATATTATTTATCTACTAGCTATCCTTCGCGGTTTCACCCGCGTCATTGGTTACTGCTTCAATCCCATGGGTTGTAGCGTAATGTTATATAGCATAAGGCCTTCCTCGAGAAATAGACTAACCAACACTAAAATAATTTTTAATTCGAACCAGCTCTTCCTGAGATTTATTTTAAGAAATTAGAGAGCATTCAAACAAACAAATAGATAATAATGTCATTTTGTCCTATCATCGATAGTTTTTGCGGGGCACGCGATGTAAGAAAATTTATAGGTAATCGTTTAACATCTTTGGGTTATCTTATTGCAGTTTTAGTAGGGAACCCTACTGTTTTTAATATAAAATATGTTACTCAGTGATAAAGTAGCATTCTGTTGGTAAAAGATTTTTTAAATCGGCATACTTATCAGTTTTTGTGTTCATTCATTACAAACAAAAATACAAATCTTTTCTCTTTTTATTATTAGTAGGTACAGATTAGTGTAGATTACTATACATATTACATTGCTTTCTGATAGTTGTTTTGTTAACTGCGAATGACTATCAGATTAACAATAGTAGGAACCAGTACTACTAAGCTACCGTTACATTCCCTCAGTTCAAACTTTTGTTGAGAAGAAAAAGTCTGTTAGTTTTCCAACCCCGTCTTTTAATCGATATAATATACAAGGTGTCGTTTTGAAGCTGCAAAATATTTCAGGAGGTAATTATGTTAGTGATTCTCGACCCGAATCAATAATAAAATAAGTAGGTAATTTTTTTTTTTATAACCGCGCTTTTTTTCACACACACAAACACGGAACAATAAAGGTCGTTTTCACACACACTAACTCGCAACGATAGTTTCATAAATAATGTATCATCCAATCATCATCCCGCACGCCACACCCTAGCCACGCCCCCGCGGCCATCGATCAATCGATTTAGTTTAGAGTAATTAAAAAATTAAATAACAAGTATTACTGATTATTGACCAGGTATCGTTTTTTTATATGATTATTTATGAGTTTTACTACAACCTCCTGAAATATTGTGCAGTTTTAAAACTGCACCTTGTATATGTTTAACGAGAAATGTTTTCGTTAATGTAGTTGTTTTATTCATATTTCGAAAGGTAAATTGAAAGGTTTTTGTAACATGACGAAACATTGTTTACTATAAATATTAAAAAGTTTATTAGCACTTCGATTGTTTGAGTAGAGAAGTGGCACCGTGGCGCGTCGCACGGGCCATGCGGTCTCGCACCCCATTATAATAATCTGGGAGAGAACGAGACAGAAACAATATTAGAAAGGAACAATCGTTGCCATTACGTCGAATAAAAAGAAAAGTTATTATATTTTTTATTGGAGAGGGCCCCCGCCCTCCCGGCCGCCAAGAGGGTTATTTTTATTTTATTTGAAAAGTTTATTTTCCATTTGTTTTAACTTGTACATTCGCGACGGCGTGCGAGGGTGGCGGGCGGCGACGGGCGGCACGCACTCGCTCGCGACTCGCCGCTCAATGACTCACTAATGCGTACAGTATCATTATATTTTTATATTTAAACTTTTGCTTGAACAACATTAAAATGAGAAAAGTTTGCAGAGTGTTATTGTGGTAGAGGCTCTGCGCGCGGGTTCGCAGACGTTTTTGTTTTTAATATTTCATAACGGGCTCCCAGAAGTGGTTAAGTGTTTTAGGAAGGCTGCAGGCATGTTTTATGAGGAGGTACTTTTATGTTAATATCAGCAAAGTTTCATTACGGCAAAGATACCCATAGATGAGATATTTTTTTGTTTATCCAAGAATAACATTTTAATAAATCCAACTTATTAATTTGTAGTAAAAAAAAAACAGAATATCCCAAGGTTGTTCAAAAAGATGGACGAACAGATGAGTTTGTATTTTTGTGTGGAGGGTTGCGGGTGGTGGAGCGCCGGGTGCCGGGCACCGGGTGGCCAGATTCGCTTTCATATCGTTTCAAGTGTTAATATTTGTTAGTTTATTCCTTCACGAACTTCACTGGAAAATAATTTTATGCAACAAATCATTTTATAATTTTATTTTATGTAAGATTCAGTTAAACATCTGTATTGTACTGAGAAAGTGGAAAAAATAAAGAAATAAATTAAATGGTAACTACATGTCATAGCCTGTATGTATGCACTTACTATTAATTAACAACTCATGAAACCAGCAAGTATCATGTCATGTTCAAGTTAAAATTAGGTACGTTAACAGAAACAAACGATATCCGATAAGCAAATTAGAATCAGCTGTTTAGGCTGTAAACGATGGCGATAGTACCCAACAATAATAGTACGAACAGTGTGTACTGTGTACCAATAATTAATTACTGTTGCAGGCAAACTTACCATGTACTCTAATTAGGCGTGGCCAGTGGCCACTTTTGAACTTGTACAAATGGAGATAAAAAGCCGATGATCTTCTGCATCCGTAGGTTAACACTGTCTAATTATATTTCCGACCATTTAGGATAACTTTACGGGAAGCCGACACACACAATATGTACGTTAAACAAACTTCAAATGTACCTAACGACTACGAGGAGCCCTGATCGTACAGTTGAACACAGCGGGCGACCGAACGGTCAGTGTGGCGAAGACCGACCACCACAGAAAACCACGCTGCCGTGTTAGCATTACTCTTTACACTACCAAAGGTAGTCTGTTTGCCACCAAAAACGTGGTAGTCTATATTTTTAACGAGTAAACCCGAACAAAAGTGACTACCTCGCAGCCACACATCGTGGCACACTATTGACATTCTACACAAATGTTACATAACAATAAGAACGAGTAAAACGCGTCTAATTGTCATAAAAACACGAAGCTGCGGGCGCTGTATGACTTCCAAGTGATTATTCTTCATCCATAAAGCAGTTTCACAAGGGCATGTGAAATATTTAACTTAATATTATAAGTAAACATTAAGGCTGCCCGGCCCGAACCCTAACCGTGGACTGTGCACGAATCATCTTGGTATTTTTATCGTTCGATTTATTGTACGTATTACCTCTTGCTTTCCTGCATTTTCAATTTTAGAAATAAAACAATGAAGGTACCCCAAAAACGTTTGTTTTATGAGACGTTCTATCAGCGATAAAATTTCTAAGATCTTAAGTGTTTGGAATTTGATCAATTAATGAATGTTTCTATATTCACTCAAAGGGGCTAAAAGGCTGACGGTGTTTTATTTGTTTTATAATTTATGTATACACAGATCATTATGAAAATTAGTAAAAAGGTACTCATTTCATATTATAAAGCAATTTTTTCCAGCAGACCTGCGACATATTCCTGTTTTTACTGACTATTTAGACAATAGTATTTAAAAATAACAAAAGAAGAATTTCTGAATTCTTAAATTAAAGTAACAAATAACACATATATTTTAAGGGTGAGTTGCACCATTTAACTATAACGATAACAAAGCCGTTAACAGTTGTCAAATCATCGAATTGACCAATAGGCGGCCGTTTCACGGCTGGTTAAGGTTTGGTTATCGTTATAGTTAAATGGTGCAACTCACCCTAAATATTAACAATTACTTATATAACTACATTATACGTTATTTGTAAGAACTTCATTACTTAATAACACTGCAGACAAAAGATGATAATTGCGCCACTGGGTGCAATTATCATCACATATTAGGAGTATCTGACAGCATCTTAGATTATTGTTTAAAATAAAACAGATTGCTAAGAAGCAGGATAAAAAAAAAACTTAATAACACTGATAAACTTCATTGATCATTGTTTATCGATTCAAGTAAACAATTAAAGTGATAGCTTGTAGTTTGTAAAAACAATAAAACTATAAATCTATGGAGTAAAACTTAAATATCTAGACGTAAACATTATTTAATATGTAACGTTTAATAAAATACCTAAACAAAGATTTTATTATTCAAACAACAAAAGAAAAGATTTATATTGCGTAATAAAAGTTTATAAAATATAAATAAAAACTCTTTGATGTGATTTCGCGTTAAAAGCTAAAATACCGCAGTTTTACAATATCTTTTGTGGGCAGATACATCTTAGAAAATGTGTAAATATATAGTACTCGTAGCTTAGTTTTACTGATTTTGTATGCGCATCTTGCCATCATTTAAAATACACCCCTACTTTTTAATTAGTACACAAAAAAATGGGGCTCTATCTGTACCCGTCACTGATCATATTTTTGTAGTCAAAAGTAGAAAAAACCGAAATCCTAAAATTGACCATGAAAAGGTAAATTCATCTTAGAATCAATAAACATAACATTGCTAGTAGAAAATACTGCGGGCAGTGTTTTTCCTTAATAATTGTTACTTATTCATTCATTAAACAATAGCCTGCACAATATTTCCATAAATTGATTGACATTTTGGGACATAAACCAACGCTAATAACTTTGCTGTTTATGAATATTATTTATTGAGATTTTACTTATAAAATAACAAGGGCTTTTCTATTAAGCCCTTTAAGTGTGTGTACTAATTAAAAAATAGTGGTGTATATGCAATTTATGTACTCGTGATTGGATCCGTATTGCTCATCAGCTACTGTACAGAACTGTAATGTTTTCTGTAAGCCTACCCAATTTGACTTAAGTGTAAGTATTAATAATTTGGTATGAAGTCAGAAGGTGTGGTAACAGAAAATTACTATTCATAGGTCTTCTAGCCAATCACATTTTTATATCTATCAGATAATGATTAAATCAAAATTGTTGCAACTCCAAGAATACAACATTATCAACTCCAAATCTGTAAGTATCAAATAGTGTCGGCCGCACTAAGCAGTGTTTCAATTAGGCACTATGCATAGTAGTAGATACCACGGAGCCCTTTCACACCGTGGGGCCCGTGTGTTCTCCCTTTGTTTGACCACACATTTAAATACTATGCCCAGAACCGATGCGTCCGGGGTAAAAAAAAAATAAACAACCGACCGACTCAAATATTTGGAAGCCAGATAATTTATTAGTCAGGGGTCTATCCTTCGTCGGAAGTTTTTGGTCATAGCCGATAACGCATCGCTCAAGGCTTCCATTTTCTGACGGTTCCAGATCGACTAGTATAGTTCAAGATTGATGTGTAGTTTTCGCGGGTTGGTATTGTGCCAACCCTTGGAAATACTGCTGTATTAATCAGCTCTTTTGACGCTGACTCTTGTGAATTCCACTTGGGTATTGACATTTACTCATTTTAAAATAATAACGGCAGCTTTATGTTATTCAAAGTTCAAAAGCGAGTTTACGAACCAATAATAGTTAATGCCATCACATTACATCGTAAATGGTAAGTAGAGGACATAATATTTTTCTTCCCTTTTTATTAAGACCATAATTGTAACCTATCAGCTATTAGGCATTCATTTGGGAGGCATTCATACCTTTTACTTTCACAACTGGTCACTGATAGGGCTGGAAGCCGTTGTTGAATCTTTTAAATCTTTATTGGAAGTTTATTAAAACAAAATAAAAATGCAGTAGCGTGGCTCGTGACTAACTGCACGGGTTGAAACATGCTTTCCGAGGTCTGTTCATGGATGGGTAGGAACCATTAGTCGAGATTTATCCGTGCTTCGGAAATCACATTTAGCAGTCTAAGGAGTATCGTGTCAGTTACTGGTAACTACTACCCTCAAAAACGCGATTATGAAAAGTGAAGGGAATAAAAATCAATAAAGTTAGGTGTCGATTACAAGTAAACAATCATTTTTAAGTTTACCTATACTTAGTCATAAAAATGACTAAATATAGGTAAAATTCTCAATGTATTGTTTGGTAAACAAACCCATGCCACTTGAACATTATCGTCAGTAACACAAACAACATCTAATTGTTGGTTCAAACTTCAACTCTTCATTTGTCAGGTTGGTCATGGTTTCGGTGGTTAATCATACTGGTTTAGCGGCAGATGAATAACCACTTAGCTTGAAACGGAGTTCCTAAGTGGGTAATCTTTGTCGTGATGGAACCGGTACGGTATGACGACCAATTAGATTAAAAGCGTGGAAGACTCAATTTTTATTTGTGTATCGAGACAAAACATGCCACCAGCGAGGCGATGAGTGTGTAGTACCTTCTTTTGAGGTAGGGGGCCGGTGAGGGCGGGGACAGTGAACCTATGGGATAACGAATCTCTACGTAGGTTTATAAAGATTTTATAGTTGTACGGTGTCATTTAGACAATACCTACCCCTACTCTCCTGACCATATCTGCCTCTGTAGGTAGACAATGTTTCACACTTCAAGATGGACGTTGTTTAGAACATGGCTTATTTGTTTTGATTTCTTTCAAAGTGAGATCATATTTTCTGATTGAGACTTGAATGCTTTTGAATCTTCACAAATCGCAAAATCAGGGAATCTTGGGCCTCAACAAAGACATTCTATCAGTGCCAATGATCACCAAACTGCTCAGGATCGACCATTTCGATAAAAAGATATCAACCCCTTAATTTATGTTATCGTAATAGCTGAACGCGCCGCGCTCGCTGAGCCCATACCTGACGCTGTCTCCAACGTTACAGTTAAATTCAAACTGTGCAAACAAAAGCCCGACTAAATCATTCGTAGACAAAACATTCACCTTTTTATGTTCCTTGGAATTTTTAAAATCTAATGTAGAATGGAATTCAAAATCCTTGATATGTTAAAATAGATGTTTTATTTTTTTAATTCGCCATTTGTTTTTAGTATTATTTTAATGTAGTATCGAGGTTAGAGAGCGCGTGCCAAAACAATGTGGCATGATGAATGGCGCAGTGACGAACACAATGACTAAATCTTCTGTGTCTGCTAGTGCTGCGCTCGCGCCGTTCGGACACATCGCTTTCGACTTCGGCAAACATGATGATATAATTTCGGCGTTTCAGCTAGCAAAAACCAAAATTTTATAAATTTTAAGGGACTTATTAGGTAATTTAATTTGTGACCTATGATTTATAAAATCCCATACTAACAAAATAAAAACAATTACAACTAGATATTATATATTTAGTGCGCCTTGGTTGTTTTTTAACATTTTTCTACCATTTTGAAATTAAATTATGATGACCTGATTTGAACGTTCTAACGTTAACAAGTACCGTAGTTCGAACCTTAAATATCTCTAACTAATGAGCTACTTAGGTACTAAAAATAACTAATAGCGAAATTATATTCGGCGAAATCGCAGCTCCACTAAAACAATGTACATGTATATGCGTACCTGGTAGCAAATTGTTATTATTAATCGTAATTAATTGTTGTGCAAACAAAACTAAAAACAATACTAGTGATACATGATTGTCATTTCTAAGACTCATAACATTATTATGAACATATGGTTAAATTATTGAAGAAAGAGAATTTTTAAACTCAAGAAGGATCATAAGGTTATTTAAAAAATATGAAAACGCTAACCATTGCCAGCGGTTACGCCCGCATGAAAGTAAAATGAAGTTACATATTATCAAAATAATATTTAGAATCTGTTCAGTAATTTCAGAATTTACACCAACAAACAAACTTTTTCTAATATTAGTACAGATTATTAGTACCAAAATACGAAAGCTAGATCATCTTATAATCGATATTCTATTTAAAAGGAACCTATCTATACATATATATATATATATAAAACATTTACAAATAGAAGTCATGTGTACTCTACCTACCGTGAATTGTCAAAGTCATATTAAAGTCAATAATTGAGAGCAAACAGACAGGCAAAATAAGTAGGAGCGGAAATTAGTAGCTGTGTGTATGAGTGTGTGTGCTTATGAGTATACGACTCGACAGACTCGACAGAAGCGATATTTCGGCGAGTTCGAACACGTTAAGCTCCCTATCGTTAGTAATGCGCTTACGAAATACAATGAAAATTCACAGAATAACAAACAGTCGAATACCTGCCCAGGTTTCAGAGTAACGCACAATACAGAAATGTTTCAATATTGAACTGCATTCTCGAAATAGATTCTCGAAAAACTTTTAAAAAAAGCGGATGTTGTCGGGGGAACCTAAAGCTCAATATTTCATAAAAACCAATACAGAATACCTATATCGAAATAGCAGTAACAATTTGGACATAAAAACAACACTGTTATTGTTCTAAATTTCAAGTATTTTTCGTTGGATTCGAATAACGATTTTGGAAGTTGAAATTTTTAATTCCTCATATTTAAGAAACATACGCTAAAAGCTAACATGTGTGAATAGGGTTGGCACTAGATTCGATTTTTTGTTAAACTTGAGCTAGATTAATATACTGAATAATTTTATTTAGGTACAAAAAACGAAAGAAAAATCTAAAAGCCTTTTTTTACATGAAAACAGAGAAAGCGAATTGCACCTAACGTTACTATTTTAAAATTACTTATGTATGTATAGAACAATAAAATTATTCATATGACTAATTTTATTTTTCAGTTTGTCTGTGTATGTTATACGTTAATGATTTGCTTGCTACATTGATTAAAATCATAATAAAATTACATATCACAACAGCGTTCTCTTTTTGGAATATTATTTAAAAAAAACCGACCAAGTGTGAGTCGGGCTCGCTCACGAAGGGTTTCGCACTATACTAATAATAATAATTGCTAAGACCCTACACAACCGCGAGGTATGTAGTCTCAGGAAATATTTCCTAACTGCTAACGTGAGTATACATCGAGATGTAGTAGCAGTGGACAAGGGACTCACCCCGCTCTTCCTGGCTAACGAGAACTGGCGCAAACCGATAGTGTTTGACACTAACGATCGCAGGGAAGTATGGCAGAGCAAGGAGCTTCACGGACGCTTTTTCCAGGCCCTTCATGGGCCCGATGCAGACCAATTGGCGACCGTAGCCTGGCTGCGTTTCGGTGACCTCTTTGGGGAAACCGAAGGTTTTGTCTGTGCAATTATGGACGAAGTTATCATGACGAATAACTACCGGAGATTTATTGTGAAGGACGGCACGGTTGACATCTGTCGGGCATGTCACCGTCCGGGAGAAACAATCCGTCACATTATCTCTGGTTGTACTCGTCTAGCTAACGGAGAGTACTTGCATAGGCACAACCTTGTAGCCAAGATTATCCATCAGCAACTTGCTCTGAAATACTCTCTTGTGGAATCGGAAGTGCCATACTATAGGTATGAGCCCGACGCAGTTCTTGATAACGGTCATATCACTTTGTACTGGGATCGTCCCATCATCACTGACAAGACTATTGTGGCCAATAAGCCTGATATAGTGGTGGTGGACCGAAGCAAGAGGCGTGCAATGATTGTTGACATATCCGTTCCGAATGAAAAGAACCTCGTGAAAGTCGAGAAAGATAAACAAATCAAGTATATTGACTTGGCTCACGAGGTTGTCGACATGTGGGAAGTGGATTCAGCGATCATTGTACCGATAGTTGTTTCAGCCAATGGCTTAATAGCCAAGAGCCTCGACCAACACCTTAGAACGCTCTCGATCGTTAGGCGACTGGATCAAGGGCTTGATTCAGAAAGCAGTATTGCTGGACACGGCTCGTATAGTCAGAAGGTTCCTTTTTCTGGAGCCCTGACCGCCGGTAGCTTGGACCCTGTTCCCGATACCGGTGGGCTACTATTTTTTATATTTTTTAATGTTTTTTATTTTTATTGAATATTTAAAAATATAATTTATATGTACATGTATTTGAATAAACAAAATAATTTAATTAATTTTATAATAATAAAATAATGATACTAATAATGACAATTAGCTCGCGAGGTTGTCGACATGTGGGAAGTGGATATGGCATTCATTGTGCCGATAGTCGTGTCGTGACGGACAATGGATTAATATCGTTAGATCTCGTTGGGCAGTTGGATCATGGAATTGATCCAGAAAGCAGTACTCTTGGACCCGGTGCGTATTATTAGATTTTTCTCTCAGGAGCCCTGACCACCGGTAGCTTGGACCCTGTTCCCGATGCCGGTGGGCTACTAATTTTTTATATTTTTAAATGATTTTTTTATGACTGTATAAAAATATATTTAAAATTGTAATTAAAATGTGTTTATGATGAATAGAGAAAATAATAATGATTTTTATTTCCAAAAGTATAATTTTACACAAATTCGAATATCATGTTACGGCATCGTTTCTATTAAAATTCAACATAATCACAGATTATCGGCCTCTGGCACTCAAACTAAGAGTAAACTTGTGTTATGGATGCCAGGGCTCAGTCTATTTATAACATTACCAAATAAAGCAAACAGATTCTATACTAGTAATCATTTGCACTAATCACAGAATACAGAAGAATGTAGATCCTTCTAAATTCTTCTGTGTTCTTCTCTCTCGCGATGCTGAGTGTGGGTGTGTTATGTGTATGACGTGTTGAGTGTGTTATATGTTTGATTTATGTGAAAGTCAAAAAAAAATTCCTAATAGCTTCTCAATCTCCTGATAAGTGAGAGTAGTGAGCCATTGACTCACTCTCTTTTTACAATCAAATTTACTTGAACCATATATATGCAATAAATAAACGACCACTGACGACTCGGAAGTGACTCTCAGCCTGTTTGGTCCAACAACGTTCGACAGGACAGACATATTTAGATTTACTATTAGTATTAACTACAAATACTACTTAATCTATAAAAACGGCAAAAAAATCATATCTGTAGCTTGTGAGCCACACTTAAATATTTCAACAGTCAGCATGAGCAAAGCCGAGGGCCCTAGCTAGTTATCTATAGTTATTGACTTAAATTTGTTTTTATTTGATTGACTTATACTATACATGCGAGAGCGAGTTAACGACAAAAAAGTAGGAAAAATCGGAAGGTGTAAAATCGTGCGCGCGCACAACTTCCCAATCGCAAGTTGACGGACAAGTCTAAAACTCCACCCAACAAATGGGTTATTATTAGCAAAGAGTCGAAATGAACATCTATTATGTATTAGCAACCTGACAAACACACCAACAGTACAACATCTATCGACATTTGAAAAAAAACGGGAGCGATGTACATTTTTATTATAGTACGCTCTTTTAACTGTTATAATTAATGTACGGTGTAATAAACGGAGAACATAAAAAACGAATAATGTATAGACGGCAGTTAAAAATATGTTTAGCGTTACATACTAGCGTTTAAGTGCTGACTAAACAATGGCGTATCGCAGTCCCATCTAGTCGGATGTAAATTTTATTATAGAAACAATTGTTGCACTAATTATATTAAAAATGTTAATAAAAGTATTCTCGGTAGTAAAAACTGGAAGTATTTTTCCACATAATATTGTGGTTAATTTCAAGGAATCATCGTAGCTAGAATAATTACTTACAACGACACGAGTCGATCTTCCAAGTTAAGCAACATTCGCCGAGGTCGGTCCGAGGATGCATGATCATTAGGTATATATGGCAAGACTCCTCCGCGCCTCAGAAAATAATTTAAGACGTTGGTCCCGGCTGACATCTGAAGACTTTTGACAGTTGTTACGGATAGTCACTCAGAAGCCAGGACATCTAAGACCAGTCTCACTTACCCAATTACTGGGTTGTGGAGGTCAGATACAGAATCTCTCCATATAAAATATTAACATCTAGCAGAATCCCGTATGACTAGAAGCCGACCCCAATGTATTTAGGAGAAGGCTGGGCAAATGTTGATCACATTGCAACTACCAGAAACGGTGCAACGATTCGTTTGTAGGCAGGTGGCTTTTGAAAGGCATCTCGCATTGTTTCTGCGTTGGGTAAGTGTAGCTAGCTAGGCTTTGGTTCGCCGGTATGCTTGCCGCTTGGGTACATTCAAGCCGTCAACTATTTTAGACACGGAATTTGGTGTTAGAATCTTAGAAATTTTCACAGTTGAATGGTTTGGCGCCTTCCGCATGCTTCAAGATAAAGTTTTGATCACTTGGTCAGTTGACATTTGACTTGACCTAAGACATTCTTTATCATGGAATCAGCAGTCATAGAAAAAAAAACGAAAATATTTTTATTATAATATTAAACGATTCTTCCTCCTTGCGTCGTTTATCCTCAATGCTGAGGGTCGTGACCTCGACGAATAATATTCTTGTGGACTATATTTCGCCATGTTGTCCTATCTTCGGCGATGTGTATGGCGTCGCAGACTGTGGTCTCTAGTGTAACACAGATTTGGTCTGACCAACGTAACGGACTCCTGCTCTGGGTCTTTTCCCATCTACTTTTCCTGTCAGAAGCAACTATACAAAACAAACGAACGGAAAACGATCGATACGACTGTATTAAACGATTAAGCATGATGAAATCTAAACCAAAAAATCCGTTTGAAAAACTGTAGGCAAATGAATTTAAATTAAGTGGGTTTAACCACCTAATTTAAATTAATTTGCGTACATTTAGTACAGAAAGTTCGGTGCTACTTTATTGCATTGATTTTTAACCCTGAATTTCAGAAATTTTAGCGATATATTACTGCTCGGGCTCAAAGTGACGTTCGGCAAAATTAAACTTTTAAAGGTTCAAAATATGGTGGAAGGCTATACAGGATTATTTGTAAACCACCGGCAACCTTTCAAGACTATGGTACTAACAACATAAAGAACAACTTTTGTTGTATGACTTTTAAAAATGTATCATATTTTAGTTTATCAGATTTTTTTATAAAAATATTTAAATTGAACGTTCTAAATATTACGAAGTCTGCGAAGCAAGCGATAGTACAATAGCGGAAGGGAGTGGGGATCGGGTGGCGGGAGTGCTTGATGCGTTTGTGTTGCATGTAGGTATAGCAAAATACAGAATTGAAATGTGTTAGATAGAGCAACGCAATCTTGAAGATTTGTTTTTGGTTGATGAATTATGTTTTGTAAAAAGTCATAGAACAAAAGTTGTAGTTTATGATGTTAGTATACAGTCTTGCAAGGTTGCTAGTGTTTTACAAATAACACTGCATATATGTCATAGGTATATTTATTTGGGAAGTCCTGTAGCTTATACGGTTCGAAGCATTTTAATAAATAACTTATTAGATTGGTCGTGACAGACGAAGTGACATGACGGCTATGTGAATTTTGAAAATAAAATTAAATAGCAGCCGACATTAAATAAGTGTAGTCGTATTTTTTGTGACCTAGTGATGTTACCCCTCTTGGATATCAAAATAAAGGACTAGAGAAAATATAACTAATTAAAATTTAAGAAACTAACTCAAAAAATCGACACTACTGGGACTAAGATGCACAAGGCTTCCTTTTATGACTTAGGCGAGCGCAAAGAAATGATTTTCCAAAATTCACTCTCTAAGGAAAGGAAACGAGGGTCCAAAGTTTGTATGGAGAAACTGACTTTTAAGTGGGCGAAGCCGCTGGCAGAAGCTAGTAAAATATCGAAGAACAAAAATGTCACTTTTTCTAGGTTTCTTTTCTTAATTTGAGATGCAAATAGAAGTATACGAGTAGCCAGTAATGGTCAGATTCTAACGGTAAAAACAAGTTTTTAATGATTTTTTTTTTCATAGCAATACACAATAATATACTCGTTAAGACGAATCATACGAGCCCAAACTCGATGGAGTTGTGTCGTTTAACTACTACACTATGGCCACCTTCCGGTTCCATCATCAGATCAGCTCCATGTCATAATGATTTTGCATTGTCATTTGATTTACACATGCATGCAAAATTTCAGCCCAATCGGTAACCGGAAAGTGGGTCAAATTTAATTTGCAAGATGTGATGACAGACAAACATCGGGACAGGTGAAACTAAATAAAAGCTTGTAAAAAATAATAAAAGCTTGTAATATTAACCTGATAATATAATAAACCTGATTGATTGCTTGACCAACACTCGTTGCAGTTTCACGTCACATCCGTGACATTTCCACCTAAAACTACTTTAAAATCCTGATCGATATGGATGGGTACAATCAGGTAGACAAGGATATATTAAAAAAAAAAACATAATTATTGTATAAGAAGGTACAGACACTCTTAGCGATTGTCAACAAGCAAATATGTGTGATTAACCCTGTAATAGCACTTACTGATTAACAGAAACTGAAAAATGTATCTATGGGATTCCACAGATACTCATCATCATCATCATCAGCCTTTTTATTGTTCCCACTGCCTCCACTGGGCCTCCTAGATAGGAGGCCTGAGTTCGTTTTATAGGTGCCCATGTAGGCCTATGTGAAATAAAATATTTTGACTTTGACTTTTGACTTTGGAGGGAATGGGCCGTGATCCACCACGTGGGCCCAGTGCGGGTTGGTGAAAGTCACATGCCTCCGAATTTTTGGTTCTAGGACATGCCGGTTTCCTCACGATATTTTCCTTCACCGTTTTGAAAGCAGTGGTGATGAAATAAATTACACAAAGTAATGCGCCTGGCTGGGTTTGAACCCGCGACCTACAACACTTGGTCGGTTTGATAATAAATATAGCGGTCTTTTATTCAAGTCTCTTAATAAAAATCTAATAAATATTCAGAATTCCCACAGATTTATCGCCAATGAACACTGTTACAGTAAAAATGTCGTCTCCATTTCACGGTACATAGTGCGGTACCACTTTGTATGAAATTTTGATCCAACTATAGATAAGATGTTATTACAAGCAGCGCGCCGTATACATATACATATATATGCATAATAAAATGGGGATTAAAAGGTTTTTGTACAACTTAATAAATTCTGTAATACGGTACAAAGTATAATAGAATAATTAAGCAAATATGTACAGGCGAGTGCTAAAATGTTCACCGCAATTTTTGGTTCTAAGTTTCGCGTTTGCTAATAATTTTATTTCAAGTAATATTGTCTGGTCAATCAAGTTGCAAGAGGATTATTCTTTTCCAAGAGCCTGTCACCACTCTTTTCCCGAGGGGTGTTCGGTACACAGAGCTTTGCTTTCTGGGATTGCCTCTGATCGATCGCGCCCCGCGCTCTGATTTCGTTTTTCCTCCTGTATAATGGTCCGTTTAGTTATTTGTGAAATAGTTGGCCACCTGTAGCGCGTTAGGTGTGGCCTCGCTTGGACGTCCTCCGGACAGGTGTAAGCATTACACGTGAGTATTGAGTTACAGCAGTCATAATATAGAATATTGGCGTATAAGAGGTCATTAAGGTAAGAAGTAAGGTACGACACTTTCATTCCTTCTTCTAATACACTAACTTTCTGCAAGAGGTGAGAGGATTTCTAAGTGTTGCTACTGTTTAGGTCATATTTCACAACTACCATCATACGTCATACTTAGTTACTTTCTAAGATATCAAAATATGTAACACAAGAGGGTCTTGTTCTCTCACTGCCACTGGTCGAGATTAGGTATAAATCTCACAGCTTTATGATATATATCACGTAATTAGAAGTGGAAGTAGGCTCTATAAACAATAAGTTTAATAGTAGCAGAATATTGAACATAATGTATTGTTAAAGAATGCTAACACTTTTGCAGTCGCCTGTACATTAAGGAAAAAAACATACCTTGTCTTTTGTGTCCGATTTTGGTCCAAAAGTAGCACTTTTGTAAGTAAAATTTACAATTATACGTACCTGGAACAAAAAACATAAAAATTTTAGAAAAATACAAGTACCTATTTAACTAATACAGAATTAAGAAAAAGAATTTGTTTCTACTTATACATTTAATAACTGGATCACGATTATTTCAATCTGCAGGTCTCTTAGGTTGGTCTATCTAATAAATAAATCAAGCATAGATTGTTTGAACATGATCGCTTATCGGCAGAAAGAATTCGACGATTTTTGTTCGTACCCCATATTTTATTTAATATAAAGTTTGTCCAATACAATAGACTAGCAAAATGATTTTCTTATATAGAATAAAAGAAATTACATTCAATCACTCAATAAATAATGAATGTCGAAAGGTAGAGTAGAAATGAAAAAAGCCCTGACCCTTAGTCCATGACCTTTACTTCAACTTTGTGTTTTGGTATCACATTCGCTATCGCATTTGTTATGAATGTAAAGCAGGGATGCTCAAACTGTGCAACGAGAAACCCCGGGGTATCGCGGAGCTGTCCCAGGGGCGTCGCAAACGGATACGCGCAAATCACTGGTACTTTCGAGGTCGAGATAGTACAGCTGATATAGGTGAGATAGTGGTCAAACGCGAGCCTATCCTAAATAATAACAAAAAAGCTTTTCGAAAGTTATAGTAATACGAGACTAAAATTATGATTCGATAAAAACATTGGGACACCGAGTGGAGGACACGGTGGAGCATACGGTGGAGGTGTGAGTGGAGCACCGCCGCGTCCTCGTGGGGCGAACGGTAGCAGCGACCTGTCACGAATGGGCCTGGTTAAGGCCATGGTCCGAAGTAAGAAGGAGTGGCAGGTAGTCTTTCTTCTGCAAAACAGTATTGCTAATGAAGGAATACCGCACGCGTGAGCGAACGGATTTCCTCACGACCCAGCCGCCGGGATCCAGACCCCGATTTCTAGCTACCGTATGCGTGGGCTTGCGGACGGCGAGCATTGGGTTGCTCACTGTCCGGATGTCCAGACCGAACACAAGTCGTCGACGGCGCATAATGTTCCACGCGCGCCTCACAGAGATGTCAGCAAAACCGTAGGGGCCCAGCAGGGCCGAAGCTCACTGAGGCCGTAGGTTCGAGTTCGAAAGGGAAAACCTGGTCCTAGAAAGCAAAACAAAGAAAGAAAATAGGCGTGAGTTTTAGTCAGTAAAAGTCAGACACCCTCCCGCTTCGCCCTAGAGCGAGAGAAGTCATTGGGTGATTTCCAACCAAAAAATGTATTATATTTCTATTAGTGTAGCTTTTTTTAAATAATTTATCCTGGAACCACTATTTTTTAAGACTATAACGGAATAGTAAGCTCTTGTAACAAGAGAAAAAGGCCTTAGTGGACTTCGATAGATAGTTGGACTACGCAGAACTAACTGTTCTCCGTAAAGCCAAATATAAGTGCCTAACAGAACTATACACGACCGTAACGTAACCCGTGCGTCTATTAGAAGCTTTTGTAAAACAGTTTGGAATTTGTAAAAGATGACACTGAATATTATAAAAAATAATAATAATATAAATATTTATTTTATTTTATTCTCTATCATAATGTACTGTTAACAGTCTCATATAATAATAAGATGCTTTCGCTTGGCAAACTTATATTTTCACTGAAGTATATGAACTAATACCTACTATGGTTTAATTCTAAATTTTTACGCGCTACTGGAAAATAACGTATTTAATAAGTTGCATTTAAAAATAATATTAGTTTTAATAAGGCATACAAAGAAAGATCGCTATTTTTTTCGAACTGGTTTTTTGAAAACTATTATAAAACCGTTATTAAACTACTCGGTTTTAAAAACGGTTTGCATTAGAACCATTGCATCGCCGTATTTTTAGGAATACAGAACAAAATGTCCACGAGAAAACTATAATAGTATTTTTGAGACCACTCTAATCAGTTGCATTCTTATTCGGTATTTCACAAAAACAATTCGGATAGTAATTATGTTACACGGAACCCTTATAAACGTGTTAATATTGTAATAGTCTGATCCTCAAAAAAAAAAACAAATACGCTTACTCTTGGAATACGCCGTTATAGAACTAATTTACTTATAATGGATCCACATCGTGCATTAATAAACTCTTATAAGTTCAAGTTACCAAACCAAATGGTTTTGAACGACTTGTATAGCTTCCTTAAGAATTGGAAGGAAAAAGCAAGAAACCCTTATCATTGGAAAGAATGGAAGGTCTTTACCCAGCAGTGTTACAATGTAGCCTAGATAATTATCAATGTTAAATGGTAAAGTAAAGTAAAGAACCTTCTAAGTTCGAAGCAAATTGTAAAATAAAAATTAAAAAAAAAACATTGTCAAAATGTAAAATAAAAACAATCGTCAATGTTGCAAAAAATATTAGATGTGCAAAGCGAGGTACATTGTAAAAAAGATTGAGAACCCCTGGCCTACGGTTTCAATCAATCAATGCCATACCCTGTGCATCGGTAGAGGTACTTCGATTCTATACATAACATCCATTTCAATCATAAATAACTGTATTAGTGATATTTTTAAGACCACAACTGCAATACACGTATGTTTACAATAAAACTGATTAAATATAATGCATTATGGTATATATAAATGGCGGCACAAATCGTGACGTTGCAAATTGAATGATAAGACGTAGTAACGACCAATAGAAGAGCGACATCGAATTATTTTGACTAATCGATTTTTTATTGTTTTTATTGCACGTGTGTTATATTTTATGATTCGATTTGATAAGCTGCGATGTGTAACTGCTTATTACTTCGATTTACATTCATTTAGATCGAAATACCTTTTTCCATAACTTGTTCATGCATGGCAAATAAAAAAAAAACAATACTGTCTTTTAGGCTTATTTGCCATATCTATTTACTTTTAAAACATTATTCGTAATTAGGTGAAATAGTAATTTTGATTGTTCAGTGATTTCATAACCTTGCTGGCTGTTGTTAAATCATAAAAGTAGGTAAATCTACCTAGCTAATTATACATTTTACTCAACTCATGAAATAATTTTATATGCAAATAAAAAACCAAGTACCAATCCAAATTATATTTTTGTGAAACACAGGGCAACATTTTTATTTATTTAATATAGATTATCAAATTTTATATTGCGTTTTTAAGTATACATTAAAACTCATATCGGCAATAAAATGTCCGAATTACTCGTAACATAACGTTATAGTTTACATGAAAATAAAACGATAAAATAGAAAACAGAATAACTGGAGAAACGAATTACACATACACATTTAATAAAGGCAGGCAGATTTCGTAAAAATCTAACAAACAAAGAATGGGTGTTATTTTTAGATAAAATTAACGTACATTATGATCGTACGCGCAGCTACCGAACATGAATCATTTTTATGTGTGGCCCCACTTCAAGCGAGCGGGGAAGTATTCATACCACTCGGCACTCACAAGTACTTATGTATTTTTAATTAAGACATCAGGTTCTTACATAACTTTTTTGTTATAACAACAGCGCTATTTTTTTAGATACAGACAAGACTTGTGCTTTTATAGTCACACAAAAGAAGTACAGACAGGTTCAAAAACTACGGAGCGCTCTACTAATCTCACCGCCAACACTGGTACCCCACACCAAGCCCAAGGTCCACGTCATCGCAATAACAGATATTTTCCACTGATTATATTGGATATTGTTGGCTTTTCCTATTAAAACATTAGTTTCTTTTAACCTACTTCCAGAGATAATGGTTCCGTATGTACTATTCAAATGTTTATACAATCTTATCCAAGCGGCTTCACTCGCGAGAAAGTCGGAAATTATACCAGGGTACTGTACTGTACAGGTAATGTACTCCTGAGACAAAAACTACCCTGTCCTTCTACAAGATCCAATCTATATCCACACCTAAATTCATCAAAACTGGTTGAGCAGTATTGGCGTGGCGTAACGTAAACGTAACAAACAAACATAACAACCAGATTTACTTTCGAATTTATAATATTAGTATGGGTACTATGAAGTGTGGATTGTTAGTATATCAAACGACGTAAAAATTGCCTAATTTGGCTTTTTGCCAATAGAATGACGTCATTGATGCTTGTATCTTTATTAAATGATTTAATGGTACTTGTATCTGAACCGGTGTGCCGGTCGGGGCTCGGGTACGTTGATCTGTCGAGATCAAGTGAGAATATTATTGTACTTCAATTTCTTCGAATGTGTTTGATTATGGATGAGTATTGAACTGCAATACATTTATTTTGTTTTTTAGTTGATGGTTTGACGTTTTATGTAAAATTTTAGAATTATGATCAGTTTGTAATTTAATGATGGTTTCATGTTTATTAATATTCAACTAATAAATTAATTGCTGTCATCATTTTCTTGAGCATGCAACCAGACACTGCCTTGTACTTTACTTCAGTTAGAAAAAAAGACAGAAAAGAACATTTAATTCAGTCAATCTTATCTCTGATCAGTACAACATTGCTTTCTAAACATAGAAGCAAACGCCCTTATGGAAAAGGGGTTATGCAGAGAAACGACGAGATATGCAAAACAACCGGTACCTCCGCACACTAACCGACTGGACAACATTTGGTATACTAGTACAACTATGTAATAACCGTCGCGTAATTATAATATTATAAATAATAAACGATTTGCATTCGGTTTCCTTCAATTATGTGCTGGTTTGAATTCCTGACGCTGAGCTGGTCTGTTGGGTGAAATCTATACGAGGTACCACCTAGATAAGTAAGAAGAAAGCTACCAATGGAAAAACAGTAAAGTCGAAAAAATTGCCGAACGTGTTTAATAGTGAAGGACGGTAACTCTGCCACCACAACTGATATAGACAAAATAAACGGAATATCCAAGAAATTTCATGTCACTGATATTCTAAATATCAGTGACATGAAATATTTCCTTTAAAAAATATATTTTTATACTTTTTCACGCTCAACGGCTGAAAGGATTTCCATGTTTGGTAACCGGACAGCTTATATTCTGGGTTAATAAATAAGCTTTCATTTAAAAAGTTGGGAATGGGAAGTACTATTATAAGTACAATTTAGCTTCACTTTTCTTGGACTGACCGACATTTGACAATTCAAAAGTGCCTGCAAATGGTCTATTTGAAATAAATGATTTTTGATTTTTTGATTTTAATTTTGACTAATTCCGGCAGCAGCTAGCATACTATAAAGAAGTCAAATTGTTTCAATAAAGTATGCTCTAGATGTAATTATCCGGTCACTTTCTTCAAACTGCGCTGTCAATGAGAGAACCATTACCAGGGGTTACGTACATGATCCCCATGAATTACTACTGGAATAAAGCCGCGAAAAAAAGGAAGTTCTTGATAACCAATTCAGTCCAAAACCGTGGTTCAGTCAAATTGCCGGCAATAACTTCAAAGACACTGATGATGCGCGCTCTAACTGCAATTAAATAGAGACGTCACAGTAGTGATATAATTAGCTAACTTATCATTACGTGAGGAGCTATCATGGCAGTCACCGAAGCGCGAACTACCCGACACAAACCCGGGGCAGACGGATCCGGTGCAAAAAGTGGAGTAGGTAGTGGATGCAACCACGCTTGCGAAGTTAACAGATGTTTTCCAACGAATGCCAATCGTTAGTGAGTTTGGAAATAGACGGGGTCAATGAAACAGGGGAAATTGATACAATACCTGTAGGTATAGGTATCTAAGATCCCCATCTTAGATACCTATACCTACAGGTATGGTGGCAGACATAGCAGCAGCATTATGAGCAGACATAGACCTTGTTGAGAACCGCTACAGAAGTAGCAAGACCATTACATGGCGTAATAAGACCGTCTTGACCAATTATCATTCAAGAGGATTGTCTAAATTTCCAAAATGTATGTGGTCGACATGTTAAAATGTCACTCGGTTTTTTCTTACATTTTTTTTCGCTATACACTAATTTTCGATGCTAAAATGACACTTAATCTCCCTAAGCACAAGATTTGAGAGCCGTAAAGATTTAAGAAAAGTTGTCAACCCTAAACATACCTATACTAAAATCAACTTATAGGAAGACAAACCTGGGGGAAACTCGTAACTCTTCATGTCAAGAGTAAATAATACTTCTCTATGCAAACGTGTTCCATTGTCAACCACACTATCGCTTACCATCAGATAAGATAGAGGTTAAACGAGAGCCTATCAAATAAAATCACAATATCTATGAAATAACCAACTCAAGGGATGATTATACTATTTTCGAAAACAACCCAGGATTTCATTACTGTTTGCCCATATCTAGGTATTATAATGAAGTACACTATCAGTCGCCACCTACCTATTTGGAAATAAAATTAATTTTAAATACGATATTCCTAAACATTTCACATAAATTTCCTGAGTAACGAAGTTTATCGAGATGTCCGAATTCAAGTAGGTATGACTTGAATAAGTAAATAGGTAAATTCTTAATAAACTTGGAATAATTTATAATTTTCTACTTGCCATTATTACTGAATTTTTTGAGCCATTTTTTATTTTGATATATTTACGCTTGACCGCTATCCCACATGATAACAAGCAATGACGTAATCGATGGTGAAGCACGCTTGCTAATCTAAATACCCAAAAGTAACCCATTCCACTCTTGACCTAAAGACCCCTAGGTTGTAGCTATCTGAAAACACAGACTCCAGCAGTGAATTCCACTGCTTAGAGCTACGTCTTCCGGTACGTGCTCGCCTTCCCTGACCCTTTCGGCCCCAACGGCCATATAGTCTGCGAGCAATGTGCCCTGCCCATTGCCACTTATGTTTGGCGATTCTTCGTGCTATGTCGGTAACCTTGGTTCTTATCGCTTAGCTATACCTACGCATTATTAATGTTTTCCCAAAACGTTTCCTGCGCATGGATGGGATGTTTGTGCCGTACGTTTAGTGGTCCGGTGACGGATCAGGCTTGGCATTATGGTATACTGTACATAGTAACTTACGTACATTTAACTTATTACGAATTTCTTTCATCTCGTGCATCATCATTTGCATCGCAAGAAAATAAATTATAAATAAATGAATACGACGGCTATGCGCCACCGGTACATGGTGGATATCCCACCTACACGCACAAAACGTTTTGGGAACACATTCATTGTGCGTGCAGCTAGGGAGTGGAATTCCTTGCCGGAGTCTGTGTTTCCTGATAGCTACAACCCGGGAATCTTTAACAATAAAAAAAAAAAAACGATTTAATCTAATATGTAAAACTACCTAGGGTTTTCTCAATTATGATGTATGTTTGAGTCGGCTTCCAGTAACTGGGTAACACGATACCTTTGGTATTTAGATTTTCTGGCTTTTGACTTACCTTAGGTTACGATAAAGATAATTGATATTTTTTCAGCGTACAGTCACGATCTTAAATGCAGGGCAAAATATAAATCGGCACAATCCGCCCTGTTCTAAATAACAAAATACGAGTATTACTGCTTATTGTTTCGAGCCAGTTAGTTATTATTGGCCGTCTAAAGGCCATCCATACGTATTCACATATCATTTACTGGCCGTGACTCCAGCGCCATTTTTTGTGTTTGAAAAGTACAATAATTGTTTTAATAATAGCTTCTTATAATTTGCGAGGTCTTTATGACACATTAGCACGATCAACACTGATACAATGCGGTTAGAAAGCTTTGTAATTGCAATACATTTTTGCTCCACTCGACCATAATAAAGTATTATAGCCGAGATAGTTTTTATAAACAAATACTTTTTGTTTGTGTTGTGCGCAAGTTTATCGATGCGAGTGTAGATCGTACAGGACGGTAAGATTTTTTTTTTAATTTGCAAATTGGCATGGAAATAATGATAGGGTAATTTTTTTTACGTGCACTTGTTGTTTTGTTTATTTCTTCTTTGTAAGTTATTTATTCATTACAACAGTATGAGTAGGTATAACAGTGGAAAATAAAATATGTAGGTACCATTTCCGCTTGAGAAATAAGTAGCATCTAGTTTAAAAAAAGAGGTTTGATTAGTAGTCTAAAGTAAGAAAAAACATTATTATTTAGCTGTTAGAGGAAATTCCGTAGATAACTAATAAATTGTAGCTATGTAGAGATACTAGGTACTTGTAGAGATTAATAACAAACGTATCATTTACAATTTGATCTCTTTATAACATCAGTTTAGAACATATTAGAATATGTCTAAATGTTTCCGTGCGTCACAGCTAGTGTTGCCAGGCATCCCGATTTGCGCGGGACATCCCGATTTTTAGGGGTCTTGGGACACGTCCCGATTGCACCTGACCGGGACGCTAAGTGTCCCGATAAATCAAAAGATATATTAAAGCCATCATTATTACAATAAATTAACCTGCACTATGTCGAGTGCGTTCAAAATGACACACGGCGCTTCACTGAAGGGGCCTAGTACAGCCGATGCCTGCTAGGTCTGCGGGAACGTTTGAAATAGTGACCGTGGCCCTGGAACGCACAGTGGGACAAAAGAAGCCTGGGTTTTAGTTAGTAAAAGTCTGAAACAGTGCGAGAGAAGTCATTGGAAGATTTCCCACCAGAAAAAAACTTTATTAAAAAAAATGTCCCGATCTAAAACCCTAAATCCCGATTAGTTTTACCAACTGTCCCGATTTTTATCCAATCAGACCTGGCAACACTAGTCACAGCCCTTGTTTCCGTGCTACGAATAGTAAAGATATGGAAAATTGGAAATTAATTAAAACGAAAGAAGTCACAACAAAACAACTCAAAGCATTTATTTTATACATTGCTAGAATGTAAGGTTTTTTCGTAACATTTCTCAACCCACATTTGAATCAAAAATTTGATAGAAAACCGTGCACGGAACCATCAGACAACCTTATAGAGAAGTTATATTGTGTCTACGTAAAAAAACTACTACGGTGTATTTAAAAAACGTAAACTTTTGTGTAACACTACGAACCGAACCTACGTATGCTTATCTCGAACACAGATGACTGCGTTGAAGCCTCACTTTCGTCGTCAAAATATTCGGCCCCCGGGCCACAGTGTACAAAAAAAGAGTGAAGTAGGAGCAAGTAACTGTGCAATAGTGCTCTGAAATAACTCAGTTAATAGCATATTTAAAGTAAGTATATTACTACTATTTAGTATTATTATTTAGTAGTAGTTTTGTTAAGTATAGATATATTTTTATACTCGTGTACTTTTTTGAGGTGAGAAATTATCTAATAACATCTCAGAGAGAGTGAAATTGTCGGACTTTTAGCTGTAACTATCAGCTGAGCGAGTCCAATGACCTGTGCGCTGCGTACTAACTACCTACAGGTCATTGCGACTCGCTCAGCTGACGTTATCTTAACGAAATTAATTTCGTACATGCGTAAGTTAATACGAGTTTTAAAAAAAGGTACTTTATTTTTTAATTGTTTCATTACAAATCGATAAGTGTTCCATGAACCGGATCGACCCTCCATGGGATTAAAATGATCAAAATTTAACGGAGGAGATACCTACTTCAAGATGCAAAAACTCAATTGATATTTTACATTCTAAAAGTTCAGTAGAGTGACATCGTAGATCTATTTGCCAAAAGCTGAATTTCCAATATCTAAATATAATTTTGGTAAAATTCTTCGCAAAAAAAATAACATGGATTATAACCGACGCAGATTTGCTAGCCTGTCGGTTTTCTACCGGTTGCATTTTGGAGAGTGTGTATCGGAATTGCATAACCTAATTCCACCTAGCCCGTTCCATCATCGGACTACCGGCGGTGTATATCCCACCTACACGCACAAAACGTTATGGGAACACATTCATTGTGCGTGCAGCTAGGGAGTGGAATTCCTTGCCGGAGTCTGTGATTCCTGATAGCTACAACCCGGGAATCTTTAAGTCGAGAGTGAATAGGTTTCTTCTAGGTAAGCGCGTTCCATCGTCGACCGCATCGTCGCTTCCCATCAGGTGAGATAGCGGTCAAGCGCAAACCTATCAACATTAAAAAAAAAAAACTCTAATCGCATCCGCTATCATTGAAACAGCAACCTTAATTGCTAGCGTTCTATCATTAACTGCATTTTGCTAACAAGGGTCCGATCATGCATTATATTCGTTGTACACTTTGTCATTTAATTATATTTAATTTATATGTATGTCGTGGCATAACAGTTGTGTTTTTAACTCTTTTTCAATGAGCCAACTGTTATGAAGGACGGGTCATGTATGTTGTTAGCGATCTAATGTGCCTAATCGGTACAATTGCACGTTCACGTTTTAACCAAGGTTGCAATGACGGGGAAATAACATATAAGAAGATTTAATACCATTTGTTTCTATTGTTATGCGAATTAGCGGATAAGGTTTCTTTGTTTTAACTAACATAGGGCCGTTTCTTTGATCACTGACTGACAGACATTGCATGTCACAATCTCTAAATAAAAAAGTAACATTAATACTACGAGTAATTATAAAAATATGTACCTATAATAAATGAAAACAACACGGCTCCCACATAACAATTACACGGCTTTATCGTTCAATCTACAGTGTGTATCTATTACACCCGAAAGTGTCTAAACTAAGAATCTATTGTAGAGGTAATTAACAATATTATAAGATACGGTAGCGGAGGGCCCGTGAGCTCGTGAAGCGATATAAGGTACAACCAAAGACTAAGGAATTCGTTCAGAAGCGCCAGCCAAACGCCGATCATGTTGCCACCGTAATCAAAATTTACTTTAACTTGAAGTTTTTTCAGAAATCAGAAATATTTTATTTGTGATACATAGGTACAGTGGTTGTTTAGTTTCAATTGCACCATTACCAGTAACTTTTGTATTGTCAAGGAGTCGGTCAGTGAAACAGATGAATCTGTTGCATGCTGACAATTTAATTTGTGATGTATTTATTGTGTTCAGGTTTGAGCAAATAAATGATTATTATATTATCTGTTGCACGTTCCAAAGCGTAGATATCTATGGAGAAGAACGTTCAGGAAATCCCACAGATATCTTCTCTTTTATAAAACAAATACCCGATTGTTAACACTAGGCTTGTCAATTTTGACCATGAGCAAACAGAGTTAAAACAGTCTTATTCATAAAAATCTCTGAACTGTTTAGCACATATTACGCAGAATCTTAACACAAATTCTTTGTAGAGAATTTCGTTAATCAGTTTCTTAACAAGTGCTAAATAGTGCAAAGGTTTTTATGAATAAGACTGAAAGTGCGCAAGCGGTGATACAATCTTAACAGTGCTCAACTGTGATCAACAGACTACATACCCAAGTGGGTCGTTGCAAACACAGCCTGAGCAAAATGGGACAGACATGTGCTCCTGAGCAGGCGATGGTTCAATTTCTAAAGTGACCAATCTCTCTCTACATTTTTGTAAGGCCCTAAAAACGCTACTGAAGCCGTTACAAACTTGACCTAAATACTTCAAGAGAAAAGATTACTATTGATTTAAAAAAAAAAGAAGAACAGAGACAACTTTGTCGTGACAAGACAACGACCATGTCGTTATTTCCTCTTCTGTACATTCTTAGTCTATGGTAGATCTTAATCTGGGGTCCCGTCGCGCGCGCGCTGCCTCACAACACGTGTAGAACAAGCTAACTCACCGCCGGCGATCACTGATATTGCCCGAGTGCCCGCTGTCAACACTCAATACCGTTCTGACACCAGTTACGTCACCCGAAGATTAATGCGCAGGAGCAGGGTTAAGTAGAGGTGCGTTTTTATGTTCGACATTTTATGCGAAGAAAAGAAATGTGTAAAGTTTGATTCAACCGTGTGGTTGGCATAATATAATAAACACTTTCGGCTATTTTTTTAAATAAATTACGAAGTAGATTTTATACTCGTAATAGAAAAATGGACAAAATAATTTAACTATTTAATAGAAACAGTTATAAGTTTTCAAGTAAAAAAATATGACATTTCCGAATTTTATACCGATTTTTACGAGTAAGTATCTATCTATGTTTCAAATAAATTGATATAGATTTCATTTTCATGTTATTTCCTACTTTTTGGAGCCAGGCAACCCTAGCCACCCTGTTCGGGTTTGTTCTTCTATGGCCTTGCTCGGTAGACCTTTTATGATTTTATCAAAAAAAAAAAACTTTTCTCAAAGGTTTTCTAGGTACCTACACTAAACTGATTTAAAAATAGTTTTTAAGCGAATAAAGCGGATTACTATACTTTGCTGAATAATATATGTATAGTAATAACTACTGACATTTAGCTGTACCGCGACTCGCGAGTAGGTAACACTCATAATGAATTTCCGTAAGAGCTTTCATTGAACTTTGTATAAAATACCAACAAGTATATAAATAATTTAAAGTAAATGTTAATACGGGGATATGGTTGTCATATCAAACTTCAACTTTGTTTCTTTATCCTTCAGTTTTTAACTAGGTACCTAGTTATTGAATATAGCTCCTGTTATGATAAATATTTTATTCATCTTCTATATGAAAACGACATGTATAAAGTGAAATTTTTTAGACAAGTGACAAATCATCATCAGGTTATATTGTGGTCAAATGAAATATTAAATCTTTACTTAATTGAAACTTAATTTTCTTTGACAGACGCATTATAAAATTGTATTCAACAAATCTGTAATCTGTACTTAATAAAGTAAATTCCTTTTATCTCTTCTATAACCAAAAAAAAAGATACGAAGTTAAGCTTGAGGTAAGCTTCTTCGCTAATTATCTTAATAAACTCAAGCTGTTTAGGGTTTTTCGTAATTTTAAAGGCATGGACGGTTCACCTGCTCCTCTCGTCTGATAAAACTTTAAGTTATAATTGCTTTATGCAAAATATTAACTGAGCCAACATCCCACTTTATATTTTTCATAATTATAATTTCTAAACAGAGAAATAAGTAATATGTAAATTATTCAGGGTATTCTTACATAGTAATAGGTAAGTCTTGGTCTACAGAACCCATGTGTGTTTTTATAAAGAAAATAACCTAACGCGAAAACATACCTAGATTAGTTACTATAACAGTTTATACAAACTCCATTCCAATTTGTAACACTTACATAATGTCTATTATTGAATTTATTAGAAGTGTAATTTATGACACTTAAAACCAACAAGTCGATATCCTGATGACTTGAGTGATTCGTACACTCAAGTATGAGATATAGATGAGTACCGAGTATAAACTATAGGTAAGTACACTCACGATATTATTATATTACCATATAACTTACGACCATGACGTCACATTTTTTTTAATCTCGAACCGACGACGACTCCGATACATGATCCTATAACGTTTTAAATGTAAATTTTGACTTTAAAAAACTTAAAATGTTTGCCCGTCCCGACGTGGATAATGCAAAAAATATTCATAAGGGATATTTTAATTATAATTTCACATGTATTCAAGTTATTTAATCCTACCGGAGTTGGATCAATCGACACCGGTCCAGCAGTAATATATTGGCAATATGAATAATTTTAATATTAAAATGTAATTCGATTGACTCGATGAGATATCGATATACGGGACGTGTCGATTGCGTTAGCGATTTAAATGTCCCGGAGTGTACGTCGGCGAGAGGTGCTTTTTAAAATATTAATATGATTATCGATTTATATTATCTGGACTATGTTGACGATAAAGTGGCTCCAGCTGCCGCGTACTGAATCGCTACTAACGTAATGTCAGCATGATCTCAATAAATTGAACTACTTAATAATATCTAGTAATATAGATAAAACTACTGTTTAACTGTATTCAAAAAGGAAGAGGTACTTTGTTCGTCTGTTATTATAATAAAAAAAAACAATTTTACAAAAGTAATATAGTAGTAGTAGGTGTTTGGATATGTGCAATCATGCACTCTTTTATTTTCGTGAAAAATCTTTCAATCCCAAATACGAATACATATACCTTACCGAATATATATACAAATACCTTTAAGTATTTACTATCTTTGATGAGCTTTTATTTAGTTTCACCTGTCCCGATGTCTGTCTATAATCAAATCTTGTAAATTAAATTTAACCCACTTCCCGGTTACCGATTGAGCTGAATTTTTGCATGCATGTGTAAATCAGATGACAATGCAAAATTATTTCTACAAGGAGCTGATCTGATAATGGAACTGGAAGGTAGCTATAGGTACTTTGAAGAGAACCCCATCGAGTTTGGGCTCGTATGATTCGTCATGACGAGTATTATTTATATAGGTTTACCGAGCTATAAAAGCTTGCTATGAAAAAAAATATTTTCATTGAAAGCTTGTTTAGATATTGTTTTGTGTTTAATAATGAAAGCAAAGGAATCACACTAATACTTTAAAGGTGAAAGTTGGACAACCTGAGCGCATTAACATGGCAAACTCGAAAACAGTTTCCACATTGAATACTCGAAATTAGTTTGTATTGTCACGTTTAAAACTCGTAAATTCGTAAAGTAGTATGTCATGAGAAACTACTCAACGAAAAAAAACTAAAATTAAATTAAATGCACTCAATACTTCAAACGTCATTCATCTGGTGCCAAGTTAATGCGCACAGGTTGTATGTAGATAGATATGTGTATGTTTGCTGCTCCTTTATATTCAAACAGCTGAACGGGATTAGATGAAATTTTTCACAAGGGGAAACCGTGTCTTGGGATAATACATAAAAATTTTATTCTAGAAATGATCCCTTGGGTTATTTTTCTACATTCACGCCGGTGAAGCCGCTGGCTTACTAAGCTAGTAATAAAGTTATATTTTAACCTAATACTTATAGACCAGGGTCGATAATTTTTAAAAGCAAAAAAAATAATAGTAGGATGAAACCCATTAGAAAAGGAAGATAATATTATAAAAATGAAAGGAAAAATAATTTACGGGCGATCTGAGGTCGGGAAGGGGATGGGGGTGAGTTTTTAAGGGTAAAAAACGGTTTTTCTCGATTTCCGGCAAAACTAAAAGTCCTATGGAAAAAAGTTAAATGGCAAAGTTGTAGGTAATAAAAAGATCTAAAACTTTTCTATTTACACTTTTTTCACATAACCTCAAAATGTATGTGAAAAATTAAAAAAACCAAGTTTTTGGTTTTTTATTTTTATCTTTTTCAAAATAAAATTTTTTTTCACGAAATTTGGTGAAAACTTACCTTTTTATGTCCCAAATACGCTGTAATTTATTTGATTAGAAATATTAATTTTTTCACCTTATTTTGAATTAATATCGAAAAAGCACCCTAATTTTCAATCGAAAATTCACCCGTCAAAATATCAGCCTTTTTCAAAAAGTTGGTATGTTTTCTGTTCGTTGAAATCTCTACTTTCCGATGGTGAAAAAAAAATTATATGTTACCATAGTAAATCTTCTCAGAAAATGCAAAAAATCGAAAAAAACTCGAATTCGAAAATTTTTTTTAAATTATTTTATACAATTTTGAGCTATTTATTAAAATTAACACTTTAATTACTCGAAAAACGTAAGATTACATGTCACATTGATAAAAAAAAATAATTGAAATTTAAATATACTACTATAATTAACAAACAAACAAGTTAATAAAATTAATATTTTATAAGACATCTACAATATTTGGAGAAAGTAGTCGAATCTTCTTTAAATTATATGCGTAGATGCCTATTTATAACTATTTTTAGATAACTTATATACCTGAGTGACCTACGAAAAAATTTAGCCCATCAAAGGGTATTTCATAGAGAAGTGGGGAAGGGGCTAGGCGGGTCTGGGTCGTACTACATACATACCTACTATTTCGTAGCAGGTGTAACAACAACCGTTAGCCTAGCCAGTATTCGAAATACAGTACAGTATACAACATCGTTTATAAAAATACACGTGCACGCTGAGTTTCTTTAAGATAATTGTGTCAAGTTTAGGTACTTAAAAAAAAAAACGAACAAGTTTAAAACAAGATTAAAAAATAATAATCTCCTTTATTTTGCACAAACAAATTTAGTTACTCCCTAGAAAAAAAAAATCAAAATACATAAAAAATGTATTAAAAATCTATAAAAAATGAATAAATATATGTATAGTAAATATATTTTTAATAAATAACTTTTGGCCAATTTTCATGAATATTTCATATATTTTAAATATATTTTAGATACATTCAAAATATATCTTAAAAGACATAAAAAACATAGCTAAAAATATTAAAAAAAATATTTTGAATATTTCTGAAATATATTTGAAATGTATAAAATATATATGAAAATCGGCCAAAAGTAAGTTACTAAAAATATATTTACGATATATATTTTATATATATATATATTTTTTTTATAGATTTTCAATACATTTTCTATGTATTTTGAAATATATTTTTTTTTTCATGGGAGTAACTAAATTTTTTGGGCAAAACAAAGGAGATTATTATTTTTTAATCTTGTTTTAATCTTGTTAGTTTTTTTTTAAGTAAACTTGTCACAATTATCTTAAAGAAACTCAGCGTGCACGTGTATTTTTATAAGTGATGTTGTATATTGTACTGTATTTCGAATACTGGCTAGGCTAACGGTTGTTACAGCTGCTACGAAATAGTAGGTATGTATGTAGTAAGACCCAGACCCGCCTAGCCCCTTCCCCACTTCTCTATGAAATATCTTTTGATGGACTAAAATTTTTCGTAGGTCACTCAGGTATATAAATTATCTAAAAATAGTTATAAATAGGCATCTACGCATATAATTTAAAGAAGATTCGACTACTTTCTCCAAATATTGTAGATGTCTTATTACATATTAATTTTATTAACTTATTTGTTTGTGAATTATAGTAGTATATTTTGATTGTCATTTTTTTTTAATCAAGGTAACATGTAATCTTACGTTTTTCGAGTAATTAAAGTGTTAATTTTAATAAATAGCTCAAAATTGTATATAATAATTAAAAAAAAATATTCGAATTCGAGTTTTTTTCGATTTTTTGCATTTTCTGAGAAGATTTACTATGGTAACATATAATTTTTTTTTCACCATCGGAAAGTAGAGATTTCAACGAACAGAAAACATACCAACTTTTTGAAAAAAGCTGATATTTTGACGGGTGAATTTTCGATTGAAAATTAGGGTGCTTTTTCGATATTAATTCAAAATAAGGTGAAAAAATTAATATTTCTAATCAAATAAATTACAGCGTATTTGGGACATAAAAAGGTAAGTTTTCACCAAATTTCGTGAAAAAAAATTTTATTTTGAAAAAGATAAAAATAAAAAACCAAAAACTTGGTTTTTTTAATTTTTCACATACATTTTGAGGTTATGTGAAAAAAGTGTAAATAGAAAAGTTTTAGATCTTTTTATTACCTACAACTTTGCCATTTAACTTTTTTCCATAGGACTTTTAGTTTTGCCGGAAATCGAGAAAAACTGTTTTTTACCCTTAAAAACTCACCCCCATCCCCTTCCCGACCTCAGATCGCCCGTAAATTATTTTTCCTTTCATTTTTATAATATTCTCCTCCTTTTCTAATGGGTTTCATCCTACTATTATTTTTTTTCGCTTTTTATTATTTTTAAAGGCTTCTACCCTGGTCTATTACTAACAAAAATAAATCTAAAAAAAAAACCCGCACATAATAAAAGACTATTTTTGTCCTTCAAACGTATTAGTTAGGTTCCAAATATCACAGGGAGGATTATTGAAGGTTTGATGAAGTCTACCTATTGGAGTTCGACACGCACGGAGAAAACTATCTATAGGTCATACAAATATTTATTCTGTGTAGGAATCGAAACCGCGACACACAGCGCAGCAGCCGATCGCTCAATCACTGTGCCAATAGTGGGGATTTCTGGAAAAAAAAGTAACCATCTCCACTGGTGGAGATTTGTCGGTGGGGATTTCTAGAATAAATCAATTTTAATATGTTTGCAAGCAAGGATCACGATAATACCTGGTTATTATTTTATTACTTATTATTAATGACACTTTTCCCATTGACATCCATGTGAACGAACTTTTTGATTCCCTTAGATGAGTTCCCTTATTTTACCCGTTTGTACATATTATTATTTTAAGTTTGTGTAAACCTATTAATTTATAATATTTAAGATGTATATATTTAGAAAATAAATTATTAATATTAAAAATAAATGTGAGACTCCAGTAGGGAATTTCACTCCTTAGTTGTACCTATTGCCGTGCCTACTTCTGCTACTTGACAAGCGTGTGTCATCGCTGATGCAAGTGAGATGATTTGTTCCGTTTTAATACCAATCATCAAATACCACTGGTATTTGTTTGAACGCCATTTTATTACCTATTCTGAACGAAGACCAGTTTTTAAATAATTTAATTCAATGTACGAACCCATACCAGTGACTTGAATTTAGTACAATCAGCTCAAGTCAAACGTAATAAAATTTTGTTTTCCTAATATTTTTATACGATCGTAATATACAAAAACTTTCACTAACTAATCACTTTTTTTAGATGTGTCTGAGGAAGCTATAATCAACCCTCAACATCTTGGGGGAAAACAGAAACTTTGACTTGCATAGAAAAAATGGTGGCTTGTTGTTATTTAGAGCAGGTTTGCAGTACACAATTTATTATTAAACTAGACATATGTTAAATAAATACGTTTTTTTGGATTTTATTTGAATTACAGATACTTGGCTTGGCTGACTGTACTTTAGATCCTTAAATTTCTTTTAGTATAAGTTGAAGCAATGGTATCCATTCGGAATAGACAATTAACACGGGTTCTAACAAATACCAGTGGTATTAGATGAGTGGTATTAAAACGGAACAAGTCAGTGAGATAGTGGTTCAACGCGAGCTTTTATCAATAAATCAATAACATATAATATAAAGAGGTAAAGTTTGTGTTTTTTTTTTTGTTTGTAGGAGGTAATTTCTGGAAGAACGAACGTACGAAAGCTTTTTTCACCCATAGAAAGCTACTTTATTCCTGAGTGACATAAGCTATATTTAAGTACGCGGGCGAAGCTGCGGGCAAAAGCTAGTAATCAATAAAAAAAAAAAAAAAAAATTCTCATAAAAAGAAAATTAGAAATCGATTACTAATGTGGAAGAAAACGTTGTGGTGCATCGCAGCCCATCCCATTATTACTTAGAAAGCCCGTAAACCTAATTGGTATACGATTTGGTTAGGGCAATTAGTTACAAAATAACGTGCTGAACCTACTTTCTCGTCAATTTGCGATAATAGCGGAATAGTTGACGGTTCCTATGGTTCACTGCATTAAGACTAACACAGACAAGCGCGACTTGACGCAGCGATAATGAAGTGACGGTTATTTTTATGGCAATTGTTCTACAGGTCATGAATTTTAGAGCAACGTTGTCGCATTGTCGCTTTACCTCTGTCTCTGGACGGCTTTAATCTTATTGAAAACGATAAATGATATTTATTTTGCAAATCGGTTTTAAAAAACACTTTTACACGTCAATATTTTTTTTCGTCAATTTATACCTACTAGATGAGTCTTTTTTTTTATGGTGGGAAAATATCATGCATTGACATCCCCCGCCCTTGGGCGGAGCGGGAGATAGTGTCAGACTCTTACTGACTCGGTGTTTCCTATCTGACTATCCTGAGAAGAAACACAGAAATAAACACAGAAGTTACGGAAGTTTTTTTTTTTTTATTTTGTTCTTCGAAGGCCATTTTTGATCCCCTATAACTTCGTTGTGTATAAAACTAAAAGCCTAAATTTTGCAAGTCAATCTAGGTTATCAAGGTCCTATATATATGGACTGAATAAATTAACCGACCTCGTATACATGGATCTCACATCTTTTTACGATAGAAGTCCTGAGTTGCAAACCTTACTTTTTTTAAAGTTATGTTTTTGATGGCATTCAAATGTTCTTTAGTAATTTTTATTTTTTTATTTTGCAGGTTATGTTGTATTTCAACACTACTCTACCCTACACTACCCTACTCTACCCTACACTACCCTACCCTACACTACCATAATTTTCATTTTTTTTCCCATAAGAACCTTCTCCTCACAATAACAAACACAACAAAAAAAGAATTAGCGAAATAGGTCCTGCCGTTCACGCGTGATGGCGTGACCAAGGAAATAGGGATTCATTTTTATATATTACTAGCTGCACCCCCGCGGCTTCGCTCCCGCTCTTTCCTACTTCAGCCTATTATACCCTACTCTACCCTACCCTACTCTACTCTACTCTACCCTCCTCTACCTTACTCTACCCTAATTTTCATTTTTTTTTCCATAAGAACCTTCTCCTCTTAATAACGAACACAACAAAAAAAAAATTAGCGAAATCGGTCCAGGCGTTGTTGAGTTATGCGCTTACCAACACATTTTGCGATTCATTTTTATATTATAGACTAGCTGTACCCGCGCGGCTTCGCTCCCGCTCTTCTCTACTTCAGCCTACTATACCCTACTCTACCCTACTATACCCTACTCTACTCTACTCTACCCTACTCTACCCTACTCTACCCTACTCTACCCTACTCTACCCTACTCTACCCTACTCTACCCTACTCTACCCTACTCTACCCTACCCTACTCTACTCTACCCTACCCTACTCTACTCTACCCTACTCTACCCTCCTCTACCCTCCTCTACCTTACTCTACCCTACTCTACCCTACTCTACCCTACTCTACCCTACCCTACTCTACTCTACCCTCCTCTACCTTACTCTACCCTACACTACCCTACACTACCCTACTCTACCCTACTCTACCCTACTCTACCCTACTCTACCCTACACTACCCTAATTTTCATTTTTTTTTCCATAAGAACCTTCTCCTCATAATAACGAACACAACAAAAAAAAAAAATAGCGAAATCGGTCCAGGCGTTGTTGAGTTATGCGCTTACCAACACATTTTGCGATTCATTTTTATATTATAGATTTAAGCTATCGGTGTTTGAAAAATCTTATCCCAAAAAACTAAAAGCGTATTTCAAAAAAACCTCACTTGGAGTTATCCATGGTTTGGTGTTTATTTTTCACTAACTGTGCTCTAGTTAAAGTTTTTAATTTTCCGGATCCGAAGAGTCTTGCATTTTCTAGCAATTAAATTGAATTTTGGGAACATTATTACGTAAATTAACACTATTAAGTTGCAAAGTCGCGTAACATAGTTTTTTAACTGGCCCCTCATATTTAGACAAATACATATATGTATATATAACGTTTAGATTTAATTAGTATCATAAAGAAAATACCTATATATCTCTAATAGTGTCCATGGAGTTTCTTGCACGTTCTTCTCCATAGAGACCTACTCTTTGGAACGTGCAATTTAGCTTCACTTGTTTGACTGACCGACATTTTGACAATTCAAAAGTGCCTGTAACTGGTCTATTTGAAATAAACGTTTCTGATTCTGATAATATATAGTTCCTGCATATATGGAATTTGAGGAAAAGCAGCAGCAGGTGCAGGTTAAAGCAACGTAGCATAGCACATCTCATGCTCAAAGCTGCTCTTAGGGAAGAGGGATGCTCAAAGGTAGTCCACGAAATTCAAATTTACTCAAGTCTTTTACAGTTTTACAGGTCAGAGTCAAGTCGTATATTGATTATGATCAGCGGACGTAGTACGTATTTATAGAATAAAAATCATCAATCATCAAATTAATCTTCTCATTTCGTCTTAACTTATTAAATGACTTTTTTGTGAAATATCCATAGAATTAAGCGAGCCATACAATTCCAAGTGGTGAGGAAACTTTTAATTTAATCTGGAAAATTATAATCTACTTAGACATGCCTATTTTAAAATTCTAATATCCGTAACCGAAACTATCCGAAATGGAGGATAATCCGAAATAATTTCATATTCGTAACCTTATCCGAAACTGATACAATATTATTGCTTTATCAGTATCCGGATCAAGATATGAAACTTCATACAGTCACATCCCTGGTCTAAATGACAGGTTACGTCAAATTGTTGTTCGTTTTGCCCGACCGATAAATTATGAAAGTAAAATACAAATATCAGGATTTGAGATTTGACTTTTCTTTTATTACTTGTCTTGCATTTTTTTTTAATAAAGTTTAGACGATATACTAACATCTCCAAGGAGATTTTCTACACACTGGGTCGATTTATATTACGATTACGTATTAGTCTAATATTTAAAGTCATCAATACGACCTAACAACTTTGCACTATCTTCAGTAGCTAACTATCTACTAAAATAAAAACAGTCTTTATACACACATACATACAATATGTATGTGTGAAAATTAAATATGTATACAGATTAATACCCAAGTTATCGATACAAAAGCAATAAAAAATGCAAATATTAATAATCGTAACGAGATATTTTATAATGTCCAATTAATATTTATTTACCCGTGAAATTAAAAAAATTATATATATCGGTTGATATTAAAATTCACGCTATATGCAATTCATTATTATTCCAACATTAATAAAACTGTATTTTGTTACTTTCTGTTATGATAAGTAGTGAGAGTTTTGTTTGAAATAAGCTGGGAATGTACCTACCAGTACCAGTTGGATTTCCCCAACAGATTAACAAACTGCGAACACGAACGCTCTGTCACATCACTGTGACATCGGGTCGCATCTAATTGTCTCCGACAGAAATTCTACTTATCTGACCATGTATTTTTCCAGGGTCAAGTTCTGATCATTCAGAAACAATCCATTTTGCAGTATTATCCTCGGCACAAACGCACGGATACACAACAATCATGAATGTTTATTAAGGGCCTGCTTGTAAAGTCAGTGTTGCATCGAGAAAATAACTCGCCAAAATATTAATATTTAATTACGATAAAGGTCTAATTCAAGATAAAGGCGTCATACGCACCGATGATCGAATAAATGAATGTCCGACGAGTTATTCTAGGGCGTTCGATTCGAAATTTAAATTTGACTGAATGTCATGCGCGGTCGTCGATCCGCTCTACTCGGTTCTTCAAATCATATTATGCGCAATGTGATCAGTTGATTTCAATATTGTTTCATGCATGTCCGCTTGAGGTTTACGGCCGAGGTTAAAGGATTCCGTGCCTGACCCGAAAAGGGTTCATACTAATCTCTATTTATTATTTTCAACTAGTTTTTAATCTATTGCATAGCTTCTATCGCGGGCCTTGAGCGTGGAGACCGAATCCAGAAATTCCGTTACGAAAATAACCTAACACCCCCCACTCATTTGTATGTTGAGCGTGGTGACCGATAAGAAAACAAATGAGTGAACAATCAATCAAAATTCAATTCAATGTGTGAAAGTGTAACTTCAATTAATATCAAAGAAAAAAAAACAAATGAAAAAAAATTCTGCATAAATAAAATAAATAATTATAATTGCATAAGTTGATAAAAATGCTATGCAATAGCTTTACCGCGGCAGTCCCCGAGTGCCACACGTCTTTTTTATTTAATTAAAGTAGCCTAAGTTACTCCTTATTACATCAGCTACCTGCCAAAAAAAAGTCTCGTCAAAATCGGTCCAGCCATTTCAGAGATTAGCCGGAACAAACAGACACACAGACAGACAAAAATTGTTAAAAATGTTATTTTGGTGTATGTACCGTATATATATAAGTATTCATATGCATGTAGTAAAAAGCGGTTATTTCAATATTACAAACAGACACTCCAATTTTATTTATATATATGTATGTATAGATAAGCTTCGAGTGAAAAAAAGACTTACCACTGCTGCACTGTTCAAATTATGGAAACTTACCATAGCATACCTGGGTGAAATGTATCAACTATGTAGGTAATATACTTATATCCTAAAAGATCCGTTGTTTTGACTACGCCAAAACGATTGTTTTGTCGATCCAATATAATAGCCATCCACTCATTAATGATGTAAACTGAACTTGAATGCATTCGACAGTAGATAGTCTCAACAAAACTTATCACTTGATTACGTCAATTAAAAAAACGCCGGTCAAACCGAAATGAAAACAGATAGACATCTAAGTTAATATTAAATACTAGCTGTGCCCGCGACTTCGTTCGCGTGGACTACAGGATTTTGAATTTATTCTTTCTAAAATAAAAGTAGCCTAAGTTACTCATTATTACATCAGCTACCTGCCAATAAAAGTCCCGTCAAAATCGGTCCAGCCATTTCAGTGATTAGCCGGAACAAACCGATAAAAATTATAAAAATAAAATATTTTGCTGTATGTACCGTATATATGTCCAATATCAGTAACGATGGGTCGTGCGAGGGGGAAGTTCGCAGGAGAATTGGCATGGCTAAGAGCGCTATGTCTCAGCTTAATAAAGTCTGGAGGGATCGCAACATCTCCGTAAAGACCAAAACCAAACTAGTACGGACACTAGTCTTTTCGATCTTTTCGTATGGCGCTGAGACTTGGTCGCTAAAGGCTGCAGACCGCAAACGCATTGACGCCTTTGAGATGTGGTGTTGGAGAAGAATGCTCCGTATTCCTTGGACAGCATTTCGGACCAACGTATCCATTTTGCAAGAACTCAAAATCTCCTCACGGCTGTCGTCCGAGTGTCTTCGCAAGGTTCTGCAATACTTCGGTCACATTGCAAGGAAAGACGGTGGCAACCTCGAAAGGCTAATTGTGACCGGTAAAGTGGACGGGAAAAGGCCTCGCGGGCGCAGCCCAATACGTTGGTCCGACCAGATCCGCACCGCCCTTGACTCCACGATGTACAATGCCCTTCACACCGCCAGAGACAGGAACAGATGAAGGAATATCATAAGAGATAGAGTGATGAAACAGGGGGGTCACGACCTTCAGCATTGAGTAATACGACGCAAGGAGGAGGGACCGTATATATATTCATATGCATGTAGTAAAAAGCGGTTATTTTAATATTACAAACAGTCACTCCAATTTTATTTATTATGTATAGATTACATCACAGTGAAAAACATACATTATAATAAATACTGTTAACATTGGAAACATTTAGTAACAATTATACCTACCTACACATACAAAATTCATAAGATCAGATTCCTACTCATTTTAATAGAATCGATTAGAATAACATTCTCCCTATCTACGTAGTAAAACATATACCTACATGATACTAATGTTTCGTTTGTAGGGAAATTATTCATCTTTGAGCCTCAACAAAATCATGGTTGAGGAAAATGTTGTTTTGCTTCAGATTATACATACATTTACTTTTATATATTTCAAAAGGCGATTTTCATCGGTCACTCACCTACACTCAAAGGTTCAGTTGAAAACCAGCGTCAGGCAACTGCTACGGTTGTCTGACAGTATGCTGAACTGAACCTATTTGGCACTACCGTGAGACACATTGTTGCTGTTTGTTTTTGTTTATTTTGTTTTAAGTTTTAAATTTTATTAATGTTTCAATACTTGTTTTGTTCATTGTGTGCCAAATAAACATGTTTTCTTTCTTTCTTTCTTTCTAGATTCATACTGTAGTTACGATAAATTATCATCTACTGAAAAATAAACTAATAAATAAATACCTAACATAATCAACCTAATAAACGAAACGAGACGCTGTTTTGTCACATTGCTATTATTTATATGATGCATCAAATAATACAAGTAAATGTAGGGTAAATACACCAAACGTCGCTTCCCCCCCCCCCTCAATCGTCGGCCGTCTGTACGTTTTCAGAAATTAAGTGACAATTTGCTATAACAACGATAAGACATTTCTTTTTTTTTTTTGTTTTAAGCTGTTATTTTTATCAACCTAGTTAATGTTTACACTTCTGGAACTCAGGCTACCTCTTAAGGAGAGAATGGGCTTAAATCTAACACCCAGGCCTATTGCGGATTGGTGGATGTCTTCGAATTTTTAGTTCTACGGTACGCCGGTCTCGTCACTATGTTTTCCTTCACCATTTCGAGAGCAGCGATGATGAAATAAGCTATACAAAGTAAAGCCCCTGGCTGTGTTTAAAATTACCACTGGACCATTACTGCTATTACTTTAAACACCTCTTATACTTAATTTAAATCTTCAAAAAAATAATCTTTCACAAATTTCCGTAAGTATATTTATTTAGTTAAAATAAACAAGACGCCCTTTGTTTTAACTTGTATGCATTACAAAAGGTTTTCTTTAAGAATATTATCATAAGTCCATTACTCAATGCAAATGATATCTTTTTACGTTATCACCATACATACAATGATACAACATGCCTTACACAATTTGTCTAGAACAAACTTGGGCGGTACTTTAACTCATTAAGCCTGAGCAAACATCGGATATCTCTATAATTAAAAAAAACACGGATAACATAAAAAAGTGTCAGTTCCTATGAATTAAGGTTAAGTTTTTATTGACATGTCGATTCTTGTGACCGCTGGTGTGCCAACAACTTTACGGTGCCCGTGGAAAAAAAATATTGACACTCACAACTTGAAGTTCTTTTGTTTTTGACGAATTTGTCTGTTCCTGCTTGCCTTAATTTGTAAACACCTTTATTGAGGCAATCATAAACACAACGAAATTATGGTATCCAGTCGTCACTTTTTTAATAATTTTATTAATTTATTATCTATTTATTTTTACCTATGCAGTATGAGTATCGATCTATCTCCATTGTCGAAGCTAACAACTGCTGTGCCAGTTTTAGCATTTCATCTAATAATTTTTACAGAATCAGGTTTTCAGTAAACACTTAATTCCATAAAAGACATTTCAATAAGTTTTAAATGTTGAACAACTATTGCGGCACTAACCGCAATATTTACGCATAACGGTTTAAGTCCAATCTTAAGATTATATCTTAGTTTAAACAATAGATAATACACGTTGTAATTACTTTATCTTATCTTTCTGTAATATTTAGCCGCGTGAGCAAAAAGTCGGCTTTATTTTGGCACTTTAAACGGTAGAGACAGTATTAAAGAAAAACTTATTTTTATGCCACTGGTGTTACACGCATTTAAAAAATACGATTATAATCGTGTAACACTGTTATAACTCAATTAAATGGTAAATAAAAGAAGTATTTTTTTAAATAATAAATGAATGTTGGTAACTAGCTACCAGATCAAAAATCAAACAGAATTCTTAAAAAACTTTTGATATAGGTAAACTCACTGTGCCAAATCTCACACTCCTCCGTGAGAAAGATGCCTATGCATAAATAGTGGTACCTATCTTTTCTCATATTTTGGAAGAACAAAATCATTGAAAACAAGCAAAAATCTTAGGCTTATGTAAATAGTTTTTGATCGTTTCAATCAGTACGAAGGTTGTTTATACAACCATATTGATACTCGCCCCGATCGTACTCAAATAAAAAATGCAGAGTTTAGACACATTCTAGTGTATAGTTGTCTGTAAATTATATAGGCAAGTGAGCAGCCAGTCATTTGGCAAAAATGTCCCCTGGGGTCGACGACCCCGTGACCTTTATACCCCTCCTGCACTCATTCGAACCCTTTACTGATACACTACATCTATCTATTAATTGTCAACACAATCAGAAAGCTTAAGAGACAGTTTTAAATACATTTTTGCGAATTCATACACGCATTTTTTATTTATTAATACAGGGGTAGTCACAATTTCATTTACGAAAGAAAAGGATATTTATCTTGAAAAAAAAAACACTGCTTATTAATTTATAATTAAAAGTAAATATATATAAATATATACACCACAAATTTTAATTCGAATATTTAAACTTAACTGGCTGATTAGAAAAGGTATATCATTTAAGTAAAGTCTCAATAAATAATATTCCTAAATAGCAAAGTTATTAGCGTTTGTTTATATCCCAAAATGTCACTCAATTTGTGGAAATATTGTACAGACTATTATTTGATTATGAATGATTAAATGACGATCAAAATGGAAAAGACACTGCGCGCAGTATTTTCTAGTAGTACCTAATTGTTATGAATAATTGATTCTATTTTGAATTTATTTACCAATTATGACAAATCATGGTCAATTTAGGGATTTCGTTTTTTTTCCCTTTGGCTACAAAAATCTGTAACGGGTACGGATAGAGCCCCCATTTTTTTTTGAAATAATTAAAAAATAGGTTTGTATCAACATTAGTTTTAATATATGTGAAACCCACGTGTCTAATATTTTTATGTAAAAAATCTAAGTACAAAAATTCATGACTGTCATACCTGTCTGTCGGCGGGAACATAATCCAGGATTAGTGAAAACTCTTGATGAAAATACGGTAAACTGTTTTAAAATTATTAAATGTTTTTTTTTTTTCATGAAAAACGACTATTCAAGAAAAAATAACATAATGGTACTTAGGTACTTTCTTTATATTTCCATCTCTGATAAAATCACGATTGTCAATGTCCAAGTAAACGTAATCAATGCCAAGCTAAAATTAGTTAAAGCGGCCCGAGTAGTGTTTGTGCCGGGTGTAACTTAGTTATGTTCATGGCTCAATTATTGAGGTATAGGCGGACTGATCTCGCTTCAAAGGCTTTACGCTCATGCCAGGATGCTTTTAAACGACTTTAGTTAGTTATTGATATAGTGAGCTGGTGATGATGATGATGAGACCTCTTTGAGGGAATTTATTATTGAAATTATTTACATTAATGTGTTATTAAATATTCCTTTTTGTCTAGATAAAAAAGTAGGTACCTAGGTATTTAAAGCTCTCAAAGACAGAAGAGGAGCAACAAAACGATGCGTGTATCAAAAAAAAGGGTGTCATACCCCCTAAATCTTTACTCCGCTTACAATCAAAATCTATCTTAAAATGTAAATATATATATATATATATATATATTTATTTTATATTACATGTATAAAACCCTCTTTGTTTTAAAGATTTAAGTTAACGTCGATGACACATAGGTCTAGTAACATAAATCCGTAGAATAAGTAGGTCGAACAGTCACCACCATAAAACTGCACAGCTTACTCACATATCGGCTAAAATAATGGTCGAAAGCTGAATCACGATCATTAAGAATGTAATTACCATTTTATCTTTATGAGCAATGAATGCTAAACTATTGTTACAGCTATACAATATTTACATTAAAAATAGTTGTTAAAAATTTATTGGCAAGCGCTTACGCGTGGAAAAACTAAGTACCTAGTTTTCTTGATTTTCATGAATGTATTTAGATATGTAGCAAAAATCTCAGGCTCTACTTTAGCAAAGTCCTAAGATACCAAATCATAAAATTAACGATGTGATTTCTTATTAATATCTATAAAAAGGAAAACCTCATGCGGAAACTTATGTCTTACAACTAAAAATTCTAAGACATGTATGTGAGATTCAATAATCCTAATTAATAAAACTAGTGCGCCTCACCATCAATGATTGCATCACTGCTTACCATCAGGTGGGATCGCAGTCAAGCACTAGTTTATACAAATTTAAAAAAAAATCCGCACTGGGCCCGCGTGGTGGATTATAGGTCACGAAGAGGAAACGGGCCGCTTTCTCTCTCCTATGGAGGAGGTTTGAGTCCCAGCCGAGACATCACTACAAGGATTATGCTATCTCTAATTCTGTAGTCTTTTTTTTTTTTGATGGGTAAAAATCATCCAAATGACATCCCCCGCCCTTGGGCGGCGCGGGAGATAGTGTCAGACTGACTAAAAAACCCACCCCGTTCCTTCTTGCCTTTCGTACCGAGGCCGCGCTTTCCTTTCGGATAACCTTGGCCATTCTGTAGTCTTAATAATTTTACTTTTTATGTAGCGCCTGGTTAATAAATAAGAATAAAAATAGATAAGAATAAAATTCCGAAAAAAAAATTAAATGCTTTCAAGTTAAACTTAATAAATTAGAAAGCAAATATGAATGAAAAAGTTATAAAGTGTTAGAAAAAATATTTTTGAGTGCAAAGTTGCTTATTATCTTATAAATTCAAATAAAATATAGGTACCTAAGTTACAAATAATTAGTGTCCGACCGAAGCTTCGGCTTCGGCTTCGGCTTCGGCCACCTTCGGCTAAAAAAGCCACCTTCGGCGAAACCTTCGGCTTCGGCCGATTTTGGGCCGAAGCCGAAGGTTACGCCGAAGGTCCGAGCAATCGTTGGAATTGAACGAACTGTTACAAAAGATTCGAAAGACTGAGTGAGAGCGCCACGGACCGATCATGTTTGCGGGGGCCGCAAGGAGTCACTGTCAACTGTCACTGCGTGCGCGTCGAGACAAATTCGTACGTTATTTAAACACCTGTACTTTATTATTTACAATATTAATTGTAGCTTGTAAACAATATTGAACAAAATTACCAAGAGCTTATAAGCCTTCGGCTTCGGCTTCGGCCGAAGGTTGTGGCGATTGCCGATTAATCGGCTTCGGCTTCGGCTTCGGCTTCGGCCGAAAATCGAACTTCGGTCGGACACTACAAATAATGCAATAGAAGAATATCCATTAAGAGCTCGATCGCCAGGACCTCAATGAACCTCCACTAGCCGGGATTCACTCGACAAAGAGTATATTTTTGTGTGTGTGTGTGTATGTTTGTAATGAATAATACCTATACTAAAAAACTAAAAAAAAAAAAACCAATTTGAATAAACTAAAAAACTACTGTGCGGATTTCAAAAATTCGTTCACTATTGGAAAGCTATTCACACATTCATCCTGAGTAACATAGGGTAAGTATATTTATTGCCTGTGCGAAGCCGGGACGGGCCGCTAGTTAATTATATGTTGAATAATTCAATTTATTTGAATAACTTTACATAGCGTTAGAAACTCATGTCCTTATACTCCATTCACTTCACTTCTGCATTAGACAAAAGAGGTTCATAGAAGCAGGTGTGCACAACATTTATTTGTCGAGATAAATTCCAACAATTTTAATAAATAATGGTTTCAATATAAAAATTTAATTTTACCTACTTAGATAAATTTGATTATTGTAAGGTTAAGTATTCAAAACTTAGACAGGTAAATGAAATAATAATAATTCTTTATTTATACAGAAGTCTTTAACATGATAAATATTAAGTCGATGTGAAAAAAATTACAGTGAATAATAATAATATAAAGGTCACACAGATGAGGAAACCCTGACTACCAAACTAGGAAATTCTGTAACTTGGAGACAGTGTTCTGCTGTCACTATGGCACCAAAAAATATACCTTTTATTTAAAAAAGTGTGGTATATCGTATATATCTTGGCAAATAAATAGTTTTTTTTCTCATAATAATCGTAAGTAACTTTATTTCAAACAAAATTTTTTTTTGTGATAGCGTTTCAAAAAGTTTCCTCCTTGGAAAACATATGAATTGTACACAATACAAGGCAACAAGCTAATTATTTAACATTCATACAAATAGAACTAATATTATACACCACTAATTTTTAATTAGTACAAATACTTAAAGGGCTTATTAGCAAAGCCCTTGTTATTATTTAAGTAAAGTCTCAATAAATAATATTCATAAACAGCAAAGTTATTAGCGTTTGTTAATATCCCAAAGCGTCACTCAATTTATGGAAATATTGTACAGGCTATTGATTATGAATGAATAAATGACGATTAAAATGGAAAAACACTGCCCGCAGTATTTTCTACTAGCAATTGTTATGTATGATTGAATCTATTATGAATTTATCTTTTCGTAGTCAATTTTAGGATTTCGGTTATTTCTTCTTTTGAAAACAAAAATATGATCAGTAACGGGTACAGATACAGCCCCATTTTTTTGTGTACTAATTAAAAAGTAGGGGTGTATACGGGTAGTATAATGAAAAACGTTCCAGGTACTGACAACCCCTGCTATATACTTTTAGGTTTTTAACATGAACACTAATAATATAAGTAAGAACTGAATAATAATGTATTTAATTAAAAGCCTCATAAATTCAGAAGACGGATAGTTTAAATGAATTCATTTAAGTATAACAGTTGGTATATAATAAATTCAGCATCAATCTTAACTGTAATAAAGCACAATATTCATATATTATACTTTTATTATAAAGGGTATCCTAAAACAACTTTTTTGACTATATACATAGTGATGATTATAGGTCCAATGAGGAAGAGAGACGTCATGCAAAATTCAACTTTCAACCTCTTATTTTTTGTTTACATGACAAACGAAAAAATAAGCGACCTCTATTTTTGGTGGACGGGCCCAAATCATACATATTTATTTCCTAGCGCTTAGCGTACAAGAATATTATTAGTAATAACGGGGCAAGGATTCCGTAATCTATACCAAGTATACTAACAGCCGAATAAATTTAAACCCCTACGTTTAAATCAGCGATGTTACGGAGCTTCAACTCCGACTCTAACAGAGTCGGAGTCGGAACGATATTATTACAACCGACTTCGGCTCCGATACTTTTAAATCGGAGGTTTTAATCGGAAGTCGAAGCATAACATAGCGGCGGCGGGCGGTCTGCGTCGACGGGTTGGTCCTTAAATAAAAAATCTCTCTCCTGCCACCACTTCTGACCCTCTTCCGCTTCCGGTTCCGACTCCGATAAATCAAATTTAAATACTCCGACTCCGCCTTAGGTTCCGATATAAATACCTCCGTTACATCCCTGGTTTAAATCCTAGCTTCTAAAAGTAATACGATATTATAAGAGGAGGCGCTTGAAAGCTACGTATTAGTTCCGAGGGTAGATAGTTCATACCTTCTAACTTTGCAGTTCGACTAATGAATCTAAAGGTTAGTTCAGACAACGGAATACTTGTATGTATTTTGTATATTCCTGGAAGGAAATTTTGCTGGTTTTCACTACTCGGAACAAAAAAAAAGACGTGTGGCACTCGGGGACTGCCACGGTAAAGCTATTGCATAGCATTTTTATCAACTTATGCAATTATAATTATTTATTTATTTTATTTATGCAGTATTTTTTTTCGTTTGTTTTTTTTTTCTTTGATATTAATTGAAGTTACACTTTCACACATTGAATTGAATTTTGATTGATTGTGCACTCATTGGTTTTCTTACCGGTCACCACGCTCAAAAAACAAATGAGTGGGGGGTGTTAGGTTATTTTCGTTACGGAATTTCTGGATTCGGTCTCCACGCTCAAGGCCCGCAATAGAAGCTATGCAATAGCTTAACCACTTTTATGTTATGGTTTCTAAAATAGTTTTCAAGCAATATTCACTTAAGGATTTATACTGTTCTAATGAAATTAAAACGACCTGCCTTTGTATAACCTTAGCTTTCGAGCTTTATCAATGTTTTTCTTTAAGTTTTATTTGTGGAACCTGGGTTACATGACCTAATAGGTACCGAACAAAAAGTATAACTAACTATATTCTTTAAGAAAGTGGTGTTAAACATAACATAGCGCAACTCTTAGTGAATTAAAACGTCCAGGGCTGTAGAATATTTCGAAAAAGTCACCAGCAACCCTGGAACGCGGGCAAGTGAAGAAACAGCGGAGGGTTTTAGTCAGTAAAAGTCTGTCAATCACTCTCGCTCCAAACAGAGTGGAAAAAAAATTTAAGGATACCCACCCGAACCTTTTTAGCTACTCTTTGGGACGTTTCCGAGTTGGTTTCAGAAGTTTCTTAAGTTTAACGGTACCTATTATAATTGAAGGGTTAAATAGACAAAGGTGTTATCTGACAAAATCAAAAAATCCGACTTTTTTGCATGAACACACGTTTTAACTGATGGTAAATCGATCCATGGATTTAAAACACCCCAATTTTAATTCGTTACATAGTTACAGATGCTAACGAAGGTTTTAACTGTCAATAAAGTTTTATTTCAGATTTGCAAATGTGCTAACAGCATGAACTATTGCCAGAGAATCGTAATAGCAGTTAACACCTTTGTCCACTCACCTACCCCTTCAATTTTTTACAATGATTAGGTAAACTAATGCTATGAAGAGGGGTTGTTTTATCTTTGACTCGCTTCGTGCCCCTCTCTATGGGAACCTTTAGTTAGCTCTGTTGATAATACATATGGGACCTTCTCTTACTGTGGACCTTGCCTATACCTACGTATAAATGTAACTAATTATAATTTGGTGTGGCATCTCGGTCGTAGGGCTGGAGTGCCTACCTATAATCTACATTCCATATCTGATAAATCCAATTAGGTGTCGCTTACCTGCCCTAAGGGTAGGTAGGTATACGTTGGTACTTAGTTCAATTGACTGGCCTGTTGGTCTAGTGGTTAGTGGCCCTGACTGCTATGCCGGAGGTCGTGGGTTCGATTCCCACTCAGGACCAATGTTTATGTGATGAGCACGATCATTTGTTCTGTGTCTGGGTGTAATTTTATCTTTAATATGTATGTATTTAGAAATATATAAGTATGTTTATCAGTTTTCTAATATCCATAACACAAGCTCTGCTTAGCTTGAGGCTAGATGGCATTGTGTGATAGGTGTGAAAAATTATTATTATTAATTTAACAGGTAGGTAGGTATGATGTTTGACAGTTATGCCTTGATCAAACGTACCGAGTAAATGGGCGAGACAGTACTCTCGGCCGAGTACTCGGTACGTGTAAACACAACGCCAAGTGCTCAGTCTACCATTTATGTCTACAACTTGCGTATGCGGCCGAGCAACATTTTACTGTCTTGCCCTTTTACTCGGTACGTGTGATCAAGGCATTAGGTTAGGTTCAAGTCGACTATTGTATGATCAATTTCCATCAATACGCCTGTATTTGTATATCCCAAATTCATACCTACTTTTATAATAAAGTTTGTATTTTTGTTTGCAATAAGTAAACTCAAAACTTATTGAGCTAACATAGGCATATATATTTTTACTTTCACGCAAAAGAAGCCGCTTGCACAAGGGGTCTTTAAGTCAAGTAAGCGTGTTCCATAGTCGGCCACAACATCGCTTACCATCAGGTGAGATGGTGGTCAAACGCGAGCCTATCCATAATAAGATAATTGGGGTTGGCAAAACAATCTTTTTCTTCCATTCTTCATTATTTTTAGAGAACTAGAAAATAGTTGAGTTGTAGTATTGTAACGGTTCATAATACCACAAATAACCTACCTTATCATTGTATTGGCAAATTGTGAAAATTAGCAGATCCCTGACGAATAACTGTCAGAAATGTATTTGTAGCATTACAAGACAGTCGACGAACTTGCAGTGAGAAAAATACACTCAATAATTGTTTAAATAAACTGTAGGTACATATATAACTTGAAAAATACATATCATCACGCTTTTATTCCCGCAGGTTCAGACAGAAGTGTCCATTAGAAGAAAACGCAGCGGTGAAAGGCCTCCTACAAGGTGGACCGATGACCTGGTGAAGGTTGCGAGAATCCGATGGATGCGGGACGCGCAGGATCGTTCATTGTGGCGACACTTGGGGGAGGCCTATGTCCAACAGTGGACGTCTATCGGCTGTCTATGTCTATGGTGATGTTATTTAGAAGTAGGTGTGCGGAACAGAGAGTAGAGTCCCGCAAAGCTCTGGTTAAATTTGGACTGTTTGTACTCGTATATGTTCTAAACGAGCAGAGAACACTAGGTAATACCGTAATGCAGGGTTTTTAATTTTAGGTCCTATGTGGCATCATAGTTCATACCTTTAGTACCTACTACACTTCCAATTTACGAGTTGTTTTTTAGACAAAACTAACAAGAGTCTAATGCCATCAATCAACCAAGACTAGGCCTGCCACTTAGTAATACCAGATGTAACGTCAAGAGTCGAATAACACGTCCCCCGCTCCAAGCCACAACTCGAACCAAGGATCACATGCTCAGTACTAGCGCATGCGGCCAATACATGACTGAATCAATTTTCGGTTCCTTTGTGGCTATCCTAACTTGCGTTTTTGAAATACTATTATATATGTCAATAAAAGTAAAAGCCACCTTTTATTTATTCATTATTCTTATTGACAGATACAATTGTTTTAACAGGTATACCTAAGGTAACAAAAATTGTCGCAAAATAGCCTAGCACTCAGAGACGCTACCCACAAACTGATCAGATATCCATTAGTGTATGCAACATACATACATAATAAAGAATCGATGGTCAGTCTGTAGCAGCACCCTGGAGAACCGGCACAAGTTACATAGAGGACAACACACTTAGTGTCACCCTCTCGAATTCCTCCAATGCACGGTGCCAATGTGCATATTGTACCTACTAGACCGCGCGGTTTTACTCGTGCCTCTGGTTAGGTTCTGCTCCGCTTGCGTGAATCGTTGAGTGCTATCATGTAACCTAAAACCTATACTATTCGTTATAATAATAATATAATATATTATAGCTCACTTAAACTAACAAAAAAACATTTCCACTTTTAAATAATACCATAGATATATTTAAAATGGTAACCCGACCCAACATCACAGTCTTAGAAATTATTGTTTTTTTATCTACCGTAATATTATGCATATAGGTATTAAACATCTAAACCTTCATGAATCACTCTGTCTGTTGGTGAAAACAGCATGAACATCCTTATAGTAGTTTTTAAGTTTGCGACAATGCAAACAGACAGACGCAGTGGGGGGACTTTGTTTTATAATATGTAATGGTATGTAGGTAATAAGTATAGATTTATTTTCCGAGACTTGAAATAAAGTAAACGTAACCATTCATCCGTGACGAATACAGAAGTGAAATCGGTATAAAAAGAATTTTAGATGTTCACATATTCATACATATTTAATGTTGTCTTGACAGCTTAGGCTTTACTTATAGGAATCAACTAAGGTAACTAACTATACCTACGGTATAATGAGTCATGTCAGTCATGGTCCAACTGAAGATTCTTACCAAACTTTAGGTACGGTTCTCGCGTCTTTACTAATCAGCATCATTTCATGTCTATATCAATAATTTAAAATTTTAAAAATTATTAAAACACAAAAATTAAAAAATTCTTTAACCAATAGAATATATAGGTACTAATTTATCACTGATTGACACAGAGACGCGAGGGAAACTACTGGTACAAACTGGTCACTAGATAATAAAAATCAAGGGATAACAAATCAGACGACTATTTTTGTAGGTAGTAATCTAATTTTTTTGAGATTTGGTGACAAAAAGGAAAACTAAATAAAGAATAGAACGTTAATTTTAAAGGATAATTTATATGACGAGCCTTATTATGCGTGTCCTAACCAAAAAAGCATATTACAAGGTTAAAATCTATGTTGAAGACACGCTTGTTTGGCAATGACTGTTTCTGCAGATGTGGCCCCCTGTTAACTCATAATATTGTGTAAATGTGTCTATTAACTGCTTCACACTTGTTGTAATATATATATTATATACTTTTTTTATTTCTAAAACATTGCTTTTGCAATATTTTTTAAAGTATTAGACCGGGTCTGTAGTCGTTTGGGCCCGCTCGATATTGGTCCCGCGGGCCCAAACGACCACACAATTTATTTTATGTATTTTTGGTGGTCGATTGGGCCCATATACAAATTAAAAAAAAAAACCATTGTTTAAAGCTACTGGTGGATACAGTTAAGTGCAAAAGTGGTAAGTCAAAATATAATAAAACGCTTTTCCGTTAGATTTAAAAGTTTATTAAAGATATGAAAAAAGTAGGCCTATGATTGGATGACCCGAGCCGGTAATCCGTAAAAGGCCCAAATGCTTGACCTTGAAATTAGTAGTGCTCGTACACTTAATTTAGGTATTATTACATTAAAAAATATGTAGTTTTAATGTTTGTAGACAAGTGTGGCACGTAAGTGTAAGTACGTAATAGGATAAATCAAAAATATTTATTCTCAGTATTATAAATAATATTAGGTATAATATACATATTTTAAGTCACAAAAAAAAAACTAAAAGATTTGACTTTCTTTCATGACTGTACTTATGATAAAATTGGGCGGTGGGTCCAATCGACACCTTCAAAATGGGACTGTGTCAATTGATCCCGCGGACCCAAACCGAGCGGGCCCAAACGACTACAGACCCATTAGACCTCAACCACCATAAATTCGTTACTGATTTATTTTGTTAACGTCTCATTTATTACCACTTGTAAATATTTATTTTACTTGCTTGTTTATATAGCCTTTTTCATAATGTGAATGTGAGAACACTGTAGACTCCGGAAATTCTTAGATTACTTCCTATTATGACTTACTTTTTATTATGATTATTGTTATTGTATTTTCGGATACAATATTGACTGGTTTACACTGTACCTGCATAATATCTACTATTAAGGAAATGTACACACAACAACCTTTTTTTTAAACATTTTTTTTTTCATCTCTATAGGAAACTACCAATTTGGAACCGTGCACGAGCTTCTGACGTTTTTATAAGTGCCCATGTAGGCCTATGTGAAATAAAAACATTTGAATATAACTCATTTTAGCCGTCTTTGTAACGAGTTGACTCAAACGTATCCAGTGCACCGAAAATACGCCAAATAACATACTCAGTCTTGAATAACTAATAAAATCGCTCAGCTTATCAAAGTTACTTCGGCCATTGGATATTAACAGAATTAATCGTACAGCAACTATAATAAATAGGCTTATCAACCGGCATAAATTAATCTACTACTTAATACTATATTTTTTTATTCTCTCTACTTACATTTTTAATTACGAACGTTAATTGAAATCTGCATGCTCGTGCTGGTGATTTCATATGCGGAATTAATGTTAACTAGGTACCTAGTTTGTTCTAGAAATAAAAATCAACAGGCTAACACTAAGACACGATACTTCTGACTTCTGATTGGGATCACTAATCGAAAAAGAATAATCGATAATTAGATTTGATGCTTTTTTAATTAAAAATCTTAATTAAAAATTATTAATTTCATTAAGTTCTAATTTCTAAGATTTCTAATTTGCAGGTCTGGAATGAGTTTGATTGTTGGAATTTTTCATAACGAAATTGTTTTTATTTTCTGATAAAGATATACCTATTACCTATATCCAACACTAAAGTGGGTAAGCAGTAAGTAAGCAGTACTTATAAGCTTTCAAAAGAGCCTAATACAACTTTGACCGATAATTTTCCATTCAATAATAAAATTTTGAAAGGAACAATTATGGTGTAACGTAGAAATGAAAGGATTGATAATAAATATGTAGCTATAGGAAGTTATAACAACTCAAATCAGACTGACAATCTACCTACACTGAAACTGAAAAAACAAGAAGCAGGTAATGTGACAATGGTTTCTAAGTAGATATGGATATTTTTTAAGGCGTTCTGTCTTTGGATCACAGGCGAAAAACTGTGATCCAAAGAACTTTTCAACTTAAGCAATAAAGTTGTTACTCTCAAAGTTAGATTGTTGCGAAGAAAAAAATAAATAACGTAGGTAACTTTTTTTAATATTGCAAGGTTTAGATTTGCACGCATTTGAAGGTTATCCTAATCCGCTGTAGGTACGCGAGTTGTTACAATTATATTCCTTAACAAGAGGGTTCGGAAACTTATTTACAATACCCATTATAGTGAGTTTAATTTATCGTGTACATAGTCGGCGATAGAAAGGGAAAACTTAGGTGTAATTAAGTAACTCTTATAGAGGAGGCCTAAGTCCCAGCAGTGGGAACATTTAAAAAAGGCTGATGATGATGAAGTGTAATTATTTATTTATTCACAAATAGCATGCTATACTTACAGTACGCACCAATGCGCTATTACTATACTTAAAGCAAGCCTACAATCTAAGAAATAAAAAATTGTATACAAGCTTTGAACTCTGATTAGCAAAAAAACTCCTTGAAAACACTTCTAATATTCAACCGAGTCATTGGTGTTACCCTTTACGGTTAGTTATTTATTGGCAATATTTACTCCAATATAAATAAAGCCCTGAATTCAAAGCATTTATCTAAGTATATATACTTAAGTGCATGTCATTATGTTAGACAAAATAAAATGTGAATTTGTATAAGTATTTAAAAAAAATTAAATTATAGGTACCTATGTGTATAAAAAAATATTGATTCCTTTGTACAAGACTAATCGTAAGTATTCCCCTTTCGAGGAAATTATTTATTTAGGCAAGTTGATTTGCTAATGTTTTTCACTCCACTTTAGTATCTTTTGACGAGCACCATAAGAGGCTTAATTAAAGCCGTCTCGACGGCGAATATTATTAGTAGCATAATATACTAACTACTCCCACCCCAAATGGTGGAAGCGTCTACAGCTTAAGAATATTGAACAATAGCTTTCGCCCGAAGCTTCGTCCGCATACATAAAATATAGCCTATGTCACTCAGGAATAAAGGAGCTCTCTATCGGTGAAAATTTTTTTTGCAATGGGACCAGTACTTCCAGAGATTACCGCCTACAAACAAAAAAAACAAACTACCTCTTTATTAAATTAATGTAGATGTAGATAAAATTATAAAAATCGACAAGATTTAAAATCTGGGGGCATGGTAGTGCCTCGGCCAAGACAAGCCAATCTTTTTACCAAAAGCAGCAGGTCTTTTATAATGCTATTCTACCAGAGATGTACTATGCTACGTTGCTATGGATGCGTTTGATATACATCAATCATATTCATTGGTGCACATAGCTTAGCACTGGTGGAAACGGCCCTACTATCGACACATCGCATAGCTCCAGTTGCGCATCTTCATAGCACATCTTACTCGCACCGCTAAATAGCTTAGTATCAGTGAAAACGGGCACATAGTTTCACGGCTTAGCTATTACATCCTCGCAGTATAGCTGCATAGCACATCTCTGTATCTTTTCACTTCCACTTACTTATAGGTAAGTAAAAAACCTAAATCTAAATATTTCTGTGACTGTGGTAAATATTCGACTACTTATGACAGAAGTCACAATATTCTATTATGAGAATAGGTACCTAGTTTCTTATTAAATGTAAATTATTGAAGTAAAAAATGAATCCGAACGACAACGACATGAAATTTGCTTCGAAAATCATTACATACAATGTAAGCTACAAGCAGCTATCAAATAAAGACAGACAGGTGATCGCAGAACTAGCTCGCGGGCAATTGATTCAACCGCGTATAAACGAGTAAGTCGTAACCAATGGTGTAACTATTTGTTCAAAGTTAAGTTCAAATTATCAACGCTTCAGGTTATACCACTTGAGAGGGAGGAACCGCCCGCTACGAAAGGGGTGAGGTACAAGCTCTTAAGTGGACGTGGTTCGCGTTAAACAAGATTTGGGGAAAATGGAGAGTTGAAATACAGACTCAAATATTTTTATGTTACCGCCGAATAATATTCGATTTATATTAGGTCATTTTTATTTTGTAATCAAGTGTTATTGTGTTTGGTTGTACACAATTACTTATTCACAAAAAGTTTTCATAAACAAAAAACCTAGTTCCCTCTTTCAAGGAAGCTATAAAACAGTTTGTCTGTAATGTGTAACGTTTGAACATCACGGTCTGCAGAAGACAATGAGAGTCGCACCTCGCGCGACTTTCTGGCTTGTCTATACAATATTCGGTATTAGCGTATCCATACGCCGGCCCCTCATTTTCCAACGATAAAGCACTAACAAACACTGCTAAATAATCGTAACATTTTTTAAAAGTAGGCAGTGGAATAACGCAAACATTTACTTATCTATGTTGATTGCATTGCTAATTGTACTGAAACAATATCCTTTTGTTACAAGAAAGACCTAGTTTTGGTCGCGAAACGCTAAATTATACAACTTTGCACTAACAATGGACGGTTAGTATTTATATTTTCAACAAAAAATTATGTTTCTACAAGTGCTGGTGGTTTTGTGAACGTTTTTTAGTATTTCTTGGTCGCTGTTATAAAATAAAGTTTATTATTCAAATGCTAGTGTTAGTTAGATTCGAGGAACATACGCTACTTGTAATAAATTGATTACTTTGCAATATTGCAAAATACCGTTCCTTATCCTTGGTTTATTGAAAGTGGTGGTACCTATTTTGAATCTATTTTTAATTCGTTTTGTCGGTGCCGTTATCGCTGCCCGATTTATCCGACAATATTTAATATTCTGACTCTGAATGGTTAAGTCAAGCCTTTTAGATGGCCAAGTCGACTTGCATAGAGTACGTAGTTGGTTTCGGATGTTCTAAAATTTAGTTGCCTTCGACAGTTACCATAAATATTATAGCAGTGCTATGATCAATGAATCTCTTTAACTTAAAACTTACCTAGTTACATTTTTAGTTCAATTTGCTTAAGTTATTTAAGTATTACCAAAGTACATGATTGATTATGATTTTTTCTTACAATTTGTTAGGCCATTTAAAATTAAATTTTGAAAGAAATCTAGATAGGTAGTAAGTAAGAAGGCAAGTTAGTATAGCTAGGTTATAACTAGGATACTAGAGTTGAACAAAACTAACTAGGTACTTCTAATAATGCTCATTTAAAATTATACAATGCCTATATTATTAGCTTTTGTACAACGCGATTCCAGGAAATTGGTAAGCTAAATTTTTATAAAATAAAAAATGTTTACTCGGTATATATTGAAAAATGTAATTATCCGTGGACAAGTAGGTATCACGTCCCATAATTTTTTACAAGCTTATTAATTAGTTGTTACTCTTTAGTTTCTAGTTGGTAGCGAGTTTTTATAATCCGTTCTGTTTATTGATAATGACTACATATACATATTAACTGGGTGTTGAAATAAATAAAAACTAAAAAAGGTTAAGGATAGAATATTCATAAAAGTTTTCCCGCGCGTCCTTTACTTTTGTAGATAGGTTCACTTCTGTCTCCTTTTCTTCTGAAACTTGGTCACGCTATTTTTGTTTTAAGACACGTGTTTTCTTTTCTTAATCTTTGCAGATAGACTTTGGAAAACTCTTCATAACAATACACTAATTTTTCAACCTACCTAGATTAAAAAAACCATATTAACTGATTTTTTAAAATTTATTAAAGTTTTTTTTTGTTTGCAGGTCAATAAACTTACGCTGCCTACTTAACACTTATGCATGTCTACTAATGATTAGAATAAAATCTTAATGAGCTTTTCATATCGATGTAATCCAATTTCAATATCAACTTTTGCAACTTTTTAATTAGGTACCTACTACCTAGGTATATGAATAAAATGTATGTAATGTTTGTAATGTATGGCGAGAATTTTTTAAATTTTTGTTTATTTATCGCATTAATTCATAGAAACATTATTGAAAATTAAATTATTACAGCATAGTAGATCAATTAAAAGATTAGACTGAATAAATTATTGAATTACCTACATTAAAAAAATAATTTTAATTTATTTTTAAAATACAAAATCTTTTCTTCGAAATAACTTTTAAATTACAGAAAAATTGGCTTTCTGATAAATATCTACAAAAAAGAAAGAGTACACAACACTAAATTTATTGATTCAACTGATACTGATACTACCTATACTATTAGTTACCTTTTCAATGACAGATATTAATTTGCACACAGTAAACGTGATATCTAAACTCAATATGCGATGAAAGTGAGTTGCTGACATCCCGGAGAATTTTGCAAATTTTTAATGAGTTGCGAATTAATTGTGCAGCTGCGTTAGTTACAAATTGCACATAACGGAGGCCTATATCGATCGGACGAAGTAAGAAACACTATTATAACTTTCACATTAGCATTACAAAGTAATCAAGTTAAATAATATAGGTAAATTAATTACGTAATGCGCTACTGTATGGAAAGTTTGTGGCGCGGGGGCGCGGGGTCGGGGGAGTCCGGACGGCGGGAAAACTTTATAGGCGAAGTGCGGGCCGCGGGCCGGCGCGGGGACTCACCCTCTCCTCCTCGCGGATCATCTCGGCGATGCCGGGGCGGATGTCGACGTCGTCGGGGTGCAGCGGCGGCAGCGGCGGCGCGGCGGGCTCGGCCGGCGGCAGCAGCTCGGTGGCGGGCGTGGGGCTGGGCGTGGGCGCGGGCGCGTGTGGCCCGCCGGCCTGCTCCTCCGACACGCGGCGCCGCGCCTTGGGCGGCGAGTCGTCGCGCGCGCCCTCGGCCCGCTTGGCACCGCGCGCTCCCTGCACCACGGCATGCTCGCCGCTCACATCCGTCAACCCACGGATCTTCAGCGACTCCGCCACCTTCAGCAGCGCCGGGATCTGCTCTTGCGACACGTTGATCTCTCCGCGGTACATAAAGTCCACGGCGGCTTTCAGATCGCAGTATTTGGTATCACGCATTATTATGATCGGGTGCTGGCAGGGATTGTCCATAAACAACGACTGGAAGTAGGGGCTGCATGCCGACAGAACCACTTTGTGAGCTTTTAAACTTTGTCCATCGCAAGATAGAGTCACATCCACGAAAGATTGAGTTTGCAAAAGTTGGTCGAAACTGCTGGTCAAGTTGCTCTGATAGTTGTTCCACCGCAGACAGAACTGCTGCGGCGAGTCGACCGGCTCCCGACACTCCATCGCCGCGGGATCCTCCTCGGCCGGCATCACTTCAACGACAACGGGATCGCATCTGCAGCGGAAGGCGCGAGTTAGATACACGACGCATGCGACACAGACGACGGACCGCGAGGCACTGAGCGGCGCGGCCGGCGGCGGCGCGGCGAGGCGCGGGGCGGCGGCGTGCGGGGGCGGGCCCGGCGCCACGGCCCACCAATGGGCGCGCCGCCGCCGCCCTCGGCCACGCCTAGCCCCGCGCCGCGCGCCCCCGCGCTCTGACCGGCGCCCGCGCACCATACACATCTCGTACAATGTTCGCGTTACATTTGGCGATAAATTACAATTAAATGGCAATTCAAATACTAAGTCCAGTAAGTAGCGCAATAAATATGACTTTTAAAATTGTTAATTCTATCATTAGATGAGTGCCGTTTGCAGGTGAACGTCAGTGATGATACAAAAAGTTAATTAGTTTGAATCGAATATAATTATAGCGGCACTGACTGCACACGATTTCGTATGAGTAGTAGAAATTATAATATATTGATTCATGACTAATTCATTAGAAATTATGATGATTAATTCACGTGTTGATAAATAATGTTGGTGGCATGCTTTCATCAACAATTGTTTACTGCTACGTTAAGCTATCAACTATTAATCCAAAATTATGTCCCAATATTCCCCATTACCGTTCTTACTATTCATTCATGCAAATCTACCAAGCAATCAAAATAATTGTGAGTATCTTCGATTACCCTTGCAGGTGGACGTGGCATAATTAGGTATATCTAGGGTATAACAGATACATTACTTACCTGGCATGGTCTTAAGGTGTATTAATGTTAATTCAACTATTAACATAACATTACCTATTCTCTTAAAACATTATTCTTTCAAAAATAAACATATTAGGTACCTGTAACTATAGTCAGTCTAAAAAATCAAACGACTTGGGAATTTTGTACAATATTTAATCATCTAAAAATACTTATATTCGATACTTTTTATATGGTTCTTCTATTAATAGTTCAATGATCAAGATCTCTTAATCAACCATGATTATTGATATGAGTGTTGAATACATCAGATTTTATTTTGCCTTAATAACCCGTCGTTTGGCTTTTTAGACAGACTCTACTATTTAAATTTCCATAGACTTTTTTCTAAAAGTAGGTAGGTACCTAATAATGTCACCTCTTGGGACAGGCAGGTTTCAAAGGTTGCATTTTATTTTAACAGATGTTTCAAAGTATAAACAGAAACAAAAAAAAATAATAGTCTATAAAAATACCGCCCATGTTTACAAACAATTAGGTAAATTGCAAACTTGGCAGAAACACTACCGTGCCAAAATATTCTTATTGTTTAAATTATCTCAAAATAAATTCCTTATGTATAGGTAAGTAGATACCTATAGGTAGGGGTGAGTCGGATATATTTTACCATTTTTCAGTTTCGGAACAATATTTCGTTATTATATTAATTAAATTATATCTACTATTTATCCAATGGCACTTAGTTTAGGATCTCGTTTATCTTATACCTACCGCAAAGTCTCTAAATACGCGTTATACTCTTCACCAATTTCTCAAAATACGCGTTTCTCTAAAGCTTTTCGTGGGAAAATTGTACTCGACTAGTTAGTATAATTGTTGGTAGGTAGGTACCACAGGTCTGGTAAATTGTACCAAGAAAAGTTTAGGGACTTCCAATATTGATAAATGATAATGATTAATGACATAATAAAATGCTAGATAATGGTATGTTAATGGTAGATATAGGTAGGTATAGAATACACAATATTATTCATGATGATGATATGTTAACTAAGTGCTATAGGTAAGTTGTAAATTATACGATTTCTCATACCTACTTAACATTATTATTTCGTTTAATCAATCTTACTTATTTAATAAAGGTAGGTAATTGTTTTTGATATCACTGATGTCAACCAAAACAATATTTTTCGAAGTCTACAATGTTTTGACTAACATCGACACCTCCCACACATAAGGTCGTAAGGCAAAAAAAAAAAATTTTTCTGGAGAAACGTTTTTAAAATTGTTAATTAAGGACTTGGATGTCTTCCTTGGGAATTGGAAAGAGGTGGCTCAAAACCGGGAACATTGGAAGGAGTGGAGAGAGGCCTTTGCCCAGCAGTGGGACAGTATGGGCTAGATATAAATAATATCTATATAAAGTAATTATGTAAGTAATTTATGAAAATCCATTTTACCGATGTTTTTTCATTATGTAACCGATAACATCAGTTTAAGGTACATTTTTATGATACCAGTTTATTTAAAGACTTTACGCGTTGGAGGTAACGATATTTTCCAATTCCAAATTGAAAGTAGTGAATCGCCCTTTATGCATTGTTAAACTGTTGACAAACTTATTTCTTTATCAAAAAATAGGTAAAATAGGTTTTGGGGCAGAATACCTTAAAGATGTTCGGTTCAAACTCATTTCCTTCTTTTGTAAAGCTAATAAAGCCCTTTTCAAGTCATCCCTCTTCCATCTAGTTACAATATTTTCTTTGATTACCACCCGTTTAGAAAAAAAGACATGACCAGTACAATTAAAACAAATGCTGGTGGTACGTTTTCTGTTCAATAAAAAAATACAACAAAACTCTGAATTACCATTTCACTGAATTATTTCCTTAGGTACTCATACGTTTCAAAACTTTCATCAAATATTAACAATAACGCTTTTAATCTCTCAAAAGAAATGCATTTGCCGGACGCCATTACAAGAAAAAAGTAGTAGAGGGCGCTGTCAGTGCTTAGTTTTATGTTGTCAGAAAAGAAAAGTAGTGACATTTAGTAGGAAATTTTGAGGTGGTACAATTTATGAAGCAGTATCCTACTATATATTCGACTCTCCCCTACTCTAAAATTTGGTTATATAGGCAAGTACTATATTTAGGCAAGTACCTATTTAGGTAAGTCAAGTAAAATTAAGGTAGGTAAGTAAATAACAAGCTATTGTTATTTAAGTACCTATTATATTTACGAACCTACCAATAGTTAAGTAATAACCCTAATTTATTTTCTAAACTGCAACTAAAAACTAAGGGCCTGCGCTCACTTGAGACAATACGGCTTAGACAGACTTGTCTAAAACGTCTCAGGTAAGTCTGTCGAAAACGTTTCAGACGTACTTTTTAGAAATTGGACAAAAATTACCGACACCTATTGGTTTTTTTTTTTTTTTTATCTGTTATAAACTAGTACTTGACTGCGATCCCGCCTGAAGGTAAGCAGTGATGCAGTCGTTGATGGTGAGGCGCACTAGTTTATTAAGAGCCTATTCACTCTAGCCTTGAAGACACCCAAATTATAATCGGACGGGAAGACCGCAGCAGGCAGACTGTTCCAGTCCTTCGAAGTACGCGGTATAAATGACGAGGCGAAACGCTTAGTCCGGACCGTAGATGTTTCAACAACGGTAGGTACCTATAACTCAGCTAGCTTTTGCCCGCAGCTTCACTCATGTACATAAAAAATAGCCTATGTCACTCAGGAATAAAGCAGCTTTCTATCGGTGAAATTTAGCCATCGGACCAGTACTTCCAGAGATTACATCCTACAAACAAAAAAAAAAACAACTTTACCTCTTTATTATATTAGTGTAGGTATATATTGCCAAACTTAGCTACATGTGGTCAGTAGATACTTCCTAGCTGCCTTCTCCGAGATGAAACATCGAAACAAGCTCAGAGCGCCTAGCACGAGTTGGGTGTACTTGACGCGATCGATGATACGTTTATGACGTTTGGTGATCCGATTAGTGCGCTCCAAGCTCTTAACGAATCAGAGAGCCGAAAACGGTAAATGTTCCGACAAAAACAACTCGAAATGAGCGCTCAGAGCTCATCATGGTGTCTTATAATCTTTCGAATGCCGTAATTAGAGCCACAAATAGAAAGACAATGAATAATATAAAAATTTTGACTGGCCTGTTGGTCTAGTGGTTAGTAGCCCTGACTGCTATGCCGGAGGTCGTGGTTTCGATTCTCACCCAGGAGAAATGTTCGTGTGATGAGCACTATCATTTGTTCTGTGTTTGTGTGTAATTTATCTATAATATGTATGTATTTAGAAATATATAAGTAAGTTTATCAGTTGTCTAGTACTCATAACACAAGCTCTGCTTAGCTTGAGACTAGACGGCGTTGTGTGATAGTTGTGGAATATTATTATATTGTTATTATTATAATGAGAGAGCAAACGCCGGCGTTCGATTGAGGTTTAATGAATTAAAGTTCATTCATACAATACCCCTACCTACCCTAATAGTCAGATCATTTGAGAAACATGTTGGTAGTGTACCTACCTAACTATTCTTATCTCAACAAAGTCGCCCAACACGTTTTCTATTTCCAGAGGTACCTACCGGTAGGTACAGGTAGAGTTGGAGTTAGGCTTGCCAGATGAAAAAATAAAAAAACCGGAGAAAAGGCCTGATTGCCATTTGATTGAGAATGTCATTTCGAACGTGCTTAACAATTAAAAAAAGACGTGTGGCACTCGGGGACTGCCGCGGTAAAGCTATTGCATAGCATTTTTATCAACTTATGCAGAAGCGTGCCGTGCGGGCCATCGTCGGGATACCGCAGGACATGTCTGCTAAACCCCATTTTACTAGACTAGGCATCCTCACGTTACCTGCTATACTAATATATCAGGTCGCCTTGTACGTGAGGATGAACCTCGACCTTTACCCAAAGGTAGGCAGCCGTCATTCATATTGCACCAGAAGCAGGGGTCAGTTATCGGCGGTCTCGAGATCCCTCGCCAAATCCTCCAAGACGACTCATGTTATGGGCCCGACAGTGTATAACCGGCTGCCTGCGGCTATTTCTGGTGCCCCGACTATTGGGAGCTTCAAAGCTCGTTTGAAAAAATGGCTTATCGAGCAAGCATTTTATTCTTTTGACGAATTTATGATGTAATTTAATTTATCTTTGACGATTGAATATTGATTTGGACTGAATATTATTAACTTTCTTATGATTTATATTTTATTTTAATTTGTGATTTTGACTTCTATTTATTTGTTTGTTTATTTTGTATTTTCTTTTATATGTTTGACATTCTTTATCATTTGACATTGTATTTAATCACTTGTTGACCAAGTAGATATAATGTAAGAATCTGTATTTGACTTGTAAGAATCCCTTACCAATAAATTACTATGACTATTACTATGACTATGACTATAATTATTTTATTTATGCAGTATTTTTTTTCCTTTGTTTTTTTCCTTTGATATTAATTGAAGTTACACTTTCACACATTGAATTGAATTTTGATTGATTGTTCACTCATTTGTTTTCTTATCGGTCACCACGCTCAAAAAACAAATGAGTCCGGTGTTAGGTTATTTTCGTTACGGAATTTCTGGATTCGTTCTCCACGCTCAAGGCCCGCGATAGAAGCTATGCAATAGCTTAAAAAGTTTTTTTTTTTTTTTTTTTTTTTTTTTTTTGTGTGTGGCCTCTCGCAGGTCAACCTAGGAGGTTGTCGGCTGCTTAACCGGACTTGCCTGTGGCGGCCTTGATCTCTAATCAAAGCCTCCAGCCAGGGCTTACTATACTACTTAAAACTAAGCGACTACGCTAAGGGCACCCCCTGTGGGGTACGAGCCTCGGCTTAGGGCGTCGCTGGGGGAGGGCAGCAAAGGGACGGGCTGGATCTAGCAAAATTTTATTATTATTATAGGGGAATTTTAGACTACTGGCTCAGCGGCGCGGGCTGGCTCGAGCAAGGGACGGGGAGGACAATTACGGGTTTGTCGCGGCGGGCCTCGGCGGCGAGGACGGAAGGAACGCGGTCTGTAGTGTTTTTTAACTGTGCTAGTTTCCCTACGGCTCTCTTGGAGCAGGGTAGTGGGGTCGTCGGGGGCGATTAGGGTATGCCTAGGGCGGCGAATCTTGGAGATGCGGGAGGGTTCGTATCGGGCTGCCGATGCGATAAGGGGGTTGCGGTGCTTCACAGCAGTGTCAAAGAAACGCTTGCACAGGCGTTTCATGAACTGCTGGATGGTGGGGACTCTGAGATCTAAATGTAGATTCTCATTTCGGATGTAATAGGGGGCTCCGAGGATTTTTCGGAGGGTGCGGTTTTGGAGGGTCTGCATCCGGTGGAGGTGACGGGCCTTGGCGTGTGCGAAGATTGCACAGGCATACGTCATGATCGGGCGAATGACTGCCGTGAAAAGGCGCAACTTGCACTTGCGTGACAATTTGCTGCGGGCAGTCAGTAGGTAGTGAAGCCTACCCTGAGCGAAAGCAGCTCGCGAGCGAGCCTGCTTTACGTGCTCGGCGAAGGATAGGCGTTCGTCGAGGATCACTCCGAGGTACTTGGCTTGCTTCTCCCAGGGGATCGGCTTGCCGTACATGGTGATCGGAGGGGGAGGGGGGTCAGATCTCCGCCGTCTCGCATAGAGAACGGCTTGACTCTTATCAGGGTTAACCTCGACTCTCCATTTCCGGAACCATTTACCCAAAATGTTTGCGGAGGTTTGGAGATTACGAGCGATAACTCTGGGGTCATGACCTGTGTAGTAAATAGCCGTATCGTCAGCGAAAAGCGCCAACTTAGACTTTTTACTTTTGGGGATATCGCTGGTGAACAACGTGAAGGCTAGAGGGGAAACAACGGAGCCTTGAGGGACTCCTGCTCTGATGGGGTGCGGGGAGGACAGAGCTCCCTCGACTCTATAGCGAAAGGTGCGATTCGACAGAAAGTCTCGCATGATGAGCACGAGACGATCTGGCACACCGAGTTGGTATAGCTTATATAATAAGCCATTGTGCCAGACTTTGTCGAATGCTTTCGCTATGTCAAAGTACAAGACGCCCGTCATCGTGTTACGTTGGAAGCCAACGCTTATGTGCTCCACGATGCGGTGAACTTGATGGACACACGAGTGTTCGGTACGGAACCCGAATTGCTCGTCGGGGATGAGACCCTTGGTTTCGGCAAAATCTTTGAGTCGCTTATAAATAAGCCTCTCGTAGATCTTACCGAGAACATTGAGGAGACTGATGGGACGGTAGCTAGAGGGGTCAGACTTGGGCTTGCCTGGTTTGGGGATGCCGATAACGGTGGCCTGTTTCCACGCTTGTGGGAATATATTATTGCTTAATGCGCCATTGAAGATGGCGGTCATTAGCATTATGAGCTGGGGGGGGAAGAGTTTGAACACTCTGTTCGTGATGCCGTCGGCACCGGGGGCTTTCCGTGGTTGAAGCCTTTTCACGATGTCCTCAACCTCGTCGGGTGTGACGGGGGCTAGAGGGTTATCGGGGTCTTCAACGGGAGGGAGGGAGGCTCTTCGTTCGACTTCAGCATCCACCATATCAATGTGGGCTTGGTCTACTAGATGAGAGCTAGGCGAGCATTGGGCTTCGAGACTGTCGGCCAGGCACTCCGCTTTCTCGGAGTTGTCGAAAGCGACACTCCCATCAGGGCGGGTGAGCGGGGGCATGGAGGACTCTTCGGTGGAACGTAGCTTCCTTTGGAGTTGCCAGAAGGCGAGATGGGTAGGCTCAAGTTCGCTGAGCGTCTTTTCCCAGCGGGCGGAACGCAGCTCGGTCATACGCTTCCTTACAGCACGCTGTAATTTACGCATGTGAGCCTTGTTGGCGTCGCAGGGAAAAGCGCTATACGCACGGATAGCAGCGTTCTTCTCGGTCAACAGAGCCCGTACATCGTCCGGGATTTTCCAGCGACAGTCCTCTGTCACTGGAATCTCCCTTGAACAATCGTTCAGGACGGATTGTACGTGCTCTGTGAGCGAGTCGATCGCCTCCGACGTCTCGGCGACTGAGAGTATATGGTCAGGGATGGAGTCCAACTGATGTGACGTAGTAGATTTCAGTCGTTCGCTTACTTTCTTCCAGTCAGTGATCAGTTGGGATGGAGGGGGCTGGCCGGGGTCGAGATTTCCCGAGCGGGAGCCAAGGTGCATGACCACGGGGCGGTGGTCAGAGTTTAGTTCGTGTATTGCTTCTATAGATTGCAAACGGAGGTTTACATTCTTTAGCAGCGCTACATCGAGAACGTCAGGCCTATGATTGGGATCGTGGGGGAAGTGAGTGGGACACATCGGGCCGATGATGTCAAAATTCAGGGAAGCACCAAGGTTGAAAATGACCTTACCTCTAGGGTTGGTCGTGCTGCTGTTCCACGCGGGGTGTTTAGCATTGAGATCGCCCGCTAAGATAACGGAGTCACTCATGCCAAAGAGGGATGTCAGGTCTCTGGTGAGAGCGGTGGCTTCGTCCGTTAAGTTGGACGAAGAAGACGATGGGGGGTAATAGGCGGAGATGACTGTGATCGGCGGGTGACCAGTCATGCCTAGCCGACAAGCCGAGAACTCCAATAGAGATAGGGGCGCGGGTGGAGTTAGGGGAATGCAGTGCAATTCCTTTTTGTAGTAGATGAGGGTGCCACCACCGTGACAGCGGATCCTATCGTTGCGAACTATGCGATAGTTGGCAATCCTAGGATCTTTGAGGTGGGGCTTTAGATAAGTTTCCTGTATAAGGAGAATGTCTAGTTGATGGTCGCGGAGGAAGGCCGCGATCTCATCACGCTGGGAGTTAATGCTATTTGCATTGAAGAAACTTAATTTAAGGGATCGCGGTTTGGAGCAACAAACTTTCAGTCGCTTATCCATTAATTTAATTTTTAAGGGTAACAGCTGGAAGCTTGTCCAGCTCGGACAGTGTTGGCTTATGCTGATTGAAGAGCTCAGCCATCTTTTCCAGGGTCACTGTACCCGTGGCTTTAGCCACGTGTAACTCGTCAGCTAGGTCTCTAGCATCCTGGGTCATAAATATGATGTAATGCTCCAGGATGATTGAGCCAGCTGGGTCGGTCCTGGGAGGAATCACACCAGTGAACCGAGGCACAGCCTTAGGGGCTGCTGCTGGGACTGCGGGTGCCACAGGGGCGGGAGTAGGCGCTGGGATGGGTTTGGCCATCAAAGCTGGAATAGGCTGAGAGACCGCCAAGGCCGGGAAGGCCTTTTGGTGGTTCAGCCTGTTCCAAGGGGACGGGCGCTGGGGAGCGAGACGCTCGGGGAGCTGGGTTGAGGGGACTAACCCTGAGGGGGCTTCTCTAAGCTGGCGTGCAGCGGCGCGCTTTGCGAGCTTTGGAGAAATTTTAGGGGCCTTGGGGCAACCCCGGTAGTTAGCCGGGTGCCCAGCTTGCCCGCACAGCACACAGCTGGGTGGCTCTGTGCAGAGCGTGCGGTCCTTGGGACGGGGGCATTCAGTAGTGCCGTGCTCACCCAGACACTTTACGCATCTGGGTTTTGCGTAGCAGTTGGACTGAGCATGTCCATAGAGTTGGCAGCGGTGACACTGGCCAACTATCGAGCTTTTATACGGCTTCTCAATTGAGATGCCGGAAAGAGAGCACACCGACTTGATCTTGAAGATCGGGTGGTGCCCTTCTGTAGGGTCGCAGACGACCAGTACCATATCGTACTGTTCTCTGCCACGAGCCTTGTGCAGGCGGTGAACCGCAGAGACTGGGACGCCCTGCGATTGAAGGTCGGACTTGATGTCGTCCGTGGGGATTTCTTTTGGCACACGTCTAATGACCACTCGGGTCGGCGTGTCCTCTGGGAGAGAGTATGTGTGGAAGCACACGTTCCTCTCTCTGAGCGATCGGGTAAGTTCACGGTAGTCCGCGACTGTCGGGACTACGACACGAATGCCCTGCTGGCAAGCTCGTGCGTTCGTGTAGTTGATCTTACGATCAACACACATCTTGGACACGTCCGTCCACTTCGCCTTGTCCTGGATGTACAAGGGAGGCGGGGGACGTTGCTTCTTTGCAGAAGCTGAAGGATTGCAGCTAGGCTGCGACAGCTGTGACGCTGGGGCGGGTTTGCTACTGAGGGTAGTAGCGGGGGCGGGGGTGGAGACATCAGTCTCAGTCTTCTTGGCCTTACTGGCGGAGGCCTTGGTCTTCTTCTTCCTCTTTCCTTGGACGACTTGATAGTCGTCGTCGGAGGAGGACTCCTGGGCCTCAGAGCCTGACGGCTCTGAGTCGGTGTCTATGGGCACTGTCGTGTCCATAGCCTCACTAGGAGGGGATGGATTGATATGGTTTCCCTCAGTTTGGGAAGAACAGGAGTGGGAAGGAAGCAGTCCCGTGGACGGGGCCTGACTAGCTTCATCGGTGGAGGGTTCCACCGGTGAGGAAGGAACGATTGGGGCGGTCTTCCGGGTGCCGACAAAATTTCGGAACTTATCCCTGAAGCCATCGATGAATGTGGGGTCTTCGACTAATACTTGCTCGAAAAAAGCAAGTATAGTCTCTGCCTGAATCCTTTTCAAGTCCATGGCATCCATGGTGGAGAATTAAAGGGGGGGCAGCATGGGTTTTAAAGCCTATGTCCCTAACACCTAAGTCCCCGGGTGGACGGGCCCGGGGGTGAGTGACCCTCCCAGCAAGGGTTGTGCACGCTGGGAGGTGTGTACCTAATGGTGAGCCCTAAGCTTGTAACCGACCGCCAATCTTAATGTGCGATCGGGCCCTGACAGGGTCTGGTGCGAAGGGATAGACACCCCAACCGACACCAGGTGTGTAGCTGGAAGAGAACTCGGAGTTATAGGTCTGACGAGGGGCCACCCCCAAGGCCAAGACCTAGCTCCCGACTCCAAATGACTGCCTAGCCCTGAAGGGGTTCGGCGGGTGTATTGGGGCAACACCCCCTTGGCTTGTTGACACCGTGAGGTATTCCCGCCAAGGACCACGAAACTGTGGCTTTTCCCTTAAGGGGCACTACGTTTTCGACTATTCCGTAACGGAAATAGTCTATCGTCCACTGCCTTGAGAAAGGCGGCTTCCGATAGTGTTGTGGTCGGCGACCACTGATGACGTCACGGCGAGCGGGCGCGGCGAGACGTAGGAGGGGGCACGTAGCACAGAGCGGGCGCGATGCACGGGGCGGCACGTCCGTTCGGGGCGAGCGACGGGCAGCGAAATTTAGCTTAAAAAGTCGTAATACTTTTGTTTTTATAGATGTGTTCGAAAATCCTGAAATCGCAGAACAATTCCTGAGATAGTTGAAGAACACGATTTGGAGTAGGTTCCTATACTATTCTTCCTGTTAACCTACCATGGTTGCTATTGGTAAAAAGCGAAGTGAAGTTTAAATTTTCATTGTATACATAGGAAAGTAGGGGGTGGGGGGGGGTAACTACACTGAAACTCAAAGTGTTTCCGAGAATCAAACTCTCAAAGAACCAGATAGACTTTAGTAGTTGGTTACGTTCCGTTTTCTATTCGGCTTAACCTACAGATTTGCAAAGTTTTTAAGATGAGATTGAGGCCAGACAATAAGTTAAAAAGAGCTATTTTATTCAAGCATTAACTGACTCGACCAACGAAGTTCTCTCAAAAGCGATTAATACCTAATGAACAGCAAACCCTAACATTGACCAGCTAGGAACATCTTCTAACGTAGGTAACCTGTTAGGTTGGTAGTGTTTTTGTGACCATTTCAGTGCCGGATTTAGCTAGCAACAAAGGGCCTCGCTAAATTTTTATCCTCCTCCTTGCGTCGTATTCCTCAATGCTGAGGATTCGTGACCTGCTTCATCACTCTAACCCTTATGATATTCCTCCATCTGTTTTTGTCTCTGGCGGTGTGAAGGGCGTTATACATCGTAGAGTCAAGAGCGGTGCGGATCTGGTTGGACCAACGTATTGGGCTGCGCCCGCGAGGCCTTTTCCCATCCACTTTGCCGGTCACAATTAGCCTTTCAAGGTTGCAATTATTTAGGTTAAAGCTTTATAAATGACATTTAACTTATTTTCAAACAGGCCTTGAAGCTCTTAGGTATAGTGATGGGTTCATAGGTATTGTCTTTATTTAAAATCTGGAACTGGTTAGAATTGATATGACACAGGTATCTTGAGATGTGTTTTGCGTTCATGCGGGGCGAATGGGCCCCCCAAAGCGTTCGGCCCGTAGCATTTGATAGGTACCTACTTTTGCTACATGATTAATCCGCCACTGGACCATTTTTATAGAACCATTCGATAACGTTTCTTATTTTTAATATTTATTTTTTACAGATACGTTGAACTGAGTTTTACTGAAGTCAGTCACTACTTTTAACTGATTCTGCCAATTAAATGTAGGTACTACCATTTAACTGGTAATGAGTTTTGACTGTAAGATATAAAATTATTATAATATATCGAATGCGATGACAGAATTATGTCCATAAGTGTGTAACAGTACCTAGACTTCGCTTCATGGCTCTGTGCAGATAGGCCGACCCCTCCTTAGGTGTGCGCGTTCCTTCGTTCCTTGAGCGCTCGAGTAGCACGGGCACGGGTATACCTAGTATATATGTACCTAAATATACTTTGCGGGATTTCGAAGAATGTTGGCAAATATAGGTACGATGTTTCTTGATCTCTATGATAGGGTTGGCAATGCATTTTGTGATATGACATGGTTTGGATCGTCTTTGTGCAAATGAACACGAAGAGTGGTGGTGAATGGTTATCGGTCACCAGAGTATATTGCGACTTCCGGTGTGTCCAAGAGATCTCATACCGGACCTATTCTCGTCATTATGTTCATTAACGACATAGTCGACTGCATCAAACATAGTCGGATTGATGAAAAATAAGTTATACTTGTTTTTTTTTTTTTTTGAGGCATATTTTATTTTAGTGGCAATGTAGGTATATGTATTTTTAATGTAATGTTGAACAAGTACCTACTTTGTAAATAAATAAATAATCAAACAATGTGTCCTAGCAGTGTTTGGGTTAATTCATTAAATCCCAAGCGAACGGCGGCGTTCACTCACCCATTGAAATAAAAAGTGTAAAATAAGACACTTTTCACAAAAAAAAACGACTTCACTAAAAAATAAAAAAAAACACTAAAACGATAAAAATAACTTTAATTTCGGAAGTCGGTGTTAAGTATGAAACAAACTATACCGAGAAACACCGAAATTAAAGTTATTTTGATCGTATCAGTCTTTTTTTAACGAAGTTGATTATTTTTTCTAATTCGATTTTAATAACAAGCGACATATATGATTTTTTTTTTGCAAAAAAAATAGTGTAGTTGCCGTAAAAAATGCAATTAGTCCGTCTTTTAGATTATTTAAAAATAAGGGACACCTATTTTTTTATTTGTAAATTAAACCAAAAATGAAAGATATAGCCCATTAAAGTTACGTGTAACGTCACGCCGTACTGCATTTTTTCGCACGGTGTGACGTCACACGTAACTTTAATTTTTGTTAAATAGAAAAAAAGAAAGAATACGTGTCCGATATTTTTTTATAATCTAAAATACGGACTAAATAAAATGTAATTATTTTGACCCTGGAAACTACCCTATTGTCAGAGACATCTGGGAAAAACCATATTTCGCCCAAATGTCCGAGATTTGGGCCGTGTTGGATGTCGGATTATTCAGCGTCAGCAATTTAGTTGATGGCAGCCCTACATTTGGTCGAGTTAATCTTTATTTTATTTTAAAACTAGCTTTTGCCCGCGCGGTTTCGCTCCCGCTCTTCCCTGCTCCACCCTACTGTACCCTTCTCTACCCTACTCTACCCTACTATACACTACTCTACCCTACTCTACCCTACTCTACCCTACTCTACCCTACTCTACCCTACTCTATCCTACTCTACCCTACTCTACTCTACTCTACCCTGCACTACACTATTCTACTCTACCCTACACTGCCCTAATTTTATTTTTTTTCCATAAGAACCTTCTCACAATAATGAACACAACAAAAAAAGAATTAGCGAAAACGGTCAAACCGTTCACGAGTGATGGCGTGACCAAGGAAATAGGGATTCATTTTTACTTAAATAGATAAAGTTTTTAAATGTACCTTTCTTTCATTTCAGACATCATCTAAATAGTTCTAGTTAAACTGCACATTTATGTAATAATGGAATAAAATACATGATTTATTACATTAACCTTTCGAATACCGTAATTAGAGACAATAGAATAAAAGAAAAAATATTTTTAAAAAACGCATAAAAAGTAAAAGTACTGGTTAAGACGATTCTAATGAGCCCAAACTCGATGTGTTTACTAGAAGGCATTCCAAAGTTCCATCGGCCACCTCCTAATTCTAGCATCAGGTTCTCGTCATCATGAAAAATGTTTAGAACTGGTTAAAGTCAAAGTCAAGTCAAAGTCAACGTCAAAATATTTTATTTCACATAGGGCCTACATGGGCACTTATAAAACGTACCGTAGAGTAGGCGCGGGCTTGCGGACAGTGAGCAATGGGTTGCTCGCTGTCCGGCCGTCCGGTAACTGTCCGGACCAAGCCCAAGTCGTCGACGGCGCGCGCTGTTCCCGCGCGCCTCAAGGAGTTTCAACAACAGCAGGGGCCCAGCCGGGTCGAAGCCTACTGGGGCCAGGGTTATCCGAAAGGGCGCTCGAACCCCGGTATGAAGGCTTGAAGGAACGGGATGGGTTTTTTAGTCAGTAAGAGTCTGACACTATCTCCCGCTCCACCCAAGGGCGGCGTATGTCATTTGAATGATTTTTACCTACCAAAAAAAAGACTACAGAATTAGAGATAAAATAATCCTTTTAATGATCTCACGGCTGGGACTCAAACCTCCTCCCTAGGAGAGAGAAAGCGGACCGTTTCCTCTTCGTGACCTATAATCCACCACGCGGGCCCAGTGCGGATTATTGAATCTCACACACATGTCTTCGAATTTTCAGTTGTAAGACCTAGTTTCCGCATGAGGTTTTCCTTTTTATAGATAGTACTAAGAAATCACGTCGTTAATTTTATGATTTGGTATCTTAGAGCGGGGGTTGTCATTGGATGTATTTTACCATCGAAAAAAAAAGGCACTTATAAAACGTCATAAGCTAGTGCACGGTTCCAAATTGGTCGTTTCCTATGGAGAAGAACCGGCAAGAAGCTCCATGATTACTCTTTTAAAAAATGTGGTTGTTATTACAAAATTGATAGATTATGTATGAACAGTGTAGACCAGTCAATATTGTACACAAAAGCACAATAAAAATAATCATAATAAAAAAAGTAAGTCGTAATAGGAAGTAGTCTAAGAGTTAGTGGAGTATACAGTGTTCTCACATTCACATTACAAAAAAGAGACTATATAAAAAAAAAATATTAAAAAAATCAGGAATAATATAAATAAAGACCGAATCTAATGAGCCAAAACTTGACGAGTCATTCCAAGATTCCATCAGCCATTTCCCATTTGTAGCATCAGGTCTTCATCATCAGGTTCTCGACATCATGAGAAACGAACAGAACTATTTTTAAAATTTGATCGATCAGTCAGTGAGTGACAAAATTAGGAAACTTTGACCAGTTCTTAAACTACTGGTTCAAATTGAATTCAATTTTAAATATACCGTGTTACAATGCCATGGTTACTGAAAATTGAGGCTTCTGTTTTATATACAACGAAGTGGCCATTAGGCCTGAATTGACCTGGCCTGAACTGTTTCGAAAAAAGTATGGTATGGCCGTGCCCCCTAATTTCTGAAATTAGAAGGATTTATTCCATGTAAGACCAAAGAAATAAATTCTTTGAACGTTTTTTTTTCTTTCTATCCTGAACGGAGACCACTCTCAATAATTCAATTTAAATGTACGATGAACAAACACCAGTAACTTGAGTTTGGTACAGTCTAACTTTGTTAATAAGTGTCATACAAGCTTCGTCGTCGCTTCTGTAATTAATTCTGTAAATAAAAATATGTCACTTTAACTTGATTAATCACTATTTTAAGACATTTAAGGTTTTAAGCTTATGTAAGAGGTTTCTTTTTATCGTGGACTTCATATACATCATGTGGAAAAAACACACAAAAGTACAAAATAATTTTAATATAGGAAGTCGGTGTTAAATAAAGAAAGAGACAAAACTATTATAGAAATACCGACTTCCGAAGTTTATAAAAAAAAACATTTACAATTGCAGTTCCATTGGCTGCTTGCAATTCTGTGGTAAAACTTTGACCTTGAGCTGGTCTAGCGTTCTACAAAGTATCAGTACAATGAGAGGCCATCTTGTAGGCGAGTTTTGTGACAACTGGCGGCCTACTATAAATCCGTGACCTGGTTTCCTGAAATAATTTTCTTGAAGTAATACACGAATTTCAATATTACGACATTTTTGTTTAGGGTTCCGTAGCCAAATGGCAAAAAACGGAACCCTTATGGATTCGTCATGTCTGTCTGTCCGTTCGTATGACGCAGCCACTTTTTTCTGTGAACCGCATTAAGATTTTCACACAAAAATAGAAAAAAAAAAACAATAAAGTTTGGGGTAATCCTTAGAACTGAAACTCATTTTTTTTTTGTATGTTCAAGTTACTTAAAGATTTTTTTTTTCCACAGCTATCACACTGCGCCGTCTGGTCCCAAGCTAAGCAGAGCTTGTGTTATGGGCACTAGACAACTGATAAACATACTTACTTATATATTTCTAAATACTTACATACATATTACAGATAATTACACCTAGATACAGAACAAATGATCGTGCTCATCACACAAACATTTGTCTTGGTTGGGAATCGAACCCACGAACTCCGGCATAGCAGTCAGGGTCACTAACCACTAGAACAACAGCCTGTTTTGGAAAAACTTACTGACTAGGAAAGAGTGGGTAGGACTGGTACAACACAAATGGTTGTTTCAAATGAACATAGGAGTTTTAATTCAATCTATAGGATAAGCATTTCAGTAGGTAGTGCATATCAAAAAATAGTTTTTGACAATTGCTCAACGTCATCATCATCATCATCATCATCATCATCATCATTTCAGCCGATAGACGTCCACTGTTGGACATAGGCCTCCCCCAAGCGTCGCCACAACGAACGATCATGTGTTTCCCGCATCCATCGGATTCCTTCACCAGGTCGTCAGTCCACCTTGTAGGAGGCTTTCCAACGCTGCGTCTTCCGGCTCAACGTATCTGTATTTTATTACTTGTATAAAAGTCGAAGTCCTGACTCACTAACTTATCAACACCCAGCCCAAACCCTTGCACCTAAAACGCTGTTTGCACAAAGGTACCTTTTTAAGGGGCACGGCAGTGCGCCAACCAAGGTAAGCAAAAAAATGACACGGCCGTTACATTTTTTTCTCGAAACAGTTCAGGCCAATTTCGATCTCCTATTACTTCGTTGTGTATAAAACTAGAACTCTGAATTTTTAACAACCAAGCAGGCATTCTATATTGGCATTATATGTCATCAAAAACATATTTTGTAAAAAAAAAGACGTGTGGCACTCGGGGACTGCCGCAGTAAAGCTATTGCATAGCATTTTTATCAACTTATGCAATTATAATTATTTATTTATTTTATTTATGCAGTATTTTTTTTCCTTTGTTTTTTTTTCTTTGATATTAATTGAAGTTACACTTTCACACATTGAATTGAATTTTGATTGATTGTTCACTCATTTGTTTTCTTATCGGTCACCACGCTCAAAAAACAAATGAGACCCCGGGTGTTAGGTTATTTTCGTTACGGAATTTCTGGATTCGGTCTCCACGCTCAAGGCCCGCGATAGAAGCTATGCAATAGCTTAAAAAACAACATAGATTGACTTGGCAATCGAATGTATATCACAAGTAATACGGATTATATTCAATTAGATTGTTTGGTCCGATTGCCAAGTCAATCTAGGTCATCAAGGTCCCTTAAGAACGGACTGAATTAATTAACCGACTTGGTATTACATGGATCTCACAACTTTTTATTTTAGCTTCACTTTTCTTGGACTGACCGACATTTGACTATTCAAAAGTGCCTGCAAATGGTCTATTTGAAATAAATGATTTTGAATTTTAAATTTGATATTTTTTTACGGTAGAAAAACTGAGTTGAGAGCCTTAGTTTTTTACAAGTTATGTTTTTGATGGCATATAATGTTTATAAAGAATGTCAGAAATCAGAAACGTTTATTTCAAATAGATTACAGGCACTATTGAATTGTCAAAATGTCGGTCAGTCAAAAAAAAAAAGTGAAGTTAAATTGCACGTTCTAAAGCGTAGATCTTTAAGGAGAAGATAATAAGAAATATAACCTCTATAAACAGGCGTGCAAACTTTATATGGAGCAATCTACTTTCGTGAACTTATGAAAATGTCGTTGCTCCACACCAAGAAGCAATGGGCTTAGAATTAAAACAAGTAAAATTTTCTAGCTGAGTTCTAAAAGAGATAAATTCTCTTTCCTACCTAGAAATGTTTTCAGTATCCATAAATAAAACCATTGATAGCTAAGAAATCGTGGACACCTACGATGAAGGCTCTCTCGCTATTGTGATGATGTGGAGGAGTATTTATAAACCATGGATGATCTTAAGCCGCGTACTCACTAGGGGAGGATAAAATCGTATGAAAACTGTCAGTTTAGGTACCAATGTTTGTGAGCGTTGGTACCTAACCAATGCTTATAAAAACTTACGCGGATTCTCTAAGGCTCGCACAGACAGGCATGACGCGACTATGAGACAGTGAAGCAACAATATTTTATATATAGAAAATATCTTATGAACGGTAGAAAATTTCCTATGTAAACTGAGTTTTTACACTACCTTGGGTAACTATACTTTATTTCAAAAGCAATGTTATAACTTATTTCTCTTAAACAATAATTGATTAATAACGTACTTACAATAAATCTTTTTCAGAAAAGACCATGTCCTATCCACAGGACAATGCGTGTAAGCTTCACGAAGGGCGGAATTGTAATAAAAATTTGGTGTAATTTTGTATATTAGGTAAGTGTGCAACTGGACAAACATGTGGAATCATTGAAACAAGGGCGATGTCGGAAAATGAAACTGAGAATTTTAATATAGTTTTGACCACCTTGACACATTCGCTACTAATACTGTTAGAACATCAAGCCTTTACTAATACTGTCAGAACATCATAAATGATAGTTCGCAATTTTCGCAGAAAGATTTTATTTTCCTTCCTAATTAAAAATTATTTGTGATAATATGTCAAAAATGCCTTTTCTAAAGGTCAAAAAGTATCTCGTACCAAAAAGTTTGCGCTTTTCGCAGGAAGTGATATTTTCTTCATTTAACGATATTACCGTAACTACTTTTCTTTAGTTAATACCCCTTCCTGTAAAAAGCGCATACTGTCAGTTACGATGTTCTTCCTGATTAGCCTTGATATTATAATGTATTAAATCCATATTCTAATAGAAAACAGATCGACTGTATTCTACACACAAGACTTTACAGAGTACTTTCCAAAGTTGATACTGGCCACAAGTCAAGGGGAAAAAAAATGTGTTTATCATTAGTGAAAACCTGAAAACCATAAGCTAATAGGATTGAAGTTTTATTTAGGGCAAAACATGAATTATTTTGTACTTTCTTTGCACAATAATGAAGTCTAGGTTAGCACAATTTTAATAATTGTACTCAGAAACATGGTAGGTGGTGTTGAGGGCACTAGTGTCGCCAATTTAGTTATTGCCAGTGAGTGAGTACTCGGCTTAGAAGAGGAAGGTCGTTCCATTTTTCTACGCTAATGGAAACTTTCAATAGAGTGACAATGCATGGTGCGTCATACAATTTCTTTTATACTCCTATGAAAGCTTATTTATGGCCTGTGTGATATGAAATACTTGCTACCTAGCTGTTTTAATATGGACGTCATTTCTGTGTTTTGTTATTAGGTAGATATATGAATTTCTTACTGTAACACCGGTGTAAAAACAGAGCTATGATGAGCAGCACAAAAATATCCTAATCTTGATTAGTAATCAGTTTCCGGATCGAAAAATTACAGCACCTTATATAAATAAATAAATAAATTAGGGGGCAAGGAAGTGCCCCCACCAAGACACAAGCAAAAAAGTGGCACGGCCGTAACATTCTTTTCTCGAAACAGTTCAGGCCATTTTCGATCCCATATAACTTCGTTGTGTTCAATAATCATGCAGGCATTGTTTAACATGGTTTATTTCAATTTTCATTCAATTTGAACCAACATTTTCAGAATTATAACTGGTCAAAGTTTCATAATTTGGTCACTTACTGACTAACCGATCATCAAAACTCTAAGGTAATTCTAGCAGACAGAAGTTTCAAATTTAAACTACAGTTAGTGTTTAGTGTATAAATTAATGAAAAACTAAAATATTTCGCAATTTCGTTACAGTTTCATAGATACACCAACTGCATAAATAAGTATTTTAATCCCATATAAATATACAGTATTACAAAGTTACATTTGCAGTGAATTAATCAGTGTATATTTATAATTTAAAGGAATAGAATGGAATAGAATATAATTAGAATAGAATAGAATAAACTTTATTGTACACCAAAATAGTAACAATTTCACAGAAACTTAAATCTATGTGCACAGTGGCGGTCTTATCGCTGAAAGCGATGTTTCTAATGGTCGCTGTTCTAACCTAACCCACGTGATCGCATCGTTCGCTCGCTATCGCGTTCTAAAGGTCACTGTTCTAACCTAATCCACGTGATCGCTTCGTTCGCTCGCCATCACGTTCTAATGGTCACTGTTCCTAACCTAACCCACGTGATTGCTTCGTTCGCTCGCCATCACGTTCTAATGGTCACTGTTCCTAACCTAACCCACGTGATTGCTTCGTTCGCTCGCCATCACGTTCTAATAGTCACTGTTCCTAACCTAACCCACGTGATTGCTTCGTTCGCTCGCCATCACGTTCTAATGGTCACTGTTCCTAACCCAAACCCACGTGATTGCTTCGTTCGCTCGCCATCACGTTCTAATGGTCACTGTTCCTAACCTAACCCACGTGATCGCTTCGTTCGCTGTCACTGTTCCTAACCTAACCCACGTGATCGCTTCGTTCGCTCGCCATCGCGTTCTAATGGCCACTGTTCCTAACCTAACCCACGTGATTGCTTCGTTCGCTCGCCATCGCGTTCTAATGGTCACTGTTTTAACCTAACCCACGTGATCGCATCGTGCGCTCGCTATCGCGTTCTAATGGTCACTGTTCTAACCTAACCCACGTGATCGCTTCGTTCGCTCGCCATCGCGTTCTAATGGTCACTGTTCTAACCTAACCCACGTGATCGCATCGTGCGCTCGCTATCGCGTTCTAATGGTCACTGTTCTAACCTAACCTAACCCACGTGATCGCATCGTGCGCTCGCTATCGCGTTCTAATGGTCACTGTTCTAACCTAATCCACGTGATCGCATCGTGCGCTCGCTATCGCGTTCTAATGGTCACTGTTCTAACCTAACCTAACCCACGTGATCGCATCGTGCGCTCGCTATCGCGTTCTAATGGTCACTGTTCTAACCTAACCCACGTGATCGCTTCGTTCGCTCGCCATCACGTTCTAATGGTCACTGTTCTAACCTAACCTAACCTACGTGATCGCTTCGTTCGCTCGCCATCACGTTCTAATGGTTACTGTTCTAACCTAACCTAACCCACGTGATCGCTTCGTTCGCTCGCCATCACGTTCTAATGGTCACTGTTCTAACCTAACCTAATCCACGTGATCGCTTCGTTCGCTCGCCATCACGTTCTAATGGTTACTGTTCTAACCTAACCTAACCCACGTGATCGCTTTGTTCGCTCGCCATCACGTTCTAATGGTCACTGTTCTAACCTAACCTAATCCACGTGATCGCTTCGTTCGCTCGCTATCGCGTTCTAATGGTCACTGTTCTAACCTAACCCACGTGATCGCTTCGTTCGCTCGCCATCGCGTTCTAATGGTCACTGTTCTAACCTAACCCACGTGATCGCTTCGTTCGCTCGCTATCGCGTTCTAATGGTCACTGTTCTAACCTAACCCACGTGATCGCTTCGTTCGCTCGCCATCGCGTTCTAATGGTCACTGTTCTAACCTAACCTAATCCACGTGATCGCTTCGTTCGCTCGCCATCGCGTTCTAATTGTCACTATTCTAACCTAACCCACGTGATCGCTTCGTTCGCTCGCCATCACGTTCTAATGGTCACTGTTCCTAACCTAACCCACGTGATCGCTTCGTTCGCTCGCCATCGCGTTCTAATGGCCACTGTTCCTAACCTAACCCACGTGATTGCTTCGTTCGCTCGCCATCGCGTTCCAATGGTCACTGTTCTAACCTAACCCACGTGATCGCATCGTGCGCTCGCTATCGCGTTCTAATGGTCACTGTTCTAACCTAACCCACGTGATCGCTTCGTTCGCTCGCCATCGCGTTCTAATGGTCACTGTTCTAACCTAACCCACGTGATCGCATCGTGCGCTCGCTATCGCGTTCTAATGGTCACTGTTCTAACCTAACCTAACCCACGTGATCGCATCGTGCGCTCGCTATCGCGTTCTAATGGTCGCTGTTCTAACCTAATCCACGTGATCGCATCGTGCGCTCGCTATCGCGTTCTAATGGTCACTGTTCTAACCTAACCTAACCCACGTGATCGCATCGTGCGCTCGCTATCGCGTTCTAATGGTCACTGTTCTAACCTAACCCACGTGATCGCTTCGTTCGCTCGCCATCACGTTCTAATGGTCACTGTTCTAACCTAACCTAACCCACGTGATCGCTTCGTTCGCTCGCCATCACGTTCTAATGGTTACTGTTCTAACCTAACCTAACCCACGTGATCGCTTCGTTCGCTCGCCATCACGTTCTAATGGTCACTGTTCCTAACCTAACCCACGTGATTGCTTCGTTCGCTCGCCATCACGTTCTAATGGTCACTGTTCCTAACCCAAACCCACGTGATTGCTTCGTTCGCTCGCCATCACGTTCTAATGGTTACTATTATATTCTAACCTGACCTAATCCAGGCGCTTCACTTTAATTTAACTTCACATTTTTTTTGATTTACCGATATTTTTACAATTTAAAAGTGCCTGTAATTGGTATATTTAAAATAAACGTTTCTGATTTCTGCGCGATTTTTAACTTAACCTAACCCAAATGATTCACTAACATTAGAAGGAGATCTTTGATGGTCATTGTTCTAACCTAACCTAACCTAACCCACATTCATGATAGCTTCGTTCGGTCGCCATCGCGTTCTAATGGTCACTATTCTAACCGGCTTAATTTGTAATACTAATGTGTTATACGATACAGTTGCGACAAATATATATTTTAAACGATAGACTGATTTTCGATGTAATAAACTTTATATCCAATGACGTTATACGAAATAAGTTTTAGAGTATATAAATATTATAATATATTGAAAGACATTATATCAACAGTAGGTATACCTCACGTTTATTATATCTTGTGAATATGTTACTGAAATGATAATGTTCCGAATGTCTTTATATGACGTGTGACGCACTCCCCAAAGTTTAATCCACGAGTAACACAATAAGAAAGAATTAAAAAATCGGTATCAAATGAGCAAGGTCGCAGTCACGTTTCCCGTACATATCCAGAAACAAAAAGAAATTTTCCTTTAATCTTTCTGTGAAATTTTTCCTTCAAGAATGGCTTCTTGAAGGAAAAATTTCAAGTAAATTCACAATAAGAAATTAACGCGAGTTTTTGTTAAGAACTACAGGAGGTTATTTTTTTTTACCGGTTTTATACGCAGAAAAATAAGGCACTTTTAGTCACTTGAGAATGAACCATTGAATTATATACAAAAATATCAAACCATTGTGACCATAATTAGAAACGCTCCAGATGTCAAATTAAAATGATCATAGATTGGTTAATTTTTAGCTAAACATCGTTTCAGCGTCCCCAATTGATTTGACACAGCTTTTATGTTAACAGTTATGCTAATCGAACGACAGCTTGATCTTGCTTTCAGAAACCGGGTATAATTATGTCAATTCTATAGACATGAGTTGCGGTTGATTTTAGTCGTGTCGTTAAAAACTCTATACTCGTAGAACCTACCAGTATATCTTTCTAGACAACATTATATTTAGTATCTTAGTACCTTTATAGTCTGTCTAATAAGTTAACCGACTTGGAAATTTTGTATAATACTTAATTATTTAAAAAATATACTCATATTTGATACTTTTTTATACTGCATAAATAAAATAAATAAATAATTATAATTGCATAAGTTGATAAAAATGCTATGCAATAGCTTTACCGCGGCAGTCCCCGAGTGCCACACGTCTTTTTTTTTTGTTTTGTGTTTGTCTTAATTTTTTGTTGTCTACGCGCCAGAATAATTACTTTTCTTTCTTTCTATATAAGCGAAACCAGAAACACCTGTCTAATATTTTTTGTAAAGAATTTATGTACAAAATTTCAAAACTGTACAAAACATGTTTTGAATTTACAGTTAATGGTTTGAACCCGCAGCATTTAATATTAATCATTATCTTTAAGTATCTAGCAGTTTATTACTTAACTCTAAGTACGAATTTAAGTTACATTCAAATTGGTTAGCCCCTGAAAGTAGACTTTACGTTAACACATTTGTAGGTAATTGCATTTGCATACATTATAATAGAAATCCAACAAACCTGGGTAGAAAATAATAATTCGACACAGATACAATACAACAGAAACAAACAAAACAAAAGAGAACCAAAGACGAAATATCAATGAGAAAGGTAGAGAAATTGATACCTTTGAAAAAATAATTAACATAACGTCCTAATTTTGGTAAAATTTTTGATGTCTTGGTATGGTCATGTGAAGAGGCGTGAATAAAGCGCATATTACTAAAAGAGTTCTGAATATATGTACATGTAGATGGATGTAGAGGGAAAGGAAGGCCGAAGAAAAGATGGATGGATTGTGTGAGGAGTGATATGAAAGAAAAGAGAGGTAGTGATAGTTTGACGGGTGACAGGACAGAATGGAAGAAAAAAACGTGTTGCGCCGACCCCAAGTAATATGGAATAAGGGTATGAATAAGAAGAACAAGATTTGAATCTGTTTCTTCTGTAAGGAAATGTTACCTAATTTGATGTATCAGAATCTTCTCTCGATTTGGGTGGAGAGAGGAGTGCCAGACTTTTACAGACTAAGCGCGCTTTCCATTTATGGGTTTTTTACTGCCTGCTGTGGTGCCGAAGCGTATACTTTTGTAAAATTTAATTCCCAAAACCATGCCATAGTTGTAGTTAAAAAGTTATAAGGATTTGAAAGTGACCGCGACATTGTCCAGGATCCATGGTTCCAATTTTACACTTGATTACTATCAAGCTAGCTAGTTTTACGTGTGTAGCTTCATTTTGATAAGGCGCCCAACAATTTCCTACACGAAACTCAATTGTAGCAGCTAACAGAGGTAGCAAGGATAGAATATGTCGATTTGATGATTATCAACAATTTATCACCAACTGGATTTTTTTTTTTTGTTAAATCTCAATATAATTCTCAATTATTCAAAAAAGTATTTGTCTTAAAAAATGTATGGTTTGATCAAAGTGTCCTCTAATTTCAACATGTGTCGATAACGAGGGTCATCATAAATAAGGCGGTTGTCACACTGCCACGCACCCCGCAGCGTAGCGCGTGAATGCGTGTCTTAACGTTGCTTGTAAGTATCTCCGTTTGTATAGAAAACACGCACAGTCCAACACACTGAAACTGCATCCACGCGCGTTCATGCAGATCACGCACCTACATGCGGAGAAACACGCACTAACGCGCGTGGGTGCGGGGCGACACGCATGGTATGCCACACTAAGTCTCGTAGTACCGTGCGTGATTTTGTATGAAATGAGTGCGTGCCTGCGTGAATTTACAAGACGCACCTACGCGCGTGAGTGCGTAAAAAACCCGCACGATAATGCAGATCTGTACATCCGAAAGTACGTGCGTAGGAGCGTTTTCACGCGCTACGCTGCGTGGTGTGTAGCAGTGTGATAATCGCCTAAGCAGATATTTTGTTTTATTTAGTTTGTATTTATATGTATAATTAAACAGTCATATTGTCCTACAAATTGCATGGAACATTATCGCGGTCCTCCAATTGAATAAAACAAATTGCATGGAACATTATCGCGGTCCTCAAATTGAATATAAACAGGATAAGTGTCCCCCGCACACGAGACACAAAAAAAAACCGCCGCTAAAAATCAGGATTAGACTATCCAGCCATAGCCAGCACTTATGAAGGCACAGTACAGCACAAGAGCAAGATACGCGGCAACAGTTTGTTAACAAAACATGAGCTTGTGCGACGTAGAGTTGAATCTAACTAACGCTGACGATCGTCTCGCAATTTTACCGGCTCTCCATATAACTCATCTCGGCTGTCACACAAGCAAAAGTAGGTACTGAAAGTATTGTAGTATTGATAGTGTTGTAGTGGGTGTACTTTTCGGAATAACTGATAAAATAAGGATATTTTTGTAGCAATTTGTACGTTAGGCGTAGTATTTTTTGCACTAGACAAAATTTTGTATGACGTAAAGGCAAAAGTTACAAAAAATTCAAATCTTTGACAAGTGATATTTGCCAAAATTTTAGTAATTTTTTGACTTTTAAGACCTAAAAAAGAAGTACTACGACATCAATTATTATGATAATAAATTAAATTTCATTACTGTTGCGCCATAACTAGTTTTCAAATTGGCTTCAAATGATTAAATCTGTGATTTTACATAAAAAATCTAACAACCTTACAAACTCAAAAACCACTGAATATCGTTAGAACATTTTTACCCCGGTGCACCGGCAGGCAACTAGTAGAACTGCTTGGGCGGGGGTCACCCGCAGCCTCGGGCTGTGCCCGCACGCGACGCGTTTGGTTGACGCCCGCAGTGGCTAGCGGAGGGTTCAAAAAACCAACGCGAAATCCTTCAAATAAACGGTGGATCTTCATCTTCTGTGAAGTAAGGACAACGCACGAGGTACAACGCAAAAACCCGGTTCTGATAGGTGCACACCAAAACCGGGCTCGCCATGGACACAAGTCTACTACTGACAATTAACCGCCCTTCTTGCGATTCTCTGATATTATCTCTTAGAAATAAAATAGCTATTCCCCTTGACCGCGGCAGGCGCGGGTGTAAACCGCTTCGTGAGTGTTTAGCCTAACAGTAATGTTTCTTCGTCAGATTTCATGGTTTGACTGATGTCACATCACTGGCATACAAACGCTCGGCAGTCCGATATGCTTGCAATTTAGACGTCTGGTGTCGAACTGCTACCGTAGATACAGCGAGCCGGGTTGCGAGATGTAACCAGGGGCACGGTAAACGTGAGGCAGTGGTCCGACGTGAAACATCTGTACCCCTAGCCAACTTGCTAATCTGCAATAGTTAACTCTTGTAGAAAGCTTCAAATGTACGGGAATGACGTCGTCGCTCAGTCACGTGGTCAAAACAAAAGAATCGGCGGTAAGGTCGACTCAAAAAGTTCGACGCAAGTGAAACGGTTGTAACTTGACTAGGGGGGCTGAATTGAAAGCGCCCTAAATCGTGATCTTTCAGTTGCCTTTTGCATTTTAGTGCCCACCTTACAAGCAACAAATCTCGTGGACCCATCATAATTTTAAGACTAGTATCATTATTATCACAATAGTACTTTCAAGAAGCGATATTTCGTAACACCATATAAGTAACTTGTATCCATAGTTTAGGAGAAAATCGGTTTCTCCGTAACTGAATATAGAGGGACTCTTTTTAAAATTGAAAAGGCGATACTATATTCCGTAATAAAGTTATCCTGTATCCGCGGGAGTTAATATAGTCGTCGACTTACATCTCTCTCAAGTCCACCAAATAGATATGTTTAAGACAACCAGCACCCACTCAAAAGCGCGATAACCCTTCGCGGCACAGATAACAAACAAAATGCAAGCTATCAAAGACAAAACAGTTACACAAGCCTAACATAAAGTCATTCTAGGAAGCCAGTCGCCCGTGTTTGGACAGGGGCAATATAAAATATACAAGGGCCCTCCGTGGACTGCAAACAAATAGAGTACGCATGCCTGACGTAGATCTAATCCTTGCTAGACGCGCCAAGCCCTTTAAAAGAACAATTTGATGTAACGTAAACTAAAAATCGAATAAGAAAACATAAGTAAGAAAAAATCGCGATTTATTTTTACAACTGTCGACTGATTATTGAGTGATTTGATGAGACTGATTACTGTTACTATTTATAAACGCTGAATTTGTAAATTATTTCATCGTCGAAGTTTTTTAATAGATATTAGGTAATCTATAAATTATAATTATATTTAAAATTTATGAGTTTACTTTTCTTTCTTTTGACTTAAAAGACACAAACAATAAATCAGAGATTCCCCTTTTTTAAAGGGTATTTATGCATCTGCCAAATTATTTATTTTTTGCGTTCTTTGGTAGCGATTGACATCTCCTTCGTCACAATCAGCTCAGTCGAGTAGGCACTGAATCGGAATGTTTGTCCTGTATTTTTGTTAATTCTGTGTACAATAAAGATTATTTTAAATAAATAGATACTGTGGAAAAAACGTAAATACTAACGCCATAAAAAGAAGCTTTGTACTTGTTAGATAAATACTCCAAACTTTTTACTACTAGATCCATATTTTGACCACAGTTTTCCAGCGACATGCCTTTGCAAATTATGTGCAACGCCTTACATGCATCTAGGATTAGGTAAAACATATAGGTACTCATCCAGTTTTGAAAAAGTTCTTTAGAATTCGGTCTTAGTTGGTTAAAAGATAAAGGGATTTTTTGTTTGACACAGCTATACTTTCAGATATGTTTATCTATATTTTTAACTATTATATTTATAGACAGAGCAAAAAAAGGGTTTTCCGTGATATTGAAGAGTAAACTGTCTAAAAAGTCAAACGACTTGGGTAATTATTAAGGTAAAATGAAATCTGATGTAGTCAACACTGGTTCAATAATTAAGGTTGATTAAGAGATCTTGGTCATTGTTTATTAATAGAAGAACCTTATAAAAAGTATCACATACCTATAAGTATTTTTAAATGATTAAATATTATACAAAATTCCCAAGTCGTTTAACTTTTTAGACAGATTATATATAGTCTAAATATCGAGTTAAGAAACCGTTTAATAGCGGGTAAAGAACGTTTGAAAAGTGAACATTCATCAATGTATTTTTCTTATTCCGATAAAATGTGGCATGGTATAATTTTATTCAGCTCTCTCCCTTTTTTACATCTATGGTCGGCGTGGAAAAATTCATGGTGTAAGTATATAGTACAAATATTATAATAGTTTTGGCTCTGTTCAAATAGTTAATAATAGAATTGTGTGAAGGGTTGTTCGGACCACCGGCCGCGAAGGTTGTTTGTGCAACTACCTACACGCTCACACTTGAGTGAGGAAACATTCAAGAATGTATTTTATTATAAAACATTTTAATATTTTTTGGATATCATAGGTATAGATCCCAATTTTTCACTAAACCGTATCCGACTGTGTCATAAAGAGCCTATTAGAAAAACGTCTTGTTATTATTTAAATTTAGTCTCATTTAATAATATTCATAAACAGTAAAGTTATGAGCGTTTGTCTGTAACCCAAAATGTCACTCAATTTATGGAAATATTGTACAGGCTATTTATTGATTAAGTAGTCTTTTCTAGAAATAATTATTATTAATGACTAGCTTTTGCTCGCAGCTTGGCCCGCGCCGCGTACATAAAATATGGCCTATGTCACTCAGGAATAAAACAGCTTTCCATCAATGAAAAAATTTTCACAATCGGACCAGTACTTTCAGAGATTACCTCCTACAAACAAAAAAAATAAAAAATAAAAATAAACTTTACCTCTTTATTATATTAGTGTTGATTGATTCAGTTATAAATTAGGTATCCAATTATGACAAATTTTCGTGGACTATTTTTGGATTTTGTTTTTTTTTTACTTTTGATTACATAAATATGATCAGTAACGGGTAGGATAGAACCATATTTTTTTTGTACTAATTAAAAATTAGGGGCGTACTTATCCTTACATATGAGAATAATTTACGTTTTCATAAACATTAGATAAAACGTAAAATAATGTTACCTTTAATAAAAATATTTTTATCGCTCTGCTTGCAACAGTCTGATAATAACAGAGCATTTTTGCACTCCCTAGTGTTTAAAAAAATAAATAAAAATAAAAAGCAGTTATTTCAGCACCCACAAGTACAAAAAAACACACAAACCTAAGGAAATACATTTACACTATCAGATATGTCCGGACATTGCTCTAGCAAACATGTCTGCTACAGCAAGTAATAGAAGATAGAGAAATAGAATAGGTGATATATTTAAGAAATAGGACATAAGCCTTACACCAGACTATATAATATTTGTGCATAAACTAAATAAAATTGTACATACATAATAGAATTTAGGTTGGGTAACTTTCCTGCATTCTTAGAAAAGTATATTATGTTGTTCCGCCTAATAAAATTGTTATTCTTTTCTTTTCTTTATATCAATAACTACACGGTGAAGGAAAACATCGTCAGGAAACCGGCATGTCCTAAAACCGGCATGTCCTAAAACCGGCATGTCCTAAAACGAAAAATTCGAAGACATGTGATATCCACCAACCCGCACTGGGCCTGAGTGGTGGATTACGGTCCATTTCTTCTCCTAGAGAGGAGGCCTGAGTCCCAACAGTGGGAACATTATAAGGCCGACTATGCTATGCAATTAATACAAAGTGCACCTTAGTTCGAGCTAAGGGTTCAAATCCACGACCTTCAATTGCTATTAATGAACTACTACTAGTTAGATTTTCACGAAGACATCACAAAACTGTGTTACATATCGTCTTCAGACTAAAGTCTAGCCCATAAAAAAACATAGTTTTAAAAAAACTAAAAAAAAACACGCTTTCATAGCATATAAAACTAAACGGTGTAAAATAATTTTCAATAAAGGTAGAAAATAATAATAATGAACGCAAAATATTAATATCATTGTGAAAAAAGCGTGGGGGAAATATTTGATATGCTATGAAAGCGTGTTTTTTTTTAGTTTTTTTAAAACTATATTTTTATTTTTCACTAAAAAAAAACGGATTATTGTATTGTCACCAGTCTTTGATGGGTGTGCAAAGTTTGAAGAAAATCTAATCGCCCAAAGTTGGTCAAAATCGAACTCAAAGGCGTTGGTTACAAACATACAGGTGAAGCTAATATAAGCGTGTTAATAAGAATGGATCTTATGAGAACGCTACCGGATAAGGCTTTCATTACAAAATGAAATCATTTCCGGGTTAATATTTTGTATCTTTTCGGATATCCGATAGTTTCAGAGGTTACAGAGTTCCATAAAAGCTCTGTTACATAGGTAGCTTCAAGTATATAAGTTTACAAAAAATAATGTGTAATACTGTATGTATTGGATAAGAGAGTACAGCAGTGGTGGCCGTGTGGTACCTAACAGTGGGGGCTGATACCACTGCTCTAATCTTCTTAATAAATAAAATAATTCTCTTAATCTTACGAAATGTAGGTCGCGGGTTCCGAGTCGATTACGTAACTTATTTCATCACCACTGCTCTCAAAAAGGTAAAGGAAAACATTGTGAGGAAACCGGCATGTCCTAGAACCAAAAATTCGAAGACATGTGACATTCACCAATCAGCACTGGGCCCGCGTGGATGAGATGGATTACGGCCGATTTCCGATTTTTTTTTGAGATGAGAACTCATCTACTGACTTCTTTCACTCCAGAATGGAATGAGAGAGCGTAGCAGACTTTTACCGACTAAAACCCACCTGTGTTTTTTAGTTGCCCATTGCGTTGCAGGACCACGGTATACCTTTCAGAAATTCCCATGGCCCGAGCGCGGCCCTGCTGGGCCCCCACGATTTTGCTGGCGTCTCTTGCAAGGTGCGCGTGGAACATTTCGTGTCCTTGACGATACGGGCTCGGTCCTTACTCAGACAGCCGGACGACGAGATTCACATTGCTTTTCGTCCGCAAATCCGCGCCTACTGTGGCGGTAAGACTTTCTATTTCATTAGACTGAGATTTCAGTTTTTTTTTTTTTATCGATCCTTATAAAAATCATGGAAACAACACATCACGAAAAGTATAGTAACAACGTATTTTGTATAGCAAGACCTCAAAACTCAAAGCTGCAATTTCAAATAAACCTTTACAGGTATTTCTTACTGCCAAAAAGTCAATCAGTTAGAAAGATGAAGCTTTCCACATTCCAAACCGCGAATCTCTATGGAAAACAGCGTACTAAATCTCCATGAATACTGTATTGGCAGCATAAAAATTTAATATTTCTTGACGCGTCTCTTATGTAAGAACAATATAGAATGGATAAAAAAAAAACAATCCAAAACACAGAAAGATTAAAATAAACCAGTGGCTGTTAAATGAGATGACTTAAGCGACCTTGATGACTTAGATTGACTTGGCAATCGAATGTAATAATAATAAATAATAATAAAATTTATTTAATCAGATAACTGAGATCCATCTTATAATAAGTAAAACTAATAAGTAATTGTAAGCAGCGACTTTGTCCGCTGTACTAATTTCCACATTAGTGGACAATCTTGTCTATTAGAGTCTGTCTAATAAGTTAAATGACTTGGGTAATTATTAGGATTTAATGAAATCTGATGTAGTCAACACGGGTTCAATAATCAAGGTTGATTAAAAGATAGAGATCATTGTTTACTAACAGAAGAACCTTATAAAAAGTATCGAATATAAGTATTTTTTAAATGATTTAATATTATACAAAATTCCCAAGTCGGTTGACTTATTAGACAGACTATAGCTATGGCACTCAGGATGCTGTGGCGACTTCCACGCAACCGATGAACATAGGCTTTGAGTATATATAATTCTTCTTTATTCAGGTATAAAGTAAGCGACATGTATATCACAAGTAATACGTATTATATAAAATTAGATTATTTAGTCCGATTGCCAAGTCAAACTATGCCCATCAAAGTCCTTTAAGTAGGGACTGAATAAATTAACAGACTTCGTATTACATGCATCTCACAACTTTTGACAGTAGAAGAACTGAGTTGCGAGCCTTGTTTTTACAAGTTATGTTTTTGATGGCATGTCTTTTTCAAAAATAATTCGTACTTACTTAAGTTGAGCTTTGCGAATACTGACAAATGCTTGCACTGACTGGACGGGTCCACTCAAATCTGTATGGTTCTTTCTTCAAAAGACCATCTCAGACTAATCTGCATGGTTCTCATCTGATTTGACCATTACCTACATATTTACTGTATGGACCTTAAAAGAGACCTTAAGAGAGTTTGTTTCGGTGTTTCTTCTCAGGGTAGTCAGCTAGGAAACACCGGCCTCATCTAGCTTACACAGACGAAAAAAAAAAGTTTACGTGTAAAAGTATTTTTTAAACCTATTTGCAAAATAATCATTTATCAAGTTAAGAATTTTCTAGCGAAAACACAAAGTGGTTGGTTTTGACAAAGCTATTCAAATTACACACGTGTTCACAAAGCCGACAATTACAACTTGGCGATTGCCGGACAAAACGAGCTCCCCCGCGCGCGTCGTGTTCTTCGCTTCTGCACAGTTTCTATGCAGCCGTCTTAGCCGTCTTGACGCGATTAGTAATAACGCGAATTCGCAGCGAAATCACTGTCTTTCTCCTTTAACAGCGTAGCCGCATGAATTGCTCATCTAATTCGTTGTACCATACAGATAAAGGCGAAATCTACATAACAGGTTACGACAGATTTTGGTTTGAATTGCCCAGAAAAAGAAATAAAAATCAAATCTTGCTATTTGTATTTTATTTTAATTTTGTTGACTGTAAAACTGACAAACGTATATTTTACTTTCATCATTTTAAAATTCTAATATTCATAACCGGAACTAACAACCGTAACCAAAACCGGTGTAATAATTACGTATTCAGATTATCATTGATAGCTACTGTATGTGAAGTCCAGAGACGGCCAAATGTGGTTTGGTCTGTAGATCCCCTTTGACCGGCCTGTTTATCCGGTAAATTATTATCATTAACTTGATCATTCAGTCATTCCCATGTCCTACTGTGTCGTATTTTGCATTGACATGACAGAGATTCGTCGAACTAGTCATTAACCACTGAAATTAACACCAGCGTAAATCCTCTGCCACAACATGATTTTAATCATTGCAATTTCCTTACTAATATTTATTGCCATAAACCGTTACTTTCTGAACTCCTCATCAACGCCTAAGTCGATAGATTTAAAAAATAAACATATTTTTTGTATAATAAACATGACTTTTTCATTAACATGTTATGTCTTAAAAAACCACTATATTTTTCTCGTTTTTTCTCTACTCCTTCAAACTTGTGTTGGATATTAAAAAAATATATTAACACAAAAAAATTGGCAACGAACCGCCAATTTTTTTATGTTGCAAATATTACGTACACTACATGCAACTGAAATAGGTAATGCGGGTGCATTATCTATTTCTGGTAAGGGGTCCGTATACACCCCCAATTATTTACATATACATATACTTTTATATACTTCAAAAGGCGATTTTCATCGGTCACTCACCTACACTCAAAGGTTCAGTTGAAAACCAGCGTCAGGCAACTGCTACGGTTGTCTGACAGTATGCTGAACTGAACCTATTTGGCACTACTACATTGTTGCTGTTTGCTTTTTTTTTATTTTGTTTTAAGTTTTTTATTTTATTTAAGCTATTAATTAATGTTTCAATACTTGTTTTGTTCATTGTGTGCCAAATAAACATGTTTTCTTTCTTTCTTTCTAATTAGAAAATTAAGTTACAGTCATAATTCAAGCACTGAAATTTTACTTTCAATTCACCTACATATGTAGTGTTTTTTTAAGAATTTTGTTGCCTATGTTTATAGTAGGCAAATTATGTGGGAACCGACGTTCTACGTTGGTAAGGCATCATGGTATCTACGCACGCACGAACAAATACACTAGTGACGCAATCAAGATTTATCAAAATAGGTACTTTTTTATTCTCAGATATCAAGAATTATTTTAGGATTAAAAATTAAGTATCGGTTTAAAAAATAGCTGAAATCGATTTGGTAGCCAATTCTGAATTACTATTTTCATGAAATGCGTTTATTATGTTACATGTGGTATACAATGTATATTCGAATCGAAAAAAAAAACGGGGATGTGTGAGTCGGACTTGCGCGATGAGGGTTCCGTACTTACAAACTTACCGAAGATTTTTCCGAATCGCAAGAAAAACAAGGTTTTTTTGTGACGTAAGTAACTACAAAAGAGTTTTCAGATTTTTTTCCTATACTTGTGCTATGAGGCCATGCCCTACACCAAATTTCAGGATTATAGATCAAGCGCAGTGCGCAGGAGCATCCTCTCAACCAATTTGTAAAACAGACACAACAGACAGGTAAGTGGAACAATACATAATTTAAATTTTGTGTCGGTATTAACATAAAAAGGAAGCCAAAAATTCACTTCAAAAGCTTTTATTAAGTTTTTAGAAAGAGTGTAAAATTTTAGCTGTACGAAGAGACCACTTGAATACCATTTCAAAAATGATCCATCGCTGTCAATCACATCACATAAGGTACGGTTGGTTACCCGAAATAATTTCAGAAAACTATCAATGTAATTTAATTTATCGCGTTCAACAATCATAAGCAGGATCATCACGCATCCACAGCACACATTCATTACCCATCCATTATGATTACAATTTCACTTATAACCAACATCCATAAACATTCAGTACTAAATCAAACAGGGTGTAAAAGAGTCTTGGTATTTTTCATTATTTTACATCAGTCGTAAACTGTATGTGACGACAATCCCTGGCACGCGAGGTACCCGAACATCAATTAAATTGTACCACATAAAATGTTCTAAATCATAATCTCGACTACGGCCGTCAGGCAAACACGTTATTAATTAAGTTATAAAAAAGTCATGGCTGTATTAGCATATTTATGGATCTATAAAGTCGGGGGCGGGTCGCTACTGGTAGTCAGCGCCATCTACCGGGATTGGTCGGAACTTGCTTGTGTCGATGTTTATACTGACATCAACACAAGCAAGTTTCAAGCTTCCCCTTCCCTCTAGCTCCTCACCGGACCCGATTTGTTTGGGAGATTCCTGTTTCGGATCCAAGAAAAAACCGCCCGGGTTCACCACTATGCGAATCTTCAGAACAACACGGTGGAGGTCTTGTTCCACTCGGGCAATGCAGTGCCGTGTCCTCGTGGGGACGTTCGGCGGCGGCGACTTCTCGCTTCTGGCTTTGGTCTAGGTTGAACCAGCGCCAGTCTCCATAGGGTAAGAGAGAATAGGAACAGTCACCTCTTGCTGCGGAGCAATGCAAGTGAAGGGGACGGCGGAGAGCGAGTGGAGGAGACAATCCTCGGACCCGCAGGAGACGTCCCGGACGTCGGTATTCACAGGGACACTCCCGACTACCATAGGCGCGAACTTGCGGATGGCGAGTAATAAATAGCTCACTGTGCGATAAAGGCCAGGCCAGGGTCGACTATGCATCGTGTTCTACAAGTGCCACAAATTGATGGGGCCTGTTAGGGCCGCTCCTTGCTAAAGCGGTGGGATTGTTCGGAACAGATACTGCGGCCCTGAAATGTTGGCAAATGGTGGAACACACGAATACGTCGAACACAAGGGTTTTGTCAGTAAAAGTCTTGTTAGGTTTTGCTAGTAAAGCTGTAGACGCAGCGTAATGGCGTGCGACAGCCCTCTTGTTGAGTTGGCGACCTTTGAGATCGGACGCACAATTTGTCTCTTGCATTATTGTGTAGTGACAAGAAATATGTAACCATGTTCCATAAGGTTGCTTGCACATTTTTCTCCATAGAGATCTACGCTATGTATTGTGCAATTAATACCGTTTTTCTAACTGATTGGCTTATTGACAGTTCAAAAGTTTCTGTAAGATGGTTAATTTGAAATAAATACTTTGATTGATTGACTAATTAATATTTTATTTTACACTGAATATAGCGGTTTAATTACAGTCTAAAACTCCCTCTCACTCCACGCAAAGAGGAAGAAATTTCTAACTTTTCTATCCTCATCTATATTTGAGAAATTTTGTTACTGGCAGTTTTCGGTTACATAAAAGTAAACTGACAAGAGCAATACGATCTAAATATAGTTATAGACTTTTTAGATTTCGTGGCGAGCATTTTTAATTCCTTATGCCTTGATCACACGTACCGAGTAAACGGGCGAGACAGTGCTCTCGGCCGAATATTCGGTACCTACGTATAAACAACGCGCCGAGTGCTCGACCGAGCGCTTATCTCCACAACTCGCTTACATCACTGTCTCGGCCGAGCAACATTTTACTGTACTTTTACTCGGTACGTGTGATCAAGGCATAAGTTACATTCCAATTTCATAGAACGCATGTATTCACTAAAAGCACAACAAGACGACCCTAATATTTGTACAAAGTGTTTAAATAGCTGTCTAATTACACTCGTGCAACGTTTACAATTATTTCCTAGAATGAACCACAAACGGACACCGTTGGTTAACTTAGCGTCAAATAAAAATTTGTTAGAATTATTTTAGGGAAGGTTTTTGGTTTAAAGTGTAGCACTTTCAAATACATTTACACTTATAAATTAATGTTCTAATGATAAACATGCAAATTACCGAAACTTTGCGGGCAGTATCATTACTCATAAATTTTGAGTTTAAATTGAACCCGGTACTTAGTATATGACGTTCTATTAATGTCCCCGCACACGGGCCACAAAAAAACGCTGAAGCGCGCCACAAAAAAGGCCGCCTGAAAAAGAAGCTTGAAGCGGCTTTTTTTGTGGCCCGTGTACGGGGACACTTAGAATGGACCGTTCTTATTTTCGGGGAAGTCGTTTATTTAAAAAACTGCAAGTAGGTATAGCTAAACAAGCTCCAGGATGAGATGATAGAACGACGATGATACTTTTTAGGGTTCCGTAGCCAAATGGCAAAAAACGGAACCCTTATAGATTCGTCATGTCTGTTTGTCTGTCTGTCTGTCTGTCCGTCCGTATGTCACAGCCACTTTTTTCCGAAACTATAAGAGCTATACTGTTGATACTTAGTTAGTAGATGTATTCTGTGAACCGCATTAAGATTTTCACACAAAAATAGGAAAAAAGCAATAAATTTTGGGGGTCCCCATACTTAGAACTGCAACTCAAAAATTTTTTTTTCACCAAACCCATACGAGTGGGGTATCTATGAATAGGTCTTCAAAAATGATATTGATTTTTTTCTAAATTGAATAGTTTACGCGAGAGACACTTCCAAAGTGGTAAAATGTGTGTCCCCCCCTGTAACTTCTAAAATAAGAGAATGATAAAACTAAAAAAAAATATATGATATATATTACCATACAAACTACCAACGAAAATTAGTTTGAACGAGATCTAGTAAGTAGTTTTTTTTAATACGTCATAAATCTAAAAAACTACACTATTATTAAAACATAGAAAAGAAAGAAAAAAGAAAGAAAGAAAGACGTTTATTCGTCAAAAAACATCCACACAACAACATCAAACAAACATCGATCAAAGTTACAAAGAACTACAAGAACTTTTATATTATGTTACTTGCTGCTACGGAACCCTCCATGGGCGAGTCCGACTCGCACTTGGCCGGTTTTTTCAAGAAAAAATTCCATCCTAAAATACCTCTTGTATTAGTAGAATGTACAAACACCTTGACCCGGTAAAGTCGTATATTTGTAGGCTATATAAATACTCGTTCCGAGTAGGAATCGAACCTGCGACATGCAGCTCAGAAGCTTTTGGGTGCATCCACAATAAACTCTACATAATATGAATGAACAACCGTTACTCGTCTTTCCCTATATGTATAAAACACAACATAAAGTTAGTTGTTCACGTAATAAATTAAAAGATACACTCAACAGATAGTGTTTTATAGTGTACAAATGACTCACGATATCATATACCAGAGGTGCTTAATTAAAACACAAATACTTTATATCGCTAATTGCTAGTGTAGAAAAGCTAAGAGTAGATCGTGTCACTACACTGCTAATGTAATAGAAATATAGGATTCTTCAATTAATGAGTTTTTGTAAAAATATTAAGAGTTAAGTTTTTATTATTGATTACCTACCTCATTGGTTTAGTTTTCACATGGGCGATTGCGATCGAACCCTCCGTTTGATTCCCGGATTGAACAGTGGTACCTAATTAATGGAGCCCAGTAAGTACCTAAATGGCTAAGACGGAAGAGCATTTTTTTTTTCAAATGTTTAAAATGAGACTTAATCCTTACTTTAACGGTTTTAAGATTGATTTTCCAAGTCCATAGCAGCCCACCCTCTCGCTCCTTATCCATTAAAATTATTACATAACGCCAAGATATAATTTTATTGCAATTTAATTAAATAAAAATCCGACAAGCCTAGCCAAAAAAAAGAGGCCACCTTAAAAAAAACCACAACAAGAAAAACTCAATCAAACATTTGACAAGTGCAATTAATTCAGAAGCCTACACTAGCCGGTTGGTTAGTAGGATGCCGTAAGGATATTTTTTATTCATCCATACTTCCGATTTGTGAGTGTTGTCGTACTGACGCGCGGTTAATTGGAAAAGGGTTGTCGGACAGACAGCAGTCGCACGATGTCGCGACACGTCGATATGCGTGAACAAAGAGCTTTGTGCGAGACTTTTTTGCGTTTTCACGACTATTTTTGCAAGACATTAATTGAAATCACAAACGCCCATATCTATGAATATCGCGGAGTGTATGGTTTTTTGGCCTCCAAGTGTAAATTGGAAGGTGTAAACGATTTTCAATCACAACGCTACTAGTTTGAAGTTTGGGCACACATTGATTTTGCTATTGGTTCGATCCCAAGTTGAGGTTAGGAAGTAAACTAGCTTCATTCATACTTAACTGATTCAACTTGACGATTAAAACTTCCCTGAAAGACACTTTCGAAATTAATTCTTAGATTTGAATTGGACTAGACTTATAGCATTTTCAAGTACTAGAAAATGTCTTCTAAACCGACCTATGTATTTCAACTCATCTCAAAGTATTTATCTATCTATATCTAAACTTATAATAAATCTGTAGAAGTGAAAATTCTGTACATTGAAAATATCAAAAAAATAAATAGCAGGGGGTGTTACTAGACCGACACCGAACCCAAAAATGTGATTAAAAAATTTTTGTCTGTCTGTCTGTCTGTTCAGGCATCACGCAAAAACTACCGGTTCGATTACTATGAAACTTGGTATAATTATTCTTTAATATCCTGGGCACCACACTGGGTACTTTTTATCCCGGAAAAGTATATACAATAAAAAACAAACTTAATTTTGCGCTTCGATCCCTAGACCCGATTACTGTACCAACCGCAAATAATGTTTGTCATAGGTTACGTCACCCGCAGTGGAGTTCACTAAGGCGCGCTGCACACGACTAAGATCCATGCTAATATTATAAATGGGAAAGTGTGTGTGTCTGTTTGTCCGTCTTTTACGGCAAAACAGAGCTACGAATTTTTTTTTTTTTTTAATTGAGATAAACTAGTGCTTGACTGCGATCCCACCTGATGGTAAGTAGCGATGCAATCTTTAATGGTGAGGCGCACTAGTTTATTAAGAGCCTATTCACTCTTGCCTTGAAGACACCCAAATTATAATCGGACGCGAAGACCGCAGCAGGCAGACTGTTCCAGTCCTTCGACGTACGCGGTATATACGACGAGGCGAAACGCTTAGTCCGGACCGTAGAGGTTTCAACAACGTAAGAATTGACGTGATTTTTTAAGTGGAGATAGTTGAAGGAGTGGAGAGTGACATAGGCTACTTTTTGTTTCTTTCTAACCCCCCACAGAAAGGGGAACCGTGTTACCCCGAATTTAACGCGAGCGAAGCCGCGGGCAAAAGCTAGTTTTAAATAAACCATTTACAGCCACTGCTGAATTGTCAAGGTAAGTCAGTCAGTCAGTCACAAAAAAGGTGAAGCTAGTTGCACGTTTCAAAGCTTAGATGAAGGATGTAGTTAGTCTCTAGTCTCTATGGAGAAGAACGTGCAAGAAACTGTAGGGACACTCTTTTAAAACAATAAATAATTACAAAATTATGATAAAATCGTTTATGTTGAAATTATATATACTTAGGTACGTTAAATTAATTTACAGTAAAGAAAAAGAACAAATAATTAAAAACAAACCATGGCAGCTGAGAGATAACTAGTCCCAACTATTATTTACCCACAATACCATTTATTTAATATTTGACTGGCCCGTTGGTCTAGTGGTTAGTGGCCCTGACTGCTATGCCGGAGGTCGTGGGTCGATTCCCACCCAGGACAAATGTTTATGTGATGAGCATGATCATTTGTTCTGTGTCAGGGTGTAATTTATCTATAATATGTATGTATTTAGAAATATATAAGTATGTTTATCAGTTGTCTAGTACCCATAACACAAGCTCTGCTTAGCTTGGGACTAGACGGCGTTGTGTGGTAGTTGTGGAATATTATTATTATTATTTACCAAAAAAAAAACATATGCACAATCAAAGCATATACGTAAACGTGTAACATTAAATGCGCAAAACCTCAGACACCCCAAATGATTTTTAATTCAATTGACCAAATACTGCGAAAAAAAAATTAAAGGTTATTTATGCAGTTCTAGTTTGTTTAAAATTCGTATCTGCATTAAAATAAGAACTTTTATTATACCGCATATGAGAAAATTTTATTGTTCTACCCTATTTGGGCGGGTTTGCGCACATGATGGCTTGATCTATTAATAAATAGACGGCAACATATTTAATAAGATTTTTTGTTTAATGTATCCTATATTAAAAAGTAGTTCAATGGATTCTGCTCGTTATACTAATAAAACTATTTTCAGGTTTTGCGCATTTAACGTTACATGTTGTACATTCAAGATCGTTAAATGATCGCCTTGGCTCCACCACGATATTTCGCTTTCCAAGGCGTCTCACCAATACGGTCTCCAATCTGAAGCCTGCACAATACGTTCAGTACCTTTTCAGTCCGATAATGCTGTATAGTTAGCTTCGGAACAATTAATCACAGGGGCGGCTGAATGTCTTTGATTTAGGGCGAGTACACACCGACCGAACGCTTTGTATCGAATATAATGTATTGTGCTTACCTACCTGTTGCCCTGCTGCAGGCAACGGGCCATTGAGAAGCAGCTTGTGATAAAAATAAAGCTGTGCTGGTTAACAGAATGTCTTAGTAGGTCCAGGTATGAAAAATGAAAAAAAAAAAACAAAATAATGTACATTAGGCAGTTACATAATTATTTATAATACCTACGTATTTTTACACATATGGCTCTCAACAACAATATCAATTGTTTACTAAAATAAATTAAAAAAAAACCTTCACTCATTCAATGCATTCAGGAACTAATTAGTCCAATTAGTAATAAACAATAAAATATTACCCACTTAATTATGTACTGAATGTATTGGTGAATGAAACCAACTATTCCTAACTTTTGTAGGTACGCAGTGACCGACTGGATGTTATTTATTAGTTTAGCATAAGGTAAACATTTTGTACACCTTTAAACTAATAATTTAAGATTGATTAAATTCTTAGGTGATACAGTGAAAATATTAAAAAAAAAATTTGGGCAAGTGAGAGTCGGCGCGCACACTGAGGGTTCCGCACAAACTAACTTGTGTAAATAGTTCGATACCAGAATCGAGTTTTGAAGATTGTTCCATTTTTTTTTGTGACGTTGTTTTCAGATTTATTACTTGTGCTATAAGACTTTGCTTCATGCCAAATGCCAAATGCCCTATGACTTTTGATTCCCTTGAGAGTGTATTTACGATATCTTTTTTTACGATATCTTTATAAACGACCGTATCTTTTTTTTTTAACTTAAAAGTTTTATTATTTCGCAGCTTCAAGGGATCGCAGGCCTGAGTACATGGTATTAATTTCAACTCGTTACCTCCACGCGTTCTCGAAATAAAGGGTCTTGACAGACGGACAACAAAGTGATCCTTGGGGTTCCGTGTTTTTCATTTTGAGATACGGAACCCTAAAAAGATAGAAAACAATTCTATATTTTTTTACTTGCATACCTACGTTACACGTTTTGTATTTTTTTTTTATCAACATATTATCAGTCAACAGAACAAACCAAAATATAAATTAAATTAAGAATAGTTTCTAAGGTTGCAGTTGCTCACATTAGTCTTATTTGTAAGAATTAGACACAAACCAAATTTAAATCAGAATCAACGTAAACAAACATTTTATTTAAATATTTTTAGATCCTCAAAATGCGGATGAGCCTACCAGGCATACAGGAAAACTTGCTCGGTTTAAAAAAAATAGCGTCGCTAATCCATATTCGCTTGGGTTTATCCGTGGCATACCGAGTGCCGGCGCGCTGCACCTCTACTCTCGCTCTTTAGGGATCAGCGCAATGCCGGCGAGACGTGTCCATTCATCATTCATGAGTCCACAACAGTTGCTTGCCACACCGCCTAATGTAATCCGCACTTAAACCCGAGAAAGTACCTACCACCAGACCCCTCCCACACTTTTACATTCCATAAACCATTTTAATGGAAAATCGATGATATAATTCAATTACTGGTTGGCACAGCCACGCCACAAATCTACTCAACTTTTTCTCTAGACTTTTTTCCTTCAAAAACAAAACAATGTCGCGATGAAAGAAAAAAACGCCTGAAAAAAAGACTATAATCAGATTCAACGAGTCATTTGCTAAATGGGTTAAGTGTTAGCGACTTTGCAACAGAAGAAGGGATTTGTTTGTCTCCCCATTATAAGAATAAAAAAGGCATCCGTCGACCGGAACTGATATTTTCATTGAGGTTCTGAATTATTCTCTGGAGTAATCAGTTTATGGACGATTAATAGGTTGTCTATTGAGTTTTCACTGGCTGCAACAAGAAAGTAAGTTCGCAAGGTTCCTAGAGTGCAAGGTTTTGGAATAGACATGTTCTGGACGAAGACGTAACAAGAATCTAGTCTACTGAACACCACAAGCTGCCAAAAGTAGACGGGCCTATTTTTAGCGTATCGCTTACCCCACTAATTCACAAAATATAGGTATTAAGACTATGCGAGAGTATTCTATCCCACTAAAATTAAATAGTCGGGTTGAGTAAACTCACTCGGTACGAGTATACACACTAGATCACATAGTTATACCTACACCTAGTAACTTGCAGTAACATAACCTAATAGCCTTCTCAAGTAATAAATGAATAATACTTCAATGCGCTACCGGCGCACCCAGTCAGCCTTCCTACCAGATAAAGGTAGAAGTGTTTCTGGAAAGCAAAAGTATTGATAAAAATAATAAGTCACCAGGGACAGAAATTATTATTAAGTTATTTTCGGAATATGTTCAGGTCAGGTGAGTGTTGACCTTTTTTTTCATACTGCCCCTATCCCATATTATTTGAGGTCGCCGCAACACGTTTTTTTCGTCCATTCTGTCCTATCACTCGTCAAACTATCACTAACTCTCTTTTCTTTCATATCACTCCTCACACAGTCCATCCATCTTTTCTTCGGCCTTCCTCTCCCTCTCCATCCATCTACATGTATACTCAGAAATCTTTTAGTAATATACGCTGCATCCCTCCACTTCACATGACCATACCGAGACAAACAATTTCCTTTCAACTTTTCAGTCACTGGCGCCACTTTCAAACTACCTCTAATACCTACTAATTTCTCACTTTATCCATTCTCGTCACACCATACATCCATCTCAACATTCTCATCTCCGCTACATGCAATCTTTTTTCATCCTTCTTTTTTACAGCACAACAATCTGATCCATACAGTATGACAGGTCTTATGACGGACTTATAATTTTACCCTTCGACTTGAGGAGCATGCGTGGGTCGCAAGTTGTTCCCCTGACCTATCGCCATTTCATCCATCCTGCGTTGATCCGACGTGTTACTTCTCGGTCTACCTCACCATCCCCTTGGACGAGCGACCCGAGGTACCGAAAGTCGGAACAGATTGGTATGGGCGTTCCGGCGAGAGCTAAAGGCACAGGGTTGGAAAGACTGCCGAAATCGCAGAACAAGTACTCCGTTTTGGTTCTACTCAATTTCAGGCCAACACTCTCTAGTCTGTGCCACCACACCTCCAATCTGTTTTGGACCTCTAGGCCACTCTCGGCAACCAGCACAATGTCGTCGGCAAACATCATACACCAAGAAGCCTCCTCCTGAATGTCAGAGCGTCCGTTATCATCAGGAAGAGGTAAGGGCTGAGGGCCGATCCCTGATGTAAGCCGACAGCCACATTGAAGTTTCCAGTGGTGCCCACTGTGGACCGGAATTGGGTCCTACATCGACTGTACATCGCTCGGATCAACTGCACATACTTCCCAAGTACACCTTTCTCCTTAAGGGCCCACCACAGAACCTCACGAGGTACCCGGTCGTATGCCTTTTCGAGGTCAACGAATACCATGTGCAAGTTTTTATGCGCACCTCTGTATTTCTCGCATAGCTGTCGCAAAGCGAAAATGGCTTCCACTGTACCCCGACCAGGCATAAAACCGGATTAGTTCTGTGAAATTTCAGTCTCTTCTCTCAACCGCGTCTCAATAACTTTCTCCCAGGCTTTCATAGTATGTGACATTAACTTTATTCCTCTATAATTGTTGCACTCGAGCACATCACCTTTGTTTTTATAAATGGGCTCTAAAGAACTGTTGCACCAATCATCCGGTATGGCTTCTTCCTGCAACAATTTATTGAAGAATAAAGCTAACCACATCCATCCATCCACTCAAAATAACTTCCACACTTCAACGGGTATTCTATCTGGAATTCTTCATTTTTCATTCCATTTACTGCTACTCTGACTTCATCCAAACTAACCATTCTCACTAATCCTACATTCACTGGTTTACTCTCTAAAATCCCACTCCAATTATTTTTTTCATTCATCAGTCTTTCAAAATAGTCCTTCCACCTCCCTTTAATTTTTTCATCATCCGACAGGACCATTCCAGCTTCATTCCTTACACATCTTACCTGACAAACATCCCTCGTCTTTCTCTCTCTTGTTCTAGCTAGCCAGTACAGCTCTTTTTGGCCTGCAGGACTGTTCAGTGTGTTGTACAGTTTGTCCTCGGCTTTTGATTGCAGCAACGTCTCTCCTTCATTATTTAGACTGCCAAAACCCCATCCTCCATGTACTCCTTCATAAATACCTTTCATTCTTCCCACATGTCCTTTAAAATCACCTCCAACTATCAATGCCTCATATACAGGGATGGTCATTAAAGCATTATCAAAATCCTCCCAAAACTTCTCTTTCACCATTTCCACACCCTAAGTACATTCAACATCACATTCCCTAACATAACTTTCACAACTATAAATCTATCATTAATCCTCTGTACTTCCATCACGCTTTCTTTCAGTTTACTATCAAGCACTATTCCTACTCCATTTCTTATTCCATCACTTACACAATAATAAAACTTATAACCCTCACCGATTTCCCTCGCTTTTGTTCCTCTCTATTTAGTCTCCTGCAAGCATGCTATATTAATCCGTCTTCTCTTCAGTACATCCGCTAACTCTCTGGCCCTTCCAGTCATGGTCCCAACATTCCAACTTGCATACCTCCATCTCACTTCCCGGGCTAGCTTCTTACGTTGCCCCCGCCCAGGATGGTGCAACAACCCTAGTCCATTCCCCACAGGAGCCGGGTGCTGCCCCTGCGCGTCGCCTGTGGGGTACGCCCTAGCTTATCGCGCATTCTATCAATTCCAAACATGTTGCTAGGGATTTGGCAAATATTTTATAGTCGGCCGCCAGCCTGACACCAACCCTCCTTGGGAACGCTATGGTTGGTGGTTAACGCACCAACATGCGGTGACCTTCAATGCATTATATTACGCACGGTCTCAAAAATGTCCCTTAGCCACCTCTTACGGCACCTACGGGAAGAAATGGGTTGGTGTTATTCTTTACGTCTGGACACCATACGGAACACGTGAGTGTTGACCATAACCTTAATATATACTCATCGGAGATATTTCTGGTCTAAACTAAATAATTACACCATGGGTTTAAGACAAGAGACACTGATAATATATAAAAAAAAAAAACATACAATCAGCCGAACATAGAACCTCCTCCTTTTCGAAGTCGGTTAAAAAGGCGAAATCTTGTGAGTGTATAAGTAGGTATATTTATATGTTGGTTGCTTTTTAACACTCGAACGGTTGAACAGATTTCGATTAAACTTGGCATACGAGTAGACTATATCCTGAAAAAGCACATAGGATATACTTTTTATCCTGGGAGTGTGTTCCCTTGGAATAAATTTCTACTGTCAAGCGGAAGCTAATTGAGTCTACGAGTAATTCACGAAATAAATTTCGACCTACTTAGCGACTACTTTTGTTTAATCACAAAAATCTTAATAAAGCGCGAAGTTGTTTGTAACACTCAACGGGATAGTCTTTACTGATGATCATCATATCATCATCATATCAGCCAATAGCCGTCCACTGTTGGACCTAGGCCTCTCCCAAGTGACGAAACAATGAACGATCCTGCGCGTCCTGCATCCATCGGATTATCGCAACCTTCACCAGGTCATCGGTCCATCTTCTAGGTGGCCTTCCACGCTGCGTCTTTCGGTACGCGGTCGCCACTACAGAACCTTTCGGCCCAAACGGCCATCTGTTCTGCGAGCAATGTGCCCTGCCCATTGCCACTTAAGGGGCCGGCGACGGATGAATTTCCACACAAACGTAATACCACGCTCATTTGCAGTTGGAGCATATTTCCAACATATTATGATGTTCTTCGGTTATAGACAATATTTATCTAGGTTCCTACGTCATTCTTTTTAAAACGAAACTAAAAAGAAATTGAAGCGAATTGTATTTCGCACTTTTTTACAGCGTAAATGGCAAAACATGCCATTTGGCTTTTCCTGTATTAAAAATATCAATATTTCTAATATTCTCGACGCAGGAACCTAGATAAATATTGTCTATAACCGAATATCATCATAATATGTTGGAAATATGCTCCAACTGCAAATGAGCGTGGTATTACGTTTGTATGGAAATTCATTCGTCGCCGGCCCCTTAAGTTTGGCGATTCTTCGTGCTATGTCGGCAACCTTAATTCTCCTGCGGATATCTAGTTTAGTGATGATACAAAGTTATTATGAAATATTTTATCATGCCCATTTACTAATCAAATTAATAGAGACAAGTTACCCAAACAGTAGAACTGTTTAAATAGTTGGAGGGACGTTTGAAAGTTAGGTTATAATCACAAAAAGCGCAGTGGGATGAAAACGTACGAATGTTAATATCGCGACCGCGGCCCGCCCCAGTATGACTGCGACTAGAGCCGCCGCATACATGTAGAAAACTCTCTGGGTTGGACACGATAGTATCCCCCGATTAAAAACATTTCAGTGAGTATTTTTCAAACTCTACTTTAGACTAAAAAAAAAAACAGGGACAATTAAACCACTAGTTATTACGTAAAACATGTCAAAAATTGACATTTATGTATGGTTTGACACGTTCTTAATTCAAAATAGGTACCTACTAAGGTACTCTAAATAATTCTGATCCATAATTCCTCATCATGAGCGACGACTGCAAGCACTTTTATAAAAATATCCCATAATGTGGTAAATAGGTGACAAAAGATTGTCGTCATTTTTGAAGAAACCTCTAGTGTAATTAATGGCGTCGTCAAATCTAACAACTCTTGAGGAGCTGCTCAAGGACTGCTCATTTGACAGACCCATGAAGACGCTAGTGATACCTCCACTGACTAGTGACTTCGTGGATTTTCCCACAATATCTCGTCCACATTAAAGAAAGAAAGAAAGAAAAAATAATTTATTTGGTTACAGCACAAGGCCCAAACACAAAATATACAATAACACGTATCAAAAATAAAAGAGGCAAAAAATAAAAATAAAAAATGAATAAAAATATAAACAGTTGTTGTGTGCCATAAGGCTGCACCTAAATAGGTCCAGTTCAGCATATACATGCTGAACTGTGCCAGCCAACTAATGCCTGACGCTGGTTTTCAACTGAAGCTGTGGTTGTGACAGGAAAAAAGGAAAGTAAGATAGGAAGGTATATGTCTGGCCTGTTGGTCTCGCGGTTAGAGGCCCTGACTGCTATGCCGGAAGTCGTGGGTTTGATTCCCACCCTGGACAAATGTTTGTGTGATGAGCATAATCATTTTGTTCTGTGTCTGGGTGTGATTTATCTATAATATTTATGTATTTAGAAATATATAAGTATGTTTATCAGTTGTCTAGTACTCATAACACAAGCTCTGCTTAGCTTGGGACTAGACGGCGTTGTGTGATAGTTGTGGAATATTATATTATATTATTATATGTAAAAGAAGATAGGCAGGTATATCAGTGGATACAAAGATAGTCCACTTCAGAGCATTTATATTGAATACCTCGTCCTCCATTGAAGGTTTCTACCCATACCTACATTTAGTAGCATCAGTATCTCTAATAATTTTCTTAAGCTCTTAGATTTCAAATTTTCAAAAAAAGAGACATGCCTTCCCTAAAATAATTTATGAAAATATGTTTGGCTCTGTTAGTGAGTGCATACTCGCACTTATGTGCCGCATCTAAGTACATCGTACTACTCCGTGGAACCGCCGTGGCGCACCGCCGACTTTTATTCTCTTTGTTACGGGTTCACGTTATTATTAAAAACAATAAATCGCTGAGGGCGCCACCTACCACTATTGCTTCGCTTTCACTTCGCAATACACCCTCATCCACCCCCAGCAGGCACCCAACACCCCCTCAGTAATTACCGGAGTGAAACACGCAGTCTTTATTTGAAAATAGCACCTCAATTGTTGATTAGTTCGAAATTTTTAATGTTATATCGAAAGCCATTGGCATTTCAGCGTGCACGAAAGAGGGTTTGAAGCGCACCCATGCCTCACTACCGTTAAGGAAAGTTGCAAACCTCAGTTAAACGAATAATAAGGTGGTATCAGTTTCGCTAAACCTGATTAGGAGTGAAATCGTCATGTGTAGGTAATTATTGAAGGAGGCCATTGATACGACAGTCCGGGTCAAGCATACCACTATTCTATTTGTCAGGTAAACTAGATTCTTGTAATTGTAAGGAAACTCTGAATCTGTGTGAATATCGGCAAGTGTTCATGCTACTTAATCGAATTATTGTGGTTTTAGTATCGATTCGGAAATCCGTTTTAAGTGCCTCAATCTTGTGCGAGTCTCGTTAAAACTCAAAAACGGGTTGACCGATTTTAGCCACTTTTATTACCTATTTTGTTTGCCTTAACGTTTGCTTTAATAAGAGTGACTTAAAAAATAAGGTAAAAAAACAGTACGTTTCAGTAGTAATACCGAATATCACGACGGGGACGGAGCCGCGGCCGGCAGCTAGTGGTTCGCATTTGTCATAGTGTTTGTTAGGATATAAATGTTTGTATTATTATAAGTAGGTACCTAATCTTCATCATCATCAACATTTCAGCCGATATACGTCCACTGTTGGACATAGGCCTCCCCCAAGCGTCGCCACAACGAACGTTCCTGTGCGTCTCGCATCCATCGGTTTCTCGCAACCTTCACCAGGTCATCGGTCCACCTTGTAGGGGGCCTTCCAGAGCTGCTTCTTCCGGTACGCGGTCGCCACTCCAGAACCTTTCGGTCCCAACGGCCATCTGTCCTGCGAGCAATGTGCCTTGCCTACCTAATCTTAATGACACTTAATTCGGTTTTTAATATTATTAAATCGACAGCTTCGCACGCGTGTTGGAAATCTTTAAAATTCTTGGCTTTTCCCTACACATCTCCTGCTTATATGCATTTTTATTTTTATATCTACACATAAACCTTCCTCATTCATTCATTCATTTTGCTTCTAGGCAAGCGTGCTCCATCGTCGGCCACATCATCGCTTACCATCAGGTGAGATTGTGGTCAAACGCGAGCCTATCCATTATAAAAAAAAAAAAAAATTCATCACTTTGTCTATTGGCGCCGTGCAGTTTGCGCCAATAGACAAAGTGATGAATATAGAAATCCATTCAGTAGTTTTTGAGTTTATTGCGTTTTTACAAAAAAAAAAAAAACCTACCACAGAGTAGACCTTCTTTTTAAACACAAAGTTTGTGAGTCCGCTTATGTACCTACCGCTATTGTACGGCTACATAAAGATTAAATAAATAAAAACGCGACATTACCAACGTTAATGATAACCGCTACCGAAATATCAAGTACTAAATCACTTAGGTACTCTATGACGTCAAATTTTTTAGCTTCTCCGACGCAGAGCGTGAACAGTGACTGTGAAATTCCGAATCTGCTAGCCTAACAAGCGGATTGTGCATTTCATCGACCCTCTTGCAACTTTGCCGTCTGACAGTAGACTAATTGCTCTGATGGCAAATAACGACACTGTTTTGCCCTAAGTTATGCTACAACAATAATTCCTTATCAGTGAATAAGTTACTGCTTATCTAGCCTTTTCCCAAATATTGAGCTTAGCTTCTTATACCAGTATTTTAAGCATTTTTAAGGCATTAAGTCCGCCTTTGTACATTTGTGTTGCATTAAGTCCTAATAAATAAATAAATATTTTACATGAAACTCTGAGCATAGTCTTTTCCATCGCCCTTTAGTGACTTTGAGTCTTCATAAGAGGCCCATTGTAAGCAATCACGTTTCGGAGTCATAAGTCATCACTGACAACAAGTACAGGTCTTTCGTCTTGTGACACTGTGGTATGTTGAAGACATCGCGCTGCTTCCCGAACGCTGCCCAGCCGAGTCCGATTGGACGATTGACCTCTTTCTCGAAGTAGCGACCGCGTACCGGAAGATGCAACGTTGGAAGGCCTCCAACAATGTGGACCGATGACTTGGTCAGGGTCTATGTCTAACAGTGTACGTCTTTCGGCTGATATGATGATGATGACTCCCTATCTGATCTTCACATTCCAGTGACTGAGTGAAACAATACCCCTTGGCATGACTGTGTCAAATTTTCTGGCTCTAAGCTACTCGTAACTAACTACAACCAAGGATAGTGAGTAGGTATGTTGCATTTAGCACACCGATATATAAATATAATAAACAGCTAATAAAATGATGTTTAAGACCAATTACAACAATACAGCTACGTCTAGCCGCTTTATAATGTTATAAATCTTGTTTAGTTACTAGGTACTTCCAACCCGATACGCGCGAAATCGAACTTTTAATGAAGTTGTGTTTATTTTTTAGGAGTCCGTAGTCCGTATCATGAAAAACTTTAAACCCTTTCAGTTTTGCTTTAGAACAGCGTTTCCCATTGGCAGGGTCGCGATAGTACCGGGCTATCAAAATAAAATACAGGGCCGCAACGTTCCCGCTTTGTTTTAAAAATAATACCAACTATTGATCCACGCATCATAAATATTCAAATCTAATTTTGAACTGTCAACTGACATTCAAAGATATATTTAATTTCGTGTGTTCCTGACGACAAGATAACCAAAAGTCCATCAATGCCGTGACCATTTTTGGTTACGGCGTTTTGGACGTGAAGAATACACAAAATTATCTCGTCAAGCAATAACTGTTTTAATGCCTTTAGTCACAACTTATAAATATTGAAGCTGCACACCAGCGACTTTGTTCGCCTCCTTTAGACCGTATTTTGAGGGCAGTTTTTAATAAACTATTCAGGGACCGACCCAAATATGCACACAAAATTTAATCCAAATCGGTCATGCTGTTTAGGAGGATTTAGATGACAAACACACGTACCTACACAAGAATTATACATGTAAAGATAAATCAGAAATACTTTCGTCGGTTCGGATGTGTGAAGGACACTTCTGAGTTGGATCCTCTACCTACTTCATCATCATCATCATTTCAGCCGATAGACGTCCACTGTTGGACATAGGCTTCCCTCAAGTGTCGCCACAATAAACGATCCTGTGCGTCCCGCATCCATAGGATTCCCACAACCTTCACCATGTCATCGGTCCACCTTGTAGGAGGTCTTCCAATGTTGCGTTTGCCGGTACGTAGTCGCCACTCCAGAACCTTTCGGCCCCAACGGCCATCTGTTCTGCGAGCCACTTAAATTTGGCGATTATTCGTTCTATATCGGCAACCTTGGTTCTCCTGCGGATATCTTCATTTCTGACTCGATCACGCTAGGAAACTCCGAGCCTAGCCCTACCTACTTACTGGGGCCAGGGTTATCCGAAAGGGCGCTCGAGCCCCGGTATGAAGGCTAGAAGGAACGGGGTGGGTCTTTTAGTCAGTAAGAGTCTGACACTATCTCCCGCTCCGCCCAAGAGCGGGGGATGTCAATGCATGATTTTTTCCCACCATAAAAAAAAAAAGCCCTACCTACTTAGAGACATGATTTTATTTTTACGTCCACGTTACATGCATAGCGACTTCGTAGTGTTGCAACAGGACTCTGCTCTCTGCTCCACTTCTGCAGAAGTTCAGCAACCTATATCACTTTCGTTTCCGTTTCTGGTTCCGGGTTCCGCAAACTTTATAAGAGAACTCTTAACAGAAAAATACAAAGAGGAGCGCGGGTGAGTGGGGCCCGTAGAGGAATGGAAAATTGGCATGACGGAAAAGGCGTGGAGGGGGGGAGGTGAGGTACACAAACATGTCGCAGCAACTTTTTTTTTTGGTTGATTCTGCGCAGCTTTGTAGAGCTACGCTGAGCAATTTCTGAGATATCTTAGTTTTAGTTAGAAATTCCGCGAATTCGGTCGTACGCACTGTTACAGACAGCGAGAAGTTATAGTAGAAATCCTAAATGAGATTACACTTGATCGCTAACAAAACTTTCCAGGATTATTTGTAAAACACACGTAACCGCTCAGGATTATGTTATTAACATCATAAACAACATCTTATGTTCTGGGCTTGCGGACAGTGAGCAATGGGTTGCTCGCTGTCCGCAAGCAAAAACAACATAATTACTGTGAGACACGCTCTCCAGCTCCCCTCTAGAGCGGGGAAAAAAAATGCCGTCCGGTAACTGTCCGGACCAAGCCCATGTCGTCGACGGCGCGCACTGTTCCCGCGCGCCTCAAGGAGTTGTCAGCACCAGCAGGGACCCAGCCGGGTCGAAGCCTACTGGGGCCAGGGTTATCCGAGAGGGAGCTCGAGCCCCGGTATGAAGGCTAGAAGGAACGGGGTGGGTCTTTTAGTCAATAAGAGTCTGACCTCCCGCTCCACCCAAGGGCGGGGGTTGTCATTGGATGATTTTTTCCCACCATAAAAAAAAAAACATCTTATGTTCTATGACTTTTAAAAATTATCATAATTTAGTTCATCAGATTTTCATACAAAAATATTAATATTCTTAGAACGTTCTAAATATTACGAAGTCTATGCGAAGCAAGCGATAGTACAATAGCGGAGGGGAGCGGATACAGAGATAGAACAACAAAATCTTGAAGGTTTGTTTTTGATAAATGTATTAAGTTTTGTAAAAAGTCATAGAACAAAAGTTGTTGTTTATGATGTTAGTAATACAGTCCTACAAGGTATTGTTACTGTTTTACAAATAACCCTGTATATTAGTATAACCTACTATCACTTGCAAAAGTCCATAAGAATTCTTAAAACTTATTCGTTTGACGTTTAGTTTGACTTACGACCTTTTATTTTCAAGTTTCGCCAACAAATGATTGAAATTCACAATTTCATCAATTTATCATAAGTCAAGATGGCCCAGTGGTATAGGCACACAGATTGAAGCGCAAATCAGTGTGCCGCAGGTTCAAATCCCACGTAATTATTGACTTTTTGTAAGTTCTTACCCGATTGGAAGTTATGTATTTGCATTACATATATTAAATTATTCTTTAACTTGTTCACACATTTCTTAGAGTTAGAAAGGTAGATCACAAAAAACTAAATAAAGAATTAGATTTCTGCGAGGTAGACATGAGTTTTGACTTAACCGAAATGAACTGTCGTTTGGTTGTAGTTGTTGGTTAGTGACGTGAGGTTGACAGTATTGTAATATTCGCAAAATGCAGGCTAATATTAGTATTGAAGTGAGGGCGACTATCATTGGGCTGCATAAAAGTGGTCTTAATAAAACACAAATATCTGAAGAAACCGGACTGAATGTGAGTATAATAGCTATTAATGAATTGTAACTTTATTACAAATTAATCTTCTAATTAAAACGTATGCCATTTATGAATCCATTCATCGTATCTTTATGAGGTTTAAAAGAGAAATACGTAAATCGTTGGGTTTATTGGATTGGTTATTGGATTAATAAATGCAGTTTTATTTTAAAATTATATTCAATAATTATGATTATTAACATTTTATATAATGAAAATGAAGTGAAGTAGGTATAGCTGCCTAATATATATATTTTTTTTATTTTAGAAAAATACTGTAAATCTTTGGCTAAAAAGATATGAGGAAGAAGGTAGCCTTGCTAGTCGAAAGAGAAATGGGAGACCGAAGCTTATTAGCGAGGCGCAGCGACGACATATGGTGGACGTATACGAAACGAATGGTTTCGCACCAACGAGACATTTTGCGGAATTATATGACACCTCGATGGATACTGTTCGCCGTGCACTTCACGCTGAAGGCGTGCATCACAGAAAACCTGCTAAAAAGCCGTACTTGACAGAGAGGCACAAACAAGAACGATTACGTTTCGCACTAAATATTTAATGTTAACTAAACTAAATGGCCTACCATTTTATTTTAACATATCTGTGATTATTCGTTAACAAACACTGTATTATATTGTGTTTACTTTCGTTTAAAACAGCTATATCTTTTAACTTGTGCCATCGCCTCATCTTAAGAATGCAGTGAACTCGCTATCAATTTTGTTGACAATAATCATGAGTCTATTTCGTTTTTTATTCTTCTACCCGCACTGTTTTAACATAATACTATAGTTCAATTTATTTTTCTCATCTAATTGATGATTATCTTGTGAGAACTAAAGTTCTTTTAACAGAAATTGAGGTTTGGTTTCAATCTTCTTTTCGTCAAGAAAATGAACAATTAAGCTATGACCTCAATACATTCATTGTGACGTTACACAAAAATAAAATGTTTACAAAGTCCAAATCATATATCACTTTTCAATAAATAACTGGATATAAACAATTACCTATATTTTATTTTATTAAAATTTGAATATCCGTTCATTGTTACGTTATTCATATTATGAATGGTCTAAGTGGGTATACTTCCAACAAACAATCTTAGGCGTAACATAGATAACGGTTACAAGATAACTTTTTGTCTAGGTAACAATTCGACGTCACAATTCTCATAAATGTTTAATTTGTAAATATAAAGAATAAACATTTTTATTAAGCACGTCTTTTTATTTCCACCTTATAACATCGAAAAGATGTAACAACTAAATAATTGCAAATTACGAATGTGATTCTTCTTGTGGTTAATAATCACATTCGTAATTTGCAACTATTTAGTGCAAAAAATGCAATAGTATTTTTCATAGAAATATAAAAAAACAACTATATCAATATAGATTGGGAATTTTCAAAGTAAGAAATAACTGCAACGGACCGACCATGATTTGAACTCGGGTTACGTGATTTGCGATTCCGACACTTAGTTCACACGGCTACCAGCACATGACGTATTTGCGCGAATTTTGCTATGGTAAGAACAGAAAAATAATAATGTTTTTAAGCTCAGTGCGACGACAGTTCCTTAGTGTGTGTTATCTGTGGAATATGGATACTCATACATGCGCACACATACGCACGGAAGTATCGCGCTCGCTCGGTTCGTAGCAATGTAATCTTTAGCGTTCCTATGGACTTTTGCGGCCTTACTGTACATGTTACATTTATCTGGTTAACTCCCATCAGAAACCTTAGAAGATAAACTAACTCGCACTTGACCAACTTTATTGCCTAGGTTGTAAAATATACCCACTGTTATCTTCTTTTGACTTTTATTCGCTATTAGTTAACTACATGATTTCTATTACGTACATATAAATCGTAGGTATGTCAGAAATAAATACAATGCAATTTTAGTATTTTTTTATGATTTAAAATGTTTGACTAACTGTCTTGGGGGCGGTTTTACAATTACGTTTTATTGAGATTTTTTGACACTAACTCCCTGCTGATACCATTAATGGAAAGTTGAAGATCTAATTGAAGCTAAAAACTGAAAATTAAAATTCCGTGGTTCGCAAGTAGTATGGCCTCCTATGTACCATAACTGCACATCTTTAAATAATAATTAAAATTGTAAACTCACAGCTCAAATCTATTTTTCGAAATAAAATTCCATCTACACTTTCCAGTCGAATAAATCGCGTTTAAAAATCATGATACAGTTCGAGAATTTCCTAATTAAAATCATTTTTGATTAGCCATTAAGTTGATCAAGCAAATTAATTGCACTGCGTTCGAGACTGGCCTCCCCTGGCCCTTGATGCTAATAATACTAATAGGTACTCTGTGATGTGCGAAATATTGACGTTAGCGACATGGAAGGTGTAGTTAAATAGATTAGGTACGTTACTTATGGCGAGATTTTTTGATCCGCTGTACTTTCAGCCAATAGTTAGTAATAGTGACTAATTGGTATATATATAATAGATATTTATTTAGATTCACCCACAGCTCAAATACAACCTTATTTTTATTAGTATAGATATTATATACGAAACCTGACGCACCTATCTAATACTTTTATTTAAAGAATCTATGTACAAAGTTACAAAACTGTATCTGTACTGTATGATTTTTATTACAAATATGTATGAAAAATCATAAAGTTACAATCTTGTTATAATAGGTACGTACCAGTTGGCGACATAAATACTTGGTCACTGTGCCACCCGGGCGACTGAAGGGTTGTTTTTCTCCCGCACTTAGCTGTGCGATGGCGCTTAATGCCCGCTATGACCTGAGTTGTACTTAGTGTCAGTGGTGTCCAACTTGTGACCTTTTTTTAAATATTGTTGGGAAAAATATAACGTGGTGTAAAAAATATTGGAATCGATTCAGTGATTCTGAACAAACTATATTCAGGTTTCACATATTATTATACTATTAAAAATAATATTGTAGACACACACATAAAAAAAAATCATAGGTACTGTTTTAATATATACGCCAATTAAGGGTAAACACACAAGTACACCTGTCAGCTTAACGCTTAGTTGCTAACTTAAGTTTTTTTTTTGTGCAATTGTGACACAAAACGGAAAACAGAGAACAATATAGAGAACAAGTTACGAGAGAAAAAATAAAAAACATATTGATTTTTCAGTGTAATTGATTACAACAAGACAATACAATTTTGACTTTGATAGGAGAGTATAAAATTTCGATAGATTAATCGATAATTTAGTCAAAAAAATACATACAGCCTGAAAGAGTTTGCTTTTGTATCCAGGAGAATGGTTGATCAATATTTTAGAAAATTCATAGGATGATTTTTTTCATAAAAAAATTGAAACAAATTAATTTGTGTAGGTATGATTTTTATCAGCTTTTTATATCATATCAAATTACAAAATAGTAGAAAAAAGTTTAAAAGTGAACCCTATTACATTTTCTTTCATGTTTATAAGAATTTGGTCTCACTAAACTCCAAATGTTGGCCCCCATCATATTTTTGTTGTATTGGCTCCGATAACAGCATTCGAAGTCTATGATGTCTTGATGAAAACGTTCTCCTTGTTCTTCTAAATACGCCCCCATGTTGTTTTTAAATGTGTCTAAATAAGCATGCAGCATAATGTACCTTTAAAGACATTCTGCAGCCAATAGTTTTAAAATCTTCTAACATGTTATCAACTAGCTCTCGGTAACAGTCTGTGACAGTACTAATGCTTCATCTTCAATATTTTAATTTGAACTCTGAGATGAGCTTGATTGAGACAGTAGAAGGTTCAGATACTGGAAGTTGTGGGCTATGAGAAATTGGAGCCGAAGACGAAGCAAGATATTCGATGGGTTTTGCCTTTACGTCTTTTAACAGGAATAACTATGCAAAAATAACAGTCACCGACGTGGTCTTTTGGCTCTCGCCAAATTCTTGGTACTGCGTATTTCATATTCCGTCTCTCAACTCGATACCAACCTAAATGAAATAAAGATGACAATAAAAAATAGTTTGTATAAAAGAATGTTTTTTTTTACTAAAAATTTGTTTACCTATCTTCTAAACATTCTTTAGCAATTACCGCAAGCAACATGTGGAGCTCATGGTATAACTAAATTACGAACAGGGCATTTAAAATAAGCTTCGTAGGCTTCATAAAGTTTTTCACACATATTAAAAAAAAAAATATCTCTCGTATTTTAAATAAATGTACCACATATATAACAAAATGCATCAGCTTCATATTTACACTTTCTAGATGACATTTTAACCTGTTTCAGTATTCTAAAAAAAAACAGTTATTTGTTGTTTATCACTAATTAGCATCAGTAGATGCTGTGCGACAGTTATACCATCTTAATTTTTTCGCGATATTTTTAAAAAACATTATGATGACTATTGATTACTTTTTTTTTAAAGACTAACTCAAGAAAAAAGATTTATTGTCATAACCACCACAAAAGCAAACTTTTTATAGAATGTTGATATTTTTTCTTTATTATAAAGCATAGTGAATGGAAAAATCACAAAATAAATTTTAGGACAAAGACAATTTTTGTTTTTGTAGAGTTGTGTTATTGAAAATATATTATAGTGAGTAATCAATTACGCTAAAAACCTAGATACCTACTTTTCGAAAACCAAAATTTCCCAAAAAATTTTTTTTCTTTTGACTCCTGGTACAGATTTTAGAGCGCTTCAGTTTACTGATTGGTGTTAGCCTGAGGAACAAAATGCACTATGTGTGCATTTTGGACAGCACTTGGTCCAACTCCCATACAAAGATTGGCAATCTCCTTTATAAATTTTATAAATGATCACTTGTCGAGTCAAAGGTCCAAAGTCTTGAGGATCGACAATGAGTTGCCCATATCCTATCGCTTTTATATCGTTTACAGTTCGGGGAGTGTGTTTGCACTACTGGAGTTTCCCAGCTGTACAATCCAACTTTATCCAACTCCTACAAGGTGGACCGATGACCTGGTGAAGGTCGCGGGAAACCGATGGATGCGAGACGCACAGGATCGTTCATTGTGACGACACTTGGGGGTGTTCTATGTCCAGCAGTAGACTTATATCGGCTGAAATGATGATGATGATGATGATGATGACAATCCAAATTAGTATGCTGTCACAGTCTCACGCTTGCCTCAGGAATTTATGTCGTTCATTCTCGAGTTGTTAGACCACTATGAGTTTGGCGGCAAAGTTGCGCGGGAAAATGTGTCTTATGATTTATAAACACCAGGTTTAAATCTCGCGTCATAAAAAGTTAATGTCTATAAGTAATAATTATTGATGAAAGTCTGAAATGTATGGTCAATACCATACATATTGACATGACACGCTTTGATATAAAAGAAAGAAAGAAAACATGTTTATTCTGCCTGAATAGACGCACAATTCGTTACAAAAATTAACAAAGAAAAAAGAAACGACAACAGTTTCCACGCCAGGCCATGTGTGTATAGGGCTTAACTGCATTGCACCACACACCATAGACAACACAGTTTTCTAAGTAGGATAAGTGGCATTTATTTTGCAAATGGGTTTTTAAAAACTCTTTTAAATACGTCAACATTTTCATCAATTTGAACTAGATGAAGCCGATTTTTCCTAGCTGACTACCCTGAGAAGAAACAACGAAACAAGCTCAGGAGTTAAAGTCTAGTCCATACAGTAAACATGTAGGTAATGGTTAAATTAAAGGTACTTATACCTATAATAATGGCTTTCCTTTGAGGTAAAGAAAAATTATCAAATATCTTCTCTCGCTTTGCATGGAGCGATATTGTGAAACTATTTCTGTACAAAACTCATCCGTGTTCCTTCATATGCTCTTTGCATTCCACGACTGCAGTGCCATTGACATGAACAGTGCCTACACAGAAACGGGACGTAATCAATGTTTAACATCTTTACATGTCGGTGTTTCGACAATAGCTTAGCTTTACACTAATAAGCAAAGAAAACAACCGGCAGTGAATTAATTGAGTAATTCTTCTTGTAAATCACGCAACCGTGAGACTAGAGGAATCCACATTTAATAACAAGTACGGATATATAATCAAAACAATAATAGCAAAGTATATAGCACGACTTTGATTAAAGGACAGTCGTCACCGACCGGACATAGGTACTTCGAGACAATTGCACAGTGACTGAAAGAAGTCATAATTCAATTGTCTGTAATTTTATACGATACGAGTATATCTGGAAACATACTTAACAAATAAAGGCACATGGCCACTATGTGGTGTACAACCGACGGCAGAAGTGATTAGTTCACCTTCGTCTACGGTACGCTTTGATTTTGTTTTTCTCTTGGGCGGAGTGAAAGATAGTGTCAGACTCTTACTGACTAAAAGCCCACCCCGTTCCTTCTAGCCTTCATACCGGGGCTCGAGTTCCCTTTCGGATAACCCTGGCTCCAGCTGGGTCCCTGCTGTTGCTGACAACTCCTTGAGGCGCGCGGGAACAGTGCGCGCCGTCGACGACTTGGGCTTGGTCCGGACAGTTACCGGACGGCCGGACAGCGAGCTACCCATTGCTCACTGTCCGCAAGCCCACGCCTACGGTGTTCATTTAGGGCCTAACCGTATTATGGAACGGTACCTGAATGTGATACGGCGCCAGATATATGGTGCCAAGCTATGTTGAGCAGATGTACGGTACCACGACACCGCGATGCACAAAAATTTTGCGATCAGTCTTCAATCAAGTTTTGCGACGTTGCCTTGCCGTGCAATTACACGACGCGATACCGTACCGTGACATACACTCGACATAGCTCGGCACCGCATATCTGTACAAGGCGGAAAAGTTGTAGCACATTTCCGCCTTGTACAGATATCAGGCCTTAAAAAAAGCTTTGCTAGCCAGTAGTAGTTTGTTTTTCTAGGTATAACCGACGTCTCACTAGTTTTAAAACTTTCAGGTACCTAATACCCGTGTTCATTTATTTATTTATTTTATTATATTTAGAAAACTTACAGCTAACAAAAATATGGTAACTTATCATAATAAAACTAAGGCCAATTACAAGTTTTCACTTACAGTAAATGAATATATACGTTAAAACAATCGGTACATTACCTTAACTAAATACACAGCTCAAAAACTAAATTAATATTCCCAAAGAAATCGATATTTTTTAAATTGCTACTTAGATTGTAAATAAATAGGAACAACAATGAAAATAATAAAAACTTCAAAATTATGGGATGTTTGCGAAAAAATCATTACAAAGGGCTCGTTTCAATTTACGTATGCTAGTATTAAAAAGATCGATGTCAAATTCCCGGCCGGCCATGTTAAAAGCTGGACTCGCTCTAATCAGATACGAATTTTGCCTGTAGTAGGGTCTCACCACTGGTGTTGCCAGTAGTTGCGGTTTGCGTAGATATGCACACGGCACACGTAGTCCTATCTTATTTACCAAATCAGGTACGTCTACCGATCCGTTCATGATTCCGAGCAAGAATGCCAAATCTGCAATTTTTCTGCGCTCATAGAGAGAAAGAATATGAAATTTCTTGCAGCGAGTTACATAATTGGGTAAATATACTTTTGAGTGAAATTGAATATACCTTAAAAAATTTCGTTGAATGGTTTCTTGCCAAAACATTTCCACATTGCGCAACTGTAAGTGTATGCAAGCAGAAATATCAAATAACTAAAGCTATTACCTAAACCTGCAAACGCTTATATCTTTTACAGACAAAAGCGTATTATTTTATAAAACAGACGGAACAACAAAAAGCAAATAAGGAGCACCGGCAGTAAGTAAACAACTGACTAAGGCGACGAGCACTCCCGCAATTCCCTTTCCTATAAATGAGCGCATCGAGGCTTTTACCCGAGTTCAAATCCCCTCCACTTCCGCAGACAAACAAAATCTCTCACCGACGGCTCCCCTTGTCCTCTCTTGATAAAGGTACCTTCACAATACCTGTTTTTTTTTTTTGTTGGTCAATAACAACTGAATACACACTACAAACAGTTCAGACCATGTCAAATTTAATCAAAAAGTTCGGCAGGGTTTCCAATTTTTTGACAACTTTGTCGCTCCCATTTAAATTGTCGCTCATATATGAGACAGACAAAAATCGAAAAAGGATCGATGTAAACATGCGAACGAAGCCTTTGTTAACGGTCACTTTACTATGAGTGCTAACAATTAAAAGAGGAATAAAAATAAAAGGAATGAATTGTTACCATTGACCAATGCCGACTGATTGGCTGGGTTTGAAATTTCATAAGTTTAAAAGAGTAAAAATATTATCTTCGCTTTTCCGGTGGAGTGATGAATCATTAACAAACGTTAAAGTTTGATATGTCAATCCTCGTTTGTCCTATTTTCTTTCTAAAAGACCTTTTTACAAGCTTTTATTTAGTTTCACCTGTCCCGATGTTTGTCTCTCTTGTAAATTAAATTTGACCCACTTCCCGGTTAACGATTGAGCTGATATTTTGCATGCATGTGTTAAACAGATGACAATGCAAAATTATTGTGACAAGGAGCTTACCTGATGATGGAACCGGAAGGTGGCTATAGGAACTTGGTAGTTAAACGACACAACCCCATTGAGTTTGGGCTCGTATGATTCGTCTTGACGAGTATTAATTATATAGGTATACCGAGCTATAAAAGCTTGCTATGAAAAAATGATTTTCATTAATTCATTAAACCCCAAGCGAACGCCGGCGTTCGCGCACCTATTGTCTTTCTATTGTGTCTGTAATTTCCACGATTGAAAGGTAAGCTTGTTCTGTCTTTGAAATCCTACATCAACGATATAGCCAAACGAGGACGTACATACCAGGGCGGCTGATAAGCTCGCAGCCTAAGGTACTTACCGATAACTCAATGTCTCACTACTAATCCCACTAACTGCAATACTCATTATTGTTATTAATTGCAAGTATTTTTATAATTTAGTTCATAAACAAATTACTTTTGGAACTACTAACAACACCGTATCAACGATAACTGAAAATTCTCGCAATTTGGAACATCGCGCTGTGATTAAATTCTTTTTCGACAAGCTGTCATCAGTTTTTCAGGATACCTCACCTTCATATACGATGGTTAAAAATTGACTCGTCTATTTCAACAAGGCAGAGGGACATGTGAAGACGACTCTAGTCCTGTAACATCTATTATCTTGGTTACCATTTTCTCGGACAGCAAGGGAATTTTATAATTGATTGTTTTGCATAAAAGGACTACAATGAACAGCTTTTACGCTAAGTTACTGAGTCAGGCACATGAGGCAGTCGTACAGAAAAGACGTGGCAAGTTGGCGTGTGGATTGCTTTTTCTGCAAGACAACGCACCCGTCACACAGCTCGAGTTCCGAGGGATGCCTTAAAATCGGGCTTTACAGAAATTGACCACCCATCTTACATTCTAGACCTGGCACCCATTGACTTCTTCCTATTTTGTAATTCAAAAAAGGAGCTACGTGGACGAAGATTTTCGAACGACAATGAAACGATGGCAGCTGCAGACAGCCATTTTAAAGACAAATGTAAAGAATATTTTTACAGTAGTATAAAAGCATTCACATTGCGAAAAATGTATTTCACTTGATGGGTATTACATTAAAAAAATATTTAAATAAAACTGTATATTTCTTTCATTTAGTACCTTAATTTCCTAGATAAATCGCTTTACTGTTTAGGCCGCTCGTCTATGGAATGTCATTGCCTGTGGAAATAAACAACGTAATACGTATAACGTGCGCAAACACTGCCTGTATTTAAAAAGCTTGTGAAGGATCATTACTTGACACTGTGATCATGGCTTCGTTTCGTCACTTAAACTCTTGCTTATATATAGTTTTGTATGGATGTATATGTGTATTTATTTGAGTATTAAGTAGATATTTATTAAGTTTTTTTTTTTTTTTAACTTTTATATTTGCACTAAGTTCAACCCCATTTTGTGTCCAAGTAATGTTGATGTGCAATAAAGAATATATAAATAAATAAATAAATAGCTTAGGCCGCGAACTTATCAGCCGCCCGTCCTATATCATCAAACGTTAATGTTTAAACGATCTGTACTCCTAGCCAAGTTGCTAATCTGCAATAGTTAACGCTTGTAGAAAGCTTCAAATGTACGGGAGTGACGTCGTCTTAACGCTCAGTCACGTAGTCAGAAAAAAAAAATTGGCGGCAAGGTCAACTCGAAGCGTTCGGCGCAAGCGAAACGGTTGTAACTTGGCTAGGGGGGCTGGCTAGTTTTAGTTGGCCCTATTATGAAATGATCAATTTGCTTAAATATTTGCGCTTGTGACAAGTACATATGTGTCGTGGCCCGATCTTAGGCCACGACATATATGTACTTGTCACAAGCGCAATTTTTTTTTTGCCTTACTATATACTAAACTGTAAATTGCAATCAAAGTGCATTCACCTTGGAACATAGGAGTGAGTTTTAGTCAGTAAAAGTCTGGCTCACCCTCCCGCTCCGCACTAGAGCAGAAGTCAATGGATGATTTCGCACCTAAAATAAAAACTACATTCATGGTATTTTTATTTAATTGTCTTTTCTGACATAGTTCTAACAGGGTACTGTACAGGGTTTGGTACTCCATGTTAGGTATAACATGTTAGGTATACATGATTATCGTAGATATAAATGACAGAACCGCCTCAACACTTGTGTCTCCCCTTATACAAGACGGCCTGTTATTAATAATGGTGGCGACTAATTAAAGTTAACCCGTAGTTATGTGACAGACGGATTATAATTTCTCTTTAGTTCATCGGCAGCATGTTTAGGCATGTAACGTGTGTCGTAACTCCGTATTTCCCTGCTTTATGCTAACTATGATGCACTTGGTCATTTGAGGGAGTAAATTACCATTTGTGACGGTAGGCAGGCGATTGATAATAATCGCATTATTATTGGTACAGTAGCTGGGAACTAAAATAGATGACTTGTATTGAAAGAAGAGACTGTCAAAGGTCGCCTCGCGGCTTTTGAAAACTTCTTTTTAGAGATCTCCGTATCAACAACAAAATCTCTGAACTAATCAGTTCCTGCTGCGCAGTCTCTGCTTATAGAAAATATTAGAGTTCAAGATTATAATTTTAATTTCGAACATGTGACTTGTGTAGATTATCGTCGTAGTAGTATTATAGTCATTTATCTCCTTGAATGTAAAAAAAGACTGCTGATTTATGGTGTAATTTGAATGTTGTTAAGTCTATAATCCACATTGTAGCTCCTTATTTAGCTTTTATTTTTAACTAGCTTTTGCCAGCGGCTTCACCCGCGTAAATAAAATATAGCCATGTCACTCAGGAGTTAAGCAACATTCTATCGGTGAAAAAGTTTTAGCAACAGGACCAGTACTTTCAGAGATTACCTCCTACGAGTACAAACTAAAAAACATATTTAAAACCAACTTTACTTCTTTATTATATTAGTGTACGAATGAATGAATGAATAAATAGTCAATGAATGAATGATGAACATAATTGCATCGTTCGCGGTGAGTTTCCTGACCTAATGAAGAATAGTACGTAATACTACTCTTATTATATACAATAATATAGTAATACCTTTATTAAGACGGGTAGTACATATACATCATCATCATCATTTCTTTCAGCCGAAAAAGAAGTCCACTTTTGGATATTTCCAACTGGTCCTATACATCTCGCATTCAACGGATTCCGGCGACCCTCACCGGGTATTTGGTCCACCACGAGGTGAACCTGTGTTGTACCTGGTGAGGCCTTTCAACGCTGCGTTTTCCGTTACGTCGTCGCCAATCCAGAACCTGTGTGGAAAGTCACAAATTCGAAAATGCATGGACCAATTTTGCTGGCGACTTTACATGTACATCTGACCCCACGAATTATCAACCCATTTCAGTGTTACCCACCTTTAGCAAAATATCTGAAAAGTTTATTTTAAAGCAATTACAAAGATTTTTTTTAGAATTAAAAAAATAAACAAGGGCTTATTTATAATGCACGGGAAGAGAATGGGTATTTTTGGCTAATTGTCTAAGGCTTTCGATTGCGTTCTCCATGAAACAGGACTCTACTTTTAACTAATTTCACTAGTTTTTTATGGGATCCGAAACTCCTCTCTTGATCTTCTTACATCATATCTGAGTTAACGTAAACAGAAAAGATCTCTCGGGTCTATAGTAAAAATGGGTGTCCCTGAAGGCTCAATTCTTGGCCCCTTTTTGTTTTTTTTTTTTTTTCGTTTGACCACTATCTCATCTGATGGTAAGCGATGATGTGGCCGCCGATGTGATGGAGCGTTCTTATTTATATTTATACAATTTGCCTTAGGTTTACTATAATATACAGGGTGGCCGGAACATTGACGTCCAAAAATAAAATTTAGGTCCCTCGTATCGTGGGGTATCCGAATCACCCCCATGTATGTTCCGCGACTTTTCATTGTTTTCGAGTTATAAAAAAAATAGTACTTAATGGGGCTACTTTGGCTTAAATCGGCCTTCAAAAACTGCGAGGTAGAAAATTCTTAAAATTAGCCATCTGACGATTTTTTTTGCCTATTTTCTCGTTCCTAAGGTTAATTTATGAAAAGAATACTGAAAACAACCGAGTGAGAGAGATAGCAATAATTCGGTCTCTTATCCTCTCAGCCCATTGTTATTGCAGGTAAAAGAGTAGCTTCTATCGCGGGCCTTGAGCGTGGAGACCGAATCTAGAAATTCCGTAACGAAAATAACCTAACACTCTCTCATTTGTTTTTTGAGCGTGGTGACCGATAAGAAAACAAATGAGTGAACAATCAATCAAAATTCAATTCAATGTGTGAAAGTGTAACTTCAATTAATATCAAAGAAAAAAAAAACAAAGGAAATAAAATAAATAAATAATTTTTCATCCCCCCATCTCGGAAAGAGTATTTTTGCTCTTTGATATCTGAGAGCAAAAGCCGTTTTTATTCTCTAGAGAGATAAAGTAAATTGAATTTAGAACATCGAGTGCACTATGTTTATGAATTCAAAACATCATTAAACCTATTTACTTCTACCTCCATGGTACCAAATTTGTCATATATTTTTTTTAATTTGTTATAAACTCAGACTTAGAACCTCCTTGGTGTACTTTTTTGTATTTATCTAGTCATTTCCTCGCTGAGGTGGGATGAAAAGTTACGTGTTGCACTCGAGTGCAAAGATTTTTCACCTCGTGCTCTTTTGATTCTCTCGCTAACTCTCAGGATTCTAATTTTTGAACCACTCGCTGCGCTCGTGATTCAATTTTAGAATCCTTCGCTTGCTCGATCATCAAAATTGAGCACGCGGTTAAAAAGCAACTTTGCACTCTTGTAAAACAAATAACTAATAATTGCATAAGTTGATAAAAATGCTATGCAATAGCTTTACCGCGGCAGTCCCCGAGTGCTACACGTCTTTTTTTAAAATAAATGTATAACATAAATATTTTCTTTATTAAATATTACTTTTTGTACGCTTTTTAGGGTTCCGTAGCCAAATGGCAAAAAACGGAACCCTTATAGATTCGTCATGTCTGTCTGTCTGTCTGTCTGTCTGTCCGTCTGTCCGTCCGTATGTCACAGCCACTTTTTTCCGAAACTATAAGAGCTATACTGTTGAAACTTTGTAAGTAGATGTATTCTGTGAACCGCATTAAGATTTTTGCACAAAAATAGAAAAAAAGCAATAAATTTTGGGGGTCCCCATACTTAGAACTGAAACTCAAAAATTTTTTTTTCATCAAACCGATACGTGTGGGGTATCTATATAGGTCTTCAAAAATGATACTGAGGTTTCTAATATCATTTTTTTCTAAACTGAATAGTTTGCGCGAGAGACACTTCCAAAGTGGTAAAATGTGTGTCCCCCCCCCCTCTAACTTCTAAAATAAGAGAATGATAAAACTAAAAAAAAATATATGATGTACATTACTATAAAAACTGCCAACGAAAATTGGTTTGAACGAAATCTAGTAAGTAGTTTTTTTTAATGCGTCATAAATCGAAAAAAATACACTATTGTTAAAACATCGATCAAAGTTACAACACATTACAAGAACTTTTATATTATGTTACTTGCTGCTACGGAACCCTTCATGGGCGAGTCCGACTCGCACTTGGCCGGTTTTTTTTATAATAAATTGTGAATGTGAGGAATATGTGGATTGTTTTTTTTTTAGTAATTTTAACATGTCTGATAGATTATCATCCGATAGATGGCTATGTACTCCAAGCTGAATCACGCTAGTTTCAGACACAGCAAGCTCGGGGGGGGTAATGCTCTGTACAAGGTAAATAAAAATAATCACTTGTAGTCACTTTTCCAACACGGCAATTTTGCAATTTTTGAAAGGGTCGTAAAAAGCATATTATAAAATATTACATCTCTACTTTACTCTGATGTATATTTCATTCGACTCAACCTCCACTTAACTCAACGGCGACCGATTGATGATGATGAGATTACGGTCCTTGATGAAACTGACAGTTAGAGCTTGTTATTTATTGACACTAGGTAATCGCAGGTTCTTTGCCTCTTTGCCATAAAAAATACGCTAGGTCAACTCAAGGTCAGTGTTACCATTAACGTGTGGATTACTATATACCTATATTTTAAACCAGCGACTTGCAACCTGCCCCAGCTCCGCACTGGTGTTACATATCATTTAAATTCACGTTTTTCTCTACCATAATATGCGTGAATTAGGCACCTAAACTGTGCTCATGAATCACTATCTATTGGTGAAAACCGCACATCATGATAATCCGTTCAGTAGTTTCAAAGTTTTCCGCGCACGTACAGACAAAAGCGGCGCAGCGGCGTTTGTAGGAAGTACGTTTCACTACACTGTGATAATTTCACCCTCTAATCGAAATCCTCTTTCAAATTACAATTTTATGAAGCATGGATAGTCTATCACTTATAAGAATGACTGACATGTGAAGTAAAGTGTGTCGCTGATTACAAGTGCTTCGCAAAAGTTACATGCGTCCTCAGTAGTTAGAACATTTGTAATGGGCTCTAGAAAATAACGGGTTTTTACATTTCTTAACTGCCACGGACAAGTGATGACGATTCCAAATGAGAATAGGATCGATTGCCATGTTGTGACGTCACGTCGTACTGTCAAATCGAAGAAGTTTTGGCAAAATTGAATAACTCAGAGTATAAGTCTATAAAGTTTTTCTATATTTGAATTACAGACATGTGTTCAGTGAAAGCGTACGGATTGTAGGTAAATGAAAAAAATATTCATATAATATATATCCTATATATGCCTGGACGCCCCAGATATTCTATACATGGCGTAGGTATTGTATAGAATACCTGAATTATACAGATTGCCGATAACATAGTAATGATATAGGTTATATAGTACAAATGTCGCAATTAATATCATTAATTAAAGAGTAGCAACGATTGCCGGACGATCTAAAATCTCTGATTCATATGCGCGAACGTTCGGCAGCACAGTTAGAATTAATAATGAACCGGCACGGCTCTGAGGCAAGGGCATAAGAACCAGTGGACATGGCCGGGCATGAGTGTTGAAAACTGTCAGGGAAATTGACGTAGACAAAGGAATATAGTCTGTCTAATAATTTAAACGACTTGGGTAATTTTTAGGGTAAAATGAAATCTGACGTAGTCAACACTGGTTCAGAAAAAAGGTTGATTATGAGATTTTGGTCATTGTTTAATAATGGAGGAACCTTATAAAAAGTATCCAATTTAAGTACTTTTTTGAATAATTTAATACTATTAGGGGACTTTTTAACATTAAAAAATGCAAAAGATTTTCGTTTAAAATATAAATAGGTATATTTTCAATTATTCTTATTACAAAAGTAGAATACATTTGCAAAGACATAATAGTGTCATAAGTAATAAAAGAAATCTGGAATCGTACGGGAAATCTGATTCTTAATATTCTATTCCACTTACTGATTCATCATCAGTAGCCATACTACGATCAAGATCTGTTGTAGAACTATCGTCATCTCAAAAAACAAGTGAATGACAACTAAAATTCCGGCTGCCAACATTAGATTTTTAATTTCCTTGAAAAAAGTCCAAGTCGTTTAACTTACTAGACAGACTATAATTACGTACGTTCTATCAGCGAAATCTATTGTAGAAAACTTCAAGTTGAATGAGATAGAGATCCGCTAGCTCTTCTCTTTTTTTTATCCTCGCATTATCCGGTCGTCTCGGCTTTCACTGGTCGACTTTTCTTATCGAGCGGCTCCATGTGGTTCGTTGATTCGTGTTCACAACATCAAGATCTGGGCTTCATGTCTCTTTGAACATTTGTTCTCCAGGTGGTCCGCTGATCCCCTATTCCTCTAGTAGCCGTAGAAAGGCACACAAAGGCACCAAAGGTTTTGAAACATAATCATGAGGCCTTAGCAATAGCGGTCCATACCATTTGAGCCTTGATTTGGATATTTGGTGCCGAAACTGTAAATTGCAAACAATTCGGACTTTTGAAATCCTTAGCACTAATAAAATGTTACTTCGGATGACCTGAAAGAAATAGGGATTACAGGGGAAAATGGAAGAAGAAAACGTGTTGCGCAGTGGCGTAACTATACCATCTTAGGCCCGTGGCAAAATCATTGGATGGGGCCCATAAAACTTGTCATGATGTAATTTGATTTGAATAAATCACTGAAGTACAGGCATAATCAGACATCAGAAATCAGAAACGTTTATTTCAAATAGAACAATTACAGGCACTTTTGAATTGTCAAAATGTCGGTCAGTCAAACAAGTGAAGCTAAATTGAACGCATAAAACGAATCTTTATTATTATATTAATAAATTGCAAGTTCTTTAATACACGAAGACTTTTCTGTTTCGACTCTGAAGGTGGCCGTTCCAATGGCGGTACTATAGAGTGACTAGCTGGTAAAATGCCACGGGAAATTGATCCTTTTCTTGTGAATGTATTTAATAAACCTTAATAATTTATTTGATTTTGTCTTTAGGTACTTACTTGTGTGTAATTTTAATTGAATTTAAATACCCTAATAAAATGTTAGATTACTTCTTTCGTGGTCTCTTAGATCGGGGGCCCACCGGGCCAGGGGCCCGTGGCATTTTGCCAGCCTTGCCACCCTATAGTTACGCCACTGAGTGTTGCGTCAACTCCAAGTAACATGGGTCAACGACAAAATAGTAATCACCATGTTTATAGTATATCAATTAAATTTCGTCCATTTTGATTGTATAAATAAGAAGAAATGTATTGTTAACGAAACACCACTCGATTAATTGATAATGAATCATTACAAACCGGACACGCGTCATAAAATTCTGATCGCCAACTATCAGTTTTATTCTAAAAAAAAAGAAACAAAAACCCTTTAAATATGGCGATCTATAAAAAATGAACTTTTCATCTCAACAAAGTAATATTCATGTTCGTGTGTGAATAACTTTAAAAACAAGTAATTATACTTAAAATAACTTTGTAGGAAAACAAGTCCTGTCGATAAAGATTGTACGATTGCAAACATTGTATCCAATATTAAAATAATAAAAAAGTTGTTGGAGCATGTCGTACCTGATCCACCACGTATGAATAACAGGACATTTCAATGCTATAATAATGCAAAATATCTAACATTATATAGATACGAAAGTCTCTTATGTTTGTTTGTAACTTGCTGTTTATTAGAGTCGGAGAAAGTATGTACCTACTCAAGTTAATATATCCGGTTAGGTTTATAACAGAGATGTTACGGAGATCCGGTTCCGATTCCGAAAGTTCGGAACTTTCTATTGATTTTGTACTTCCGATTCCAATTTCGATTCCAATAAAATTTAGTTAAGGCTTATAGTCCTTTCAACCATCTGGCCAAAATTATGTGGACGCCACTCTCGCACCCGCCTAGGCGGCAGTACGCAAATCTGCGGCCAACAGCGCCCGGAAAGCGCGCGGCTGACCTTTAAATCCCTTTTCTTTGAGAAATATTGATTGATCCACATATGCAATGTTCACTTTGAAGAATATTTAACCACTAATTTTTATGTGTAAAAATGTTTCGAAAGTTTCAAGCCGTTTCGAGTTGGGAAAAGTTGTGAAATTGCTAAAAATTTTTTTTAGACAAGTATTAACAGCATGAAAAAATCAAATGTTGTTCATGAATCTATAATAAACATGTATTTTTTTCAAACCTATTAACCTAGCCGTTACCGAGGAGTAGGCTTCAGAAAGTCACTGTTTTATGGCACTTTTCGGGCGCTTGGGCCTTAACCGAGTTTTTATTAATATGTATTAGTGTGACTTTTTCCGCATCTGCCTCCGTCACCGATTTCGATTTCGGTTGCGATAAACCACATTTAAAATTTTCACACCCGAGTTCGGATCCGATATAAGCTATGCTTTTACATCGCAAGTTTCCAATAAATTGTGTTACGCTTAACACGTCACTCCTACTTTAAATCCCTACTAATAGAAGTCTCAGATTAATAGTTAAAAAGAAATAAAAGTGGCCCAAAGACTATCTGCAGATGGTGCGATTGATTGCTTTTGAACTAAGCCTATTCTATCTCAATAGTTCATCTTCAACACCATGGTTTATATTGCTAACAATACGTGCCGAATAAAAACCGCAAGTCGCAAAACTGATTCTTTATCTTCCGGATAACTAGATAAACAAAACATAAAAACCTCGTTATGAATAAAAAAAAAGGGTAAAGATGTTAGCAAACCGTTATGAAAGGCAACGAAGAAACAGGAGTGAGTTTTTAGTCTGTAAAAGTCTGACAACGGTGTGTCAGACTTTCTTCTCGCTTCGCCCAAGAGCAAGAGATATCATTATGATTTACCCACCAACAAAAAAAACTGGGCAAGTGTGAGTCGGACTCGTGCACTGAGGGTTCTGTGCAAACTACAATTCCCGAACGGAGTCTGGAAGATTTTTCCGATTTGCAATTTTTTTTTTTGACGTTGGTAACAACAAATTTACTGTTTTCAGATTTATTCCTATACCTGTGTTATAAGACCTTACTTTGTGCCGAATCGCAGAATTCTGGGTCAACGGGAAATAATACCCTATGAATTTCGATCTTTGAGAGTATCAAAATATACGCTTTTTTTCGACATAAACGGCCGTATCTTTTTTATTGGTTTACTTTAGAAGTTTGATTTTTTCACAGCTTGAAGGGACCGCAGATCTGAGTATATGGTTTTAATTTCAACTCGATACCTCACGCGATCTCGAGATAAATGGTCTTGACAGACAGACAGACAGACGGACAACAAAGTGATCCTATAAGGGTTCCGTTATTCCTTTTGAGGTACAGAACCCTAAAAATGACTGAAATGATGAATAAAAACTAAGGCGTACAGTCGCTTGCGTATATGTGCATTTAATTACGGCCAGCTGCTCCCGGAAACCTCTAAATCCATTTTCTTTGCCAAATATGTATTGATTGTATTGTACAGTACTTACACAGCACAGCATTCTGAAGAAAACTCAACCAGTTTTTTTTTTTGTGTAAGTAAACGTATTTCCAAATATTAAAGTCGTTCGTAAGGAGTAGGGAAAACAAGAGAAAAATAGCATGTTGTTAAATTTCTTTTTTGCCAAAAGTTTTATTCGTATAAAAAAAATCTTATGTTGATAATGCTGTACATGAGTTTATAAAGAAACAGATTTTTTTTCAAAACTATTGACTTAGCTGTTACCGAGGAGAAGGCTTTGAAAGTCACTGTTTTATGGCACTGCTCGGGCGCTAGTGCCTTAAAACGAACTATAATATACGTTTCTACAGTCAAATCAAATCACCTAAGAAAACTTGATACACAGTTCAAGTTTTTTTAACTTAACGCGATTGAAACGTTTACCACGTTTCGGCCTGTGATTTTGATTGGTTAACAGCAAGGAGCGGGCCAATCGGAGCGCCGCAAGTCATAAACATGTCGATCGCGGTAACGTAAAAAAACGCACTAGGCACCCTGAACTCTTTTCAAGTAACGCCTTATTTCGTATCGCCATCTGGCAATTTTTGCAAGCTATATTTTGCCCTTTATTAAAAACTGATTTTTGCCCGCGACTTCACCCGCGTACATTAAATTTAGCCAATGTCACTCAGGAATAAAGCAGCTTTCTATCGGTTCCTAGTTCTAGTGTTCGTGTACGTAATATTAGCACAATGCCCTGTCCATCGGCTGCACCCGTCACGAATTAACGCGAGCATCGAACGGACGTCACTCAGATGTTAGTGAAGAATCACTTTGACAACATCACTAGTTTAACGATATCTCAATATTGGCCACATCACTAGGTATGTATTAATCATGTATTTTAATCAAACAGACGGAATGGTACGGTAATTATAAGTCGGCTCGTCACCGTAAGGTCAGGATATTAAATCTGCTTTACTGCAACAAACTTAGTAGGTATGTTAATATCAAAATATTACAGATACTTGCTAATAAAAATGGTACTCTGAAAATTGTGTGAACTGATTTGATTATCTAATAAATTCCTACTTTTTCATTTGATGTCAACGAGATATTGGCGGATTGTTTATTATAAAAGGTTGTAGGAATGAATATTGTAAATAGATATTAGATTCGTGTAAAAATAAAAGAAACATTGGACAACATAACATTAATACGAAAATTTTCCCGCACTAAAGTTCTAGATGAATTTTAATAATATCAAACTAATCTCAACATACTAATGTAATAAAGGAGAAAGTTTGTATAAGTGTTTGTGTTTATATATGTCTATATCCTGCAATAGGATATTTAATACTTACTTACATATTATATTCTAACATATTATTATGCCATCAAAAACATAACTTGTGCAAAAATCAAGGCTCGCAAATCTGTTCTACCGTAAAAAGTTGTGAAATCTATCTAATACCAAATCGGTGAATTTATTCAGTCCGTACATAAGGGACCTTGATGACCTAGATTGACTTGGCAATCGGACTAAACAATTTAATACGTGAAATGTTGACCAGTTAAAATTCTTAAACCACTGGTTCAAATTTAATGAAATTTTAAAAATGCCGTTTTTGTACAATGCCTTTCTGGTTACTGATACACTTTACATAATTTGTAACTTATTATTATTTAATAATCATGGCTGTCACCCGTTTTATAACTGATTATGTAAATGATAAATGATCTTTATTTTGCAAATAGGTTTAAAAAAAAAAAAAACTTTTACACGTCAATTTTGTTTTCAGTCAGTTTAAATAAGATGAGGCCGGTGTTTCCTAGCTGACTACCCCGAGAAGAAACACCGAAACAAACTCAGGGTGTATATGTTACAAATAGATGCTAAAATCCATCTCATCTTTTCACATCAACAAGTTCTTCAACTCTGGGAAGAGCGAGAGGGAGTGGCAACGTTTACTATCTAAAAACCACCATTCAGTTGCCCTTTGAGTTTTAAGGCCGTAACTACTCGTTCTACTTTTAAGCATCATTATACCCTACCTAAACATTATGATGGCAAGTGCAAGTCGGACTCGAGCACTGAGGGTTCCGTATAAACTTACCTATGTAAATACATCAATTTCCGAATGAAGTCTCAAATTTTTTCGAATCGGAAAATAAGTGTTTTTTTTTTACGTAATAATTTATTTTTTCAGATTTATTCCTATAGTTGTGCTATTGACCTTGCTTTATGCCAAATACCCTGAGAATTTTGATTCCCTTGAGAGTGTCGATATATATAGTATTTTTTTTGCGACATTAACGGCCATATCTTTCTTAACTTAAAAGTTTTATTTTCACAGCTTCTAGGGATCACCGATTTGAGCATGTGGTTTTAATTTCAAATCGATACCTCGTTGCCAAGATAAAGGGTCTTAACAGACAGACAGACAACAACAAAGTAATCCTATAGGGTTCCGTTTTTTACTTTTGAGGTGGGGAACTCTAAAAAGAGATAAGATTTAGAGATATTTTCATCAAATCCGATTTCAGATGAACCTCATACATGTGCCAAAAACGCACCTTTAGTGTGATTATACACAATTTATGTGTGCACATGTTCAAAGCATCATAGCGGCCGCGGACTTATAGTGTATTTGTGTACTCTCTCGTGTTAGCTGTCAACAAACACACATCACGGCGACTCTGCCGCCACATAAACAGGGTTTATGCTGTGAAATCACAACTCTTGATATTTGCCACAGTGTGAATGGGGGACCTGTAATTTGATGCCGCAAAAGCACGAGACGTTGGCGCAGTAGATAGGATACGAGTTTAATTCAAGTCCAGAAACGCGGAGCATTACTCGTATTTTTTTAAATATTTTTTTTTACCCAATTGCGTCAGATTATGGGTTATTCTTAGTGTAAGTAAATGTCTGTGAAAAAAACATATCTAATTTTCTAACATTTTTAACAAGTATTTGACATTGATTGTCATCGAGATGACGAGATTGGAATTTCTTCTGTAATTATTAGTAGCGTTCCGTATTAGGAGCGTTCAACTATCTGTAGGTCACAAAAATATAAATTTGTTCCGTGCGGGAATCGAATCCACAACTCGCAGCGCAGCAGCCAATCGTTCAACCTTTGCTTCCTAATTTCCAACTCACACGCGAGCGAAACCGCTGGCAGTACTTATAGTTACCGGAAATTATTACATTATAGGTGAAGAGTTTGTTTTGTTTGAACGCGCTTGTCCCTGTTAAAAGTCGGATTCGAAAAATCAGCTCATCTCGAAAAGTAAATAAAAACATAACCCTTCTTGCAGTCGGAAAACCAATAAGTAAAAATTCTTGTCAAGGTATATTTGACACTCGGATAGACTTATAGGAAAAATTAACATGGTACACCTACATCCACCCGTTTACCTGTTGATCTTTCTAGATCTACTGATTAAAACGAAACGCATTCTTCAATATGTTGTTACTCGTCATCTCACCTTACCGTCCCATTTTAAGGTAAAAGTGCCAGGGTAGCAAGTGAAATTCATATTTTTTTTTGTATTTTGCAAGTCAGTGTCAAGTTGTATGTTGATTAATTAATTATAATCACTAAAATATCCCTCTCAATTTAGCCAACTTTTTATGAAATAGTATTCACGAACTGAGAGTGTTATTCGCGGGGATACCCTGGCGCTTCCCTCTTAATTTAATTTTTAGAGTACTAAAATACAAGTTGCAGCGAAGTTTGAGCAAACAAGTAAAAAGTAATGAAAAAACCAAAACCAACATGACGAGCAAACACTCACCAAAACACAGGTTTTTAATGCCGCTTGCAGTGCGTGAAGGTTAACCGATGTTGGTGTAACGCGTTGTACGTGGCACGGTAGCTGGTGTTGCTCGGTGAACTGCTCGCCGAACAGCCCGCCGATCCGTTCGCCGAACCGCCCGCCGAACCAGCTTCCCTCGAAGACTCCTTCGTGTTCCACCGTGGTCAGCTAATCTTCCACACAGTTTGGCCACCACGCACTTCGTCGATTTACCTGTACAAAAAATATTCATTCATTATACATTTTACCGGAAACCTTTTTTTTACTTTTTTGACATGAATTATGAATTTTGTTATTTTTTCAATCTTTATGAATTTTATTTTATTTCATTTTTTTTAACATTTACTATGATATTTATTGTATTATTAGATCCTATATGTTAAATTGTGTGAAACTTATATGGGCCTAGATGCCCGAAATAAATGAATTGAATTGAATTAGCCTGTCAAGTGAGTGCTGTTGGCTCACTTTAGAAAAGGCCTCTGCATTAATTTCATTGAACTAAATGGTCTCCCTTACTCACAATTTTAATATTTTTTTTAAATATTGTGATAGCAGTCAAAAGGACAAAAGAAAGGCAATCGAAAATTCAAAACTAAAATTATGATGCTCGAGCCCGCGGTACGCCCCAGCCGCCGGATTCCCGACCCTGATTTCCAACCACCGTAGGCGTGGGCTTGTGGACGGCGAATGGGTAGCTCGCCGTCCACAAGCCCAGTCATTAGATGAATTCTCAACTAAAAAAAAAATCCCGATAAAATTAGCATTAGTGAGAATCGATAACAATCTAATGTATTTTCAATACAGGATTCTATTTGATGCAATTTTGAAAGTTCCCAAACCAATATTATCAATAACTGCAGCATATAGAGCAAAGCCTGTTACATCCCGAACTAAATAGATGAAGCACTTCAACCGTGATATTTGAACAACCAGGTTGGATGTTGTACCTCGCGCATATTGAAGTTCTCTAGAATCGAATAACCGATGTTTGAATCGATTTATGGATACCCACATTGATATGATATATCAATAACAATAAACCGCTTTGAAACATTGAGTCTCTCGTTGTTAGTACTAGACGGAACTATACGAGTATTAGGTTTTTATCTTAGTGTTTTATTATTTCGTACACATCTAACGTGTTTATTATTACATTGTTACATGTTTATCATTTATCATACATTAACATTTATACACCGTTAAATTTTAATCGTTTTAATCCTGTGGAGGGTCGATCCGGTACATGAAACACTATCGATTTGTAAAGATAAAATTAAAAAATTAAGTACCTTTTTTTTCAAAACTCTTATTAATTTACGCACGTACGAAATTAATTTCTTCAAGAAAACTTCAGCTGAGCGAGTTCAATGACCTGTAGATAGTTTGTACGCAACGCCGACTACTTACTACAGGTCACTGAACCCGCTCAGGGGACGTTTTCTTAAAGAAATTAATTTCGTACGTGCGTAAATTAATACGAGTTTTGAAAAAAAAGGTACTCTATTTTCGCGCGAACGCCTTGGGGTTTGACATAGCGATGCAATATGTGATGATGATGATGACATATGTCAGATGGATAGACATATAATATGATAAACTATCTGACCCGTGCGTGACTACAGTTTCGACTGACTGAACGTTGATACTCCGAATTATTCGATTCCGGCAATCGAACTTTCAGAAAAGAGCTTGTGTTAAAAAATGCGTATCTATCTTCTTCTTCTTCCTGCCATTATCCCATATTACTTGGGGTCGGCGCAACACGTTTTTTTCTTCCATTCTGTCCTGTCACCCGTCAAACTATCGCTAACTCCATTTTCTTTCATATCACTCCTCACACAATCCATCCATCTTTTCTTCGGCCTTCCTCTCTCTCTCCATCCACCTACATGTATACTCAGAACTCTGAACTCAAAAAAGCGTATCTATATTCGTTTAAAAAAAAACTTTTAATTTGGAAAACACACTTATAAAAACTCACAAGACTTACTCGATCTGCACAATCTTTAGTAAATCTGTACTTTAGTAAACTAACTAATCCCCGGCACACTCCACACGTTGACGTGGCAGACATAATCAAATCAACTCCCCAAGCTGCATCAATCTACGCTCGTAAGGGAAAAGACGATGATCGATACACATACAGGCGTTTAAGGCTTTCCTATAGGTAGCCGATAGCTTGATCCTTAGTACGTTGGAACGTTCCGTAGGGAAGTAGGATGTTGGTGGGTACCCCAATTACGTTCCTACGCAACCTAATCGAATTCCCGTGTCCGTCGGTCAAGACGGCCGGTGGGGCAGCCACCATGATTAGCAGTGGCTGTCAATCCGGATGATCACTCTGTAATCCGATTAAAATGGCGCTGTAAGGTCCTGTGAGTTGTTTTAAGGTGTTCGTGTTATTTTTTTCTTTCAATTTTGTTTCTTTAGTTTAGTTGTAGTTTAGGAGATACACTTTTTAAAGTTTATTTTTGTAAGACTTGTTCCATCGCTGATTATAGTTTTCCATCAGACGAGAATAGAATAGAATAGAATAAACTTTATCGTACACCAAAATAGTAACAATTTCACAGAAACTTAAATCTATGTGTACAATGGCGGTGACGAGATCCGAGAACGAGCATTTAATTTTTTTTGGGGTGGGTAATTATCAAATTCATGGAGGAGTGTGACACTCCCCCTTGAGTGTTAGACTCACATGTTTTCCTTCAGTTGCTCTTTACGTTCCAGCGCCGCTGTAACCCTTTCGAACAATCCCGCAAACCTGGCAGTCACCTCCAGCTAGCCCACCAGTCCTGCTGACTTCTCTTAGAGGCGCGGTACCTAAACACAACGTACCGTCGAATCGAGCCTGGGCCTTATCGGACGGTAAGCGACCCATTACTCACCGTCTGCAAGTTCGCACCCTAAGTGGCTGCAAAAAGCACTGCAATTCCTGACAATCAGGGCGTCTCCTGCAGCGGCCGGAGCTTAAGGATTACCTCTTATTCGAGCCTTTAGCCACCTCCTACACTCACATTACTACTCTGCAGAAGAAGGTGACTGATTTCCATGCCCTCTCGCTTCGTACCAAAGCCGGACGCGAAAGATCGCCGTCGCCCATCGCCATCGAGCCAGATCTCCACCAAAGTCTTGACTGTATCCTCCGGGCGATCCGCAAAGTGGTAATTCCTAGGCGTTTCTTCCCGCTGGATCCGAAACAGAAACCTGTCGCAACATCCGTGTCCGGTGAAGACCTACGTCAAGTAGAAACTGAGGACACCGTGGCGCCTATATAACCACTCCTTTTAAAGGCTCATCAGTTCTCGCGCACCGAGGGTTCCGTACAAACTCATCTATGAAAACAGATCAATTCCTGAATTGAGTTACGAACATTTTGCCCAATAGCATAAAAGTTATAAATTTACAGTTTGCAGGATTCTAGGATCCTGAAAATTCATAGAAATATACTTTTTTGCGACATAAACGGTCGTATCTTTTTTTCGTTAACTCAGAAGTTTGTTTTTTTCACAGCTTTAAGGGACCGCAGACCTGAGTATATGGTTTAAATTTCAACTCGATACCTCCATGCGTTCCCGAGATAAAGGGTCTTCAGAGATGCACAGACTGCGGCCCGCATGCTGCCCCCGGCAATATGCCAGTGGCCGGCCAGCAAGCTAGCTCTTTTAAGCACAGAAATAAATTCGGTACTTAAATTACAATTATTTTCATATAAACAATGATGATGAGAAAATGACTAGAAGATGATTGAAAAACTCAATAAAACTGAGGTTAATCTTAACTTTGTCGAAAATTTTGATACTTTGATACTTGAATCTTTTCGTGTACGATTTTCAAGTTTCAAAAAGTTAACGTCTATTGAACAAATTTAGCAATCCTTTCAACATTTTAGCTGAAACTGCAACAGAGTCATTGCAGTTAGATTTATAGATATTGAAAAGCATCAAGATTTTCGCTACAAATTCAATGAAGGGGACTTGCTGAACTTTTACCACTGCATTGATAAAACTATGTACATGGAGTTGCGCACAAATGCCCTGAAATGCGCTAACATATTTAACTTTTTCGGAATTGAATAATAACAAAACAAAAAATCGAACCCGCCTTGCAAATGAAAGTTTGGAAGCAATTTTAAATGTAGCTACAAGTTTTGAGTCAAATATAAAAAAAGATTGTGAGCACAATGTAGCTCAAATTAACCACGCTTCAAATTAAGATATATTTTTATTTTTATTTTTTGTCTATTTTTATGTTTTTAACTTTTGCTGGTGGCTCGCCATCATTTGCCTAAGTGGCCCCTAGTCTCAATAAGTCTGTGTATCCCTGGTCTTGAGAAACAGACAGATGGACAATTTAGTGATCCTATAAAGGTTCCGTTTTTTCCTTTTGAGGTACGGAACCCTAAAAAACAGGAGTTAATTTAATATCTCTGAAGAGAGATGCTGCGTTATCCAACAGTCAGGGACCACACTGAATCTTCTTGGTTCAAACCTACAGGATCCACCCTCGCGTGAGTATCTTGTGAATAGTTTCCAGGGTCAAAATAATTACATTTTATTTAGTCCGTATTTTAGATTATAAAAAAAATATTGGACACGTATTTTTTCTAAACAAAAAATAACAAAGATATAGCCCATTAAAGTTACGTGTGACGTCCCCCGTGCGAAAAAATGCAGCACGGCGTGACGATACACGTAACTTTAATGGGCTAATCTTTGTCATTTTTGGTTTAATTTACAAATAAAAAAATACGTGTCCCTTATTTTTGAATAATCTAAAAGACGGCCTAATTACATTTTTTGCGGCAACTAGGTAACCTATTGTATGGATATTATTATTATTTTGACAGGTACTTTATTATACCCTTCTCATAAAAACAAAGAACAAACAACATCACATAAAGACCAAACAATCACAAATCTATCCGTACCGTATTATACCGTAGGTACGATTAAAACTCGTTGTAAAAAATGTTTCTCGTTGAAAACTTATCGCACCCCTAAAACAGAAGTGGCACTAAACCAAAAACGTGATTTTTCGTCAGTCATTCAGTTTTCATTATTTACTCGATAAGAAGTTGCGAATCAATTAGGTATTGATGAACATCAACTACGTATTGGAACAAAGACTGACAAACAGTTCAATTAAAAAAACAAGTTTAGTATAACGCTAGCTTTGTTTTAAATGCTTAGTTGAGGATAAATAGAAGAAAAGAAAATATAGAAGATGGAAGAAAGAAAGAGAAAATGTTTATCTGTACTGAAGCTGCATGTATGTTTTAATTACTTAATTAACGTACCTAAATTATAGTCCTTGAGACATATTTAACCTTTCAATCGTGAGAATTACAAACACAATAGAAAGACAATGGGTGCGCAATGGGCGTTCGCTTGGGGTTCAATGAATATTAAGAATGCTAATTGCTCCTTTTTTTATTATAATAAAAATCGTAATACCTATAAGCCGGCTTGGTACAAAGACATTCAAAAGAAATAGTTAAATACACACACCATCAATTATATATTCTGATTCTAAAAGTTATAGGAAGACGATAATTTCATAAACGAGTAACTTTGAGAATCAGAATAGGTACATAAAAACCTTTTTTCTTTGCCATAAGCAAACCCGAAAAGCAGAAAATGCCTAAGGCATTAAGTCTGCCTTTGTAAGTACTGTGTTTATGTGCATAAAGTTTTAATAAATAAATAAACTCACTTTTTATTATTTTGTATTATACCAGTATTATTTGATTTCCATATAAATTGCTCATTTCCAGCACAAACAATAAAAATGTAGTGACGAAATGCTTAAATAAATAAATTGATATTTAAAAAAGCCACCCGGCAAACAAGTTATTATACCGGCCAACTTTTAATATTTCAGCCCTACCCGCCCTTATAGGGGCTATCATTATATGATTTTTACCCACACTAGTGGCCAATATAGGGCATAGTAATCTAGCCCCAGCTTCACTCGAGAGTCTACCGACCATACCCCCCTCTAGCACAATTTCATTGTGGTTACATGCAAACTGAAGAAACGGACGGATTGGGAACTTACTAGATTGTACACAGATAATTTGTTTCCAATGACCATATCTTTAAAAAAAAACTTATTTTTTTGTGGGACGATGCTAATTTGTGTAGTAAGGCTTGAACTTAGCGAAAATTCGTATATCTTTATGGTAATGGATTACATCAAGTTTATTAAAACAAACAACGTTAATGAAAGATTCATGAGGCATTGAAGGAAATTTTCCAATAATATAGGCTGAAAGTACTAACTAAAATCGCTATGTATATAGCTTTCAGAAATAAGGGCCTGTCCGCACAGCGATATTTCACCGCGCGGTTTTGTTTTCGTTATTCTGTAACACATTGAATCTTATGGAAGTTTCCGCACACGCGATAAAAAAACGCGCGATAAAAAATTCTGTGATTTCTTGCAGATTAGACGCGGTGCGGTGCGGAAATAAATCCGCGAGAATAAAAACCGCGCGGTGAAATACCGCTGTGCGGATAGGTCCTAAGACAAACATTTGCATTTGCAATCCCAACAATTTAGAAAGATAAGCTACTATGATCAAACAAATATAAATAGTTCTGATAAAAGGTACCATCGAATCGAATAATATCCTACGATTATGATAGAGCAGTGGTGGCCGAGTGGTAATGGCTCCGACTTACGAGTTGTAGGTCGCGGGTTCAAACCCAGCCAGGCGCATTAATTTGTGTAATTTATTTCATCATCATTGCTCTCAAAACGGTGAAGGAAAACATCGTGAGGAAACCGGCATGTCCTAGAACCAAAAAATCGAAGACATGTAACATCTACCAACCCGCACTGGGCCCGCGTGGTGGATTACGGCCCATCCCTCTCCTAGAGAGGAGGCCTGAGTCCCAGCAGGGGTCCATTAAAAAAGGCTGATGATGATGATATATATTATTTACTTTGAGCTTATTAGAATTTGTCATGAGATGCACTTTGCCTTTTGTTTTTAATGGTAATATTCTATAGGTACCTTACATGATTAAGGGTGAGTTGCACCATTTAACTATAACGATAACCAAACCATAACCAGCCTTGAAACGGCCACCTATTGGTCAATTCGACGATTTGACAACTGTTAACGGCTTTGTTATCGTTATAGTTAAATGGTGCAACTCACCCTTAGTTGTGGGATCTCAGAAATCGGTGTTAAATAACGAAACAAATGAATAAAACCGACAGCCAGAAAAAAGTTATTTTGCTTTTGTTTTGGAAGTCGGTGGTATTTGTTTGTATTTTTTTTATTTATGTATATGTAAGTTACAATGACAGGAGATGCTTATCGTTAATAAATCGTTTTCACCTACCTACAACGATCCTACGTCTCATGCAAGAAAACAATAAACAAAGCAGATCGTTGGAAAAACAAAACTAGAAAGCTTCAGAAACTCCTGCCTTGAAGTTTGCACAGCAACTATGCAATTAGTGCATGATTTCTGTAGATACATAACTACAAGTCCATCGGGTCTGCCTACAATACTGCCTGGATATGGTTATCGGGAAGAAACATGATAGTTCTGATTGACTGTGCAATTTATACATGATATTAAATTTTCACATAGTCTTTTCACAGTATTTTTTCTTTTCGACTTTCTTGGTAAACGAATAGGGTACCGCTATCGGAAAAGCACTACTTTTCTTACCAATTTATTAGTAAAATAAGTTAGATTATTGTTAACGTCTTCATCTTCTCTGTAAGGTTTATAAGAATTGTATTAAAAATAACCTATTGAAGTTTTGAAATAATGCGTTGACTCGCTTATTTAATATTATACAACAATTCAAAGCTTTAAAATAACCGCCATATTTATTTACAAATTATGCTTTACTTAAACGATTAGGTAATACTTAAGGTGGTTGGTTACCCCTCAATCTTGCTGAACGCATTCACTACATAGGTATTAGATATTGTATTGATTATTATTATTTGTAGAAAACATTAAATTCGTTATAAATAGAAAACGATGTTCAATAGATTTTGTTGTGGATTGAATGCATTGTTTATGTACATACATCAGAACGTGTCGGTCCGGCCGGTTAGATTCGCCAGTTATGTCCAAATCTCAGGTAACTAGAGGGGGATACATTGTCCTCAATATGATCTTAATCCAGATTCCGGGCTACCACAGATGGAAAGATAAAGTAATGCTTTGACTGGACTGTGTATGTATGGATCAAACCCGGTATCTCAGCAGCCTCGTTCGCGAGCACTTGACAACGATCGACAATTTTGGCAATATTGGCGGCCTAGTTCATGAAAATGACCGATATACTAACCTAAACACGCCATTAGCTAATACTGTGTCACAACAAACAGACCAACACTTCCTTCACACATGTCACATTAAAATAATGACAAATACGTGAAAACCTAGACAATCGACGTACGGAATCAATTCGTGCGGTTATGGTCACCCCATTGTTATTCGTTACACGGAGCGTCGTGATTTGCTCCACGACTCGTGAGAGGTAAACGTGTGCGGGCCTTGCTACCTGTCTTGTCAATAAAACCACCATACCCCTACATATTTGACCGCCTTTATGTTTCTAATATTATAGTTCACATTCCTTTGTTCGCAAAGTATAGCTAAGTTGGTAGGAGTGTTCACAGAGGCACGCGTGACGTAGACGACAATAGTACAATGCATTTGAGGTAGCAAAGACTGTAATAGATTAGTTCAGACGTCGTCACTGATTGGTGCCTATAATGAATTGGTTTCAGTTCTGCAAAGTCATACTGTTTTATAAGTGCCCATGTAGGCCTATGTGAAATAAAAAACTTTTGACTTGACTTTGACTTGTCAAGTTTAAACTTCGAACTGCATTCAAACACATCAAAAATAGCTATTAGTTATACAAGAGTGCAAAGTTGCTTTTTAACCGCGAGCTCAATTTTGATGACCGAGCAAGCAAAGGATTCAAAAATTAGAATCCTGAGCGTTAGCGAGAGAGAAAGAGCACGAGGTGAAAAATCTTTGCAGTCGAGTGCAACACGTAACTTTTCATCCCACCTTAGCGTGGAAATGACTAAATGCAAAAAAAGTTATAATATGACAAATTTTGTACCATGGAGGTACAAGTAAATAGGTTTAGTGATGTTTTGAATTCATAAACTTAGTGCACGATGTTCTAAATTCAATTTACTTCATCTCTCTAGAGAATAAAAACTGCTTTTGCTCTCAGATATCGAAGAGCAAAAATACTCTTTTCGAGATGGAGGGATGAAAAAGTTTTATTTTTATTTTGGTTACCTATTAGATGCCGAACAGCACAGTTCAAAAAGTTATATTGCTCGCCGTTCGAATTTCGAACGAAAACGAAAAAAAAAAACGAAAAGTGACGTTTGGACAACAAACCTGCACGCTTAGCCAAGTTGTTAACGCTGTCGAAAAGTAATGAAACGTATGGGAACGACGTCATCTCAACGTAAAGTCAGTACAAACGAATAGACAATTCGTAGCCAAGTTCAGATCGTTCAAAATCGTTTCTACAATGTTTAACGCTACATCCTTTGTTATACGAACGCTACATTGTAGAACGAGCGGCTGACTCAGGCGCGTCAACATGGCTACCAACTTATCGTTTTCTACAATTGCTGTCACCAAGGCGTTACCGATTAGAGAACGAAATTCGACACAAACTGGTTGTAACTTGGCTAGAGGGGGCTGTTTTTACACTTTCCGGCTGCCGGATCGCCGGCGAAGAGTTCCCATTTGTACACATACCTGATTTGGAACGATACTTGTCAAATTCTTTCACTTATATTACCCAGATACTTCCTACCGGCTCTGTGTCAACTCGTTCGACAAAATGTGTGAAAGTAACTGAAAACTCTTTTTCTTTTCTTTGTATCGATTGTTCATCTTTATTATACTACCTACCTACTACTTGAGTCCAGAAGGAACATTGCCATGTCAGAATCAGCAAGTTTCGCCAGTACCAATTTTTCAGTATCTTAGGAATATGTATATATTTGACAGGCCTGTTGATCTAGTGGTTAGTGACCCTGACTGCTATGCCGGAGGTCGTGGGTTCGATTCCCACCCAGGACAAATGTTTGTGTGATGAGCACGATCATTTGTTCTGTGTCTGGGTGTAATTTATCTATAATATGTATGTATTTAGAAATATATAAGTATGTTTATCAGTTGTCTAGTACCCATAACACAAGCTCTGCTTAGCTTGGGACTAGACGGCGCTGTGTGATAGTTGTGGAATATTATTATGTATTAAGATTGTTTCCATTATTGTGATTAAAAACATACGTGGTCTTGAAACCAAAGTTGAAGCAAGCAGCATCTGGAAAAGTAGCTTAGCAGTCACCTTAGTCATCGTTTAGGAGTTATCAAGTAGATGCATCTGAGTCTATACTCAGAGTACCTACGGCCAAGTGGGCTTAGCTCACTCAACGCGTAAGGTAGGCTTGTTACTAAATCATTCAAGGCTTTTGTCTCAGTCTGTCAGACTGTTGTATATATTACATACAACAGTTCTAAATCTTAATAATATATACGTACTTGCGATTATACGTATCATCTGGTATCATCATCTATAATATAAAAATGAATCGCTAAATGTGTTGCTAAGCGGAAATCTCGAGAACAGCTGAACCGATTTCGCTAATTCTTTTTTTGTTGTGTTCGTTATTGTGAGCAGAAGGTTCTAAGGGAAAAAATGAAAATTAGGGTAGTGTAGGGTAGAGTATGGTAGAATAGGATAGAATAGAGCAGAATATGGTAAAATAGGGTACAATAGTTTATAGTAGGGTCTTTTTTTATTATATATATTTTTTTTATGGTGGGAAAATCATCTAATGACAACCCCCGCTCTTGGGCAGAGTGGGAGATAGTGTGCGCGCGGAAACAATGCGCGTCGTCGACATCTTGGGCTCGGTCCAGACAGTTACCGGACGGTCGGACAGTGAGCTACCCATAGCTCGCCGTCCGCAAGCCCGCGTCAACGGTGGCCGGAAATCGGGATCGGAATCCCGACGGCGGCGAGAGCGCCGTTGCCTGATGCGGTCGGCCTCCTCCTTTGCTAGCATTACTGCTTCGCAGGAGGCGACCGCCTGCCACTCCTCCTCGCTCCGGACCATGACCTGAACCAAGGTCCGGCGCGAGAGTTTATAGTAGGGTAGAGTAGTGACTCTACCCTACTATTATGCACTCCACCCTACTAGAGCTCAAGAGTTCGAGTAGAGCGGGAGCGAAGCCGCGAGCAAAAGCTAGTAATAGTATAAAATACAGATCATTTGTCTCGGTATGGTCATGTGAAAAGGAGGGATGAAACGCATGTTGCTAAAAAAGTTATGAGTTTACATGTGGATGGGTGGAGGGGAAGAGGGAGGCCAAAGAAAAGATGGATGGATTGTGTGAGAAGCGATATGAAAGAAAAGGGAGTTAGTGATAGCGTGACGAGTGACAGGACAGAATGGAAAAAAAAAAGTGTTGCCCCGACCCCAAATAAAACGGGACTAGGGCAGGAAGATGATGATGACAGATCTATGATACATTCGCGAGCAAATAAGATGTTTTCGAGAAAATTGGAGGCGCGTTTACCGGTCGCGACCCCTCAATTTCAAGCAACCCGTTTTTGGGATAAGGATAAGGTTAACTGTCCCTAACCGCCTTCATGCTATCCACTCGCTGACAGCCACTCCTCGAAGTCTTCTCGGCTCCTGTTGCACATCGACGCGGGTCAGGTGACGATATCGCAGCAGAGTTCAAACAATAAAACGGTCCACCCTTCGAGGTGGACATGTGTTTCTATCCAGCGGGTCCCCTCGAGCAAGACCGTAAAAACTAGTAGCATTGCTCACGAATTTACTGACAATATCCAATGTACCTCAAAGTTTTTTGAAAGAAATTACAATTAATCGCCTCGTCCATCTAGCGGGGCCCTCAGTTCTATTAGGCGGTCTTCACACTGCCACACACCATACAGATTAGCACGTGAATGCGTGTCACAACAACCTATCTTTTTCCAAAAAACAGTTCAGTATATCATGAAGAAAATATCATCAAGTGCGCACTTGTACGTCGAGTCGTTTGGTTGCTCACGACGTCTGTATTTCCTTCCAATACTTTTCGATCCCCAAAACCAGCGTTTTAAGCGTAAACAGACATTCTATAAGTGGTAACGATTATATCAACAGTCTACAGTTTTGGCATTGCCCACGCCCATATCGGTAGTTTTTGACTATCGTTATCGCCGATAGAATATCACTTTGTCGGGGCTATACCCTATTCGCGTTAAGATTACACATTTAAAGAAACCTTTTTAGGGTTCCGTAGCCAAATGGCAAAAAACGGAACCCTTATAGATTCGTCATGTCTGTCTGTCTGTCTGTCTGTCTGTCTGTCTGTCTGTCTGTCTGTCCGTCCGTATGTCACAGCCACTTTTTTCCGAAACTATAAGAGCTATACTGTTGAAACTTTGTAAGTAGATGTATTCTGTGAACCGCATTAAGATTTTTACACAAAAATAGAAAAAAAGCAATAAATTTTGGGGGTCCCCATACTTAGAACTGAAACTCAAAAATTTTTTTTTCATCAAACCCATACGTGTGGGGTATCTATGGATAGGTCTTCAAAAATGATACTGAGGTTTCTAAAATCATTTTTTTCTAAACTGAATAGTTTGCGCAAGAGACACTTCCAAAGTGGTAAAATGTGTCCGTCCCCCCCCCTCTAACTTCTAAAATAAGAGAATGATAAAACTAAAAAAAATATATGATGTACATTACTATAAAAACTGCCAACGAAAATTGGTTTGAACGAGATCTAGTAAGTAGTTTTTTTTTAATACGTCATAAATCGAAAAAAAATCACTATTATTAAAACATCGATCAAAGTTACAACAAACTACAAAAACTTTTATATTATGTTACTTGCTGCTACGGAACCCTTCATGGGCGAGTCCGGCTCGCACTTGGCCGGTTTTTACTTTCCGTTCAACCGATTTTAACTTTTATTTCGTAGGCATAAGGGTGCCATTAAAAGCAAAAAAAGTAGTTACAGTACCAACTATTTACTGCAGCCGCCATTTGTCATGCCAAATCGGGAAAAAAAAAGGTTTTCATAAATGTCTAATGTTATTTTGAACAGAGTATAGACAAAGTGAAAGTCTTAACTGAATCAAAAACATATGATCCTCAGGATAGAGACAGTCTGGGCACGCCACAATCATGACGTAAGTCCCCTCTTTGAGGCGTGGCTGGAAAGACCTCACGGCGTCCTTACCTTCCGCATGACGTAGGTACTCACCGGACATGGTTCGTTCGGGAGTTTCCTGCACTCGATTCATGCGGAAGTGACGCCCGGGTGTCGCCACTGTGCGGAATGCCCGGAGGACACGGTGGAGCACACAGTCGAGGTGTGCCCTGCTTGGGCGGAGCATCGCCGTGCCCTCGTGGGGGCGATCGGCGGCGGAGACCTCTCGCGCCGGGCCTTGGTTGAGGCCATGGTCCGGAGCGAGGAGGAGTGGCAGGCGGTCGCCGACTTCTGCGAAGCAGTAATGCTCGCAAAGGAGGAGGCCGAACGCATCAGGCAACGGCGTTATCGCCGCCGCCGCCGCCGGGATTCTGATCCCGATTTCCGGCCAACGTAGGCGCGGGCTTGCGGACAGTGAGCAATGGGTAGCTCGCTGTCCGGCCGTCCGGTAACTGTCCGGACCAAGCCCAAGTCGTCGACGGCGCGCACTGTTCCCGCGCGCCTCAAGGAGTTGTCAGCAAAAGCAGGGACCCAGCCGGGTCGAAGCCTACTGGGGCCAGGGTTATCCGAAAGGGCGCTCGAGCCCCGGTATGAAGGCTAGAAGAAACGGGGTGGGTCTTTTAGTCAGTAAGAGTCTGACACTATCTCCCGCTCCGCCCAAGGGCGGGGGATGTCAATGCATGATTTTTTCCCACCATAAAAAAAAAGGATAGAGACAGTTAAAAAGACCAGTAGCATTATTTACCCTAATTGAAAACATAGTGGCGACACAATGTAATTACACTCTGCAGTAGCATATTTATTGCACTCCCTATGCATCCCTACTTTAAAGATTTCTCTCTCTCGGCCTGACTCAATATTGCAGCGTCGCCGTCGGACATGGCGTACTACACCGGATAATTGAACTGGACACAAATCAACTGCTCTGTGTGGATAGTCCTTAATATTGTAGCCATTGATGCCACTGATGCGTTGAAGGCGAAATTAAATATGTAGACAAAGGATACATAGTTTTAGGGTTTCACGATTTGTTGCTAGACTGAAATTTACACTTATAGGATATCTAAGTCTCTAAGTGACTAAACAGATAAGAATATTTCGAAATTGGAGAACACAATTCAAGAAAAAAATGTGTGTTTCCCACCCAGGACAAATGTTTATGTGATGAGCATGATAATTTGTTCTGTGTCTGGGTGTAATTTATCTATAATATGTATGTATTTAGAAATATATAAGTATGTTTATCAGTTGTCTAGTACTCATAACACAAGCTCTGCTTAGCTTGGGACTAGACGGCGTTGTGTGATAGTTGTGGAATATTATATTATATTATAATCACCCAGTCCTGGGTACAGGCCTCCCCTTTCTTCTGCTACACTTCCCGGTTCCTAATGACAGTCAAACGTCTCCAAGCAAAATCAAAAATAGGTTTATTATTTTTAAGTTGAGTAGTAGAACTAGTAGAGATATGTAACGGTACGGTTGGCGCAGTAGATGACAGATTGACTGCTGCGCTGCGTGTCGCGGGTTCAATTCCTGCACGCAACAAATATTTGTAAGGCTTATAGACATTTGTTCCGGGTCCAAGTGCCTTGTGAATGTAAGTTTATATGTTTGTGAACACACACACGATACAAGAGCAATTCCTAGAGCAAGGCAAAGCTTTAAAAAAATGGCCTCTCAAATCGTCTATTTGATAAATGCGAATCCCTACGTGACGCCTTTTTTTTTTATTGTTGATAGGTTCACGCTTGACCGCTATCTCACCTAATGCAAAGCGACGATGCACGCCTTGGCAAAGTCTACCCAAATGACCAACTTAAATAAAGGTACTGTAATATAAAAACCATTTACACCGCGTACATCGAAGGACTGGAACAGTTTGCCTACTGCGGTCTTCCCGTCCGATTATAATTTGGGTGTCTTCAAGGCTAGAGTGAATAGGCTCTTAATAAACTAGTGCGCCTCACCATCAATGATTGCATCACTGCTTACCATCAGGCGGGATCGCAGTCAAGCATAGCATTTTTATCAACTTATGCAATTATAATTATTTATTTATTTTATTTATGCAGTATTTTTTTTCCACTTTTTTTTTTCTTTGATATTAATTGAAGTAACACTTTCACACATTGAATTGAATTTTGATTGATTGTTCACTCATTTGTTTTCTTATCGGTCACCACGCTCAAAAAACAAATGAGTGGGGGGTGTTAGGTTATTTTCGTTACGGAATTTCTGGATTCGGTCTCCACGCTCAAGGCCTGCGATAGAAGCTATGCAATAGCTTAAAAATATATATATAGCTAGGAATAGTCTGAAAATAGTTAAAACTCCTAAATTAAAAGCCAATCGGACACAAGTTATTAATAAAATAAGCAAAAGAAAAACCAAGTAAAGGTAGGGAGTGGCAGTGACGCACGTAGGGGCAAGTAGTGCCTATTACGAATTAATTTATTGTACCGCCGCCCTATCATTGGGATGGCTAAACATTTGCTTGTCCCGTACTTTACGGCTTCAACTGCGAGTACCGCTATCGCCAGCTTAATTTGTTATTAGTATTTAGTTTTTCATAAAGTTGTGTTAGTTATGAATGTGGATATAAAGAATGTTATGTTGAAAAAATAAATAAAACAAGTAATAAAACTAACAATTGGTTTTCATTTATGAAATTTAACGAAGTATTGAATATTTATTATGACAGGCCTGTTGGTTAGTGACCTTGACTGCTATGCCGGAGGTCGTGGGTTCGATTCCCACCCAGGACAAATGTTTGTGTGATGAGCATGATCATTTGTTCTGTGTCTGGGTGTAATTTATCTATAATATGTATATATTTAGAAATATATAAGTATGTTTATCAGTTGTCTAGTACCCATAACACAAACTCTGCTTAGCTTGGGACTAGACGGCGCTGTGTGATAGTTGTGGAATATTATATTATTATATTATTAAACATATACCTACGTGGGACGTTAAGAAAGTTTTGAGAAACTAAACAACTAACTTTTAAGGATAAAATATTTTTATTAAATTTCACTAGCCTCTATACAAAGTTTCATGCGTCTGAACCAATTTTCGAAACATTTTTTCCAGGCCGTCGCAGACACCTCTACCACGGCCTTCTCGAAAGTTGCTAGCGCTTCTTCCGATGAAAACTGTGTCCCATACAGCTGATTTTTTATTTTAAGAAAAAAAAGAAGTCACACGGTGCCAGATCAGGACTGCAAGGATGGTGCCTCAAGACTCGGTGTGGTGTCCGGGGCCTCAAGTCTGCTATTACAATAGTGTCAGAATGGTCTATCATTGATGTCATAATTGGCGATTTTGACAAGTTTGGTAATCTACTAATATAATGGCGTCATTATGACTTTCCAATGGTCAACCACTGACACTCCATTGAAAGAAGTGGCATAGAATAGTAATCTCGTACATATTGACAAATGAATATTTGACGTATGCGGTAATCTGCTAAAACTTTGACAGTTTATTTGATCAGTGTTCTACCATTAGAACGAACGTTATTGTGCAGTTATTGGTTTTAATTTGCTCGATATTATGATTCTACCACAACTCTATTACGATACCATTGACCGATCAATGATCGATCATTATGAATTAGCAGATTACGAACTTTTAGCAAAATGACAATGTGATCGTGTTGGAATGATGAATTTAAAAAAATAGCAGACTTGGGCCCCCGGAAGTCCCTAGTTTTTCACAACAAATTGATCCTACAAGGGTTCCGTTTTTTCCTTTTGAGGTACGGAACTCTAAAAAACAGTAAAGTTAAAAATAAAACATGAATTGTTGATAAAAAAAAATAAGTACTTTTAAAAGTTACTTTTCTGCCTGCCTGTCTGCCTATCAAGACTCTTTATTTCGGGAACGAGTGGAGGTATTGCGGTGAAATTAAAATTATATTCTCAAATCTGCGGTCCCTTGAGGTTGTGAAAAAAGCAAACTTCCGAATTAAAGAAAAAAAAGATACGAGCGTTTATGTCGCAAAAAAGCGTGTATTTCCCGTTGACCTAGAATTCTGAAATTTGGCATGAAGCAAGGTCTCATAGCATTAATAGGTATAGGTAAAATTCTGAAAAATGTAAATTTGTTATTATGTCTCAAAAAGCTCAATTCTGGAAATGAACTGTCTTCAACTCATTTTTTTTTTTAGTTGACTTCCTAAGATATATTTAATCATAAAAAACAATTCAATTATTGTTACAACTAATAAAATGATTCTCAGCATTAGTTCAGTTAATTTACTTGCTGTTTGAGGGAGTGGAGTGTAAAAAAAAATGGACCAATATACCTCCTGGCAACATCCAGAATCATAATCTGCATGCTTTTCTGAGTCCAAACCTATTCACAGAAGGCGGTCCTCATATTTTGCCACTCAACTCCTTCCAGCGCCTGGTCTAAAAAGCCGTTTTTTATCCGCTAGAGGATAAAGCAAATTGAATTTAGAACATCGTGTGCACTAAGTTTGGGAATTCAAAACATCATTACAACTTTTTTTAATTTGTTAAAAACTCAGACTCGGAACCTCCTTGGTGTAATTTTTTTTGTATATAGTCATTTCCTCGCTGAGGTGGGATGAAAAGTTACGTGTTGCACTCGACTGCAAAGATTATTCACCTTTGCATCTATTTGGATGCGAGACGCACAGGACCGTTCATTGTGGCGACACTTGGGGGAAGCCTATGTCCAACAGTGGACGTCTTTCGGCTGAAATGTTGATGATGATTCTATTTTCTCCCGCATAAAATAAGGGAATGTTAAATTGCCAGAAAAATAAACCCAGATTTTGCCAAAATTAAATATAGATACATACCTATGGAAATAAATATCTGTGTAAGCAATCAGGCGCAAAATGTGACTAAACAGGGAAAATATAGCTGTCTCACTCTAATACTTAAAGGTAAAAGAGAGATAGATATAAAGGAAGTAAGGAGATGAGGAAGTAATTCAGGCAACTCAATATTATAAAGGAAGATATGTACGTCAACGGAAATCGAAAAGTGCTCTTGGTTCTAAAAGGTCGCGCTGTTGGCATGTCGAGGTACCTGCCCTGCCCATTTAGGGGAAGGAGGGATGAACGATCGGAAGGCAAACGAATGAGCATTTTAATGGCATTTTTTTTTATTTATTAGGTTGCTTTGATATGGACGTTAAACAAGAAGCCGGGTTTTAATCCTGGCAAGTATGATTTGACTCACTTCAGTAATAAACTTATGATACTGAAACTTGAGACAAATAGCGGGACATAAATAGAAAAAAAAAAACAAAAAAAGACGTGTGACACTCGGGGACTGCCGCGGTAAAGCTATTGCATAGCATTTTTATCAACTTATGCAATTATAATTATTTATTTATTTTATTTATGCAGTATTTTTTTTCCTTTGTTTTTTTTTCTTTGATATTAATTGAAGTTACACTTTCACATATTGAATTGAATTTTGATTGATTGTTCACTCATTTGTTTTCTTATCGGTCACCACGCTCAAAAAACAAATGAGTGGGGGGTGTTAGGTTATTTTCGTTACGGAATTTCTGGATTCGGTCTCCACGCTCAAGGTCCGCGATAGAAGCTATGCAATAGCTTAAAAAGACGAGCGCTTGTCAAACCAAATGTCTCATGTTTATATGTGAGGAACATTGTTGATATCACATTTGTTTAAAATTATTCCCGGGTGTCGCCATTGTGCGGAATGCCCGGAGGACACGGTGGAGCACACAGACGAGGTGTGCCCTGCTTGGGCGGAGCATCGCCGTGCCCTCGTGGGGGCGATCGGCGGCGGAGACCTCTCGCGCTGGGCCTTGGTTGAGGCCATGGTCCGGAGCGAGGAGGAGCGGCAGGCGGTCGTCGACTTCTGCGAAGCAGTAATGCTCGCAAAGGAGGAGGCCGACCGCATCAGGCAACAGCGCTCTCGTCGCCGCCGCCGGGATTCCGATCCCTATTTCCTGCCACCGTGCCACACGCGGGCTTGCGGACAGTGAGCAATGGGTAGCTCGCTGTTCGGCCGTCCGGTAACTGTCCGGACCAAGCCCGTCGTCGACGGCGCGCACTGGTCCCGCGCGCCTCAAGGAGTTGTCAGCTTTCATCCGAAAGGGATTTCGAGCCCCGGTATGAAGGCTAGAAGGAACGGGGTGGGCTAGAGTCTGAATCTATCTCCCGCTCCGGGGGTTGTTATTGGATGATTTTTCCCTCCATAAAAAAAATGTGCCTTTTTTATGTAATTCCCTATGTGTTATTGTTTGTTTTCATTAATAAATAAAATAAACATCTCGATTTAAGGTGAAAGCGCTAACATTCCAATTTTCTTAATTTTTTAACCCTCGACGGAAAAGAAGGGTGTTAAAAGTTTGAGGTGTCTGTGTGTCTGTCCGTGGCATCATAGCTCCTAAGCGACTTTACAAGATTTTGATGCGGCTTTTTTTATTTGAAAGCCGACTTTATCGAGATGGTTCTTAGAAACAATTTATGAAGATCTGTTCAGGCATTCAAGGTCATCAGTTCGTTTGTTGGCTGTGGTAGGGATCTTAAACACTTAATGGATATATACTTTACTAATAAGCACATAATATATGTGACCTAATGTTTGAAATACTCATGTAGCAGAGGTCGGAGGTAAGAGACATAACCTTGGAATTCTTGTTAATAAACCCATCCAGTTGCTAATGGAACCCTGGAATGCTTACTAGTAAATACGTCCAGTTTGGGCTCATTAGACTCGTCTTAAACAGTTCGTTTACTTTTTTATAGATTTTGTGCGTCAGGGGATTTTTTTTTTTTCATTTTTAATTTTGCTATTATTTACAAATCTAGTCAGTGACAAGTTGTTAATTTATTATGGGATTAAATATAATGACCACCATAAAACGCTTTGGTACCCTTAGTTCTTTTGTCAAAAATATATTACTTGACACCAAAAAAATGAAATCCTAAAGTTACAATAGACTGTACTTTAAATTGTATTCGAACACCAAATGTAGTAAATGATAACCAAATCTTAGCGAGCAAATTAATGCGCTCTTTTTAGCCCCGTAGAGCAGGATGATACTTTGTCTAATCAACAATCTATCTTAGTGGAATTTTAGGGCACCCCGGGTCGGATAGATTTAGGTTAGAAGAAGGTGGCGGGGTCGTAATGAGCGAGCGAAGCGAGCGAACACAGATCCCGTCACCTTCTTCGAGGTTATTTTTTTTTAAACCACCCAGAATTAGGAGCCCCGCGTAGCGGGGCTCCGTCGAGCTGTCTTGGCAGGTAGTTAACCTAACCTCAAAATTTTAACTACTGATATCTCCGTAACCATGGGGTTCTGCCGATGCTTTATTTGGATTCATTTTGCTTAAATAGGATAGCGAGATGTTAAAACTTTGGTTATAATTTTACATTAAAATGTAGGTTTAATTTTGGTGATCATTTACTATTTTTGTCTTTTATATGTTACTATATCTGGTGGTAAGTTAAACATAAGCCATTTATTATTGGCGGCCGTAACACGTATTTACTATTATATTTAACGGAATTATAATCGCGTTGATACAAACTGGGTAGTAGGTATTTAAACGAGTGACTGTAAATTAAAGTTTTAAGTGATAAAAGTAATTAATTTAGGTCATAGAATTAGTAAGAAAAAGAAATCAACAACACAGCAATTTACAAAAATCAATTTGAGTTACATATAATCACATATTTGTTTGAGTGTCAACGTTACGACCTGCGTTTTTTTAAACATTGGCAAATTATTTATTTAAACTGAGCGGCATTTCATCTCAAATGAAGTGTTTCGAATGTCCTAAATATCGAAGTAGAGAGTATTGAATATCCTCAATATCGAGTTCGTTATAAAAACCTCCATTTTATTTCTAGTCGCTCACTTAGTAATTTAGTCGCTCACTTACTAATTTAGTCGCTTACCTAGGATTTCAATAACTCACTTTTGTTATCTCGTTCCGGATTTTATTATTGATCAATATTTGTCGTTAGGTACTTTAGTTAATTTGTCGCCTACTCAAATTCATACTGCTCAAGTTATTAAAACAGTATCTCATCATCAGTCGCAAAGTTTTTTTTTAATCGATTGTTTTATAATTCTCCAAATAAAGTCAAAACAACTCCCCGGTTCGTGTTAATCTATTGAACCGTTATTTCATGAAAAGTAATAAGTACTTAATTCAAAAGCAAAACGTACAATATCTCAAATTGACATTTTCAAATACATTTTCTGCAGGTAGTTAAGTTTTATAGTTGATAATAATTTGAACTGTGCTTCTACTTCTACGAATATCTTATAGTTTTTTTTGTTAGTCGAAAAAGACATGCCACAGTGTCAGCGATTTCATTGGATTCAGTTTACTTCTCTATCCTAAATTACTCAGGACAGGCTGGAGTAAAGCACCCCAGTAGCTACTGAGCACGCGCGAGCGAGATTATTAGTCCTCATTTGTTTTATGAAACAAGAAACTTACCAATCTTTTGTTTGAAATCAGCTTCTCCCGTTATCCGTTGCAATACAGCCGAAGTATGATTTATTCATCTGCAACCAATTAATTATTAAACAAATTAAAACTATCTTCTACCTACAACTAATGGAATAATCTTAACTGATCTACACTTTATACCTATTAAAATTGTTGGAAGTATTTTTATATCAATATATATTTTTATAATATATTTTGTTATTTAAGAATAACCATCGAGTGTCTAGTATGAGTGTGAGCAGTTGCGGCCGAGTGGTATCGGCCCCGACTTACGAGTTGTAGGTCTCGGTTCAAACCCAGCCAGGCGCAATACTTTGTGTAATTTATTTCATCACCACTGCTCTCAAAACGGCGAAGGAAAACATCGTGAGGAAACCGGCTAACTTCCTAGATCCAAAAATTCGAAGACATGTGTCATTCACTAACCCGCACTGGGCCCGCGTGTTGGATTACGGCCCATTCCCTCTCCTAGAGAGGAGGTTTGAGTCCCAGCAGTGGAAACATTATAAGACCGACTATGCTATGCTATCGAGTGTCTTGCCGTTTCTTCTGCATAAAAAACGAGCAACTGGAACCGTGCACTAGCTTTTAATGTTTTATACACTGGTCACTGGTGTTCAGAAAAGTATTCGACCAAACAAAGATATAAGACATTTTTTCTCACAATTTTTTATTTTATTTATTCTGTTTGTAACTCTACACACTTCTCCCAGCGTTGCGTTCATCTCTCTAACCCTTTCAAATGGTAGTTGGCGTTTTTCTCTGCAAAATAATTATCCACGAAGTTTGCCTCTGCAATTGACGAAAATCTTTATCCTCCGAGCGCAATTATTAGATAAGGGAACGAAAAGAAGTTGCCTGAGGCTAGATCTGGCGCGTAAGGCAGATCATCAAACAGTTAAAACCGTAATTCGTAGATTTTCGCCATGGCAACCGCTGAGGTGTGTGAGGGCGCGTTGTCTTATTGAAAAGGATTTCCTGCATCTCACATTGACTCATGTCTTAAATGACTGTAAAATAACAACTACCTGTCCAAAATGGCTGAAAATTTGGTGAGTTACAGTCAAAAGATACACAATTACATTCACTAGATTTTATTGATGAGTGCTGCTAACTTCACACTTACCTTGGAAACTTTTCAGAGCACCCAATGAAATTGAATTGTGTGCCTTTAAGAATTGGAATGAGACAGTATACAGTGTATAGAACTTTGATCATTGGAAAGAATGGAGGGAGGCCTTTGCCCAGCAGTGGTAAGTTAGATATTATAATAATATAATAAGTGCCCATGTTGGAAATAAATCTTGAATTAACTTGAAATTGTATGCACGCCCTTATACACCCCCTTTAGGAAATGAAGTTACAATCCTGATACAAACACGGTTTTACTGGTAGTATTTTTCTAAGCAAATCAGTAATCCTAATTGTAGGCAATGGCAAATAACATGGATATAAACGCACTACATTGGCAGTGGCGTAGCTAGATGTGGGCGAAGTGGGCCCCCACCCACGACCTCGCACCAAAAGGGGCCCCGCGTGTGCGAGGGCTCTCGGTGGATGCAGCTCATAGTCCAGAGCGAGAGGGAATGAGATGCGGCCACATCTTTCTGCGAAGCAATAATGCTAACGAAGGAGACGGCGCCACGCCTGATCAGGATAAAGACGAAAGTATTTATAATTTATAGGTTTGCGCTTGGCCACTATTTCATCCGATGGTTAGCGATGATGTAGTCGAATACTGGGTTGCGACAGTCACTGTCTCGTTTTCGAATTTATAAAAATAAAGGCCTCGCTGATGCGCCTCTTCGCCCACGTGTAAACTAGTCCACGTTACGCCACTGTACACTGGTAGCACATCGGTGTTGGTATTCTATACACGCACACACAAACACGCTAGTAACGCAATCAAGATTTATTTAGAATTTATCAAAATAGGTAGAGAGGTTGTTTCTTTTTTTTACGAAATAATCCGCCACAATTTAAAAAGCAAGACGCGGCTTTTTTCATCGATTTTTGAATTTTTAGTGGATTGTTCTCTACTTTAGCCTGAAACCCTGCCCTTCAAACTTTGAAATTACAGTGCAGGTTCCTGAATTGCACTAAAAACTTATCAATGCGCACTTTAGAGCAAAATTTTTGACCGGTTGCCAGGCTATAGTTTGAGAAATACCTCAACTTTAAACGCCTCATTCCGAAATCGGGGAAAGTCTAGATTTTAACACGTTCTGAAGTCCTAATGCGAGCAAGCAGTACGTAGGTACTGCTTGCTCGCTATAAAGTTTTTGAATATAGATTATTTTTAACTTTATATGATCATTAATTTTGATGAAATGTAAGCCGTAAGTATATCATAAACTAGCTTTTTCCCGCAGCTTCGTACATAAAATATGGCTTATAGTATTATTCGTATATAAAACAGCTTTCTATCGGTGTAAAAGTTTTCGAAATCGGACTAGCCCCCCTAGCCAAGTTACAACCGTTTCGCTAGCGTCGAACGCTTCGAGTTGACCTTGCCGCCAATTCTTTTGTTCTGACCACGTGACTGAGCGTTGAGACGACGTCATTCCCGTACATTTGAAGCTTTCTACAAGCGTTAACTATTGCAGATTAGAAACTTGGCTAGGGGTACAGTACCTACTTTTAAAGATTACCTCCTACAAACAAAAAAACAAACTTCACCTATTTATTATATTAGTGAAGATAAAATGTGCACACTTACTAAGCTCAAAGAAAGTAAATACTGTTTCCTGCCAGATGAATTTTCCCGAACACCTGAAACAAAATTAGTATTGATTTAAAAAAAATTGAATATAAAAATTATCAACGCATTTCGACAAGTGAAGTTGAATTTAACTGAATTATGGGTGGGATCGCAGTCAAGCACTAATTTATATCAGATAAAAAAAATATATATTTTCAGTATCTATGTACAAAACATTGCCCACTATTGTCCATAATCTATTATGTATTTTCAACTAGCCGATTTTCCTTTAAGGTGAAGGCACGTGAGCATTTTCGCCAGATGTTGGTAGAATCATCACAGCACTGATTGGTTGGATTTGTTTTTTCACTACAGCATATGTATATATTTATTTTTTTTTCTTTTTTTTATGTATGTTTTTAAGTATGTATTTACTATTGTATTTGTTTCTCTTCTGTTTGTCTATTTAAGTTGCACCTGCAACTTGTACACAGTGTAACACAGTTGTCTCTGCACCACCCTAAGGTCGACTGGCAGATAATGCCTAAGGCATTAAGTCCGCCTTTGTACAGTTTTTTGTGCGTAAAGATTTAATAAATAAATATTTTAACTGCTGTTAAACAGTATGTACCGCCGAACACAGACCGAGAACAAATTGATTGTCTGAAGCTAATACAAGATCCTATAAGTTGTTCCGAAAAAAAAAAGTTATTGTATGTTTTTCTTAATTTTTTTTATTTGTTACTATACACATCAAATTATATCTTTTGCTTGGTTTCAGGGTGAGATTTTTGTTTTTATTCTGTACCTATCTAAAACCATTTAAAACAGAATTCAATTATTACCGTCACATTTCAGAATACTGTTAATATCTATGTCTAACGTATGTTCCGTCGAACAGTTGCATATCGAAGCAGAGTTCTGTCGAGTAGTGTCGTCGAATTATGTTTAGTCGTACTAACGCTAGTCGAATACATGTGATCTGTCGAAGCAATGAGTACATAATCGAACTATTATTTTTCGAAATTGGGACTACGTCGAAATAATTAAAAGTCGAAGTTCAGAATTTTACTCCATAACCTACTAGTGGCATTTAGTAAAAAACAATTTTTAGTAATGACTAAGGATTCACCCTAAGGTCACCCTATCTTGAGAGTGCAATCGCATTCAAGATAAGGTGGCGGAAAAATATAAGTAGGTATGTCTACAAAGTCAAATGACTTGGAAATTTTGTATAATATTTAATCATTTAAAAAATACTTATAATAATAAGAAGTGTTGCTATATTTACAAAATATAGCAACACTTCTTTTGTAAATCAAAAGAAGTGTTGCTATATTTTGAGCAATGAAATTACTTAAAATTATGGAGATTAACTGATATTTCGTTACTTTTAACAATTGTCTTATTAATTTTTTTTTTCTTTCGGAAACGGTAAAAACTATTTTAAATAAAATATAGGACGCTGGGCTCAATTTCAATGGTCCTGCAATTCTTTCAAATACCGAAAACGCTACGCCACAATATCGTTCCTCTCCATTAACAACTTCCTTTTAGACCTGCTTTTTTAAATAAAATCTCATTCTCTCATATTTCTCCAAAAAGTGTTGCAACTACATACGCGCATATTACGGGGCTACAGAGGGGGGAACTAACCTCACTGCGTACCGTGTTAGGATGCTGTCTCTTTTTCGGGAACTTAAACCATCCGTCAACGTCACGACCCAACGAATGTCGGATCAGGTGCGGGTTATCCAACGGAATCACAGATTGGACGACGCCGCACTTGATAGGATGCGCTCAGAGGTACTGAGCAACCGTATCATCTCGACTCCAACACACACACACAGACTGCGGTACCACGGGCTCCAGATGCAATCATGCCGCGGTCCAATCATGGCGATGATGAAGTAGATGATAGGGTTGTCACAGTAAGTAGCCAGTGCAACGATCGACTGAGGAGCGCACTGGAGGATGCACTCAGCGAGTACAGATCGACTCCAATCGCTCTTAGACCTCGTCTACTCCGGTTACCTATGCACAAAAAAAATAGCTCTGGTCTCGCTGCTTGAGAATGTGTTCAAGAGCAGCGTTAACCTCATTGATATACTCTCGATCCTCTATTGCGGGGCTATTGTGGCATGTCGTTTAGCCAACGTAAAACTACCAAGTTGTAACGGAGCTACTCGACCAAAGCCTGCCGTCCCTGCCTGGCAATATAGGATTGAGAGGCGTATCGATGGGGCTAGAGCACTCATTGGTAAACTATACTGCTTCAGGGAGGGCAATACACGACCACGTGTGATGCGCTACGTGAGGCGAGCGTTCTCGGGGACTGGAATTAGCCCTCGAGAATACTTAGCTCGCGCCACAGAGCGCATCGACTTCCTGAAGCAGAAAGTTTGTGCATGGGCTAACCGTATTCGACGTTATAAGCGGCGAGTTGACCGGTACTCGCAGAATCGCATGTTCCAGAGCGATGAGAGATGGGTATACAGAGCTTGGGAGTGACCTGAGCAAAATGTGACTGATGTGCTCCGCCCGGATGATGCTGCCACGAATGCATTCTGGCGCAGCATCTGGTCGGTGCCCGTCTGTCACACTGAGGGTGGCTGGATGCGTGATGTCGAACGCGTGTGCGAAGCTATACCAGAAATGGAAAAAGTAATCATTAGCTCAACAGATGTAGCCAGAGCAGTCCGTCCGTTACCGAATTGGAAGTCTCCAGGACCGGACGGACTGCAAAACTTCTGGTTAAAATGGTATAGGCGCTCACACGCGCTCTTAGCATCTCAATTCCAGTCATCTTTAAAGTCTGGGTCGCTACCTCAGTTTCTAACAACTGGCGTTACCCATCTGCTCCCTAAGACCGGTAGTACTGCGGAACCCAAGAATTATAGACCGATAACATGCTTGTCGACAGTCTATAAACTTTTTACATCCATTCTGAGAACAAAAATTAACCAGCACATTGAAAACAACTCAATTATGTCTGCCTCTCAGAATAGATGTAGGAACGGGTCACGTGGTACTAAGGAGCTACTCCTCATTGACATGGCCATAAGCCAACAGGTTCGTCGATCCCGCAAGGATTTGTCGGCATGCTGGATAGATTACAAGAAGGCCTATGACTCTGTTCCACATATATGGCTCATGAGGGTGTTAGAGTTGTATAAAATAGATGCAACTCTACGCACCTTCCTTGAGTCATGTATGGGGGAATGGAACACAGTCCTTCGTTATCCAGGATGTCGATCGATCCGGGGGGACGATGAGCCTATTTGGATTAAACGGGGAATATTCCAGGGCAACAGTCTGAGTCCACTTTGGTTCTGCCTAGCCATGAATCCTCTAAGCACATTGCTAGAGAATTCAGGCTTGAGCTATCGGTTGAGAAGAGGTGGTCAGGTTTTATCTCACCTTCTTTACATGGATGATCTGAAACTCATTGCCCCCAACAAGTTACGACTGATGGAACTACTGAAGGTAACGAAAACTTTCAGTAGTGCCATCAGGATGCAATTTGGTGTGGATAAATGTGCATTCATGCATGTAAAGCGAGAGGAGATTTTGGAATCTGAGGGGGGTTCAACTCTCGGATTCCATACACCTTAGATCCCTCTCCTCGACCGAAACCTATAAGTATTTGGGTATGTCGGAAGCGTTAGGCATTAACGTCACTGACATGAAGCAATCGTTGAAGGAGCGCTTCTTTGGCCGCCTGAAAAAGGTTTTAAACAGCCTGCTGTCAGGCGGAAATAAGGTGTGCGTCTTCAACGGTTGGGTCATGCCGGTTTTAATGTACTCTTTCGGCATACTCAAATGGACTTAGACCGAGTTAGACGCTCTGGATAGGCGAGTCCGTACATTGCTGACCGCAAATCGGATGCATCACCCACGATCGTCAGTGATGAGACTGTACATCCCGCGGAAGTGTGGAGGTCGTGGCTTTTTGAACGCAAAGACTCTACACAACCGCGAGGTGTGCAGCCTCAGAGAATACTTTCTCAAAACCGACGTGAGTATGCACCGCGATGTGGTCGCAGTGGACAAGGGACTCACCCCGTTATCCATGGCTAAAGAGAACTGGCGCTAATCTGTGGTACTTACTACTTATGACCGCAAGGAAATATGGAAAGGCAAGGAGCTCCACGGGCGCTTTTTTCGGGCTCTTCATGAGCCTGATGTAGATTTTACGGCGTCCTAGGCCTGGTTACGATTCAGCAACCTCTTCGGAGAAACTGAAGGTTTTGTCTGTGCAATTATGGACGAAGTTATCTTGACGAACAACTATCGGAGACATATTATGAAGGACGGGACGATTGACGTGTGTCGGGCATGCCATCGTCCGGTGAGTCTATCAGACATATTATCTCTGGTTTTTCTCGTCTAGCTAACGGCGAGTACTTGCACAGGCATAACCAAGTAGCCAGAATTCATCACCAGCAACTTGCTTTGAAGTACAACCTAGTGGATTCTGAGGTATCGTACTACAGGTATGTGCCAGACCCAGAAAATGACTATGTCACGTTGTACTGAGATCGGTCTATCATTACTGACCGGACTATTGTAGCCAATAAGCCGGACATAGTGGTGATAGACCGATTAGCGCGCCGTGCAATGATAGTCGATGTCACCATCTCGCATGACGAGAATCTCGTGAAAGCTGAGAAAGAAAAACAAATCAAATATCTTGACTTAGCACACGAGGTGGTCGACATGTAGAATGTGGACTCAGCTATCATTGTGCCGATTGTCGTGACCGCTAATGGCCTTATAGCCAAAAGCTTCGACGACCATCTGTCGAAGCTATCGTTGCACGGGTGGATCAAGGGCCTGATACAGAAGGCAGTACTCCTCGATACGGCTCGCATTGTGAGGAGGTTCCTGTCTCTGGAGCCCTAACCACCGGTAGCTTGGACCCTGCTCCCGACACCGGTGGATAACTATAGTTTTATATTTTTAAATGTTTTACTTTTGTATAATTTTGTTAAAAAATATTTAAAAATGTAATTTTATATGTGTAAAATATGAATAAAGAGAATAATAATTTATTTTGCTAGAATACGAGTATAAATAAATTAGCTGGTAGTATTAAACATTTTCCGTCATATTTAACCATAATAAGGTGTGCAAAAATGTCACATTATTTTAAGACGCAAACTCAATAAATTATATTAAGGTCAATGTGTGCAAATCCGTCTACGGGGCTATTCCATACACATGCATTTGCTGTTCATTCCAGAAAATTTACGCTATTACTGGTTTAGTCGATAAAAAAGGATCATTTTTTAGTTCCAACTATGATTCATAGATGGTGTAAGGTTGTCTACAAAAGTAAAAAAATACATTTGAAGTTTAGTTGTGCTCCGAACTCAAAACACAAGTGTACAGTGCTGCTGTTTTTTATAAGGTAAATATTATATTTTACATGTTAGGACTTTCTGAGTATGCATAACATGTAGTTTAATAAGTGTTTCAGCGGATTTTACTATTTGTTTTGAATAAAAACCAGTAGATACAGAAAGAATTGTTTAAAAAAATACTTAACCTCAAAATGGTCAAGTGGGAAATTCCGTCTAATTTCAATGGGGCTAAATCGTCATATACCGGAATTACCCCATTGCAGATGTCGTCAACCTTTTCATCCTTCCTATTTTTAGTTTTAGTGTTAAACTTTGAAAGTCCATTCATAACTGACAATTGATGCGAGTTGCTACCTGTTTACCCGTGAATATGGCGCTTACAAGTATAAATGTCTAAAACTCAGAATATGATAATTAAGTTATAAATAATACTAGATTTGGCCTATGGTCAGATAATATGTTCATTAATATTATAATTTTGTTTGTTTTCAGTTTTCTCATAATTACTAAATAATAGTAATCATCAAGTTGCAACTAGATCAAAATATGATTCGCGACAGTAAAACGCATAATCCTAAATATAAGAATGATCAATATATTCACTCCTTTCGTTCTTACTTAAATGTGCTAAGAATTAGCTACATTTCGGAATTTTTACCAATTTTGACCAAATCTATGTAAAAGCGAATGGAGCGAATGTTTTGAACTTGTCACTGATATGCAAATTGCAAAAAACACAAGAAAATGAGAATTTCGGGAGCTACCACACTGCAATCACTTTAATTCAATTTTTAATACAACAGTAATGTGAAGTGCAACGTTGTTTAAAATTATAATGCTCTTATACCTAACCAAATTAATTAAAAATAACCCTGTTTATTTAAGTCAATACCAAAAATACCATCGTCATAATAAGATAGGAATGTATCAGTGTACCTAAAAAATTAAACTGATAAGTAAAAATATTTAGTTTTCAAACTTTTTGGAAAGGTTTATAGTATCTGGTTATAAAAATAGGCCGGATTTGCCCCCAAAAAAGATTTCAGGGAATAAAACGTAACTTAAACCTTATTTTAATGATGTTACAAAACATTTTTCTTCGTCATCTGCATTTACTTATTAATAAATTACATACTTTGATATAACGGCGTAATTCGAGAAAAATCTGCTATTAGATGGATTTGCCCCTAATCCTCGGGAAAATCCGTCTAACGACTGATTTTTAAAAAAACCTCATTATTTACACATGAAGAGCTGTTTTTTGTTTGGAAAGGATGTATATACAAGACAATAAAATTCTTTATCGCTTACAACCAACAAATTTATATTAAAGTAGTAAGTGTTCCAGTAATAGTTTACCAAATTCAACTTTCAAAAAAGTATGACGGATTTGCCCACATTGACCTTATAACAACTTTCAATTAAATAAATTAAATTAAATTTCAATAATAATTTAAAACAATGATGTCGACACAGAAGCTATACAAATAATAATATCAAGATAAAAAAATGCCGTTAAAGATGTCAAGGCAGTCACTATACAATTAAATATGTCACCTAGTAAAAAATGTATTGATTAAAATGTCAAGATAGAAATTATACTATTAAAATGTCAAAGTAGCCACAATACAATTAAAAATGTCAACTATACCTTTTTTGTCCTATGATGAGTTCCCTGACAGTTCATTTTTTTCCGTGGCACGCATACTACTTTAGATTACTAAAAAATAAACTGGCAAAAAAAATAAAAATGAAATGATAAAAAAAATATTGTCTTTCGTAAATTAATAAGTAAATTATTGTGGTTATAATTAACTGTTAATAAATTAAGTAAATAAAATAAAAAAGTATAGAACTTAAAAATGTGTAATGCGTTAAACGGAACTTCTGCCAATAGAGATTGACACTACTCGACGACACACTAATCGACAAAATCGGAGCGGCCATCTTGTAATCGCATGTAACGGCAGAAAATTGGAAAAAAGTAATAGAAAAAACTCAAAAAACTATAACAGAGGACTGGAATAAATATATCCGGATCGACCGAATTAGGGCCAATAATTAATCATCGCGGTTAGTTGGAAAAGATTCCGATTCCGATATGGATACGAGTTCAAATCAAGAGTCAAGTTCTAACAGTGAATAATAAATAAATTATTATTTTATACAGACTGCATTTTATTTACCACTAGCCGTCCCCCGCGGTTCCGCCTGCGTTATTTCAGGTTTTTAGTTTTTGTCAGGTTTTTTGGTTTCTTTAAAATCTGTATAGAGTAAGATCCCAGGACCGCCAGACATCACGTATTTTCTGACGAACGACGAATGATCAAGCATGAGAATTTACGTGAAGTTATGTTATTTTTTTGGGAGCTTTAAAGCGTCTGTTAAGCAATACGGCCGACGGAATGTGTCTGGGAGTATTGGTGACTTGATTTTAAAGATATTGCCTACAACAGACGTAAAAATCAGCCTTGAGAAAATACGTGAAGTTACATTATTTTTTTGGGAGCTTTAAAGCGTCTGTTAAACAATACGGCCGACGGAATGTGTCTGGGAGTATTGGCAACTTGATTTTAAAGATATTGCCTACAAAATACGTAAAAATCAGCTTTGAGAATTTACGTGAGGTAAGTAATAATTTTACGTACCTTGATTACCTGATCCTGATAATTGGCCATCTAAGCAAGCTAGCGGGTAGGCATGCGTTCTTAGTACATACTAATAGTACTCAATTGTCCACATTTCGTTCGTCAGAAAATACATGACGTCTGGCGGCCTTAGGATCTTGGACTAGTAGACTAGTTCTTGCGTGAAAGAGTAACAAACATTCACACACACATACAAACTTTCACATTTATCATCTATAAATCTAAAATCGGTAATCCGATTCCATTTTCTTTGCCAACTGATTCGTTATTGTAAAAAATCGATTAAATTTCGTTAGGTCACATCACTATAATTGTCAGACAAGAACTGTCAGGGAACTCATCATAGGAAAAAAAAGGTATAGTGAAAAATGTAATGATTAAAATGTCCAAATTTCAAGATACGAGTTATACAATTAAAAATGTCGACTTTAAAATAAAGATGTCAAATGGTAAAAAATGATATAAATAAAATGTCAATAAAATTAAAATAGATCGAAAATTATTAAAACCAAGTACAATAATTCTTGTTATCTTCTCTGTCATATATACAGAAATATTATAATATGTCTACCAAAAAAGTTTTCAGCTGTATTTTAAATTTATTAATGTTTAATTCCTTCATAGACCTCGGTAAATTGTTGTATATCATTGGCGCCATGCAAAATATACTTTTACGCATCAGTGCTGTATTACATTTCACAACACGTACCTAGTCTATTTTGATCATGTCGACTGCGCGTATTAGTTACAGTGTCAGACAATTTCGGGAAAAGTTTAGGGTTAGTTTTAACGAATAGGTACAGTTAGTTATAACGAATGCAATTTCGTATATTATGTACAGCGATAGAAGAGTATTTTATATTTTGTAAAGTAAGGCTTGCAACTTTCTATGCACTTAAACCGACGACGATACACTTTGTTGTACATATTTATTCACTGTTTGACAATCACTATCACTGATAACATTCACTTGTTTGTCTATATACTTACAAAGTGACGGAATGTAGGTAGTATTTTATTCTTTTTTTTTTTCAAAATTTCTTTCTTAAATAGACAGACCCAAAACACACCTTTAAATGCTCAAGAATTCATAAGAACATGCACGAACTTAAAAGTTACATGATAGTAAATAAATCAACAAAAGCACACGATGTTCCCAGCAATTTGATTCACCCCAAGGCCACTCGATACCAACAATTTACTAAGATATCCCGTGGTCCCGCGCTTTATAGCGTAAAACTCCAAATTCAAATCCTTCATTCCCATTGGTGGAGCTCTAACGCTTCCCGGCCTCCTATTGGTCGTCGATAAACTGATGTAATTTAAAATATTGTCACTTGACGGCGGATTTCGCCTTATTGCAATTTATTTTCGTGGGGAAGATTATTTAATTTTCCCCGACCTCCTAAACTTTAATAAACAGATATTGGATGTCGTGACGTGGAGATGTAGGTACTTACATTTGGATTTGTTTAGGGAAATAGACGACACACATACTATGTACAAGGTTTCTGAGTACTTACATACGAAACATTTGTAAACGCGTTACAAAAACGCGTAATTGTTTGCTTTTTGTTTAGCTATTTGTTTACGTAATTCACTAGCCTATTTGGTTAAAGAATTGTTTACTGTAATCTATATTATTATAAAACTGAAGAGTTTGGTTGAACGCGCTAATCTCAGGAACTACTTGGTCCGATTTGAAAAATTCTTTTCAAGTTGGCCAGTTCAAGTTAGCCATTTAACAAGAAAGGCTATAGACTTTAAAACATCACTCTATGGCTAATAGGAACGGAGTATAAAACGGGGAAAAAATATTCTTTTTGAAAGCTTTCATTGCGTGCGCTGCGTAAACGGTTAAAGTTATGCAAAATTAAGTAAATTGTTCCACTTTAAAAGTTCTAAAAAAAGTCCGCGACAGACGGGATTATTTCAGAATTTATTCTGCAATGCTATATTTGCGGAAGTGTTTTTATAAACATAACATTAATCCTTATCCAAATAAAAGCAATATTCATTCATGATTAATTTTGAACAAAATTACCCTTTAAATCATTTCATTTCGATAAACATATTAACCTTTCAAATGCTGTCAATTAGAGACACTATAGTAAGACAATACCAATGCGAACGCGTTCGCTTGGGGTTTTATGAAGAGATAAGTATCATAGTTTTAAAATACGCTGCAACAATAGTACAACACCAAGTAAGTATAAACGCGCGGCCGCGGCGGCGTTGTGTCGCTGTCGTCGGGGAGCTGTAATAAAATCATGGGTAGAATCACTTTCAAGTTTGCTGGTGATGTTCGTCAAACATTGCCAGTGACAGTTAGGAGAATTAGAACTGACATTGTAAAGTCTTGCTAAAAACTTCGTCGCTATATAGAAATTCGTCCACCCCCATTCATTAAACCCCAAGCGAACGCCGGCCGGGCGTTCGCGCATCTATTGTCTTACTATTGTGTCTCAAATTGACAGTATCTGAAAGGTTAAACTGTCTACTAATATGCACAATTGAGCCAAAATTACTTTTAATAGAAGACGAGAAAGTACCTTATTGTGAAAACAAAATCGAAATCAATCATGATTTGTGTAAATTGATCTAATCTCCAAAGTATACCCAGATGTAGTCCAAATAGAAAAGTAAGACTATCAGCGTATGTGTCAAAAGGCAATATTGGCGGCTAGAAATAGTAACGTTGACAAAATTAATAGCAAATAATTCTGGGTAAACTTCCAGGAGACATCATCAACTACATTTCCATAGATAACGTAAATGGATCAAGAGGATGCGGTACGTTGCCCTCAAGATCACTAAAACTCACTAAATTCTAGTGGCCTTCCCACACATTCACTCAAATTAAAAACGGTACCTACACTAAATTTTATTTGACTAAGAAACTTTAAATCGTTGTGGTTATACAACTTCTGAATGTAACCTCCGGAGTCTGGTTGCTCCAAGTAAAATTCCTTCGCAATAACATGATCGGTGCCACAATTTTGGCTGATCCCATCTGGGTCCACCAGTAAGGCAAACGGGGCAGACTGTACAAATATTTTCTATTTGTACGCGAAGTCGCGGACGCTATTAATTAATTTGTAAAAAAACAACATCAATCAAAAAACCAAATAGAAACATTTTCGACTTCTACGCGGACGAAATCGCAGGCAAAAGATGGTTTTAAATAAATATTACTAGATATTAAACAACTCTTTATTCAAAGATTATCCATTTACTTCTTGCTTCCTAAAGGAAGAAATGCAACTAACAATTTAATGCTACTAATTCCCAATCTCGTCTAATCAAATCAACATGTTATAATCAAAAGCAGGTTCCCCTCAGGCATATAGATTTTCAGCGCAATAATATCATAGAACGTTAATACGAAGCAAATGGGGAGGTCTGGGTGCCTTCCGCTCGGATATTGCGAAGAGGTCACGCCCTTTCAGCACCGTATAACTTCACCTGAATCACACCCCTTAAAATATTTATATAATATTTAGATTTAAAACTTACCTGTCTTAGATATGAGTTTTGGGACGAAGTTCTTTATTGAACTCCAAAGTCTTGCCGAATGAAAATCAAACCGAGAAAAGTTTAAAACTACAACCGCCATGATACTTTTGATTTTGTTTGCAGAAATAAAGAAAACGTGAATTTAATTTTTATAGGTGGCCAGTATGTTTTGAATACATAGACTGACTCTGACTGACGGATGATACATTCTTTTGGTCTTGGTCACACCATAAGTTTTTTTTTTTCCTTTATTTGTTTAAAGGAGCTTTAGTCGGAAATCGATTATAAACAAAAAATAATTACAATAAGCCCCCTAAACAAGCACACATCCTGATTGACGATCTAATCACGTGGGGGGCGGACACACGAATGAAAATTTACTGGCGTGGTTAACGTGGCTCTGGAAACCCATTCAAAATGGAGACTAGATCAATGAGATTACGTATAGGACCGCTACCCGAGAGCAATCGACGGGGCGCAAGTGGTGCCGATGCTGGGTGTCACAGGACAATAGAGCAGTTACATCCGCCTTGGATGTTTCACAGGCGGCATCAGCTACTCAGCCTGCGACCACCAAAGCACCCCAGAGTGCGCATGAAATGGACGAAGATATGAACATATTCATCATGCGTACTTATTTTCATATTACAAAACTTGAAGAGGACAAAACTATATGTACTGCATACAATTATTTGAAAAATTTAAAAATAAATGTAACTGAGCAAAAAATAGCAGACCAAAGAAGGGTTATTATCAGAAACAAGTTGTTATCGAACGACACTTTAGGTAGAATTAGATTTGAAATAACAGAACAATTGGAGAAAGAAGAAAAGGAAAGAATAAACCTTACACAACAAATAAACAATTATACTAAGACCTTCCTGGAACTCGACACGAGTCCAGGGAATGAATATTTTGTTACAGATTCAAGTGTCACAATACAAAACACCACTCAATCTATTTAGATAATTCCACATTAATTGAGACACAAAATAATACTGATTTTGATTCATCATTAATAGATACATTAAGTAACGAATTAGAAACAAAACTAAAATATAATGGAATTGATCCTACTTGTAGACCGTTATTTTAGAAAAAATTCTTCCTTTGAGGGTTACATCTCTAGAAAATCTAAATGACACACATTCGTTAATTTACTGCGTAGCTATCTCAATTGCAAATTACTTTAAATTAAAAATAAATACGGACAGAAGTTTTAAAAGTAATAGAGTAACAAATGATCCACCTTGGCAAAAAATATTAGAATCAGATATAGAGCCATTGAGAAAAGATATAAATAGACTAAAACCGTACAAAAACGGTAATACATCGAGTAAACTTGAAAGAAAAGTCAAACAGAATATTAATAATAGTAAACAACAGAGTACACATAAAAAATTTAACAGACGAATAAAACCTCATTCATTGAAACAAAAACTTCTTGTTAAGAGCAATAGGCTAGCACGATATAAAAAAGCAAAATTAAGAAAGGTAACAATATGTTGTTTAAAATAAGTGAAAAACAATTTTATAGAAAACTTAAAGGCAATGATACAAGAATCCTAAACCCTCCATCTCAAGAAGCTTTAAAAGAATACTGACAAGGAATGTGGTCCGACAGTAGGGAACATAATAAAGACGTTAAATGGATACAAGAGGAAGTATGTAGATCAGAAACTATAAATTAAATGCCTTTTGAAGATATAGATGCGCTTGAAATAAATACAATTACAAATAAAACGCATAACTGTAAACCAGCAGGAGTAGATGGTATACACAATTTTTGGATAAAAAGACTTCATTCACTTCTTATAACGATAGCAGAACAAATAAGTGATATTCTAAAAGGCAATCAAAATATTCCGGATTTTTTGACTAAAGGAATCACATATATGCTCCCAAAATCTAATAGAACCCGGGATCCTTCACAGTACACAGTATTACTTGTTTATAGTCTGTCTAATAAGTCAACCGACTTGGGAATTTTGTATAATATTTAATCATTTAAAAAATACTTATATTCGATACTTTTTATAAGGTTCTTCTGTTAGTAAACAATGATCTCTGTCTCTTAATCAACCTTGATTATTGAACCCGTGTTGACTACATCAGATTTCATTAAGTCCTAATAATTACCCAAGTCGTTTAACTTATTAGACAGACTATACCAACTTTATATAAAATCATTACATCTTGTGCTTGTATGACATTGACACAGAACGATTTTACTCACCGACATAATCAACTGGTTAACATCATACACCAAAAACTCGCTACAAAACTTAAACTCATGCAAGACCCATACACACCATATTATAAATATTCACCAAGAGCGGTTTTAGAAAATCAACTTTACAAAATATATTACGACCGCACTATAATTACAGACCACACTATATATAACAACAGACAAAACCCTTGTTGATAAAGATAACAAATATGCATACATAATTGATTATAGCAGTCCCAAACACTAATACATAACATACAAAAAACTATCACGGAAAAAATTAGGAAGTACACAGAACTAGAAGAGGAAATCACCAGAGTTTGGAAAATGAATAGGGTCACAATAGTTTCAATAGTAATATCAACAACAGGTGTTATTCCAAAACAAATATTCAATAGTTTTTATTTCTCAATCTATCAAAATACACATATCTAACACTACAAAAAGCGGCTATTTTGAACATTTGTCGTATAGTTACAAAATTTTTATAACTGGTCTTTTACATCTTAAATTCAATTACTAAGACCTTACCTTGGTTAACACCCGTGAGATTCCGATAGAACACCAGGTATTAGCCCAAAAAACCATAATAATAATATTCCACAACTATCACACAACGCCGTCTAGTCTCAAGCTAAGCAAAGCTTGTGTTATGAGTACTAGACAACTGATAAACATACTTATATATTTCTAAATACATACATATTATAGATAAATTACACCAACAAACACATTATAATCTCCATATATGTCGAACACTAGATTCTAAACTAAACCACGCGCACGTTAAATTGGCGCGTAGCTGGGGGCGTATAACCAGCCTTTTAATGTTATTAAATGTTATTGTCTTGATCATTTTAATATTTAACTGATATAGTAATTGTAATTTATGACATTTTGAACCAATATAAAATATTTTATTTTTTGTAATTGGATTTAATATGTAATTAATTTTAAGGAAACTATAAATATTTAGTGAATTTTGAACTAACATAGAAATAAGTGTTACTAACATACAATGTAGACCCAAAAGTTGACTTTTTTTAAAATAAATTATTATTATATTTAATGGGTACATTAAATATAATAATAATTTATTTAAAAATAATTCTGTTGGTACTCAAGCCACCTCTCTAGAAGTGAGAAAGGGCCGTAATCCACAACGCGGCCCACCACTCTCAACACTCTACATGATTCGTGAAATAAATGTTGAACATTTGACAATAACTGTTGGTGAAAAAATAGCTTTGCCTTGGGCCCCTCAGAACTTTATATTTTAGGTGCTCTCCTAAGATTAAACAATGCAGAATATAATCAATATCCGTCAAACAAATCGTTGGAAGTGTGCAATCAATCAGACGAAACAGCCAGCTCCTCTTGCCATAATAACCACCTAGTAGGGTTGATACTGATAGTTTTCTTCAACTGATTTATGATCTGTGTTTAGATAATATAGCAATTAAAAATATTTTTTGCGGATTCGGGTGGTGAGATAGGAAACATACAGACGTAGGACGATCAGTAACATGCTATGTTCGTTAAGTATACTGTGATATCGAAAGGAGATCGCATGAGTTGTTTTTTTTTTTATATAGCTAAAGGACTGGCTTGTAAAATATACTTTTAAGGATTTTGCATTTCCAGGATAGGTTTCTTTTGTAGAAAGAAAAGAAGTATGTTGTTTTTTCAGTGTTGATGTGATTTTTGTAATGAAATGTTGTGTCGCGAGCAAAGAATAATAAGAATAATAATAATAATAGAAGTGTGCCGTCCCGTGTCTTTTCCTTATAGATAGATCCCGACACAAAGCCTACCGTAGGCTGAGCTACGCTGCAATACTTATCATTTTTTACATTAACGATATTTTTAATGGTGACTCTCCATTTCTCTTTATTTCAGCGACTGGTTAGATCTGTCTAACATAGGTATTATTAATATAAGTAGAGAAAACTATGTGTACAATAATAACTAATTATTTGTTATTTGTGAAAAAAATTACCATGACTTAGTTTTTTTATTGTTTAAAATATCTTGACGTATAAAGAAAGAAAGAAAGAAAAGTATTTATTTTGGCACCAAAAACTTACGCAACAAAAACTTAAGACAAAAACAAAACAAAAAAAGTAACATTGTATGTCTCACGTTTGCACCAAAAAAGATTCAGTTCAGCGAAAATGCCAAACAACTACGAGTTGACAACTATGAGGTAGTTGTCTGACGCTAGTTTTAAATATATCTATAGTATAAAAGTATACCTGAATCAATAGACTCAGTCAATGGGTTTTAGAATTATATAAAACGTGTAATTGTAACAAGTAAATAGCTCCAGAATTAGGCCGGCCGACTTTTCGGGAATCCGCAATCACGCCCGGAGTTCCCCAAAGATGCGTTTCATCCCTGTTCAAACTCCAATACATTTATGAAATACAAATGATAGATGTAAATCAAGCTAGGCCGTACGCACACAGGTGCACTTGCAAGCAGGCTTCCAATTTGAACTGAACAATGTTTAATTAGCAGCAGGCTATCGATTGTACAATGTTTGGCAGCTAGCGTTCGTTGAGCACCGCATCGCACGTTCACCAATCAACCGGAAATCTAATCTGCTAACTTTCCATAACTGCGTCTAGGGTGTAGTAATGATATAAGTATGAAGAGGAACTATATAAACGTACTGGACCCACAAAAGCAAAATAATACAAGGGTATGTAACTAATATTATATAGAGGTAAAGTTTGTTTTTTGTTTGTAGGAGGTAATCTCTAAACGTACTGGTAAGATTGGTAAAATTTTTTCACCGATAGCAAGCTGCTTTATTCCTTAAGCATAGGCTATATTTTATGTACGCGGGCGACACCACGGGCAAAAGCTAGTGTTGAATATTTCAGTCGGTGGATTTGAAAATTTTTAAAGTTTTAGATTCTACAATTATCATACCGTAAAACAGGGTAAATAGAAACGCTGGGGGAATAGAACAAAACTTTGGTTTGGTTTTTCAATTTGATACCATATCATCAGTTTCCAACAAAGCATCGACTTTTTAGGATAACAATTCATTATTACATTGATATAATTAAATGCAGCAAAAATATTCAAATATCATCGGTGAAGCGAGGTTAACTAACTTACGTTTCGCTGATGATATTGTCCTTTTCTCTCCCTAGCCATAGGACTAGAACAAATGCTACAAGATCTGAGCGATGCGAGCCTTGAGGTTGGATAGAAGATGAACATGTCGAAGACCAAAGTTATAACCAACAGCTCCACAAGGAACATACTCGTGGGCGGGGAGAATATACAATACGTCCAAGAATATATCTACTTGGGCCAAGTACAAGTGATCTCTTTCCAGGCAAGGCAAGACAAAGAAATAACACACCGACCAGAAAATGCCTGGAGGAGGTACTGGTCCATGAAAGAACTATTTAGGGGCACTAAGCCCATGTCACTGAAGCGTAAGCTAATGGACATGTGTATTCTTCCCATTCTGATCTATGGTGCACAGACTTAGTCTTTGACTAACATCCAAGAGTAAAAACTCAAGGTTTGCCAGCGTGCAACGGAGCGCAGCGTACTAGGTGTTAAATTAAGGCGTATAGTCCGTTGAACCATCTGGCCGAAATTAAATGGTCACTACTTTCGTACCCGTCTAGGCGACAGTACGACTATCTGTGCATTTTTTTGCGGCCAGCTGCGCCCGGACAGAGCCCCGCTGACTTTTAAATCCATTTTCTTTGCGAAATATTGATTGATTTACATATGCAATGTTCAATTTGAAGAACATTTAACAACCAATTTTTATGTGTAAATACGTTTAAAGATCCAAGCCGTTTCGAAGGAGTAGGGAAAAGTTGCGAATGTGATGTTGTTGTATGTAATATTTTTTTCGACAAAAGTATTAATCGCACGAAAAATTCGAATGTTGATAATGTTGTTCATGAATCTATAATAAACATATATTTTTTTCAAACCTATAGGAGGTAGCGGGACGACCTGAATGGCTTCCTTGGGAATTGGAATGAGAAATCGAGGAACCGTGATCATTGGAAGGAGGGGAGGGAGGCTTTTGCCCAGAAGTGGGACAATATGGGCTAACTATAATATAACCCTTTAAAGTCTTGTAAGTTGTGATTTTGAGGTGAACAGATCACCCCATTTGACTGTATTTAATGTTTTTTTTTTTCGTTTTTGCAATTAAAATATCAAGTAAGTATTAGGTCGCAGTCGCTATACAAATTAAGCAATCACTTACAATTAATGCTGAAATTCACGTTTTATAATAAAAACATGTTTTTGAGAGGGCACGGAAACTTTGCCAAGAGAAACCGTAAGTACTGCAATTATAAAACATCTGCAAATATATGTTTGTATGTTTTTATTTTAGAAGAAACAAAATATGTTTGATGAATTTATCCTATTGCCAACCAACCAATAAAAAAAAGACGTGTGGCACTCGGGGACTGCCGCGGTAAAGCTATTGCATAGCATTTTTATCAACTTATGCAATTATAATTATTTATTTATTTTATCTAAGCAGTATTTTTTTCCTTAGTTTTTTTTTCTTTGATATTAATTGAAGTTACACTTTCACACATTGAATTGAATTTTGATTGATTGTTCACTCATTTGTTTTCTTATCGGTCACCACGCTCAAAAAACAAATGAGTGGGGGGTGTTAGGTTATTTTCGTTACGGAATTTCTGGATTCGGTCTCCACGCTCAAGGCCCGCGATAGAAGCTATGCAATAGCTTTAAAATATTTGTGCCATAAAAAAGTTCGTAGTTTTGGACAAATTAAGTATTATTCATTCATTTTGGGTACCTACAATTGACCACTGTTTCACTTCGTAAAAACTAAGAAATATTTATAATTACAGTGACGTGTGTCGATTCAGTGGGGCCATATAACAGAAACATGCTGCTAAGTACATGTGTGCTATCGAAGGAATTGCACCCCGTTCCACCGCATTCCACATACCGCACTCGTGTATAAAGGAAAGCATTATAGTACAAGATGGGTAAATTAAAATTATCATGTGATGCCGATCAGGTATTTAACCACTTGTAAAACGGGTCGATTATAGATTTTTAAAGTTATCTTGCAGACAATGTAACGAATAGTTATATTAGAAATAAGAGACACGGTGTTTATAACCTCGTCATAGTACATTAAGACTCCATAGTAATCAAATTCAGTGTTGGCTGCTTTAAATGATTAAGTATAAATACAAAACTAACTAATAAATCAAAATTTAAACGTAAAATATCTATAAGCAAAAATCTTAACTATAAAACCAAATCTGCCTCAAACATAAACTGAAAACGTAAAAAAAAGCCGCGCACTCAAAACTTATCGTAACCAAAATCGCCGCCAACCTCCGTCTAGTAGACAAACAACCACATATCGCAGTCGCATGTATCATGTAAAGTGTAGCGTAGAAACATTCGCACGACAATCGCACGACGCCCGCACGACGGCCGCACGACGCCCGTCGCCCGCCACTGGCCGGACTTCTAAGCAATTATTGTAGGGAGAAATAATAACGCCGACACAGCGCGGCCCGTATCCGCTTGCAATAAAAATGTAAAACGTGCCCGATAAGCGACTACGCGAAAGGCTCAAATGTGAAACAGAAGTGCTGTTACCTACAGCGGTGCATCGATATCGATAGCAATGTGTCAGGGAGGAAACGTAATTTCAATCTGAAAACATAAATAAAACTACAGATTTACAAGATCTTAGCTCAATCTTGCTTCATTGATTTTATAGGGAACGTGTAAGTGTCAATTCAATGATTATTTTTTTTATAGCTTAGTAATAATCTCAGACATGTTTTGGGGTTATTAAATACAAATCTTGAGAACTTCTTTATGCACAAAGCAACGATAGTAAAAGATCATTTTTCGAGTCGTATAACATGATACCGTAGATTTTATAGATTGTGCGTCAATAGTGGACGATTGTGTATTTCGATACTGTTTTCGATTTGGAAGAAGCTGTTGATTATCCTACAAAATTTCTTAATTCTTTAAACCCGTCTGGACTCCCTCTTCATAAAATGGTGTTGTAGGTTATCTTGTTATTTTTTTATTAAGAAGCCTGAATCCACCAACATTGCAATGGCACGTGTTTGCTGGTAAAATCACTAAAACCTTTCATAATAGAGTGCACAATTTTCACCGGATGTGGTACCGGAGATGTATTGATTCCCCAAATTCGTCAGACACTATCGGATTTACTGGTCCAATTTAAACGCCTATAATTTCCGAATCGCAGGGCCAAAGTTTGAACGTTGCAGGCTTACATTTGAGTGTTGTATTTTTCACATGGCCAATGATATGTCGCTCTTCAAGAGGAATAACTAAAAAAACATGTTTTTTTGTCATTACACATACAGACATTTTGTAGTATAGTTTAGTTTCAGCATTCACCCGTGCGAAACCAGGTTTAAAAATAAAAAAATATTGACAAGACTATAAACGAAGACTGGACCACGAGCTTTTAACGCAATCCATTTGACGGCCTGAACTGAAATGTTAAGGCCTGAAACTGCGTTAAGCGGGCACCCGTCGCGGGGGCACGCGCGCACAACAACCTAGATTCAATAAACGGGCTTACTGGCTGTCGTTCTTTTTTTGCTAGTCGTCGTTTTGCTACGCAATAATATATTAAGTTCTCCATCGACACGACTATACAAGCACACCGTTAAAATTGAACTAGCGACACTGCGTAAATCGGTCTCCGCGACGGGTCCCCGCGACGGGGACCGTCGCGTAGCCACGGAGCCCACCCGCGTGTCCACGCGCGTAGACACGCGACGGTTGCCCGTCGCGGGCGCCCGCTTAACGCAGTTTCAGGCCTAAGAGATGGATGATAAAGTGTATAGCTCCTTCCCTCTTTCTCGCTCGCTCGCTTGACGTGTTAAATGAAAGCCTTGGACAAACTTATCTTAAAAATAAAAATACCGGACATTTTAAGTTGGTGACCCTTTCGGTTCAGGCACAGTCACTGCAACTGTACTGTATGTTTGTAATACTCTTTTTTTTATTACTCTTTTATGTTGTGGTATATTGTGTTGCTTGTGCCGAATAAATGCTATTCTATTCTAAGATCGAAAATTTGATAAAAAATTAGGCTGGCAAGATCCCAACAGCTCTTACGGCACGAAGTACGCAAAACTTTCCCTTGACTGTCAGTGGAATCGACTTTTACGGGTATGAAGTTGGCCGTTTTCTAGTCCAGGTTTAATATAATAATAAAATTAACTCACTGGACTATAAAATATGGCAACTTTTGGACAAGAAGGCCTACATTAAACCTCATCACGATTTGGAGTCCCTCCGAGTATCTCTGGTTCAAGCAGCGGCAGAAATAGAAACAAACAAAATTATTATTATTAAACATTAGTAATTTTTTGTTTTTTTTTTTACAGATTTTTTAACTATGCACGGTGAGCAATAGAGCTTTGAACTGAATTGAAGAACCCGATCGATTAACCTCATAGTATGAACTTGGCACAATTAACACAAATCCGAACAGCATATCACAAATATAGTGCAGAAATTCTTATCGATATGACATACCAGAGCTAAACATCCCTATACCGCGGACTGTTTGAGTTTTTATGTCCGGATCAAACCGCGCGGTATTTTGTCATACAAAATATAAATGTTGCATACTTCCTTCCTTCATTGGTGGGTTATCTAAATGATTAATTGTCGGGCTCCTACCGGTATGCCTGGCTTTCAACGAGCTAGACAAATAAGAATAAGTATTAGCGTGGATACCGGGCGAACTTTGAATAACTAGCTACTTTGTGTCATAAGTTAGTTACACAGTTTATTGTACCAAGGCTGCACGGGATTGTTTTAGTGTGTCTGATGCTAATGTGGCGTTTTATGCTCCATTTGTGATGAAGGATTGAAGATTGAACTGATTAAAGCAAGTGGAACGTCATAAAGTAGTATGAGATGACCACAGGCCCAGCCAAAATTACGACCGTTTCGTTTCGTATTTCTTTTCTCTTTTCTACAGTCGGTAACGCCTCCGATTCCTTTGTTCTGATCACGTAACTTAACGTTGAGATGATGACATTTCCATTCGTTTGAAATTTTCGACTAGCGTTAACGATTGTAGATAATTAAGTTGGCTAAGCCCTCAGATAAACGAGATGTATAAAAGAAGCCACGCGGGACAAACACAAATTAATTGGGAAAAGAACAATAGGAAAATGATGAACACAAACTAGTATTTTGACCTAATTAGTCATTTTAAATAGAAGTTATAATTTCAGAAAACAATAGGCTAACTTTTACTTTAACATAATTTATTGTAAAAGTTTGATTAACGTCACGACGTTACTCACTTTGATCCAAAGATCACATAAAGAAGAACCTAAAGAACACAATTTAACTCAAGTTTTTAATCACAGGCACTAGATAAATCTAAAGAGAAAAGAAAAGGAGAGCAACATTAGACTACCTGCACGAGGCCACGACCTAACCGCTCCGGGGCTGACTGGCTGACCAAATCGTTAACATATAAACCATCTAATTCGAGTGGTTACTAACAAAATGCGGCCTAATATTAAGGCGAGCGAAGCTACCGACTTGCAGGCCATTATTACACTCCACAATGAAATTGTAAGTAATTTCAATAAATATGGCTACTGCGATCCCTCGCTATACTTACTGGCCCTTTATATAGGGAACTAATAAACAGTTAGGCATCACGAGAAAGCGGATCGATCTTAAAATTGATATGTTTATTATCACTTTCTCACGATCCGCGGATAGACGAGCGTTTCGTTAAGTTTTTTTGCCTTATAGGTCAGGGATAGTAAGGTGGTTTTTAGTGCTTTTGATTCGTGGCATCCATTAAATTTACTGAGCTGTAGTTTGATGTACCTTGGCGGGTTCTGTTTCGTTGCTAGACGTTTAGTTACTTTAGATAAAGGCTTCGACAGAGTTGTTAAAACAGAATATGGATAAGAAGCAACTGAACTTTCAACAATCAAGTTTTGTTTTTCATTGAGGAGATGGGTGGCAGCTAACAATGTATCTACGATTGAGCACCATTCGGGCTCAGTGTATAATAAAATAAGAATGTCCAGGGACTGTCGGCACTGAATCCTGTTTACCGCAAATATAATAGCCAGTAAGACAGTTAGTAATTTTCCCAATAACCCGTGGCGAAAGCACAAAACGATTTCCGAATTGTATTTTGAAGTCTTCATTTAGCAGTACTTAGTATAATTTGAATAATTTTAACTGTACGCTGAGGACATGCATCTTACAACTACTATATGTATTTCTTACTGATAGAGATATGGCTATATTTTACAACTGAAAACAGTACCTACCTTACCTACCCGCAAATCAGAGGTATAAATTCGAAGACATTGTTATTAGGGGATGAAGAGCCCCTGAGCTTTATTTTATCATCAGTCAGTAGCAAAGCAAATTGTAAAATGTTTTTTTTTTTTGTGGCATTTTAGTGCATATTGTGATGAGCATACAGACGATGCAGCTCGAATAATTTGATCCTTTGAACATTTTTGAAAACATTATTATTTTTAGGCTTATCTTTGACTACAACTGACTTGATAGTAAGCGATAATGCGGGCAACTATGGGGGCATAGCACACAAAGGTCAAAATGGAAAAAGAAAATACAGAAAGTTCTATACGGAGGAGTTATATTTACCAATGATCAGAACACTTGCAGAATTGGCCCATCAAAGATTGTTTAGTAAACATTGAACGACAAGATAATTATAATAAAGAATAAACTACAGTTTTATACAGCGGAAATGGTGTCAGTAACGACAGTGGCGAGCGATCAAATTCACCTCCAATTACTGGGTAACAAAGAAACGTTAACATTAAAGTTATTGTATCCTCTAAACTCAGTGATTCTAGTAAGTACTTAATATTGAAACCGATTTTGAGGAAACGATGGTTTGGTAACTATAGAGCATGTAGATCAATGTAGCTTTGGGCCGGGGAAGTTTGTTAGTGGGAAAACAGTGCAGGAATTCGAATACGTTAGAAACTTCCGGAAGAACTTCCACAAATACATCCTCTAAATCATCGGTTTACTAAACAATTACTTTAATTTTTATCATTCCTATTTTAATATGATTAGAAGCCGCAAGCGCTCTATTACACCCTATTCATACTAACACATTACTCGGACAAGTTGTCATACAATACAAAATGTTTTTATTAACATTTCGCTGTGACAAACAACCTGTTATTTCACCTGTCACGAGTGGCTAGTTTTGAATAGAAAATGTATCATTAGTAGAGATAGGCCGCATATTCGTTTTATATTCGGTATTCGATGTATTCAGCAGAGTTTGAGCTATTCGTGTTCGGCTGAATCATTCGGTTGAAATGCTAAATGTATTCGATTTAATGGATCCTGTAATTAGCCTTTAGGACCAAATAAATTCAAGGAATTCCATTCCATGTTCTATCAATCATCATCATTAACAGCCTTTTTAATATTCGCACACTTCCCACTTCAAGGACTCAGGCTCTCTAGGAGGATTGTACCACACTATTCCGACAATCGAAATCCCGACGAACGCTATCTCGACAGATCACTATCCCGACCTGCACTAGATCGACAGAACACTAAGTCGATGGAGTTTATCTCGACTGAACGCTATCTCGACAGTCATTTGGTCGACAAAACACTAGATCGACTAACTATTGGCCGACTGAATGCCATCCCGACGTGCAGTAGCCCGACAGCACGCTATGCCGAAATGCTTTATCTCGACTAATATCCACAGATAAACAACGGGACCGGACGTCAAGACATCATAGCAACAAGCGGAATAACCTAGAATTTAGAAAATTAAGATTCCATAGCAAATTGATGAGTATTTATTGCGACTGTGACAGAATTTGTAGGAAACTTAAAACTATTCTCTCTCGGGTGTGTTTGCCATTTTTATTAACTAAGCTCGACACACACGGACCTACATTTTTATGAAGTCTTTAGGTGTGAAACATCTACAAATTGCGATAGAAATGCGGGGTGCTCGTATATATCGCACTGGGCATTGTACAGGGTTCTGTTGTTTGTGTGTCTATACTATGACATAAATTTTAATATACTCACATCAAGACTTGAATATTACGACGTTGAAGAGTTTGTTTGTTTAAATGCGTTACGAAAATAGGCCAAAATAACCAGCAACAAATTATAATGAATATTGTTGCTGAGCACCATACAAATAAGAACTTCAATAAGTTTTGGAAATTAAGTAACCAGTTAAATCTTGAACCGAGCCTTCCCGTGAGCGTATATACCACGACCCAGGTGATATAGCAAATGTTTTTCTGCGTCATTTTAATGAGAATTCACCACTGAGGCCGGCCTCACCGACGATGCTCGATGATAGAGCTCAAGCCTCAAAGCTAAGTATTAGATTTACCGCTAGTGAAGTAGCTTCCGTGACAAAAGAAATTGGTGAGTGGAAAGTTTCCAGAGCATGACAATCTCTGCATCAAGCTTCTAAGGTACGCTGGATCTCACCTTCCAAGAGTGCTGGCTTTATTTTTTTATCTGTATCTATCCCACTCTTATTTAAATGAGAAAATAATGCATACCATCGTAATCCCTGTTAGTAAAATTAAACTGGCGACTCTTCTGATGTCGCAATTTATAGGCCGATCCTCTGGTTACAACTATAGCTAAGGTATTGAACAGTCTGTTTGAGGACAATAAGAGTCATGCCTAAAGTTGAGCGATGCACAGTTTGGTTTTAGGTCAGGTCTCTCAACCGAAAGTGCTATTGTGTCATACGACAAGCTGAGGGACAAGCTACAGGATGCCAGTGTACCCAGGGAGATCGTTTCTATACTGAGGTATTGGTATAGTGCACAGAAAAATCAGGTGAGTTGGGCTGGTACTCTCTCTGACGAGTACAAGCTGGAGTGTGGAGTGAGGCAAGGGGGATTCTCTTCTCCTCTTCCTTTTAACTTCTATGTGATCGAGCTGATCGAGGAGCTCAGAAACGAAACAGAAAATTGAGACTCGACCGTATGGACAGTTTCCACGAAACCACCGTTATATTCGTTCACGGAGCTCCCTAGGCACTCGAAGCAATAGGGTAGTTTCCAGAGTTAAAATAATTACATTTTATTTAGTCCGTATTTTAGATTATAAAAAAAAAATTGGACACGCATTTTTTTCTTTTTTCGATTAAACAAAAAATAAATAAATTTGTTACGTGTGACGTCACCCCATGCGAAAAAATGCAGCACGGCGTGACGGCACATAACTTTAATGGGCTTTAATCTTTGTAATTTTTAGTTTAATTTACAAATAAAAAAATACGTGTCTCTTATTTTCGAATAATCTAAAAGACGGACTAATTACATTTTTTACGGCAACTAGCTTATTGTGGAGTTTAAGCTGAAAACTCTCGGAGTTTTTGATCTGGATCTGTGCTGGACGGAGCGTAAACTTCCAGACGAGACCTTTTAAGAGAATCGTACAGAGCTCTCAAAGCCGCATTCAAAAATATATTACACTACTATGTTATGAGTATATTTAAGGTCCAAAACACTTGGGTTAGGTTAGGTTAGGTCAAAGTATAATGCTTTATAAAACCTAAACCCCATACTTAAGAGATGTGTCGCCATAATAAAAAATACTATATTTAACTAGACGCTTCGAATGACACCTGTCTCAAGTCTGTTGGAGGGTGGGGACACTTTCATGCAATACCCTTTGGTAAGATCAGTTTTATAATGAATCTATATAACACAACACAACAATAAAAACACATTTTAATAACAACTATTTAATAAAAGGTGAATTATAAAAAAATAAATGAAATTATTATATTTTACAAAAAAACAAAATAATGTAATGCTGAACAGGATATAAATATACAACACAAAAACGAAAAATAAATAGATCAAAAATAAGAATTCAATCTAATATATATATATTTAATAGATTGAATTCAATTCTTATTGTTGATCTATTTATTTTTAATGCTTATTAAATATGCCAACGCACTTAAAAATGATTTTAAATCCATTGTGGACTTTTGAGCCAGCAAGTTGGCTAGTTTTTTTTTGTATTCGCTCTCTTTTTTAATTTTTTTCCCTATTTGTGCTTTAATTCTTTCACATTCGTTTGTAGTATTTTTTTGTTCTTTCATAAATTCATTAATAGTTTTGTATATGTTCCATTTTTTTCTATTTAATAGAGTGTTCCAGCGATTATGCCACGACTCCAACGCATTTTGTGTGGTTGGAACGTTTTTCTCTATACTGTCTGCAACTGCCCATGTCGCTGGCGGGAAGGCTGGTGGTATTTTGGCGAGTTTAATAGTTCCTAGTTCATAAGTCTGATTATATCTCCCGTGGACATAAAATGACGAAAACCATTCAGTAATGTCTCTAGCTTCTTCAGGGAATACTTCACTGCACAACCCATCAAATGCCGCGGGGATCTCTTCTGGCTTTAAGAAAGCCAATGCCGAAATTTGCCTTATTTTGTGGGCAAAATCGCAATCCTCACCATACTTTTTGGCCAATCCAGCTGATTGCACATGTCGCCATATATTTTGGTTGAAATGAAATAAACAGCATTTTTGTGATGTTTCAGGGAAGGCTCTCTTAACAGCCTTCATAGCTGCCGTTTCAAAATCTGTTAGAATACATGGTGGATTCAAGTAAATGTTAATACGTTGCCGAGCGTATGATTTAACTATCTCTAGAAATATGAAGTAACAATTAATAGTTTTACTAGAAAGCAGACCGTAAACCATCGGAAAAGTACCGTGTATTCCCTCTGGATTTCCAATCAATCCATGTATGGTATATATTTGTGAAAATGGCAATGGACAACATCGAAAAGTACCATCCATAATCCAAAACGGTGATTGATTCAGCATTGACAAATTTTGCTCAGTTGAAAAGACGAGTATACATTCTCCATCATAAACATAATGCCCTATCAAAAAATTTTCTGTGTTGATGTGGGTCAGCTCTTGTGGAATGTTTAGGCTGCATACGTCTTGCGTCACGCGCGGAAGGTTTTTATTTCTCTCCCTCTGTATGACCATCCTCATTGCATCTTTACTGGGCATATAGGGTGCACTGGCGCTAGGTAATTCCTAAAAAAAAATTTAAACATTTATAAACCATTTTTTGAATCTATTTTTACAATCATGTTGATATTTGTCAATTATGTTTTGTTATCCCCCGCAGCTTGTATTATTTATAATGTTTTTTTTTTAAGGTGGGAAAATCATCTAATGACAACCCTCGCTTTTGGGCGAAGCGGGAGATAGTGTCAGACTTTTACTGACTAAAAACCCACCCCGTTCCTTTCTGCCTTCATAGCAGGGCTGAGCTATCTCTTGAAACTAACCCTGGCCCCAGTAGGCTTCGACCCAGCTGGGCCCCTGCTATTGCTGACAACTCCTTAAGGCGCACGGGAACAGTGGGCGCCGTCGAAGACTTGGGCTCAGTCAGGACAGTTACCGGACAGCGAGCTACCTATTGCTCGTCGTCGGCAAGCCCACACCTTTGGTGTGCTCGATGAAAGTTGGGGCCGGGGATCTCGGTAGCTGTGGCGTGAGGGTGTCTGTTCTCTCACGCGTGCTATCATTTCTTTGGCTAGCTTTACTGCTTGGTAGAAGGAAGCGACCGCCGCCCATTCCCAAGTTGTACCAAGGCCCGGAGCAAGAGGTGGCCACCACTGATCTCCCCTATGAGGACACGGACCTTCCGCCTGAAACATGTGCTGAAGGTAATGACGCCGTGACTAGACACTGACCATACTTTACAATACTTACAAAATAATAACATTTATTATCACCGAACTGCTCTGTAGATGAACAGATTTGATATAGAGAGAACTAAATGAACTGTCTAGGGGGCAGTAGAAATCCAGTTCTATGTACATAAGTACTTATAAATCATAGCGAGGTTGGAACTACTTACCTGTATTGTCCTTTGAATGATTTGTGTAGGGCAGTCATTGCTGCTATTGGCTTTTTTTTTCAATTCACCTCTCAATGCGTTTACGACGCATTCTTCAGGGTTTGGCATATGTAAATGTTCTAAAATGTTTTTAGATGGTTCAAAATAATGGCTATTATTAATTTTAAATGTTTTTATATATACACCACAACCGTTAGTTTTTTGGACGCAACTCCAATATGATGTACTTGTTCGAGTTTTATTTAAGGAAAACAAGTACCCGTTTACAACGAGTAGGTCCTTGCCCTTCTTCGATTTAATAAATTCACACGGTGACAAACTCATTTTAATTATTTTTTAGAAAATCAAGATGCGACATGTACCTAACAATGAAAATTTTACATTTCGTCAGTCAAATGTTTTTCATTGTTTATTTTTCTTCTTTAATGTCATAATTTTTGCAAGATAAAAAAAGGCCAAAATCCAGTTAAACTATTTGGTTTATTAATATTTCTATCGAAAATTATAAATTGAATAAAAACAATTAGTCGAGCCAATAATTACGAAGTATTTGGCGCTGGCTTCATTGGAGGAACCTTTGATTTGAAAAAAGGTGAATCCCTCTTTAATTAAGCACGTACGTACATCCGTTTATTTCAGCTGTCATTGGAAGACTTTCGACTCCCACAAGCATAGGAATATAAGACAAATTTAATGAAACCTCATTAATCTAAATCCATCTAGTCGTTCTGCCAACACAGCGGGCCAAAGAATGTTTTTGTTATTCATTCATATGTTAGTTGACAAATCTTGTCACAGTTTTAATAAATACTCATCAATTTATGGTCGAATCTTAATCTTATAAATTCTGGGTTACTCCGCTTGTTGCTGTTGCATTTTGGCGGCCCGCTGTATATTCTATCTGTGGATATTAGTCGAGATAAAGCATTTCGGCATAGCGTGCTGTCGGGCTACTGCACGTCGGGATGGCATTCAGTCGGCCAATAGTTAGTCGATCTAGTGTTTTGTCGACCAATTGACTGTCGAGATAGCGTTCAGTCGAGATAAACTCCATCGACTTAGTGTTTTGTCGATCTAGTGCAGGTCGGGATAGTGATCTGTCGAGATAGCGTTCGTCGGGATTTCGATTGTCGGAATAGTGTGGTACAATCCTCTAGGAGAGGGAATGGGCCGTAATCAGTGGGGGTTGGTAAATGTCACATGTCTTTCGAATTCTTGGTTCTAGGACTTGCCGGTTTCCTCACGATGTTTTCCTTCACCGTTTTGAAAACAGTGGTGATGAAATCAATCATATTTATTAGAAATCGTATAACCGTTATTATATTATTGGACTTGTTTACACTCTGTACGGGCTTACTTGATGCGAGTCCTTCGTAGCAATCCCAAAAAGCTTGGGTTTCTTCGAGGTAGTTAGTGACAACTTGTAAAGATCTAGCTACTGTGTCATTAAGGTCCTACTCAGTATCACTTGAACTTGTTTGCGCGGCAAAACTATGGAACGAGAAACCGAATTATCCAGCAGTATATTCGGTTTGGTAAGAACTTGAAACCACTATTCGGCGCATCTCTAATCATTAGCAATTTTTCTATTAAATTCTAGGATTCAAGCGTAAACCGGTGCCTATATGTTTTCGCGATAGAAAAATATATACAGTTCGCGTAACCGTAAGTGCCTATTATCAGGACCAAAGTAGTCGTTTTCATTTTTACCGTAGACTTTGATTCCTGATTTCTTGATGAGTGGTCTTTTTAGCTGGTGCAAGCAGTGATTTGCAATTGTGTTATGAGTTTTGCAAGCAATGTAGCTTGAAATGCATAAAATTGGTCCGTTTAAGCGAGTCAAGTGATAAACCTTTTTAATAGATTTGTTTTGTACTTTATTCTTAAGGACAAATTTCTAAATAGGTAATTGATTACAATTTAGCCTATTCTTTGTACCTTATCAAGTCTTCTCCCGCTCTCGGTGGAACGAGATAGTGCGAGACTCTAACTAAAACCCGCATGCGTTCCGTCAGTCACCATTAGCTTTCCAAACCCGCGGTAAAATTACCGGCACGGATCTTGAGCGCTGGCTTCAAGTTGCGCAGAAGTCAAATATTCGGTCTCTTTAGTGGTGCGAAGTAAGACGTGAGGGCGGGGAGTGTCAGTGATTGGCTCGCCGCGCCATCGTGTCATAGACGTCACTCCTGATTCGTTCCCCGGCGTTGCTGCATGTATCTAACAACGAAGACGATTGGCTAGCCAATGTATAGAATGCGCAAAGCGATCCCCACTCTGACGCCGAGCGCTCAAGATCCGTTCCGGTAATTGTAGCTGTTTCGAATAATCCTACAGCTGCACAGAGGATCGTTTCATCCAGTGCTTCTCTAAACGTCCGACAAGATCCGATAATATCAATAACGTACCGATTTAATAAATCCCTATTGAAATGGATTTTCGCAAAAACGGGAATCTAATCGGAAACGCGGGATCCAGTATTTTTTTGCGGGAACAGAAATGCGGGATTACTCATGCGGGATCCCGTACGTCTGCAGGATTGTATTTTTTTTATTGGGTTTAGTCTGTGTATTTATAGACCTTGCACAGTATCTTAAATCAGTAAATGATGTACGTAATAACTTTATTCATAACTTTTCTACACAATTTTTATCTAAAATAATTAGTTTTTACCATATACTTAGCTAAATTTTTAGCTTCCGTGAGTCTACATCGTAAGTTGAACGGAATGTAATCAATATCAGTATAGGTAGGTAGGTACTGTGATAGCGAAAGAAGAATAGGGAAGTATGTGCCAGTAGATTAATTTAAACTTGAAATAGATATTTTTAGAAACTGTAGTCCTATTTTAAGGGCTAAGCGCCCGAAAAGTGCCATAAAACAGTGATTTTCTGAGGCCTACTCCTCCGTAACGGCTAGGTCAATTGGTTTGAAAAAAATATATGTTTATTATAGATTCATGAACAATAATATCAACATTTGATGTTTTCGTGCAATTAATACTTTTGTCAAAAAAAATATTTAGCAATTTCGCAACTTTTCGCAACTTTTCCCTACTCCTTCGAAACGGCTTGGACCTTTAGAAACATTTTTACACATAAAAATTGGTGGTTAAATATTCTTCAAAGTGAACATTGCTTATGTAAATCAATCAATATCTCGCAGAGAAAATGGATTTAAAGCGCTTTCCGGGCGCTGCTTACCGCAAATAAATGCACAGATTTGCGTACTGCCGCCTAGGCGAGTGCGAGAGTTGCGTTTACATAATTTCGGTCAGATGGTTCAAGGGACTATACGCCTTAATGAGAACAAATATCAATTAAGGCTGATACCGACTTTGCAGTTAAGGCATAGCCTTCGCAAAGGGTGTCTGGTAGACACCATTGGTTTAGCTCATAATAAAAACCCACAGTTCAGTCAAAATGGAATGATTAAATAAAAACTCCATGATTTTTTGTAGGTAAGAGTTTTGATACTGGCACATATTCAATTTTTAGCGATGATAGGAACTTGCACAGTTCTGTCTTTTTCTTCTCTGGCCCGATAAGCGTCCGAAGAAATTAGTCATAAAAGTATTGAGTCTTAGAATGTAATCCCGGTCTGGGTGGATGGCACTCTGGCATCCTAGGTTAGCAGGGCGGTGTGCTGTGGCTTTTAGTATGGTTTTGCTACAGTGGGGTTTAAGCAGGGCAACGTTGTTTGATGAGCGTGGATGGACGCATGGTAATGATGTAAGAACGTTGTAATAATTACTTATCGTTGACTCTGACTTAAGCTCGCTTTACAAAGACGTAAGCCATAAAAATAAATTTTCATCCATACATAGGTAGGGACCTCTGTGTTAGGTATAGGTAGGTCATGCTTACTCCTTCGAAAGTTTTTAGAATATAAATGCTTGTTGCCTCAACATTTCTATTAATTGGGGCGTAGCTCATGTGATATCGAAAGGAGATCGCATGAGTTGCTTTTTTTATGTAACCAACAAACTGGCTTGTAAAATATACTTCGAAGGACTATGCTGTTCTAGAATAGGTTTGAAAGTTGGTAGAAAAAAGAGTGTTGTTTTTTTCCTAGAGTACAGTACAATTCACGAATGATGGCGGCCGTGAAGTTTGCGCAGAAGGCTGCGCAGTAACGTGTTTTAGGAACCAAATGGCGACGAGCGTGTGCGAGAAGAGTGTAGTATGCGCGAACTTTCGCAAAGGCTAACTTCACGGCCGCCATCATTCGTGAATTGTACTGTAATCTTTGTAAGAAAAGCTTTGTGCGTTCAAATAAGTAACAATATAAGAGTGCGCCGCCCGAAGTGTTTGATTTCATAGAAAAATCCCTAGGTACTGTAGGTACTGTAACGCAGCTCAGCTCGTCGGTAGGCTCGTACAGGGATTACTCTACGATCTTTTTTTTAATGGGAAATCATCCAATGAACTCTCCCACTCTCAAAGGTGTAGAGAGAGCGCGTGTTCGACTTTTATTGACTAAAAGCACACCTGTGTCCTTCAGTTGCCCTTGCACTCTGGGACCGTGGGTTTCCTTTAGAGAAACTCCCCGCGGCCCCTACGGTTTTGCTGACATCTTTGTGTGGCGCGCGTGGAACATTAGGACTCAGGCTCGGTCCTGAAGGTATCCGAACGGTATTGCTTGTCGTCTACTAGCCCGCGCCTGCTGTGACTGGTAGATGATGATCAGGGTCGCTGCGGCTGAGTCATGAGGATGTTTGTTCCCTAACGCATGTGATCGTCTCCTTCGCTAACATAGTGCTTCGCAGAAGGAGGCGACCGCCCCAGCAGCCAGGATTACGATCCCAATTTCCAGCCACCGTTGTCCAGGCTGGCAGATGGTGAGCTATGTATAGCTCGCCGTCTGTCCGGATCGAGCTCGAGTCAGCAGTTGACAGCACGTAGTGCTCCAGTCTACTAGGGATGGCCCTAAAATGAAAACATGATGATGATGATGATGATGGCATCATCCGAAGCACGTCATTTCAGCCGAAGGACGTCCACTGAAGAAAGAACAAAAGTGGGTTTTAGTCAGTAAAAGTCTGTCACGCGCACCGCCCAACAATGAGAGAAGTCATTGGGTGAATTCCAACCAAAAAAAGGCATGCCAAAAACTCTCTTTGGAAGATTTAAATATCTATTGAATTAATAATTCAAAAAAGTAATTACAGTAGAACAAAGTAATGATGCTCACGCTTCTGTGTTACCCAGGGTCACTTTGAAAGCGGAGCGGATTGGTGTAAACCAATAATTTTATCCTTCTCATATTATGAATGGAACATAAATATAACCTTTTATTCAAATGTATATTACAATTTTATGAAAAAAAAATAATGTCTACATAGAAAACTAAGGGTGAGTTGCACCATTTAACTATAACGATAACAAAGCCGTTAACAGTTGTCAAATCGTCGAATTGACCAATAGGCGGCCGTTTCACAGCTGGATATGGTTTGGTTATCGTTATACTTAAATGGTGCAACTCACCCTTAAAGAATGTAAACAAATAATCCATTTATTCTAAATACAATAAATAAAAAACAATTAACATTATACAATTAAATGAAATGTCAATGTCAATAAATAACCCACCTTGATCGTTCCCGGTGCAAAGTTGCCTCTAACACTCGCCGCATTACTTCGCTGGATAGCGATGGCCATTCTTTGCACCAAGAACGACCTGGACCGGGAGAATGTAAACTAGTATTTTATTTAAATTTTACTTAATTTCTTTAGATCTGTTTTCCAATCGGCAAAGGCCGCCTCCAATCTTTTCCTGTCATGTCCTTCTTGAGCCACTCTCGTCCATGTGACGCCTGCCACTTGTCTTATGTCATCATCCCATCTTTTTAGTGGTCTCCTTCCCACCTCTTCTTCTTTTACCTTCTTTAAGATATTACACCGTGCCACAATTTTGCTCCATTTGTCTTTACCTCCTATCCATAAGTTTAATTTAAGCCTTCTAATTTTGCACGTTTAAGTTTGCCATCGTGGTGAGAGGAATGGCCGATCGACCGAAGTCGATTGCCCAGGGTGCCCTGGACGTACAGAAGTTCAGAAGGTACTTCGCATGGGAAGGCTCCTTTCGTGCACCCCATGGACAAAACCAGCCTTGTCCGTAATCTCGATCAACATCGAAGGTTTCTCAGAGAGTAAAGCAGAAATTCTTTCGGAATTAGCTCGTAAGACACACTATGACATCTTATGAGTATGTATCCAAGAAACATATCGGGATTCCTCACAGACACTTACATTCCTGGACTGTCACTTATCGCCGAGATCTATCACCCATTTTGTACGGTATGTCTAATATAACCTTTGTTTTGCTTCTTATTACACGGTCTCTCAGTCAGTCTGACTTTTTCACGTTCATCATGTACCTTTTCATTGCGTATTGGCAGGTTGCAAGTTTGGGTGAATATCATATTTTTCAATTTTGGTGGCGAAACTTACTTTCGTGAAAAATAAAGACCTGGGTCCCTAATTTTCATGAAAACTGAGGAGTTTTGAACTGAGGACATTTTTTTTTTATTTTACTGTGTTAGATATGGGTCGAGGAAGCCCCATTTGGCCAGATTGTTTTCACAGCAGCCAACCTGGGTCCGCATTCTGCTAAGAGAATTCTAGACTGGCCATAGTAATTCGCGTCCAGGGGAGAAGATGTTCTGATGGAATAATGAAGTGTGGAGAAGTTGGTGTTTCTGCTTCCACAGCACGCATTTGCCGTCCTCTGCACTGTCTTTCGAAGAGGTCGTAATCTCTATTAATCTATTGCTTTTGCTTTCTTATAAATAAGATAAAATAAAGAAAACCATCGCCAGTAGAGTGACGACTAGTACCCTTAACAAAAGAAGCACTCTTGTCTGAAGGACAATCAAATCAGAGACGCTTCTATTACATCTTAATATCATCATAATTGAGGTCCGAGAGAATAAAGCAGCTATCCAGCGTATTCGTATAACACTACCCTTTTCAATACAACTGACTCAAGTAGATATAGTTTTCACACACTTCAAAATCAGCTTACAGTCGCGCCTCGCTGATTTTAATACATAATAATTTGTGGTGAGTATCGACTACCGAAACAAAAAACAAGAAGCGCAGGAGCATATTATATTTTTATAATTCCTAATAAGGGAGTAAGCTTGCTCGCGGCGCGTACGCAGGCCCCGATCAACGGAAAATTGATCTTTATATGGTCAATGTTGCCGATATTATTATGTGCAGATCATTTAAGTTATTAAAGTGTTATTGTGCGTACTAAGGAATTCCTTTTTTAAGATCTGTGAACACCCACTAACCCTGCAACCTAATGTGGCTACCTTCTGAGCCCAACCTATCTAAAAAGTATAAAAAGTAAGCCATCGACTTGAAAAGAAGAACAAGAACAGAATCGATACAGTTTGTTAAATAAAATATAAAAACTTTTTACAAAAAAAAAAAAACAACTGACTTCAATGTATAAAAAACCGTGCAAGTGCGAGTCGGATTTGCGTACTTAGGGCTCCGTACATACTTCGTACAAACAAAACATTTAATTTCCCGAATTGAGTTACGAAGATTATTTCGCATCGTAAAAACAAGTTTTTTTTTTGTAACGTAATTAAAAAACAGGTTTCAGATTTTTTCTATATTGAGGTATGCTATGAGAACTTGCTTCATACCAAATTTCAGGATTCATAGTCAACGGGAGTACCCTATGAATTTTGATTCCCTTGCCACATATAAACGACCGTATCTTTTTTTTAGCTAACTCAGAAGTTTGGTTTCAAGAGAAGATTCAAGGTACCGCAGGCCTGAGTATATGGTTTTAATTTCAACTCGATATTTTCACGCGTCCTCGAGATAAAAGGTCTCGATGACAGACAGACAGACAACAAAGTGAACGTTCCGTTTTCTTCCTTTTGTGGTTCGTAACCCTAAAAACACTACACAGTTCAAAATAACTATAATTTCGGAAGTCGGTATTTCTACTCGTATAATAATTTTGTCTCTTCGCTAAACACCGACTTCCGAAATTAAAGTTATTTTGCACTGTAAGTGTTTTTTTTACATAGAAGTCGGTTGTACTTTTTTGTAAAAAGATTTTTTATTTTATTCTTTATAGACACATAAATTTTTCTTAACAACTAAAAAGTACCGTTCGGTTAAACTTAAAGTGTGCCAGTTCTATAGTAAAGTACATTACATAGAAGTTAAGACATTTCCAATAATTCCAAACACGGTGTGGTTACATTGTTTTATTATTATAGAGTTTTGGTGTCTACCGAAGTACCGACCCTTTTTCTTCAGTCAGTCATCGACTACACGTATAAACAAAGCTTTATACGTTACGACAGTTCTACTGACATTCTATGAAGATTTCCTTTCCATATCTTCGAACTTCGTCTTCAGGTCATATTTCTATGGGAACAACTCGGAAGCATAGTTAACTTTTCAGTCAAAAAAAATGTTTAAATCGGTCGAAATTGATCGCGAAATCAGTGAACATACAAAATTACCTAAAGCCGAACATAGAACCTCTTTCTTTTTGAAGTCGATTAAAATAGCGTTGACGAGAACGTAGCGGTCCGTAACACAAACCAATTAACTACACATGAAAAACAGAAATACAGATCTGAAACATCGGATTAAAAGTCGAAACCACAACAACGCAGATCGCACAACGTTCCTGCACGTCAATCACAACTTTTACATTTCAAAATCACAAACTACAGCACACAAAACTCCACAGTAAAAATTAAATGTTTGCTAAACTAAAAAACATGTCAGAGGTTGCGCGTTGACACTTCAGTAAATTTTTTTGCATGTTCAGCGAATGGTGGTGACAGACGGGCAGGCGTTTACTATAACGTGATTGTTAGGCTAACCGACTGAAGAAGAAGAAAGCGGTTTAGGCATCCAATACACGGTAGGTACGTTTTGCTGTCAGTTTTGCCACAGTCAATGTTTTGATTGACGAAAAACGTACCGTCTAATGCGATGATTGACGTTTTTTACTACTGTCTGACAAAAATCATCAATCATGTTTGATGAAATTGATTGACGCCTGCATGACCGTGTAATGGATGCCTTAGTAAGATGCCCCGTCCAATGCAAAGTAGGAGCGGAAAGGTACGGCTTCACTGTGTCTCCAAGAGTATGAGCCAAAATTGTTTGAAGCGACGAAAGTAAACTTGTCAGAGTAGAAAATCTAAAAGAAAATTGTTGTGTGTTTAGAGATGAGTTAAATAGCTTGGTCAGCTAGCCGACTAGACGCTCAGTAGCCGCTAGAATAGTCGACTATTACCTTAGCCGAATACTTAGTTGCTGACTATAGTCATTGGCTTCCCCAACTAATTCCATCTCCAGAAACTAGTTGCCAATAAAATTGAGTTTCTTCTGCATCCCTATCTGTTTCATCTCTAGGAACTAAGTAGTTGGGGATGCAGAAGAAACTCCAGAAGTTAAAAAGAGTCATGTAATGAAGTAAACTTATAGATATTCAATTTTGTTAAGTATCCCTGATACCAATTTCTCCGCTCTTCCCAGCCCTGTGAGCACAGGTCAACGCTGTAAAACTTCACACAATTACCATAGAAACATAATATCATAGGGAGACTGCCGCCACTGCCGGTGACGGTGTCTCGAAAAGGTGTCGCTTTGCTTTGATAATGGTTAACTAACCTAACGTAACATGATAGAATGACACTTGACAGGTTTAAAAAGCTTTTCTCTTCAAACACTAAAATGCTCTGGCTAGACTAAAAGTACCTACATAATATGTATACCTACTGAAGAATTGTATGCACCCAAAAGATATCTATTACTATATAAAAATAAGTCGGGTTTTCCTTCCTGACGCTATAACTCCAGAACGCACGAACCGATTTCCACGGTTTTGCATTCGTTGGAAAGGTCTCGGGCTCCGTGAGGTTTGTAGAGTAGGGTAGAGTAGGGTAGAGTAGAGTAGGGTAGGGTAGAGTAGGGTAGAGTAGAGTAGAGTAGGGTAGGGTAGAGTAGGGTAGAGTAGAGTAGAGTAGGGTAGGGTAGAGTAGGGTAGAGTAGGGTAGGGTAGAGTAGGGTAGAGTAGGGTAGGGTAGAGTAGGGTATAGTAGGCTGAAGTAGGGAAGAGCGGGGGCGAAGCCGCGCGGGCAAAAGCTAGTTTTTTTTATAGATTAAATCAATAACGGGCATCATCACTTGAGAATAAATCGACGGATTTGACCGTTCTTTTTTTTAATATGAGATTATGTATTATTTTTATATATATATTCGATAAAAATTTAGTGTATTTTTTATAAATTCATCGGTAATTTAATAGATAATTTTTCATACGAATTCTATAGAAAAGTCACAAATTCTATGTTAAGTGGTCACGCGCCGTCGACGATTCGGGCTCGGTCCGGACGGTTGCCGGACGGCCGGACGACGAGCTATCCATTGCTCGTGGTCCTCACACGCCTGCCGTGGCTGGTAGTCGGGGATCATGAACACGGTGGCTAAGGCGTCAGGATGTTCATTCCCTCACGCGTGCGACTGTCTCCTTCGCTGACAATTAGTACCTACTTCGCTGAAGGAGGCGACCGCCCCCATTCCTTCTCGCTCCGGACCATGGTTTCAGACCATGGCCCGGATAGGTTTTTACTCTTAAGTACTTAAGACAAATAAATACTAAAAAATCCCACTCCTGCAAATCCCGCGGGATCCACGGTATTGATGACTTCAATGCCACAGGCTTGCGGGATCGCGATTTTGATTCGGGCTTGGATTCTCAAATCCAGAGCAATGCTTAGTCAGGTACGTTAAAAATTAATAATCTTGTGTAAACTTAAAACTCCTTCCTTCTCATATTTTCATGTAAGATAAGTTACGTTCCTCTTGTGATTCATGCTGAGTAAGTACCTATTTATCAGAGTAATCTTAGAGAACTAATATTTATAAACTTGGTACCTAAGTACCTACTATGATATTTTTTTCATACCTTTTTTTTATGGTGGGAATAATCATCCAATGACAACCCCCGCTCCTGCGCGGAGCGGGAGATAGTGTCAGACTCTTACTGACTAAAAGCCCACCCCGAAAAAGTGCTCTCCGAAAATTGCCTTGTAAATTATTGTATTTCATACCATTGAGAGATCAAAATATTCTCATGGGAAACAGTTTATCGGTACCAATCTTTTGCAATGTCAAAAGTACGTTGACATTAGATATAATGGAATATGCCGAAGGCGTGAATATCCAGATTTGGGTAAACTGCTTATGAACGGCAATTCACACGATTTGTGAGTTTTGACTTTTTGAGTGATGTGGGAAAGTAATAAAATTTGCAAATATTAATGTAGAGTTGAAGTTACATTAAAGATGCCAGAAAGCCTGACAATCAGTTTATCCAAGGAGTATTGTGTTGCCCTGTTACTGGTTTGTAGAGTTCTGATAGGCTGTCGCTCCGTGTAAATACATGGGTATCCAGCCGCATCATTTGAATAAAACCCTACCCCGAGCTAGTTGGGAAAAAGCCTAGGGAGACGATGAAACTAGAGAAATAATTAACCATTCTTAGTTGATGGCAATGAAGTTACCCCTTTTAGTGCACATTTATTTATTTTATTTTTCAATTTGGCAATTAATTTACAATAAGTACTTACCTATTTTGCTGTTATTTTGTTTGCGAAACCGTTACTTCAGCTTTAAACTAAAACTTAGGAAAAATCTTTTTCTCTTTAGGTTCGTCTCCTCGGTTTTCGCAAGAATTAGAGTCCTGGATCACTAATTTTCACGAAAACCGACGAAAAAGTTACGCCACCAAAATTGAAAAAATTTAAATATGTGAATATTCTTACCATAGGATACATAAAACTTTTTAAAAGTTAAGCACTTGACAACCTCTCATTTAGAAACGAGCTGACCCCAAGGAGGTTTTTTCTTCTCTAAGAAACTTAGGCGTTCGAACCATCAAGAACGTTTAAAAAAATGGATGTCAATGCGTTGATCTCAAGTGGTGCGCTTACCGACGAACTAAGTTATTGTGTATTTCTAAAGTATGTAGAAAATAGATGAAACTAAGAACAGAAGAGTAATCGAAATACCTACAAAATTAAGTACATTTCACGTAGCGCTTTTCGAAGCGGAGGGAGAATTAGATAAAGACAAAATCCTTAGAACCTGTCATTTGCCTGCTGTCCATGTTACTGGCCTGTTGGTCTAGTGTTTAGTGACCCTGACTGCAATGCAGGAGACCGTGGATTCGGATCCCACCCAGGATAAATGTTTGTGTGATGAGCATAATCATTTTTTCTGTGTCTGGGTGTAATTTATCTATAATATGTATGTGTATTTAGAAATAAAAGTATGTTTATCAGTTGTCTAGTACTCATAACACAAGCTCTGCTTAGCTTGGGACTGGACGGCGTCGTGTGATAGTTGTGGAATATTATATTATATTATTTCCGATGGACCAGGCACTTTACTATACTCCATTCACTGTAAGATAGATATTTAAACAAGCCTTTTGCACTGTCCATTCAACCGATTTTGACTTCTATTCGGTAAGCATAAAGATGGCTTTCAAAGCAAAAAAGTGGTTATAATAAAAACTGTTTTTGTTGCACCTGCCATTTGTCATACTACTAAGGCAATAGAAGTCAAGATGGGTTGAATGGACAGTGACAAAGGTTTGCTTCAATAAACTTACTTCAAATGGGGCATAGTGATATCAAGGATTTTATATATAAGTACTACTTGAGTAATCTAAAATTTAAATGTTAAAAGCATTTAAGATTGGCTGCAATACAACGAAGACTGACTTCTACGTATAGTACCTACATATTTCCATGTCCAGTCAGGAGATGAGTCCAATGATGAAACGTAAGCACATGTGTTTTGAAATATTTGATATAGCCAACATCGCAGACTTAACTTTCAAAACGAAGTGCGTCATACTGGAAACCAAATTTTTAATACGATTTTGTCTTCGACCAGCGCGCTCTTTAACTTGAAAATAGCTTCTGAAGATAGAAAGCGATGTCTAAGGCCTACCGTCCACGGGTGCATAGCTCCATAGATGCGTGTTCGTCATTATACGCTTGGTGTACGCCTGCGTAAAGCTTGCATACAAAGCCATGAAACTGTCGACAAAGCGGTAACGACACGCCAGCATGACGGTGCCAAACCGTCATCCCATGCATCGTGTCAAAGCTGACGTTGTAATGGCGAATGAAGGTAATTTCGGACCTGAATAGCCGTGAGATGTCAACTTCTTAGCAGTGGTTCTTAGTGCTCACGATGAATCGATCTTCTCGTATAATTATGCCCCTTCCCCTGGCATTTCCTGGTCTTCTGATGTTCATGCCGCTCTCTGGAGTTCTCTTTGGACCGTAGATTTTTTCATTTTTGGGTTCTGTAGTCAGCTAGGAACCCATGTCGGTCTGTCCGTCCGTCCGCAGATAATCTCAGTGACTGTTAGCACTAGAAAGCTGACATTTTGTATCAATATGTATATCAACCACGCCGACAAAGTAGTAAATTCAAAAGTAGGAAAAAAATATTAGATCACACCCCCTACACGTAAAGTGGAGAGTGTTTTTTTTTTTCGTTTAAATTCGTTTTTTTTCGTCCCTAACGTGTGATATATCGTTGGATAGGTATTTAAAAATGAATAGGGGTTTACTGAAATCATTTTTAGATAATGTTAATATTTTCGGAAATAGTCGCTCTAAAAGTAAAAAGAAATTTATGTCCCCCTCCCCCTCTAACTTTTGAACCATAAGTTTAAAAAATATATAAAAAAATCTCAATAGTAGAAATTTATAAAGACTTTCTAGGAAAATTATTTTCAACTTTATGGGTTGAACAGTTGTACAAATATAATTTCTGAACTAAGTTTGTAATTTAACCGTATATGCAAGCATTTTTTAACATAATTTACATATTTTAATATCCTGAACGTATCTTCTTTCAAATAAAAAAAAATTTATTAAAATCGGTTCACGCTATCCAAAATTACGAGTACCACCGAAAACCCAACATACATAACTTGTCTAGTTTGTATAAATTAGTAACCCAATTTCCCGAAAGATGGCGCTGTACTTTGGGCTACTTCACGCTATAAGATTTTTCCTGATTTGATGGGGTTGGGACGGGTATGAGCTAGTGAAATTGTTCGGTTGGTCTCTCGTTGGCATTGGTGGTATTTGTTCTCGCTCGTTGTCTGTCGTTCATTGTTATTAATAAGAATATTTGGTATAGTGAGAAATTGTAATTGTGTATAAGTAAGTATTTTGAGTTATTGTGACCGACGGGAAATACGGAACCCTACACTGAGCGTAGCCCGACACGTTCTTGGCCGGTTTTTTGTACCATAGTAATAATAAATTTATATACATTCTTCAAGTATTAGCGACATGATATTGCACTGAATACTGTGAGCAATCCCAGAAATAGTTTGTTGTTGTCAGAAGTAGTTTGCTCGATTTAAAACCAAATTGGAAAAAATATTCCAAGTATTAATAATTTTAATATTTATTATACAAAATTTAGAAAATCTTTTTTTCTATGCATAATACTTTGGGAGATACTTACCGCTATTTTATTATGTGACTCTATGTTTATTTATCTCTATTTTTGCTACCCGGTAATAAATATTCATTCATTGAATATGCATTTTTTATTACAGTCTAATAAAGCTAGGGAAAAGATATTAATTCCTATTTTTTAAATATTTATATATAAAACTGAGTTAGTAATATCCACTCACAGATTAAAGGCAAGCGGCGCCGGAACGTTCACTCCACACAGTTACCACGCTACGAACGCTTTGACATCAATCAAGGAGCGATTTGAACTCGAATATGTATTATTTGCGCTAATATTTATGAGATAGAATTACACGGTACGATACGGACGCGGTCGACAGCCAGCCATACATGGTCGGCGTGAGCACGGTGAGGGTGGCCAGAGACGGAGCCGGTGGAACTATTGTTTCTCGTAGGTACATGAGTACTTGGTGTTTTATTTTGTGGTTCGTGTAATTAAAGGAGTGTGTGGTTTACTCTTAGGTATTTGTATAAACTAGACATGTAATCTGTGTTCAATTAACACACCACATTCAGGCACTATTTCCATGAGGAAAAAGTTTTTAATATTAACTAAGTCTATCAATCAAGTACGACTCAGCAAGACGATTAAAATTCTAATGGTATTACTAAATTATATCCCGTAGACACTTCAAATCAACATCATTAACACTGAATCAACTACTGACTAAAATGCAACAATCAATGCACAGCGCGCTCACCCTCTAAATATTGAACTACGCGTACTTAGATTTCATTAACTCTCTGCGGGGCGCAAAATAGTTAAAAATATTTAAACAACCTATTAGAAGCCCGCAGAGCACGCCCTGCGGTACCCCAAGGGCCCATTCATCTGCTCAATGTAATCCGCTCGGCGAGGTTCCGTACTTGCAAATCATATAAAATGTCGGTTTCAAGGCGTGGTGCCTGCTCAATCACCCTTGGAATGATGTTATAGGGATCGGGAATTAGATTTACGAATGAATTTTCGCGTATATTGATGATACAAGTGACAGGGTTATTCGCGATTTTTTGTGGACCTCACAAAAGATGTTGTGTTGTTCATACGGGGATTTGCCATAATTCCCACGTTTGGTAGGCGGGTTGGTGATCGCAGTTGTTGAAATTCACAGAGAAAGCTGCTGCCCATTCTCTGGTCGCCTTAGTCGCCTCTCACGACACCCACGGGAAGAGATGGGATGGTGCAATTATTTACGTCCGAAAATCATACGGAACAGATTTGGGGGCGTCTTTCGGCTGATATGATGATGATATGATCACAGATGATGCTAGACTTGTTCAAATTATTGTATTCTGTTCTAAAGAACACTTCGGAAGCATCAAGATCAGCAAGGGGCTCGTGATGCAGTGGCATGGCTATCGGAATGTCTCATCATCAATCCCCAACACTTGGTGACAATGATTAGCGCTGCTAGAACTAATTGACTAGACATCTCTTCTCCATCTCCTAAACTACTCGTTTACCTCGGCATTCGCCAAGGAATCAAAATATAATTTTTCTAAAGTATTGCCTCGCAATCTGCACGTTCAAAGGCCTGTCATTATATATCGCTATTTATTAAAACGTATAATACAATTTTACCGTCAAACTGAATTTATTTATTGTAAAAGCCAGGATCAGGCGTTCGCAACGTATAATCTTAAAGGTATTAACTGAACATAAACGTAAACCTTTTAATATTATATTGTTGCAAACAATAAATATTATCATGACGGACAGACAGACTGCACTTGTTAAATAATAATAGTTAGGTTAAGCGCGTTCCCTGGAGCTATATTCTAGACGAGCACTAACAATTATTGAGGTCGTAAAGTACTGTTGAAAATGTTGTTATTTGAAGTAAAAAATGAGCATTTCTTCTTATTTATTATACATACTGACACGAAGTGGTAATTTTATTAATGAAAGTATAAATCATATGCAGGGGGACGATTAGCGGTGGCGACGGCTTTCTGTGAAGCAGTAGTGCTAGCGAAGATAGCCACATTCGTGAGGCAGAGCACATCCTCACACCCCAGCCGCCGCAACAGAAGGCATCCCGGGCGTCGGGAGGCGCATCACGATCTCCGACCACCCTAGACGCGGGATTGTGAATGACGAGCAATGGATAGCTCGCCATCAGGTCGTCCGGTGATAATTTATTTATTTAATCTTCATTTAACTAAAGTTACAAAGGTGGATTTAATGCCTTACGCATTGTCTACCTAGACTGATGGTTTCTGAAAAGGAAACCTATGGTCCCAGAATGCAAAAGGCAACTGAAGGAAACAGGTGTGTTTTTGGTCAGTAAAAGTCTGATACGCCCTCCCAATCTACTCTGAAGCGAGAGAATTCATTGGATGAATAACCACCTCGAAAGAAAAAACTAGTCTCTTGTCTTAACCTCTCGTATGCCGTAATTAGAGACACAATTAAAAAGGCATTGTGTCTCGCGTAGATCTGCGTTCCGGCATACAACGGGTTAAGGGCCTGCGCACACTTGAGACAAGACTGATTTTAGACAGACTTGTCTCACATAGACAAACAAGTCTGTCTCGAAACTAAAACGAAACTGTATTGTCTACGACACGGTGTACACCTAAAACGAACCTGTTTTGTCTAGGGATGCAGATACCATTGAGGTATCGATACTTTTACTCGATACGGTATTGGCCATCATGTATACTTACTCAGTATCAATTGAAAAATATCGATATACAGAAAATTCGAATACTAAAACTAGAATTCGAGTATTGGACTGGATCCGCGGAATCGAGTCAAGATTAGAATACAGACACTGAATCGAGTCAACTCGATCCACGAAAACAGTGACGCGGCACATCATTAAGTATAAGTACTTCAATATATCGATATTTTCACCTGATAATATTTTGATCCGATACATAGATTTATTGATACAAATTATTCAATAGCGAAAATCGCATCAAAAACTATATTTTTTTCTTAATTAATTTGTTAGCTGAATATATCTAAATATATAAAACTCTTCCGTTACTGAGTGACACAGACAACGCACAGCCGAAACTACTGGCAGTAGAGAGCTGAAATTTGGCACATATGTGTTTGTTGGAAGGAGTAGGCGACCACTAAGAGAGGATTTTTGGAAATTTGAAAATAAGAGAAAAGGGGGATAAATTGTTTTTTTTTTTATTTCTTAACGGATACTTTAAACTTTGTATGTAGGTTCCACCAGTGAAGCAAGTGCGCAATAAGAGAGGATTTTTGGAAATTTCCCCCCTAGGGGGAGAAAAATCAATTTGGCCCCCGTAAATTGAATTTTTTTATTTCTAATGGATTCACTTGAAACTTTGTAGGTTCCACCAGTGAAGCAAGTGAGTATTAACAGAGGATTTTTGGATTTTTTCTGTCACCAGACTGTTTCTCATGAACCATGACAGTCTGAAAAAAAGAGAGACAATTTGATTTTTAAGCTATTGCATAGCTTCTATCGCGGGCCTTGAGCGTGAAGACCGAATCCAGAAATTCCGTAACGAAAATAACCTAACACCCCCCCCCCCACTCATTTGTTTTTTGAGCGTGGTGACCGATAAGAAAACAAATGAGTGAAAGCAGCTGTCGGCGTTTTGGATGGGTGGGGTTAAGCAGCTGTTAGCGAGGTCTGGTTTTTGATGGAAGAGGTTAAGCAGCTGTTGGCGAGGTCTGGTTTTGGATGGAAGAGGTTAAGCAGCTGTTGGCGAGGTCTGGTATTGGATGGGTGGGGATAAGCAGCTGTTGGCAAGGTCTCATTTTGGATGGGTGGGGTTAAGCAGCTGTTAGCGAGGTCTAGTTTTGGATGGGTGGGGTTAAGCAGCTGTTGGCGAGGTCTGGTTTTGGATGGGTTGGGTTAAGCAGCTGTTGGCAAGGTCTCATTTTGGATGGGTAGGGTTAAGCAGCTGTTAGCGAGGTCTGGTTTTGGATGGGTGGGGTTAAGCAGCTGTTGGCGAGGTCTAGTTTTGGATGGGTGGGGTTAAGCAGCTGTTGGCGAGGTCTATTGCATAAGTTGATAAAAATGCTATGCAATAGCTTTACCGCGGCAGTCCTCGAGTGCCGCACGTCTTTTTTTTTAATGTTTGTTTACACACGTAATCGATAGACCATGGAAAAGGCGATAACTAAGCGAAAAACCCAAATTCTGTCGGAAGTCTTTATTCCACGCGGACGAAGTCGCGGGCAAAAGCTAGTACTTAATATAACGGAATTGAAAGAAAAAAAAACTGAATTGTCTATTACCAGTCTAGTTTTTACTTGGAAAAATACTGGTTTGATTGAAATAATAAATACCTACTTCTTCAGAATATTAGAATGTTGTAATTAATTTTTCGGAACCAGAATCCTGGGCATGAAGCAAGGTCTTATAGCACAAGTATAGGAATAAGTGCCAAAACTGCAAAAAAGCACAGTATTTTTTTTCCGATTTGAAAAAATCTTCAGAGACTCCATTCCGGAATTCAACTATTTTCATAGGTAATACGGAACCCTCAGGGTGCAAGTCTGACTCGCACCTGCCCAGTTATTTTTTAGTTCAATTAGTCCTAAGTGACACACCATATCTCGATGAGGAAATTAATCTTTCGATAACGACGAATTAAACACTGTTATTCAAAATGATCAATTAAAATTATTGATAGTTCAATCGGTTGTGATGAGTTCCACTCAGCATGATGCTGTACCATGGCAGACCCACAATTGGGCTAAAGGATTGTTTGAAAAAAAGCAACTGGCAACTGAACGAAAACAGGTAACATAGTCAGTAAAAGTCTGTCACTTACTCTCGGTCACCGCTGTAGCTCTCAAGTTCTCGTAACTCTCGTAACTCCTTGTTACGAGAAATTTTCCATCTCAAAAAAGAAAAATGCAAGATGTCATTGACATCGACGGACAAACGAATACCACGGATCCAGCACCTACATGATTCTGGGCACAGCAGTGGTAGAATTTTTCGTCGGCTTTCCCCTAATTTTCAAAAAAAAAAACTGAATTTTTCAAATTTAAACTATGTAAATTCGTTATCCTAACCAACCCCAATGATATTTTTAGTAAAAAAACAAAAAGTATTATAAAAATTTATTAATTAAAAACTCAGCGCATAGGTCTGCTCAAAGCGGCCATAGAAGGTAAAGCGGCCACGTGTCATATTTCGGTTATTTGTAATACCAGAGCTATGTAACCACTCTGGCGCATAGTAAGCACCCGCCTCGCCCCACGTACTAATGCGATGGCGGTCGGTGAAGGTTCGTGGCTGTGTGGACATAAATATTGATTTTGCACGTTTTGTTAAAAAAAGACAAGATATTAGGAGAGGAAATTAATCAAAACAAGATTAACTATCAAGTTAGTCTTGTTTTGATTAATTTCCTAAATATTTAAGTGTTTCTATTGTATCGTTATAGATACTTATTTGATTAGCTTCGACTGTGTAGTATTAATTCCAGAGTAGGTATGAAAAAAAAACCAGAGTAATAATGTTTTTAAAAACTTGGACCGAGCAAAGCGGCCTACTGACCGCTATACCCTTATCTGAAATATATATTAATAAAGTATAAGATCTATTGATAAAGTATCGCGTGAATTCATTGTTGTGTGGAAAACTATGACATTTTATTGCCATCTATCGGCTTTTTGGTGTATTATTTTTATCGTGTTTGTTTTTTCATTTTTCATCTTTTCATCCATAGCAAAAATCAGGAATGTCCGTGCGCATGCCGTGCGCCAACAGTCAAAAACCGTCGCTGTCACTTTGACAGTTTACTAACGCATTGCGCGTTTTTCCTAGCCTATCAGTAAAGAAGTTACATGTGCAATCTTTTTCTGTCGTATTGTAGGATATTTAATAATACTTTTAATTAAAGAAGCAAAACAATGTCAATCCTCGATCTAAACCTGAACTTTCATTGTGGTAAATGTAGAACTTGAACCAGGGATTGTTCGCAAGTGTGTAGATTTTCTATCGAATGCCAACTACAAGAAGACAGCTGTGTTCAAAATTCAAGAAATTCGTGATTTCAAAACATCTTCAGATAGTTTTTATGTCCAGCACAGACCTAACTATAATGGATTGTTCTACAAAAGCACTCAGAAAAACAAAAAGACACAGTTAATTATGGAAGAATGTCATCATCATCATCATCATCAGCCTTTTTAATGTTCCCACTGCTGGGACTCAGGCCTCCTCTCTAGGAGAGGAAGAATGTCAGGATAATGAATTTTATCTGGCTCAGTCGACTAGTATTTTTTTTTATTTAAGTAATAAACTATTATTAACATCTGTTTATTTTTTCAGGGCTACTGAAAATCACAAAAGAAAAGTATTGCGACCTTCAAGTTTTAAAACAGTTTTGTTCTCATGAAGCTAAAATTTACTTCGATTCTATTCCACATTAGCTTAAAAGTTATTAATATTTAAGTTTATAAAAAGTTGATCTCATTATAATAAGTTTAAATATGTGGTTGTTTGATACATCAGCTGTGTATGTTCATATAAAATTAGTTTTTAAAAAGTTGACCTCTTTTTAATAAGTTTAAAAATGTGATTGTTAGGGTTCCGTAGCCAAATGGCAAAAAACGGAACCCTTATAGATTCGTCATGTCTGTCTGTCTGTCTGTCTGTCTGTCTGTCTGTCCGTCCGTATGTCACAGCCACTTTTTTCCGAAACTATAAGAGCTATACTGTTGAAACTTAGTAAGTAGATGTATTCTGTGAACCGCTTTAAGATTTTCACACAAAAATAGAAAAAGAGTAATAAATTTTGGAGGTCCCCATACTTAGAACTGCAACTCAAAAATTTTTTTTTCATCAAACCCATACGTGTGGGGTATCTATGGATAGGTCTTCAAAAATGATATTGAGGTTTCTAATATCATTTTTTTCTAAATTGAATAGTTTACGCGAGAGACACTTCCAAAATTGTAAAACGTGTGTCCCCCCCCCCCTGTAACTTCTAAAATAAGAGAATGATAAAACTAAAAAAAATATATGATGTACATTACCATGTAAACTACCAACGAAAATTGGTTTGAACGAGATTTAGTAAGTAGTTTTTTTAATACGTCATAAATCTAAAAAATACACTATTATTAAAACATCGATCAAAGTTACAACGAACTACAAGAACTTTTATATTATGTTACTTGCTGCTACGGAACCCTCCATGGGCGAGTCCGACTCGCACTTGGCCAGTTTTTATATACGTTGTATACATCAGCTGTTAATGTTCATATAAAATTATACGCCGTTTTTTAAGGTACCCAAATAAAAGTAAACAATCTTGATATGTCCTTTAATCAAAAAATAAACTTCTAAAATAGGTTATGGTCAATAGCAAAAGAAATTCATTATGACATCTGTTATATCATTTAGTTTTTTCTTGTAATGGCTATAAATTAATTTATAAATATGTTTTTCGACAAAAAGACTTAAAGATTGTTTACCTTTATTTAAGTACCTAAATAAAACAGAGTATAGTTTAAAATAAGTTCATCTCTTTCTAATAAGTTTAAAAATGTGATTGTTGGATACATTCATAGTGTTAGGTACTTCATTGTTTGTTTTTTTTTCGTGTGTGGAAGTGGCCAACACTGATTTTTCAGGCCGCCTAGAGGCATCCACTTAACTGAAATATGTTTCAAAGAAGTTACTTTCATAATAGTACATTTAATAGATGATTGTTTGAGTTAATATGTTATTTATTTTTAAATTACTTTAAAAATTTACTTGCAATAATGAATGTCAATGGGATGCAAAAACCACGAATGTTAATGACAGATTGTATATGCTATGGAGTATAGTCACTAATTTCAGACTTTTTGCTAAAATTACGAAATATATAAAACTAAAGTAAATTTTTCTAGTAAAGAATATTTGAATATATATTTTTTTTTTATGGTGGGAAAAAAACATTCAATGACAACCCCCGCTCCTGGGCGGAGCGGGAGATAGTGTCAGACTCTTACTGACTAAAAGACCCACTCCGTTCCTTCTAGCCTTCATACCGGGGCTCGAGCTCCCTTTCGGATAACCCTGGCCCCAGTAGGCTTCGACCCGGCTGTTGCTGACAACTCCTTGAGGCGCGCGGGAACAGTGCGCGCCGTCGACGACTTGGGCTTGGTTACCGGACTGCCGGGCAGTATTAGAATATTGTAAGTCTCAAAGGCAATTAAATAAAATTAAAATTTTAATATGGTCACCTTAATTAAAAATTGGCATTAGGGGCCCAGTACTAGAATGGTTCAAATCATATTTAACGAATAGAACTCAGATCACGAGAATTACGAAATTTGATGACAAAGTGAACAGTCTCATCAACTTTAACTCCCAGCATCGACAAAATTTCAATGGAGTTCTACAGGAAAGCATTTTGGGACCACCATTATTCCTTGTATAATTTCGTTAATGATCTTCCGCAAACAATAGATCAAGATTGCGTTTTGTTTGCTGACTATACAACAATAATATTAGATGGTAAAAATAAAGAATCACACGAGTCTAATATAAATGCTAGTTTGGATAAATTAATTATATGGTTGGTATGGTTGGTTATGGTTATGGATTGAAACGCCTTGAAAGTTAATGTAGAAAAAACTAAAATATTAAATTTTAAAACACAAAAGAGTAAACATACTCATCTTAAAGTAGCACATAGTGATCAAATAGTGGGAACAAAATTTCTTAGTACCTATAACTCTTGATGAACATTTCACGTGGAGAGAACATATTGATGAAGTATGTATGAAAATAAATAGATTGGTTTTCGCTTTAAAAAAGGTTAAAAATGAGACATTCCGACCGACCGCATTAATGGTATATCATGCGTACGTTTGCTCTGTCATCCGATATGGTATCATTATTTGGGGAAACTCCACTGAAATTTCTAGTCTCACTAGCACAAAAAAAAATGCATTCGTGCAATCTTCAACATGGAGTGGACTGATTCTTGCAGACCAGTGTATAAATCACACAACCTTCTCACAGTTCCTTGTATTTATATATATGAAATCGCTAAATTTGTTAAAACTAATTCTTCAATATTTGAAACAAACAACAATAATAAAAAAAACGAAAAGTTACGCACTACCACTTGCAAATGCCAGTACCAAAAATTGAATTATTTAGACGTAGTTGTGTGTACATGGGTCCACTTATTTATAACTCGATACCAAATTTTATTACTGACCTTCCATACGGGAAATTTTGCGCAGTACTGATAAAGTGGCTCATCTCACAAAGTTTTTATTCTTTGATTGAAATTCAAAAAAAAGGTTCTTGTCAATCCTATCATTAAGTACAGAAATGTGTTGTTAGATCATTTTGGTACTTACTGTTTTGCTATTGCAGGACCCACTGAATTTGTATGTTATTATTATGCCAAATTGCATGTTATTTAAATCGTTTTGCTAGATTTTAAAGTCTGCTATTTAATTTTGTGATTAGTTTTTAAACTTAATATTTTTTTTAATTATTCTCATTGTTAATTTGTATAAAAATTTATTTTGTTTCTGTAATAGTAACAATATTCAAAAAAAAACATTTACTGTCCTGAGTTCATTAGGTTTAATATTTTTCTTACAAGGAAATTTTGTGACAAATATTGTAATTTTGTTTACTATGAGCATCACATAACATATTTTAATATTTGCATGCCAACTCATGGCAAAATGTGTCTGCACTGTTATATTAAGTTTCCATCTCCTGTACCGCATTTAATGCAAATAAATGGCTTTGACTATAAAAACGATACAAGTAATGCCATCTATTGAGTTCGTTCGGAACTAATAAGAGAAATACTTCCCTACCCAACGTTCTGCTTTTCAATGGCTGCCACAGTTCCTATGCCTCGGTTACAACACTCACAACTATTACAGCTTTTGTGGAAAATTCCTAGATGTGGTCTTTGTAAGTTTCCAAAAATGGTCTGTTATGAGCTGTTTAGCTAGTAGGTACCTACTTACTTACCTACAAATCAACTAAAGAGTCTGACCCGTTACCATGCCATAACCGAACTTGGAACAGACTAAAATATAATCATTGTATTGAAAAGTTTAAGACAGTAGGTATTTCAACTAAGACCGTTCCTTCGCCGACCAATAGGTACCGATATCGTGTGCCTCTCATGCAGCGTATCTGTACCGGCAAAATAGCATGCAGGCCAAACCGGTGCGCGCTGATGTCTGAACAGTGAACGGAGAGAATTCCGGTTATTACCGTGTATGATACGCATGCAGATATGTTTTTGATGCGTTCTAAGGGAGAATTGAATAGAATAGAATCCTGCGTCCTATTTCTTTCAGTGCTTGATACGTTCTTAGCACGGTCATGGAATAAAATAGTACGTGTATGACACAATAAACAGATAAATATTTTGTGAATATATCATTTCTATGTATAGGTTTTCGGCAATCTAGTTTTTTACTGTTAATGGGCTTGCGCTTGACCGCTATCTCACCTGGTGGAAAGCGACGATGCGATAAGTAACCTATATATTCTTGACTTAAAGATTCCCGGGTTGTACATAGCTATCAGGAAACACAGACTCCGGGAGGGAATTCCACTCCTTAGCTGTACGCATAATGAATGTCCTCCCAAAACGTTTTGTGCGTATAGGTGGTATGTCCACCTTGTACCGGTGGCACATCGCCGTGCTTCTGGTAGTCCAATGATGGAATTAGGCTATGGAATTCCGACGCACACTCCTCGAAATGCAACCGGTAGAAAACCGACAGGCTAGCAACTCGGCGTCGACGTGCATCATTGCCAATGATCCTCCTGGTTCGCAACTCAATTGACTCCAGTGCATCAAGCTGGTATCGGACAGGATAGCATCGCTTAACTAGTAAGATGGCATGACTAATCTTGAAAGATAGCATGGTTAAACTAGTAAAATGGCATGGCTAGACTATAAAGACATCATGGCAGGACTAGAAGGATGGCATGGCTAAACTAGTAAAATGGCATGGCTAGACTATAAAGACATCATGGCAGGACTAGAAGGATGGCATGGCTAAACTAGTAAAATGGCATGGCTAGACTATAAAGACATCATGGCAGGACTAGAAGGATGGCATGGCTAAACTAGTAAAATGGCATGGCTAGACTATAAAGACATCATGGCAGGACTAGAAGGATGGCATGGCTAAACTAGTAAAATGGCATGGCTAGACTATAAAGACATCATGGCAGGACTAGAAGGATGGCATGGCTAGACTATAAAGACATCATGGCAGGACTAGAAGGATGGCATGGCTAAACTAGTAAAATGGCATGGCTAGACTATAAAGACATCATGGCAGGACTAGAAGGATGGCATGGCTAAACTAGTAAAATGGCATGGCTAGACTATAAAGACATCATGGCAGGACTAGAAGGATGGCATGGCTAGACTATAAAGACATCATGGCAGGACTAGAAGGATGGCATGGCTAGACTATAAAGACATCATGGCAGGACTAGAAGGATGGCATGGCTAAAATAGTAAGATGGTATAGCTAAACTAATAAAATGGCATGACTAGACTAGAAAGATGAAATGGTGAGACTAGAAAGATGGCATGCCTCAACTTGAAAACGTTGTTATAGGGTATTCACGGCCTCCATACTGCGCAGGGCTCTTTTTTGAAGCATATTCCATGCGTGCTCAATTGTTTTAAGTGTAGCTCCTGCTCAACAGCAGATCATAGCAGATGGTAGGCACGAGCTTCTGCAAGATTGCGTGTTACGGCTCCAACCATGTGAGCGTATAATATATATATATTGTCGCGCATTAGTCAAAATGAATCACCCAGCTGAGGAGCCTCTTTGCTTTGCGAGGCTCGAAAAGAGAAGATTAAGTTTGATACTCTTCTTAGCGTAAATGTCAACATTGAGCTTGCCCCTGATCCCAAAAGATCGGTGCATACGATAATACACAATGTCATGTACGGTTCATGAAATACAGAATTAGCAGTCTCGCTGGCAGATAGATGGACGAACGAATAGACAGGTGAGGAGTAGTAAACACCTAAGACATAGCGCGCACTGGTGACTATGTCACTGTGACTTTTGACAAAAAGTCACCTTGCTTATGAACCCAACATGTAGTGCACGCACTTGAATACGTGACATTTGGGTAAAAAAGGGTAAAAAAATTAGGGCATAGCGCGCACTGGTGACTTTTGTCACGGTGACTAAAGTGTTTGTCATTATCACGTCACGTTTCTAAAGTGGATTGCGCTCACGTAAAGTGAGATTGACAATTTTTTTTTTAAATCGTAGCGTCATTTGCTGTTATGGATTTCGAAGAGATGTTGTTCTCTGTGAACTTATGAGACTCAGGAGAAAAAGAAAGCGAAGAGAATACTGAGTATACCCCCTTTGGAGTGACATGACAGGCTATTGAGTAATATGTATTATACACTGAGAGCATCCAAAGATATTTTATCTGAATATTGAAATCTTTCAACCTTTTATCATAAAAGGCTAGTCTCTTTTTATTTCTTCTCTAAGAACGTCATTATCAATATCATCTTCACGAATGGTTACGTTTTGCGTAGATGATGACGCCATTTTGCTCGCGCTAAAGTCGGTAGTAGAATATTAGTAGTACAAATGACAAACGACCAACGATGAGAGTGACAATTTTGTCACCAGTGCGCGCACCGATATGAAAACCTAACGGCGCGGTAAGTTTCGTCACGTTCGCCGGCCGGGTGGCGTACTAGTGCACAAATGTCACTCATATCCACGGACTTCATAAGAGTGACGAAACAGTCACGGTGACAAAAGTAACCAGTGCGCGCTACCTATGTCTAATAGGGTTCTTTTGGTTAACATTTGAGTACGGAACCCTAAAATCTTATACCAAGAATAAATAGGTAGGTAGATATGAGAAAAAACGAAATACATATGCCAATAGGTTAGGTATGTGACAAATATTCTTAGTCACCTTGGTTCTCAGAAATCGAAAACAAAAGTAACTTAGTGTAAATTCCTCTCCAAACCAATCAGATGACTGTCAAATGAAAAATAACACAAACAGCATATATTCGATTACGGACTTAACGTCTCACAATAGTTAATTAAGTCTTGGCTTTAATTAAAATTATAGAGCCTATCCTGGTAGTAAGTAGGTAGGTACTCATACTTCTCGGTCACCGTTTTGAACAAAGGCTAATCAGTCGTGCAGAGGTGACGAGTCGGTTTAGTACCTATTCTGCCTACACGGTGCTGTGATCTAAGAGACGATTCGTTTAAATCTATAATAATGTTTTTTTTTTATATATATACCTAATAGTTAAATATATTAGATACATTTATGTTTCATGACCAGAAATTTGAATTGATCACTTTGTTATGGCCGACCACTTCATAAAATGGTGGCGTTTCATGATACAAAACATTGCCCGCTACTCACATATGGCACGCCAAATCAAGGAATATTTTACGCTTAACGATATGGCTAAGCGAATATTTCATGATATGGTGAAAGATGGCTTATCATACTGTAAAATAGTTATGTTGTCATCAATTCTAAGATTTGGCCACGAAATATACACGTAGAATTATATTATAAAGCCGAATAATTACTTTGGATGAATGCGCTAATCTCAAGAAATCCTGATTCGATTGAAAAATGCTTTTATTTTTACATATGTATCAACGATGCGTAGGTAAAGCTGTGGTAATGCTTAAGTGTGTGTAAGCCCATTATTCTTGCATATACGGACCTTTTATTTTTGGACAACTTTAGGAAACTTATGTAAGTATTAAAAAAACGATTGCTACATGTATAACAGAGTATCACTTGAACATGGCTAGACCGAATTGGCTGATTAGGTTAAGTTAGTAAGACCACCATTTTTGTGGCACCACATAAATGCGATGTTTGAAATTGTCAAATCAAGATATGTGTAAGGTTTTTTTATGGAAAGTATAACACAAATTAATTTGTACCCGGACGGGCTGGGAGAAGTCGCCAGTAGCCCAGTACGTTAGAATATAATATATCATCATTTCAGCCGAAAGACTTCCACAGTTAGACCTCCCCCAAGCGTCGCCACAACGACCGGTCCTGTGCATCCCACATCCATCGATCGACATTCTCGCAGCTCTGACTAGGTCATCGATCCACCTTGTGAGAGGCCTTCCAACGCTGCGTGTTCCGATACGCGGTTGCCACTCCAGAACCTTTCGTCCCCTTTGACCATCTGTTATTCCGCGAGCAAGGTGCCCTGCCCATTGCCACTTAAGTTTGGCGATTCTTCGTGCTATGTCGGTAACCTTGATTCTCCTACGGATATCTTTTTTTTAATTATTATTGATAGGCTTGCGTGTGACCACCATCTCACCTGATGGTAAGCGACGATGTGGTCGACGATGGAGCACGCTTGCCTAGAAGCAACTTATTCACTCTCGACTTAAAGACCCCTAGGTGGTAGCTATCAGGAAACATAGACTCCGGCAGAGAATTCCACTCCTTGGCTGTACGCACAATAAATGTGTTCCCAAAACGCTTTGTGCGTATGGGTGGGATGTCTACCATGTACCGGTGACGCAACGCTGTACGTCGTGTGGTCCATTGATGGAACGGACTTGGCGGACACTTAACACTTCGATAGAAAACCGCCGATGATCCTCTTGGCTTGCCTCTCAATCGACTCCAGCGCATCAAGCTGGTATTTGGCAGATCCATCCCAAAGATGAGAACAGTACTTCATACACGATCAGAATTGGGCTTGATAAAGATTAAGCAGCTGTTCCGGCGTGAAGTACCGTCTCACCTTTGATAAGATCCCCAATTTTTTGGCAGCCAGTTGAGCCCTTGCCTCGATGTATGAGCCGAAATTGAGAGGAGATGACAACGTAACCCCAAGAAGCTCAAGGTGGTCGGTTATCATAATATCTTCATTTCTGATGTGATCACGCAAGAGAAATCTGAGCATAGCCCTTTCCATTGCTCTTTGGGTGACGACTTCAAGTCTTCTTATGAGGCCCATTGTAAGCGACCACGTTTCGGAGCCATATGTCATCACTGGCAACACGCATTGGTCATAGACTTTCGTCTTGAGACACTGTGTTATATTAAACGAGAAGATACTGAGTTCACCGAGCATTGTACTGAGCTCCTTCGTAGTCTCAACCATAACTACTTAGTAGTCGGCAAACCGAAGGTGAGTGATGTGGTCCCCATCGACATTAAAGCCTAATCTTCTCCATTCCAGAACCTTGAAGATATCTTCCATTGCGGCCAACGTGAACAGCTTCAGAGGAATGACGTCTCCTTGCCTCACACCTCGCTGCAAGAGGATAGGTTTCGAGGTCTGGTTCTGAAGTCGGATTGATACGGTAGCATTTTTGTACAAACACTTCAGCACTTCGATGTACCGATTAGTCAATCTGGCACCGTTAGAGAGACTACAGTACAGCCCAGATCGCGATCGAATCAAAGGCTTTCTCGTAGTCCACAAACGCTAAGCAGAGAGGTAAATATAATGTTGACACCTATTTATTCCGTCACAATATCACCAGCCATAGGTGAGTACCCACCTATAACACAGGTTTACAAAATATTTAAAAAAATGGATGCCGGTAATCTTCTCATATAATTTGATAAATGGTGAAAACTACGTATAGTTTAAAAATTATCTCGATCTGAAAAAAATACCGATTTTGGTATGTTGACTGTGTTCGCATTCCGCCAATTTACGTGAATAACCGATAGTAACATTATTTTGCCGTCTAGGAGGAGTAAGGTGGTGAAACGCGGTGAAAAAACCGGAAACGGCCCTTCTGAAAAAAGCGTATTTTGTCTGTTTAAAGATCTATATTAAGGACTTTAGACCGCTCGTGGGTAAAAAAAAAGTCGTGGTTGAGATAGTGGACTACTGGGAAACTAGCACGATTAACGTTTGGTGTAGCTATGACTTGGTCAGAACCAAAAAAAAATACTTTTATGAGTGTTAATTTTCGCTCCTATCTTGTATGTTTGTTTATTCAAATTAGCTAAAGAAAGGTATTTTTGATTAGCATCAAATAAGACCTTTGATGGAAAACAACGAATTTATAATTTTAATGAATATTTGAGATCAAGAGACAAGCCGCAGCTTGGAAATCTTTCGTCAAAGTCGTCAAAAATATCATAGGAATTGAAAAGGCAGAAAATTATGTGGAACTCGTTCAGTCAGGACCTTCTAGATTACGTTAAAAATGATGGCTATAACAGCAGAAAGGTACATAGCCACTTGGATAATTTCCCTTAAAATTTTGGTACCTACAACAAAGAACACGGAAAGCGCTTCCATCTGAATCAAAAAATGATAGAAGATGGGTCCAAAGTCGCTGTGATGAGCATATGATGGCAGATTACTGTTGTAACACACAGAAGGATTATTAGGTACCTACAATGCAAATTATAAAAAAAGAAGCATCCTACCTATAAAATAATGTAGTAAAATGTTTAAAATTTGCTCGTTTTGCTTTTTTGAGACACATCTTGTATCTCCGATATTATACTATAGGGTTAAAAAAATAAGTAAGGGGTTGTAATCCTGGCACCTACTAAAAATCAGTTGTAGTTTTGGTGGCACCAAAATCAATGAAGACATGTGTAATGGATATAAATGAAGTAAAACGCAGGACAAACATGAAATATAGGTATTATATGTGCCCGCAATACCTATAAGTAATTCAACGAAAGTTTATGTTAATATTACCTACTATAATTATGATATAAGTACTTAATAAAGGTACATGCCTCATCTTCTACCCTAATTGTGAAAGGAATGAAAAGATTTTATTGCTTTTTAACCTTGTGTCAGCCTTAAACAGCATTCTGCAATAATTAGGTAGTCCTCTAAACTTATGCGGTAGGTATGTCAAAGCAGTGTTCTTTCTGGTTAGAATAGTCTATAGCGCGACGATAGCCTGCCTACCTGCATGGCGGCGCGGCGGCGGCGACGCGACGTCCCTTTCCCCCAAGGCTATACCCGCGCACACGGAAATAATACTCCTATCACCCTCACCTAAGGACCTAACTCGCATAAACAACCACTTTATGAAGCATGCACTGCCGGACAATCGAACCTTAGTAAACTCAATAGCGACGCAAAGTTTAAAACTCGAGAAAAAATTACGATATTATGCATTTTATGAGATTTAATTCGCTTCGGTATCAAGCTTCAAGTATTTTAACGAGTTATTTGATCATTAATTTAAAATAACATCCATTCGCTTTATAAATATCAATTAAATAGGTACATCGACATTGGCAGGTAAACGTATTATTAGCTGAACGTGTAATACCTACCTAAATAATATCAACAACACAAAACATAAACAAAAACATCGGTTATCTGTCAGAAGCCGCGTGCGCGGCAGACGAAACTCGACTTTATTGTGAAATTCATTGAAACACTTACCGAGGTATTACGATTCAAAACAATACTTGAGTAGGTTCACTGGGTATTTGCGGCGTACGAGTAACACTTAACTAATAACTTAGAAAGAGGAATTTTGTTGAGCGTCGCGTCGGCGCAAGAGTGTTGTAGACTTGTAGTAACGGCACCGAGCGTCGTCGGTCGTCGGGCTCGCAGGTGACAGGCGACGGTAGCGCCGCGGCGCTGCGCGGCGACCAACCGAACGAGGACGCCGCCCCCGCGCGCCGCCGACGCCGAACCCGTCTGGAGTCTGGACCCGCATGCCTTTTTATTTGCGTGCACAACACGACGCCGCCGCCGCGCCATGCGTTTCAACGAGACAATACTAAGACCCTTTAAGTTGCATATTATTATTGATTAAGCCCCGATTTCTGAATTCAAAGTTAAATATTTCTCAAACTTTATACTAATTACTTATTTTACCCTGAAAACTAGTCAGTGTTTGACACTTTCATAATTCAAATTAAGTATTTAATTCAGAATCCCGCCAAAGCCTCAAGTTTTTGAATTACCGTCTTAGGTACATAGGTAGTAGGTAGGTATCTACCTAATTAATAATGCCACCCTGACCTCAAGTTCACAACTTGGTCTCTTGCTATTTTAGGTACCGACCCAGGCAGTGTTTTTTTTTTCGTTGGGTAAAAATCATTCAAATGACAGCCCAAATGAGCGGGAGATAGTGTCAGACTCTTACTGACTAGAGCCACCCCGTTCCTTCTTGCCTTTCATATCCAGCGATCGGGGCCGAGCCTCCCTTTCGGAACTAGAGCCTGGGCCCAGTAGGCTTCAACCCAGCTGGGCCCCTGCTGTTGCTGACAACTCCATGAGGCGCGCGGGAACAGTGCGTGCCGTCGACGACTTGGACTCGGTCCGGACAGTTACCGGACGTTCGGACAACGTGCTACCCATTGCTCGCCGTCCGCAAGCCCGCGTCTACGGGGTATCGGAATCACGGCGGCGGCTGGGGCGTAAGCGCCGTTGCCCGATGCGGTCGGCTTCCACCTTTGTTAGCATTACTGCTTCGCAGAAGGAGGGGACCGCCTGCCACTCTTCCTCGCTTCAGACGTACCAAAGCCCGGCGCGAGAGGTCGCCGCCGCCGATCGCTCCCACAAGGACACGGTGATGCTCTGCCCAAGCGGGGCACACCTCCACCGTGTGCTCCACCGTATCCTCCGGGCGGTCCACGCAGTGGCGACACCCGGACGTCGCTTCCGCACGAATCCAGTGCAGGTACCTCCCGAACTTCTCTGTCCGGTGAGAACCTGATCCTACAAGGGTTCCGTTTATTCTTTTTGAGGTACCGGAACCCTAGCGAGCCTTGAACTTGGACTTGAGATGAACAACATGTCGAAGATCAAGGTCATGACCAATAGCTCAACAAGGAACATAATCGACGTAGGCACACTCTCTCTGCCCAAGACCTACCGTACCCACCTATGTCCAAGACCTACTTGGGTCAAGTAGGTAGTCTCTTTCCAGGCAAGGCAAGACAAGAAAATAACACGCCGAACAGAAAACGTCTGGAAAAACTACTGGTCACATAAAGCGCAAGCTAATGGACTTGTGTACCTGTTCTACTCATTTTGACTTATACCAACAAAACGGACTTCATCTTAATAGACTATCATCCAAAAGTCCATATTTAAAAGTTGCCAACTTGCTGTGTAACGCAGTATACTAGGTGTTAAGCTAACGGAACGCGTTCACTATTTAAGGGTTATGGTAGGTCTCAAAAATTGCGCGGTCCAGGGCAATTATAATATAATACACATAATGTTCCACAAATATCGTACAACGCCGTCTAGTCCCAAGCTAAGCAGAGCTTGTGTTATGAGTACTAGACAACTGATAAACATTTATTTCTAAATACATACACGTTATAGATAAATAACACCCAGACACAGAACAAATGATCATGCTCATCACACAAACATTTGTCCTGGGTGGGAATCAAACCCACGATCTCTGGCATAGCAGTCAGGGTCACTAACCACTAGACCAACAGGCCAGTCGAAATTGGGCTAGCGATAGCATGTTTTTACTGACTGTACTTTGGATAAATCTCGCGGACACGTTGGAAATATCATATTGATCTAAGAAAATTTAACACACTATGAATACATAGACCCCTTGGGAAACGAAGAACAATAGATCGTGGACCTCTGGGGACAACCCCTCTAAAAGATATTAAGAATAAGCTTGGCCAAGGCTTTACTAGTTTACTACACATGCATAATTATTAAAATGAACTCGGCCAGTGGATTCACCTCGTGAATTTCTCTATAAAATAACTTTTTACAAAAAAATAAAATACTGACTTCACTAAAAAAAACACAAAAAGGAGTCGGTATTTCTCGGTATTTAACACCGACTAGCGACTTCCGAAATTGAAGTTATTTTGATGCTTTTAGTGTTTTTCTTAGTGAAGCCGGTATTTTTTTTTTTTTTGTTAAATGTCTTTTAAATAAATATATAAATAATAATTTATTTAAAAAGACAACTTTTGGTCCATATTGTATGTTAGTAACACTTATTTCTATGTTAGTTCAAAATTCACAAAAAATTTATAGTTTCCTCAAAATAAATTACATATTAAATTCAATTACAAAAAATAAAATATTTTATACTGGTTCAAAATGTCATAAATTACAATTATAATTTTATTTCACACTTTTTAATTGCTGTACTTATAACCAGAGTGCCTATTTCTCACATTTTTTTATAATGAAGTTCTCGTGTCTACCTTCCACCTTCCGGCTTCATCGTCAGATCAGTTTGTAGCGACATCTATGGCGCCACATAAGAACTACGAAGAAAGTACAAAATCCTGCATCACACAATCAAAGTTCTCCGCGCGATTTGAACATATACGATAGCCCGAAATCATCTATCGGGCAGTTGCCCATCAGACTATAACACCCGTCTGGTCGGAGGATCCTCCCTTTTCAACGGAGGTATGTGGGACTTTACTCTCTGTTCCGCATACCTCCAAACTGGTGACCCTCGACAAAGAACGTCAGCGCAGCCTTCGTGCAGCTACTACGTGACGTCATCATCACTTCCTCAAGCTTTCGAGCAGCGAGTCATACAGCCAGCACCCACGGCTATAGGGGGTATCCTGACCACCAGCATGCCTACCTGGTCATACCTGGTCATCACCTTCAGCCTCATCAGCGACCTTGGCTTGGCACACCGCACCTTCGGCCAGTCACATGAAGAGCTATGAAGAACCTCTCCTGGTCGACGCCAGCAGTCAAGCCCTACGTCGCACAAGCACCGCTCCGACTCACTGGAGCCAGCAGCACTACTCCGACTCACCGGAGCCTGCAGCATCATCCCGACTCACTGGGATGGCAACACCCCGACTCACTGGGGCAACACCGCAGACAGTTCCGACTCACCGAGAACTATGCGGCATCGGTTCCGACCCACTGGAACCAACCTTCGCTAACCTGGCGCGCATCAAGAACCATCGATCTCCGATCTCCGGAGGGGAGTGATATAGCGACATCTATGGCGCCACATAAGAACTACGAAGAAAGTACAAAATACTGCATCGCACAATCAAAGTTCTCCGCGCGATTTGAACATATACGACAGCCCGAAATCATCTATCGGGCAGTCGCCCACCAGACTATAACACCTGTCTGGTCGGAGGATCCTCCCTTTTCAACGGAGGTATATGGGACTTTACTCTCTGTTCCGCCTACCTCCAAAAGTTCGATAGTATCTTATAGCCAAAGTGCATGCAAAGTCATGACAATTCTAATAAGCCTAAACACGGCTAGGTTACACTGATAAATTACGGAGTTCTGGTGCCAATCTTCCGGCTCCATCATCATCATCAGGTCAGTTCGATAGTACCATACAGCTAAAGTGCCTCTCATGACAATTCTAATAAACCCAAACACGGCTAGGATACATTGATTAACTACGGAGTTCCGGTGCCTATCTTCCGGCTCCATCATCACCATCAGATCACTTCGATGATACCATTTTCACCATAACTATCCAGAATTATTTAAAAGACCTTACTTTTTCTTTCTTTTAATTCGGTTTGCTTAAACTTTCCCTTACTATAGTGGACTGTATTTTTTTGTAGCCATGTAGGGCCAATTTTCAAAATTTGAATTTCAGACATATCCCTTGGATTTATGCCCCGCGATACGCAATCTGCTGGATTCTCATCGGACTTGATATGCGCCCATTGACTATCGTCCATTATGGTCAATATTTCGGAGACCCTTTTACCCAAGCAAGAACAACACTAGGGTTAGTCCAAGCGTGCATGTTTTCATTTGAGATATCCAATACTTCCGAGACTTCTAGGAGCAATTTAGCCAATAAAACAGCTCCACAGAGTTCCAAACGAGGTATGGATACCTGTTCCATAGGGGCAATCCTTGATTTGGAAGATACCAGATTCACATGACCATTTTGCCTAAACTTCCTTTTCGGTAATTCTGAAATTGCCTCCTTATGACCCAAGGTTAAATATTCTTCAATTACATTAGAATATTCAGTCTGAAATTCAAGGTTCATAAGCAACCGTTTCTAAATAATAATAATTTATTCACCAAAAATTCTATATTAAATAAAACTGTTTTCGAACAATTTCGAAAGAGTTGCCAAACTTACACTTAGGATCATTTGACTTGAAAGGCAATCTCACTACATAGCGACCTGACGAGTCTCTTGAAACAGCTTATGTAAAGAAGTCCTCACTGGCTTGGTCTTTCTCTGGTAAGTCTTTTTGCAGAAGATGATTCTTCTAACTCCCAAAACTACTTTAATCTCATCATCTGTCACTATCGTAGTGTGCATGGTCTATGAATACTTAGTAGTAGGACTTAGTAGTAGACTAAGTTCTAATAAAAATTGGCCAAATTCTACAAGACCATAAAGTGACTTTAATCATGTAATTGACGACAATGTGATCACATCGGTCTCAACAAAAAAATCTCTGAATTCATCACCCGCTACTGGTCTCTGAATGAAGTGTTTCGAATGTCTTAAGGACGATCGACATTTTTTATGTATTATGTAGGTACTTAGGTGTGTCACAAGGTAATTTGATAAATCAATGTCACGTTCGGATATTTCGTAAATCCGGATAATTAGAAAATGGATAAATAAAATCTGTGAGCAACTTGACACCATTACCAGTAGAGCCTCACGTAACACAGGGTTCGGTTCGTAATGCGTAGGTACTATGATAGTAGGTAAGCCATTTAGTAATTGCCATATTGTAAAGATTATATAGGTACTTTGCTTACGTCCAAATGAGAATAGGCCCGATTCCTATGTTTTGACGTTTCGTCGTACCTACAGTCAAATCGAAGAAATTTTGGAAAAATTGAAGAACTCGGAAATTAGTAAAATTGAAGAACCAAATTCTGAATAAACTTTTTTCGTTCACAGTTCATAAATAAATTAATTTTTTCGTAAATTGATTATTGTTTAAATTTTTTTTGCCTTGACAGTAAATCGTGACGTCACAACATGGCGATCGATCCTATTCGCATTTGAAACGCATTGTAAGTCAAAGAAATTAATACCTATCTACATAAAGCGTTTCTCCTTTTTACAAGCTTTTATTTACAGTGCGTTCCACATAAGAAGTTCCTCCGCCGAAATGTTGGCTCCCCTGTCTGTCTAAAGAAAAAAGAAAGGAAAAAAGGAAAGAATTGCCAAAGATTTTATATATCCTACTAGACTGGATTGACTACGAAGTAATATTACACTCTCTAAAGTGTTCTTTATTCTCATCTTAATTAGGTTCACGTATGTTATTGACACAAAAGGGAAAAATGGATCCGAGCAAGACAATGAGATAAATCCTCTGTCCCTTTCTCACCTCCTATCAGAAAAAAATTGAAAATAGATAGTAGTTTAGTTTAGTTTTTTTTAGGTACTAGGATATATAAAATCTTTTAGAGTTGCCTATTCTACCAAAATTGTTGCCTGAAATACGAAACGGAAATGGATTTTAACGGTAGTTGCAACATTTTTTGGAGAATATTATGAGGGGAATGGAATTTTACCTACTTTAAAAAACCAGGTCTAAAAGGAAGTTGTCAATGGAAGAGGCACGATATTGTGGCGTGGTGTTTTCGGTAATTGGAAGAATTGCAGGACAATCAGAATGGAGCCCAGAGTCCTATATTTTATTCAAAAATAGTTTTTAGTTTCCAAAAGAAAAAAAAAACAAATTTATAAGACCGTTGTTAAAAGTAACGAAGTTAATCTCTCTAATTTTAAGTAATTTCATTGCTCAAAATATAGCAACACTATTTTTACGTATTGCCTACATTACGGGTGAAACGCACTCATTGAACGCACTGTAGTGTCTGTTGTTGTTGTTTTTCACCTGTCCCGATGTTTGCTTGTCTGTAAGGGCCACGTGGGCACGCGCCGTTTCCGTACCGCAACGGATCCCGTCGCAGACGCAGTCCTCAACGCTGTTCGTGCATCTCGATCTTTATATAACTCATTCGCCTGGTTCCATATGGCAGGGCAACACTGCACTTCCAGAATTACCCTATTAGTACCTATCAAAGACATTTTCTTCCGTGCGTACGACCCGTCTCACATAAGGGCCAACACTGCGTAACGCGGGCGCCCGCGACGGTCACCCATCACGTGGAAACGCGCGTCCCCGCGCGGTTTTCGTGGGACCGCTACAGGTACCGTCGCGGACACAGTTCGCACCACTGTCCGTACATCTTGATCTTTATATAACTCATTCGCCTGGCTCCATATGGTAAGGCATTTCCAAAATTACCCATTCAGTACCCGCGTCTCCAATGTCCGCGCGTGGACACGCGTGCAGGGCGTGGCTGCCCACGACGGAGCAATTTTGTATGAGAACGCGCGGGCGCCCGCGTAACGCAGCGTTCGGTCTAATCAAATCTTGCAAATTAAAGATCCACTTCCCGGTTACCGATTGAGCTGACATTTTGCATGGATGTGTAAATCAGATAACGATGCAAAATTATTATGACATGGAGCTGACCTGATGATGGAACTGGGAGGTGACCATAGGAACTCTGTAGTTAAACGACATAACCCCAAACGAGTTTGGGCTCGGTACCTATGTTTAATTTCGACAAGTACCTACCTACTTTTGGTGCTAGATGGTTACCAGGGTCAGATGAAGGAAAATTTTATTAACTTATTTTTTGCGCCGGTGATGGTCACCCGTCGTGTGGATAAGCGCGGTTTCCGTGGGACAGCAACGGGTTCCTCGGCCGCCGTTCGTGCTTCTCGATCTTTATATATAATGGTGTCTACACAATAACCGCGCGGCGGCTGGCGGGCCGGCGGCTTCGGTGTGTAGACACCATCTCATTCGCCTGGTTCCTTAAGGCAGGGCGAGACTGCATACCCTTTCAGTATCAACAGACATGTCCCTCCGTGCATGCGTACTATAGAAGGTGCCAGATAACCATGGAATAAAGTAAATTTTCATTTTCTTAACCGAAAAACCAACAATACAATGCGTTCCAAATGAGAATAGGATCGCCCGCCATGTTGTGACGTCACGACTTACTGTCAAATCAAGGCAAAAAAAAATTGAAACAATATTTAATTTACGAAAAATTTATTTATTTATGAACTATGAACGAAAAAAGTTTATTCAGAATCCAGTTCTTCAATTTTACTCATTTCAGAGTTCTTCAATTTTTCCAAAATTTCTTCGATTTGACAGTAGGTACGACGAAACGTCAAAACATAGGAATCGGGCCTATTCTCATTTGGAACGCGTTGTAAACTGCTTTTCATTATTTACTATAGTCTGTCTAATAAGTCAACCGACTTGGGAATTTTGTATAATATTTAATCATTTAGAAAATACTTATATTCGGTACTTTTTATAAGGTTCTTCTGTTAGTAAACAGTGATCTCTATCTCTTAATCAACCTTGATTACCTATTGAACCCGTGTTGACTACATGAGATTTCATTAAATCCTAATAATTACCCAAATCGTTTAACTTATTAGACACTAGTATTCATGAATTAATTTGGTTCACTATTTCATGGGACGATACGCGCAGAATAAAATGCGAAAAATGTCTCATAACAGGGCTCCTTTGTTCTCATTTTATGCCCATATGACGCGGAAAGCTGAACGATATTCATATTCAACTGGTACTTCCTAAGTAGAGTATTGTAAGAGTATTGCTGTACCTATTGAGCTAAATATGTGTAAGTCCATTACATACTCTGTAGTTTTTTAACTTGTTCGGTGATTCAGTAGGTATATCGAATGGTTTTTGGTCAGTTGTCTGATGTGATGTGTGTATAACCAAAACAATTTTTCAACAGTTGGGTTACTAAGGGTTTATAAAGTAATAAATAAAAACAGTATGATGGAAAAATACTTTTGTTAAACACTTTAGAAAAGAGTGATTACACATTTGCTTAAAAATTGAAGTTTTAATTTTATTATTACATCTAAAATTCATAATATTTAGCCCGGTGAAGGGAGCGTGCGTCGTCACGGTCGTAGCCACCGACACAGCCACGGGCGACTTCTGCTCCATCGGCACATATTTCACAGGATAATTGGAAAAAATACTGTAATTTTTTCATAATATTACATAAATTATTATTGGTATCCAATAATCATAGAATCAAATATTCGCAAAAACACAATTTGTCCAATTATCCTGAGACGTATACATTCCTAATAATAGGTTAAAATCACACCTAGAAAACTTTATAACGTGAACTTACGCTCATCATACTTATTAAATATTACAATTATAATTCATAATCCAAAACTACAAGATACGTGCGAATAATTACAAATACACAAATTTTATTTTTAAGTATTAAAAAATTTATAACTAACAATCGATTTAGCGGTTACTTTTAATCAGTCGATTTACTTAATTCGACGAGCTAGCTCTGTATCACTTAGTGTAATTTGCCTTAAAATAAGTGAACTGGGTGTGTTGTGCGTCTGGTCGCGAGGTGAATATAATGCAGCTTATTGAGCTCGCGACCGGCCGCACAAGTCGCCCAACACGAGTGACGCACCACGTCGCGTAAATCTTACGGACCAAGTCCACCCGCTGCACACCAAGTCATCACTACTTTCGCGTTACGAAACGTCCACTATCAACTATCCACTTTATGATTCAGTTTTTTTTTTCATGATTATTTGTCAAACACCAGTGGTGTAAATAGAATTAATTATATGACTGTATTGGGTCATGTCTTAGGCAGAAGTGACGGGTGCCGCGCGTACAGGTTGTCAGTGCAACGTTGTACTTGAGTGCGGCGCCCGCGCAAGCGTGTGTATCGTCCAGCGGGCTGTCGCTGAGCGCGAGGCAGCCACATCCATTAACAAATTGCGAATAGTCCAAGTTAACGTCTCAGTTTAGAAGTGTCGACGCTGCGGGTTCCTTTGAAACCATAAGCAACGCTGCTATAAAAATTACATAGAAAGAAATCTTAGGGCATGTTTAATTTATACAATCAAAAAGGATTTGCTTGGAATTTACAATAGAAATATGAAAAAATAAATAAATTGAATAGTCTAGTTGAATTTAGCGAATAAGAAGGCAAAAAGACACATTTTAGCTTTAGCACGATGATAGAAACTCACGTCTTCAGAAGTCACGCTTATATTTATATACTACTTACTTAACAATACAACTAATTTTGTGATTCGACCACCGAACTGACGAGTTCTCGTATCACCGCGCAGGCATTCCATGTGTGCTATTTATATTAATTCAAATGATTTATTACATAAAGCGAGGCATATCTAAATGAAACTACATTATTTGGTTAGACACCAAGCAGCTTATTAGCTGATGCTTGCGTTTCATTGACAATTTTGTTGAGATACATAGTAATTTTACTAAAAAACAAATATTGATTGTACAAGGCGATATAAAAATCCGACTAAGTGTGACATAAAAAAAGTTTTAGGAGACCAAATGTATAATGATATAACCGTTACATTATATTACCAAGTTTGGACAGATCGAGAGAATGTCAAAAGCCAACTGATAATGTACAAAGTTCACTACTAGATACATATATTTACAATAAATTGTTCGTCACTGATTTACTTCTTTTGAAACAGTTTGTTCCACTGCAACACCTGTTTGGGGGGCTGGCCTGAAGTGGACGGCTGTGGCTGCGGCGGCTGGCTCGGTCCTGCCTCGCCTTGGAAGCCTGGAACGAAGCTAACTGTTTCAAAATCGTACTGAAAACATGAAATAGTGATCTAGAAAACCAACATTATTTTCACAGAATGGAAAGCAGTGGCCGTTTTGGTGCTAAAGCTAAATTAAATCTATATAATTTCTTTATTACCCTTAATGCTTGAAAGCCACTTGCAAATTTCATAGTTGTAGTCTGTCTAAAAAGTCAAACGACTTGAGTAAATTAGGGTAAAATTAAATCTGATGTAGTCAACACTGTTTGGATAATCAAGGTTGATTAAGAGATCTTGATCATTGCTTACTAATAGAACCTTACAAAAAGTATTGAATATAAGTATTTTTTAAATGATTTAATATTATATGGGGCTTTTTATCAATATAAAAAAAATACAAAAGATTTTCGTTTAGAATATACCTATTTCAGTCTCTTTAATAATATTTTTATTACAAAAGTAGGATACATTTGCAGATATATAATAGTAGTAAGTAAGTATAAAGTACTAATATAAATCTAGAATCTTATGAGAAATCTGATTCTTAATATTCTATTCCGCTTAGTGATTCATCATCACTATCCATACTATGATCAATATCTGTTGTAGAATTATCATCGAATGACAACTAAAATTCGTGTTGCCAACAACAGATTTTTTATTTCGTTCAAAAACTGCAGAGTCGTTTGACTTTTTAGACACGACTATTTATTTAATGTTGAAGTTTTAATTAAACTGGACTAATTTACTCAATTGTTAGGCTAAGATCTCACGAAGCGGTTTCTACCCGCGTCCGTTGCGGATGTGGGCCCGCGTCCGTTGCGGATGTGGGCCCGCATCTTCTGTAGGATGCAGAAGTTATGTAAAAAATGAAAACACATTTCATGACGTGTTTTACGGGCGCGGTGTGCGCAGTTGTTCGCGGCTTCAACGCCACCGGCAAGCAACTAGTAGAACTGCTTGGGCGGGGGTAACCCGCAGCCTCGGGCTGCGCCCGCACGCGACGCGTTCGGTTGACGCCCGCAGTGGCCGGCGGAGGGTACAGAAATCCGACGCGAAATCCGAAAATCAGTGGACGCACCCAGAACTTTTTAAATCTTCTTTTTTTAATTCTTCTGTGAAGTAAGTATAACGCAACAACTCGTTTCTGGTGTATGACCAGTGGCGTGCAAGCAGTACAAGCCAAAAAGCCCGGCTTGACCTACCAAAACCTCACCTAAATCATAGAACACGACCAATCAATTAATTATCACAAAAATCTAAACTTTAAACTTCGCGCGCTTACGCGGTTACGCTAAGTTGCCACTGTGTTGTGCGAAATTCAAAAATCATTCATAAGACGATACCAGGGCGAAGCGAGGATGCCATTCTGAGCGAAAGCTCTCCGATCTCACTCTAACACTTAACAAAAGAAAGAGATGAACACTAAGGTGTTGTTGTCTTTTTCTGCCTCAAAGGCTTTTATGAGGCTTTATCTTCTATCTCTACTTTTGATATAAAGACGTCAAATTTTGAGTGTGTGTGGGTGTAATTTGTTATTGTGTGCAAATGCTCATCGAACATTTTTGTTCTAAAAAAAGCTGGGCTTTGGATATTATTATTATAACACGAGGCGCCCTCTATGACGCGTAAAGTTGTACGAACTACAAATTATGTACTTAGTTCAAATTTGCTTTGATCGGTTATCGTGTTGTACGTAATTATTGTTTTGATAGTTTTTTTTTCGTTTTGCGTCATTTATCAGTTTATGAATTCGGAAACTATACTTGTGGTTGTGTGTGGATATTATTATGTGTGGAATCGATATTGGCCAGGTAGGGTTTGAGTTTTAAAGATAAATATAAACTTGTAACTTTACTATTTTGAATATTTCTCAAAAAAGTTAATAACAAGGCTTGGAATACATCAGGCATGACTCAAATAACTTCGCTAGTGCCATAAAAATTCTCAAAAGTACTTGAATGCTGTTATTTCATTCTTTAGTTTTGGTAAACCGCCAATAGAAAGTTGGTTCTCTTTCTCGACAGAGTGATAAATGTGTTTTAAAAAAGCGAACAACGAAAAGCTACCGCTGTTTCAATTGTGAGTATTTGCCAATAACATTACATATTATTATTAAGAACAAGTGTTTGAAACACCAAGATTTCAAAAAATTTATGTATTAGTTACACATTCATAACTAGATGGCGTTGGCGTCAAATTAGAAGTCGGTGTTAAGATTCTCCGCCGTTTAGTCACGCTCCTGTCAATAGAGTTCAATTTAGGATAACATTAAATCAGTATCTAGTACTCGGTTGTTTTATTTCACACTCAACTCAACCTTACATTAGATATTCATTAAGTTCAAATTAATAGTTTTAATAGTATTGGCATCCCTGCCGGCCGGCTATCGACAACAAGAGCGGCTTTCCGAATTATCTTTGATTGCAATTGAAAATCAGCTGTTGGTAGAATTAAAACGTTCACCAACTTTTTACGCTGATGTAAGTAATAAAATTATTTTTAAAGAAAGATAGACAATTTGAATTAGAATACAATTTTTTTTTTCTATTCATGTATTTATAAGTAAATCATACTTCACGATTATTGGTATGATGATAAAGTTGTTGTGGTGAAGCTTTTGTTATCATTATTTATTACTTATTATTAACATATATTTGTTAATAGTAGTGTAGCAATTAAAATCAGCATTACTGCACTGATGACACGTGGTAGCACGAGATTTTTTTTTAATTTAGGAATATTAGGTAAGTAGTAGATAGGTCAAGATTCCTTGGCTTGCCCCCTGTAAAGGCAACAGGCACGCTACTGTGTATGACCATGGCGTCTGGAGCTCAACCGATAATTATTAACTAGTTTGCGAGCGATACCGTGACAGCTGTGTAATTGCACAAAACTCCCGGTCTCGTGAGTTTAAAAACAAAACAACTGTTTACGCCACCGCGCGTGAAAAACGCATCCTGAGTTCTTAGCTTTAAAAGTAGCAAATCATTCACGGAATCGAATATAGATATACTAGATGCTTAACCCGTTGAACATATGGCAAGTTGTTTCATACTCGGCCATTAAAATAAGCGTAAATGTGAGAAAAAATAATTGAAAAGGAATTGAATTGTTATCCACTTACTTTAGAAATTGTTATAGTGTACAATAAAGAATTAATTAATGAAAAACAGTCTCAACATACCTTTCTCGGCATAGCCTTTGTACATGTGCTTATGCCGGACAGACTCCCAATTGGCGCGACGCTACTCGGCTATCTCTCTTTCCCCCCCTCCCGCACCCGTCTTGTCTACAATGCAGGAACGCGCCACTGACGCAAACAGCCTGAGCGAAAGAACATGTTAGATTCCCACAGAAGTGACGTCGCACAACACCAAAGCATGCTTACTACACACCAACCTAACGCTAGATAGCGCCACTTGCACGCAACGACTGACTTGGGTCAATATCTGACACAATGTTTTAATAGATTTTTTTTAAATTGTATTTTAAATCATAGTTAATCAAAGAAAAATATCTTAAAATAAATACGTACGCAAAAGCGGCACCATCTAGAAAGAATTGCCCAATACTGTTAGTAACAATAATTTTATTGTAGTATAGAACGGCTTCAGTATAAAGCCCTCTTTTAAAACTAATTTAATTTTACCTTACATTATCCAGAGCAGCAAAAAAAAAAGAAACAGGGAATGCCGTCCATATCTTCTTCATGTAAAATTATACTGTATTTGTTTTGTAACTTTATAACAATAAATTAGGCCTTTTAAAGCATTTTTATTTTACATGGAGAAGGGATGTCATGCACCACCTCGTATTTATTAGTCATGGTTAGTATTGTTCCAGTTCTTAAAACGAAGCTGATATATAATAATTGCAAAATGATTTTTTCGGTGTTGAGAATATCCCGCGACTCTCAGACACACAAGACACTGGGACAACCAAACCAGTATAAAATCATCAACTTAATTTCCTGAAATGCCTACTCCTATAAAAAAGAATGACATAATTCATGCGAAACCAGAATAAAATAATACTTTTTAGTTCAAAAATCCAGTAAATTGGGCTTAACTCAAAACTATTAGATCCCGTTCTACGCGTGAATTATGTTGGGCACGATAATTAAAACAAAACTTAGTAAAGCTAGGCGCGCCAGAAAGCTACCTCAGTCGGTCGATGAAAAAGCTAAACAGTTTGCGCATGGACGCTAAGAAAATCAGCCGAGTTCAAATATGTGCCGCAATATAAAAAGGAACACGTGAGAATCAACGTTTTGATATTAAGACGCCATTCAACTATTAGTAAAGTTATACACACACATCACGCATAGCAACCCAGGCTATTGCCTCGGTACTACTACGGTGTAATTGCCTCGATACTACCGCGGTCTACCAATTTATTATCCGTACAATAGTGCATACGAAGAATAACTTAGTCATTCAATTCAAAAATATTTTTTTTTTACTTTGTCACTCAAATTCGGCCGATTGATTTAGGCTTCACACGCGCTTAGCAGTGTCTAGTTCACTAGATAGGCGATAGACTAACGACCCACTTTCAATGAAGTTATTCAAAATTGCTACTATTATTTTATACATTCAAAAATTAGTTTAAATTATTATTGGTCGTCACGTCGTCGTTCCTAACTAGCAGTACATAGTCCGGGACAAGACGAGAACCGATTAGCTACAGCGTCCTCACATTGTTAAGCAGGACTGATGATTTCAACTAGCTCAAGTGAGGAAACTGGAGCTGAACCGGCAACGACGCCTTTTAGCCTCGGGCTTCGGAGCAACAATTAGATCAACACAATCGGCTCACGGAGCAAGGTCGAGCGCACAGATAACATTACTACCTCAGCAGCACGAAATATCACTCATAGCGGGTCATGTGTATAACAGTCTGATGCAATACTATACTCTCGATCCACCCGCGACATCGCCGATCGTGTTGTTCTAACTATTGCTTTAGAATCAGCTTCAGGGTGAAACTCCATTGAGGCAGAGGGAAGCAAACGAGTAAAAATGTACTAATGAGTTATGACTAGTATCCTATTGGAATCTCACCCTGTAAAAGGAGTGCGCACAATCAAAAAGCGGTTAACGTATGCGGACTAGCGTTCGTTGTTTAACATAGAAGCCTGGCTAGTGAGCATGCGTGGCCACTGATCTTTGCGAAAAAAAGATCGTAAAAAAGAAATAGATTACAGGGCACGAATGAACACTTTATGATTGCACGAGTCCTTAAAAAAAATACTATTATTAATATGTGCTCAGACGGGTACTGATCGAGGTCCATACTGAATTTTACAATTTAGTCAATCTCTAACTGCAAGGATGGTTGCCGTACGAGATTGTAGGCTACTTAGCTGCACGACTGTAACGTTACCAAAAGGGGAGAATCACAATTTAAAATAAACTCGTGATAGAATATGTATGGCTTCGATAGGAACTCGACGAGAATTTATAAAAGGGGGCTAATTACCGCTCCAGGTGAAGTCGGATAGCACTATTAATAAAAAAAGAAAAATATGATTATCTTCACCTGTACTCAATTATTATGCAAACATTATCTAGAGACAGATTTACCCATCTCCATGATTCTAACTGTTTGTTAGGGATAGCGTGTGCTGACATATTTCAGCAAAAGGAACGGGTTTTTATTCCGAAAATTCTTTGTTGACATATTTCGTTTCCCTCGAAAAATGTAAACAAAAGTTTTAGTAGTTATTCCAATACTATGCGAGTGTTAATTAGCTTGGAGTGATCCGGTGGGGACAGGAGACATTTAAATCAGTCTCTAACATCATACATTGAAAGATAATGAGAGACATAGTCGAGTGCAATAAGAGTTTTACCTGACCAAGTTGATTTTCTTGTGCCTTTCTTATTGAGGGCTCAATAAACTCTAAATGTTAGAAAAGAATAATCATAATACTTATCATTGTTCTAGATTGAACATTAATGGGGATAAACCTCATTTTGTAGTGTGGTAGCTACAAATAAAAACGAAAGTCAAACTTATATAATGCAGTATCTTTTAATATAAAAACAAATAGTAAGTAGTAGGTATTTCAAATAATTCGTATGAATCACAAAATGATGACAAGCACGAAAAAAAAAAATGTTGTCAAATGTTTATAATCGCATTTTATGCCGAAAATAAAGGTTCTTCGCTTTCACTTATAATGTTCACTATTCACACAGTCAGTTTAACATTCTAACTAACCTTAGTTATTATTTAAAACTGTCCTATCGGTCCTATCTAAATGCGTTGAGTCTAAGGTTCATCAGAAGTTTGTTTTCTACTTGCACTCGACTATAAGGAAAGCGAAATGCTTCCCCAAGCATGCAACAATAAATTAATATTTCATATGTTTGTTGAACGTCAATCAGAGTTAAACCTTTTACATGCGCTCAGAATGTTTCTCCTTCAGTGCATCCAGCCTCATTCTGATAGAAATAACTATTTCACCCCTTTTATGCCCATGAATATCCCTAATTGACTAAATGACTGGATTAAATATTGTTAGTTAAACATAAGTGAGCTAAGTATAAGACATTCTAATACAGTGTCTAGTTTCTACTACTAGACTATAATTAGAACTGGCTTTTGTTAATATTGGATCATAAGCAATGAAGTGATAATGTGCGGGTGAACGATTACATCTGCACTGTTTGTATCGCCATCATCGCTCTTCACTGCGCAAAGACAAACGCACCCGTACATCTCACAAAAGGGTGAATGCTATTCTATCACTTTATCGTACATACATACTACTCCATGGTTGGTTAATATGGTTATGACTGCGATAGCATTTAAAACTATGCACTAAGGGGTACGTACTTCTCAATTTCAGGTGCGCAATGCACAAACTCATGTGACCAGAATTTGTAGATGGGGTTTTTGATGAGTTCAATGAATGTGATGAGGAGTCCCCAGGGGTGTGGTCTGTTGACGATGAGTCTCTCGAGGAGCATTCTGGTGATCTGCTCCTGCACGGCCTCGGAGTTGGCCTCGGCAAACAGGTACAGGAGGCAGCACGAGAAGTAGTGCGTGTGGCTGTTCGGGTAGCGCAGCTGGTTCGCGATCGCATTCAGGAATAAATATCTGCGAACACGAGCGACCGGTGTAATGAAGGCAAGGGCGGCCACGACCTTACTTATAAACAGGTATAATATTGCGATTGGTTCTGGAACTACAAATTGTCATGTCTTGCAACCCATTTAGCGTCACAAGTTATTGTATCGATGTTACGTGTTAAGTATTAAGTTCACTAAATATATACATAAATGTTTCTTACCGGCCTTCGAAGTCGAAGTCAACAGTGAAGTTCTGGAAGATGTCCATGTGCGCCGAGTGCGCGATGGTGGACATGTTGGGGGTCTGTCCCTTGGCACGGATGTGCGCGATGGCCTGCGTGCCCACATACAGCACCACGGCGTTCATGAGCTGGCAGTTGTATCGGCGGCCGGGTTCGTTCAACACCTGTCCCAAAAAGGCACTAGTTCATATCGGAGCTTCAACTTGAGGGATTCCTGATTCTTTGAAAGCCTGTTTACCTGCATGTTTCCTCTCAACTCTGACAGGAAGGTGACGGGCGCGCGAGCCTTCAGGTACGCATCCAAATCCTTCTTGAACTGGGACGCAGGGATGATGGTGGTGTAGTTTATGACGGCGCGTGGCGGCAGCGTGATCTCCGCCAGCAAGTCCACCTTCAGGTTAGGAGTGAAGGGGTCGGGGAGCCGCATGTTGCGCGGGAATGCGGACAGGATGAGGTTCCTCATTTGGATGCAGTTTGGAGGGATCTCGTCGCAGAAACCGTAATGGTAGTCACAGAGGAATTCCGGGAAATCATGCAGTAAGACGAGAAGCACTTTCAATGTGCCCTTGTACAGCATCATGACGGGTGTTGCGAGCTCCGTGTTGCGCAGGAAGGGATCCAGGAACTTAAACAGGTCGATCAGCAGCGTGGAGTACATGCCCCAGCCCTGCAAATGGAACCAGCGCATGGGTCACTATATGCAGTCACCACCGCGCACCAGGCACCCAGGCACCTGATGCGCTGCATTAAACACAAACTGCATGCAACGTACATGCACCGCACATACTGCCAATTTGATTATCTAATTACTACTATCAGTTATTAATTCTTTGCAATATTTTTATGTTTAAATAAGTTTTTCTTATGCAACACGCTTTAATTAATGATCTGTATACCCTGACACGTAATGATAAAGAATCAAACCTGAATGATAAAGGTAGGATGAAATAAATTATGCAATTATAGGTGGATGTTTTCCTTGCCAGTGTTTCAAATAACCCAAAAGAGAGTGTTATAGTTTACATCGAGTACTTCAATTGGACGAAGGTAGCCAAATAAATAACTGATCTTCATACAAGAATAAAGCAAATCTTTAAGCTCCAAAAGCGGACTCATGGCGGCAGCAGCATTATTACACTTGCCTTGAATATAGAGCAATTCGAACTACTTCATTTCGATGGAATGACACATTGTGGTGTAAAATAATAATCAACGATTAATAGAGACGGGCCGAATTTGTAGTAAGAAAGAAGTTTACTATTGCTTAAAGAAAATATTAGCATTTCGCATAGCTTGGCGTAAGCATGGATGATGATAATGACAGATGGATGATACATTTTTAATACTACAATTTCGTAAGTTGCCCTAGAAGTCGTGTCGCATTAAGTAGTAACTGGAATATACAGAACAAACGCATGATCTCTAAATCCAGTTAGATTTATTTGGCCCATCTCTATTAATTAGGCCGCTCGAGTATACACACAAAAAGTAAATGAATTTAATTGCCTGGCCTCCTTTGTGTAGCTAAAAGAAAAAGAAAGAAATAGTGAATAGGTTACTTCTAGGCAAGCATGCTCCATCGTCGACCACATCATCGCTTACCATCAGGTGAGATAGTGGTCAACCGCGAGCCTATACATAATATTAAAAAAAAAAAAAACAATATTAAAATGAGCTTATCAATGACCCAATCTTCCAGGTTATCTGGTGAATCTTGATTAACGTTTTACACTTTTGAAGCTTCAGTACTTTGTCCTTTAAATAGTAATCCACAAGGTAGGGTTTTTGAAGAGTAACATTAATTTAGCAGCTGCTACATTCGTGTTAGTTATGGCTATACTACATGGTTTACTTTTGTATTTCACACTAATAAGTGTATTATCGACATCGACACATTAGGTACAACAAAAGTAAATAATTAGATTGAATGAACCATATAATATCGCCATTAGTAAGCAAATGGGAGATGGTCATGGATGATAAACCCAGCAACATCGCGATTTCAAAGTCAATATAATGCGTTGTACCTTCTGTTGTGGTGTCACCGCGAGCACACGGTTGATGAAGGCGCGGTGCGCTACTATTTCCAGCCAGGCATACGCGAACCCGGGCGCGACGTTCGGCCGAATGATACGCAGCGTATGGCAGAACGCTGTGAGAACCTAACACAACAATAACAAATTATACTACGTCAAAATATGAGAATATACAACACATCGAAACTAAAAAACCATCACAGACTTAGGTATTATGTAAAATTTACTGTCCCACACATGCAATGAGATCTGCAAAAAGACAATAAATTTAGACACAAGTAATATCTAAATTCATCAATATTACATAGACACGCGGTATCTTTTTTATCATCATATATCACTCCATAGATTTTAGAAGGTTACGTCTTTTACCTGATAATTCATAGATTCTAAAACGGGTTCAGCCATATTCATGTCTAAGAATAGGATGAGAAGCAGCCGATGATACGGCAACTGTTGGAAATTGGTGCCATGCTCTTCGTGATCCTGAAGAAGGCATCCGGCAATAATGCCCAAGATCTGTGAGAAAGAAAAATGATAGATTATGTATCAAATGCATGCAACATTGTGCAATGACAATGCAGTATTCGATGATTTTAAAACTCACCTTGTTGAGTAAATTCAACTTTGGCGTCGGATTGCCGCCATCAGCTGTGTTTTTGATTAGGAGAGAGACTAATTTGATGAATGCGTCGCACATGTTGTAATACTTGTCCCTCTTTGGAGGCAAGGGAGGGGTGTTCATCCTGTCCTCATTTAGCTGCGAGTACACATTTTCAACGCACATCTGAGTCGCAATCCTGAAGAACCTTGTGATCATGTCGTCAGTCTTCAGGATGCCGTTCATGTTCATGCGATGGACGTACAAGTTGAAATTTTGTGCGAATTCGATTTCGGTCAGAGGACTGAGAAGCACATTCCTCCATTCTCGGAGAAGGTTCTCCGTTTTTTCTTGTAGACCGGGCGGGTCGTCGTAGGTTTGTGACTGTGGAACCAAGTGAAGTTAATTAATGGTTAATGGGTGGGGAATTACAGTTACAATAAGTATACAAACAAAAGTATGTATTAAAGCATATAATTATGGAATGCTAATTAACCTGACCTTTTTCATTGGAATAAATTGTTTAAAATTGTTGTAGACTTACGCGAACTTGCAGAATTCCAGAGTGAATATGAGCAGTGGGTCCCAGAGGAGACCTTTCTCCAAGATATGCACTAGGATCCTGATTGACGCGGAGCATCTCAATAAGGGAGCCGAGACCTTCGGGCGGCGGCTGGCGCGAGTGCGACATGACGCGGAGCAGCGTCTCAGTCACGTGGTACAGGTCAGACTCGCTTACGAAGATGTTATTTCTGTCATCGACGAGGTACAGTTGCACCAGCTGCATCGCGAAAGCAACTGCCATGTAGTTGTTGCCGCTGTCCATCATGTGAGCAAGCGCCAAGTCGTACTGATGGTAAAACAATAAAGTGTGTTAGTATTTTATAAACGAAGCGTCATCGTAACAGATAGCCGTGTGCTATACACAAAATTTGACTTACTTGTGGCAAGTTGACGAGGTGGTTCCTAATGAGCACATCGACTGCCTCGATGTTGTAGCGCAGCTCCTCGCGGCACTCGGTCAGGCAGCACGTGATCTGCTTGGTGGTCCACACGTGGCCGTACACGCGCGCGTCTTCAAGCAGCTTCAGCACGCGCAGATGCGTGTCGCGATAGCGGCCCATCATCTCCTGGTGGTCGTTTCCCATGTTGGGCTGCATGATGTGCCCATCCAGTAAGCCCTCCACCGCCTACCAGACAAATTAATATTATAATAATCGCTCATTATTTTTACACATTTATTTGTGCTGATTTTCACAACATCTAATTTACCGGATCCTGTCGACCCTCGCTTTTAGATATCTGTAAGTTACAAATGAGAACTGATTCATCAGTACTGAAAATGTTGGGAAATCAAAAACAAAAATAACAAAAATTAAATAAATGAGAAATTGGGACAGTTCAAACAAAAATAGGAAATATAAGTAGGATAAAATCTGCAAAAATACGCATCAATAAACTATTGCATCAAAAGTGATACAATAATTGCTGACACTTCCATTGCAATTTTTTTTGAAAACTATGTCTATGTTACCTTCTGTAATAAAGCGCATCCGGACACAAAGTCACGGTTTCTTCGGGCGATGCAGAGGCACTCGAGCAGAGAGTGCATGTTGGCGGCCTGCACGGCGAGAGCGGCGTTGTTGATGCAGTTGGCCAGGAATAGCTCAGCACCCGTAATTAGCGCGCTCATCTCGTCCGTGCCGTACACTTGGGTCGGGTTGATGACCTGGCTGAACGTGAGTTGAGACATTTGTTCCTGAGCGGACGGCTTGGGGATGAACAATCCGACGTCACGTACGGGCGTGAAGCCGGGGATATTGTACGCGAACTCTTCGTAAACGGTGATCTGCACATCGATGGGGCCTCCCACGCGCACGCGTACGCGCTCTGGCAGGCGCTCGGTTTGGTAGGCCAGCACCATGGGGTCGAGGTAGCGGCGGCCCTCCTGACGCGCAAGCTTGCGCAGTTCATAGTCGGCCATGAGGCGCTTGTCCAGTTCGGGCAGCGCCTTCTCCACCGCCGTCTTCTGGATGAATGCGCACGCCAGTTCCATATTTTCAGTAGCTAGAACAGCAGCTGCGCTTTCTATAACCTCCTTCTGAAATACCAGAAACTATTAATATGATAATAAAATATCTTTTGATTGCCATGATAGGGATAAAATCAAAAGAAAATCATAGGGTCTAGGTTTTTGTCAGTCAGTCGGTAGGTCAGAAAAATCTTTAAATTGTCCTTGTTAATTTGAGAGATAGTGGAGGAAGAATAAAGTTATGTATAATAAAACTTTTAAATAAAATAAAAAATATATAAAACTTGAAAAAAAAAGTAATAATTCATAAGATTCAATGAATATATCCTTGAAAGAGATAAATAATTTTAGCCTTCTTACAGTTACATCCAGGGCCTCTCTCCATGATGATGTAATATACCTGTAAAAATAGCCCCAGCCAAGCTATGACACAACCTTACGCCTACCTCCAAAAGACTATCATTACTAGCATCAATTTCAAGAAAACTACTAATTTATCACCCTACAAAAATACAATTTTGTCTAGGCCAATTTATTCCCTAGTCAGTAAAATACAATTTTGTCCAGGCCAATTTATTCCCTAGTCAGTAAAATACAATTTTGTTCAGGCCAATCGGTTTCTTAAACATGACGTATTTTCCTACTATAATAACATTAGCATCCATAAATGTTTCAGATTAATTTGAGTAATATTAACATTTATGGACATTGTCAACAAGGGATACTTATATTTTAATTTGACTAGTATTTCATATACATATAACACATGTTGCATAGAGAGCTCACATCAACAACGTGGGTCAAGTGAGCTCTCTATTCAAGATGTATTAGCAGTCAATCAATCCATTTGTTTATGAAATACTAACCTGCTGGGGTGTGGAAGGCATCAGGGCTGTAGCAAAAGCGCCCTTCAGGTTGGTGCTGATGGTGCTAATGATCTGCTCGCGACACGTGATCATCGCCATGCCAGCGGTCAGGTTACGCATCATGTGATGCGCGCAGGTACGCATTCTCACTTCATCAGGATCCAACGCGAAGTCTTTCCTTATTATTTGCTCACAAGTAGTCAAAGCATACTTGATTGATCTATCCACCACAGGGTGGATCCACTCCTGGATCGACCTCTCGATCGCGGGCTTAACAAACTGTTTCAAATGGGGATAGTTTTGGAATAGGAGGATGTGTGGGTTGAAGCATATCTTTTGGCCAAATGCAGATGTTGAAGAGACATTGACGTCTAAGTAATTGAATCTGGGCTCGGGAAGGCCTAGTACGCCCATGAGGCCGGGGTCGCCCATGAGGCCGCTGGTGGGCGTGGGTGCCGTCACCGTCATGTCCTCCGCCGCGATCATTGGCGGCTGCGGAGGCATCATCTGCATCTGTGGTGCCTGGATGATGGCCTGGTTAACGGGCACCACTACCGCCGCCTCTTTGTTCTGTTTAGGTTGAGACAGTTGGAATTCTATCTGCCTCACCTTTTCTGGATCTTTCAGATAAATTGCTGGTTTTAGATTAGCTATGTCTAAGCCCAGATTCTTACACAATACTTCTATTTCAAACTTTAAATTTAATTTTAGATCTGGTTCCTGGTGCAATTCAGCAAGGACATTCATCAACGCCATCGTCCATGGGTTGGGTGGCTTAAAAACGATACTTTTGGCGCATGATTCTAAAACTTTGGCGACAAATGGTACCACATACAGTAGTTCCTGTTGACCCTTATGGTAAGCTTCGAGAACTAAAGCTTTGAGGTCTATATCCACATGTAAGATTGGTTCGTTTCGGGCCAGGGTCAGCATGCCAAGCCAGTGACCGAGATTCTTCAGTAATGAACGATCAGAAAAGTTTGCTATGCCTTTATCTGAGCGCAATAATACTTTGATGTTACGGTAAGTTTCCTTTGTGACCATCCTGTTGACCTCACGAATTTTAAGAACGTCAAGGAAATTGGAATATAATGCATGAAAATTAAGTTCGATGGACGCTCTCTTCATAACTAGATATTGTGACAGCCAGGCATGATAGTCTTCAGTGATTATTTCCTTAAGCTCTTCACATTTTGTTTGTAAATTGAGCTGACTCAAATTGTTGAAAATGAAAGCAGTTTTGTCTTGAATAGGTTCCGGAGGAGCGTTTATCTTCTCTTCCCTGTCGGTGGCCGTCAGCAGCGTGTCGATGTTGGTGGCGTTCGCTATCGATGGCCGGCTGCCCATTCCGCCCGTGCTGCAGTTTGCCACTTTTGATATCACGGAAATTGCTGGAGCAACCGCCCTGCAAACAAATAAATATATTAGTGATGCCAATTTTTCAAACATCAGATAAATATATCACGTTAAACAACATTCATTCTTTTGTTATTATTTATCTGCCGGCTGAAAAAGCGGCCAATTGAGTATTATAATTAACAATTCCTGAGTATTCATATGAATGTTTACTATACCTTTTTTGTCCTATGATGAGTTCCCTGACAGTTCTTGTCTGACAATTATAGTGATGTGACCTAACGAAATTTAATCGATTTTTTACAATAACGAATCAATTGGCAAAGAAAATGGAATCGGATTACCGATTTTAGATTTATAGATGTGAAAGTTTGTATGTGTGTGTGGATGTTTGTTACTTTTTCACGCAAGAACTAGTCTACTAGTCCAAGATCCTATATAAGGCCGCCAGACGTCACGTATTTTCTGACGAACGAAATGTGGACGATTGAGTAATATTAGTATGTACTAAGAACACATGCCTACCTGCTAGCTTGCTTAGACGGCCAATTTTCAAGTATCAGGTAATCAAGGTACATACAATTATTACTTACCTCACGTAAATTCTCAAAGCTGATTTTTACGTATTTTGTAGGCAATATCTTTAAAATCAAGTTGCCAATACTCCCAGACATATTCCGTCGGCCGTATTGCATACCAGACGCTTTAAAGCTTCCAAAAAAATGACATAACTTCACGTAAATTCTCATGCTTGATCATTAAAGCGTCTGTTAAGCAATATGGCCGACGGAATGTGTCTGGGAGTATTGGCGACTTGATTTTAAAGATATTGCTTACAAAATACGTAAAAATCAGCTTTGAGAAAATACGTGAAGTTGCATCATTTTTTTGGGAGCATTAAAGCGTCTGTTAAACAATACGGCCGACGGAATGTGTCTGGGAGTATTGGCGACTTTATTTTAAAGATATTGCTTACAAAATACGTAAAAATCAGCTTTGAGAAAATACGTGAAGTTACATCATTTTTTTGGGAGCTTTAAAGCGTCTGTTAAACAATACGGCCAACGGAATGTGTCTGGGAGTATTGGCGACTTGATTTTAAAGATATGCCTACAAAATACGTAAAAATCAGCTTTGAGAATTTACGTGAGGTAAGTAATAATTTTATGTACCTTGATTACCTGATACCGGAAAATTGGCCGTCTAAGCAAGCTAGCAGGTAGGCATGCGTTCTTAGTATATACTAACAGTACTCAATCGTCCACATTTCGTTCGTCAGAAAATATGTGACGTCTGGCGGACGTCCTGGGATCTTACTCTATACGGATTTTAAAGAAATTTTACAGTAAACCAAAAAACCTGACAAAAACTAAAAACCTGAAATAACGCGGGCGGAACCGCGGGGGACGGCTAGTGGTAAATAAAATGCAGTCTGTTTAAAATAATAATCTATTTATTATTCACTGTCAGAACTTGACTCTTGATTTGAACTCGTATTCATATCGGAATCGGAATCTTTTCCAACTAACCGCGATGATTATTTATTGGCCCTAATTCGGTCGATCCGGATATATTTATTCCAGTCCTCTGTTACAGTTTTTTGAGTTTTTTCTATTACTTTTTTCCAATTTTCTGCCGTTACATGCGATTACAAGATGGCCGCTCCGATTTTGTCGATTAGTGTGTCGTCGAGTAGTGTCAATCTCTATTGGCAGAAGTTCCGTTTAACGCATTACACATTTTTAAGTTCTATACTTTTTTATTTTATTTACTTAGTTTATTAACAGTTAATTATAACCAAAATAATTTACTTATTAATTTACGAAAGACAAATTTTTTTTTATCATTTCATTTTTATTTTTTTTGCCTATTTATTTTTTAGTAATCTAAAGTAGAATGCGTGCCACGGAAAAAAATGAACTGTCAGGGAACTCATCATAGGGCAAAAAAGGTATAATATCTATAAATATTACAATTAGTTACATTTATCTGATAACTAAAATGAATTTATTAGAAGGTAACTAGTTACTGCAGTTGAAACTAGCCTTTTTTTGACGAAATAATCATTAGGTAAATAAATACGTACCTATACGGTGCTGATACAGTTACGGCTGCAATTGGGTTGAAAATAGCAGCGAGACTGGTCGGCAATACAGCGCCCTGCGGTTTCGAAGCAGGTTCTTGACTGTTGAGTCCGTACTCAACATACTCAATTAAATGTGGAGGAAACTCGCTGAAATGAGGTATAGCTCTAACATGCTCGCAGTATTTGTGATAATCCTTGAGACGCGATTTGAATCGGTCCAGGGCTGCTATACCAAAGTAGTACATTTTAGATCCCTCTGGTTTCCTTAAGGCGTCGAGTACGAACCTCAATGCCAAGCCGAGTGAAACATAACTGGGAACTAATCCTTTCTCGATGATGCCTCCGAAGAGTTGTGCAGTTATGTGAAGTTCCTTATCAGGGTACTGAGGAAAGAATTTGTACTCTTCAAAGAGATTTCGCAGCATGCACGAGAACACCTCCCGCTCCCGTTTGTTCGGTGAGTCTTGAAACTTCTTTAACATATCAAGCACTTCATCTATCGACAGAGTTGGATGTGGAGGGTGATTGTAGATTCTCTGAAAATAGCCATTAGCTTCATCTTCAATCTCCTTAGCAACGTTGTGCATTATCTCCGGGAAGTGGATGGGATCTGGGATTCGTGGCTTATCCATTGCTGGAGCTGGAGCCATTCTGGCCAGTCCCATATTGGCGACATTTGCATTATGTTGTAACGGCATCATAGCAAAAGGACTATTGGGCCCGGCGCCCATCAAGCGCGACGGAGATCCTGGTGTAGTGACTAGAGGTCCCAAAGTACCAGGCATTGCAAATGCAGTATTGGGTGGAGCACCAAGACTCATGTTGGCGACATTCGGAGTCAAATTCGTGATGGAGTCGACATGCGGCGGGAACAGCGGACCACCTAGTCCTGCAGGGTTGAAAGGAGTCTCTAAGACTCTGGTATGCGGGCGAGCGATGCCCGCGATGGTCTGCCGCGTCTTGCTCAGTATGAGAGTCTGGCAGTTAGCAATCACATTGCAGATCGCCTCCTGTAGCTCTTGTTGGACGTTGGGAATGCACAATTGTAAACATGCCAACATCGTGGCGATAGTCTCGTGTGGTAGTTGAGCCGCTTTCGGCAACTGTTCTTCTGGTCCTTTGCCAAGAACTAGCGGACATCTCCTTTGCAAGAATTTCACCATAGAGGATACAAAAGCTTCACCATGGTCTCTGATTTTATCGGTTAACCATTTGTCCAATTTCAAGTATTCTCTCCGGGACGCTAGACAAGCCAGGTCGATCACAAAGGGAAATGACTGAACATTCAATAATAAGGACAACGCCTTCAAATCCTGTGCAACGTCTAAGATTCTTGAAAGTTTTGATTGATCATAATCTCCACGAATATACCATTCTGCCATGGAGTGCATAATGACAGGTTTGATATTCGGGTTTTGGTTATGCCAAGCCTGGTGTAAAATGATACCACTATTCGGATGGTTGCCCAAAAATATCGGGATCAGTGTTGTGAATAGTTCCTGCCTAATACTATTGACAGGTGGACTAATCTGCAGTAGAGCCAGCATCAAAACGTCAGGACAGTATTGCAGGGGTATCTTGAATAAATCCTGTACTTGCATATAATAACCGCGTTCTGAAGCGTACAGAAGCAATTCGACTAAGTACAGACAACGCCATGTTCCTACATCTTTATTATCATTTTCAGGAGGTGATTTCAGTAAATCGATTGACACCGGGTGGAATGGGTGATCAGCGAAACTGAAAATGTCGGTGAATTTCAGGATGTTGGTAATGAGACTCATCTGTCCCTCTAGGTTCGTCCACCGACGACACAAGTATTCGACGGGGAATATGTTGGCCGGGTAGCCCGCACTTTGAAGGCCGAGTCGTAAAATTGTGAAAAGCAGGTTAAGACCTGACCTGTCTGGTACAAAGAATTCAGGGTGATCCAGTTGTAGAATGACCTCCTTCCAGTTTAGGTTAGAAGCTAATTCTTTCAGGGTCTGCACCAATACTTCTGCATTCCACCCATCACCGTGTCCTTGTAGCATTTCCTTCTTGACTTCGTGCCAGAAGTTGCCGGGTGTCTGTATCGGTGGTCCGTCTTGAGCGGTCGTGTGGTATCTCACCATCGTCGATATGATCTTGGCGACATCCGTAGCTGTAGGCTCCCGGGCGCCGAAGTTCAACATGTTGTTCTTGCATTCCTCAACAGATGAGGTGAAAGAATAGCCGATGTCTCGGATGATTTCAGCGAGAGAGTTATCCATCATGGCTGCGGCCATGTCGTCAGCTGTAGTCATTTCCTCAAGAGGCGTCTGTGTATCGTCGGGATACAGCAGGGGCGCGAGCACTATGGGCACTACTTCGCGTGGGAAATCAATACGTAACTTTTTCAAAAACAAGTCTTTTGTCACTGCGGCTAAACGAAAGTTTTCAAGCGCGAGATTAGTAAGAAGAGTTTGCAACACTTCAGGGCTGCATTCCTGAAGTCCGGCACGCTCCACTTGATGTCCGCGTTCTGTGAACCGAAACAACACGTGTTAGCCCCGCCGTCGTGCCACAGAGCTCTGATCACTCCAATATAACATTGTGCTAAGTTTCATTACATTTCTCTATAAAATCGTACAATATAATTGAAATACCGACCTGCGTCGAGGTAGCACTGTACGAGGTCTAAAAATCTCTTTTTGAGATGTTGCTTGGTTAAATTTACGATTTCAGATTTCGACGAATTCCTTCTCAGAACCAGTGAAAGAGCAACATCCTCAGCAGTGGTTAACTTTAACAATCTTGACAGTCGATTGAGTAAAGTATTTGATGGTTTTAAGATCTGTAAGAAATCAGCGCTTTAGTAGTATTCATACATTAATTTAAGAGCTAGGTAAAAGCACCGGAAAGAAATTATAAACTGCTTTTGAGTGCCCATTACTTGTCTGATAAAATTCAATATACATTATCTGGTAGTTGTAACATTTGAGGTTGTAAAACCTCATCTACACTATATCAATACAGTATGACATTGACATAGTAAAAACTTATAGTACCTACATCTGTATGGTGTGTTATGTCCTTGTGTTTATGATTATCCCCATGGCCTCCCGGCCAGCTGCAGTTAACAAAATATATTTCACAGAACATCTCATACCAACAATTATTATAAAAACTACATTATTTTGAATATTATAATACATTATGGAGGCATGACTCATCAATGAAACTATTAAATTAATCAAAAAATATCTTATCTATGTTTTTTGATAAAGACACAGTGAACACAAGGATAAAACAATATGACTGTGGTGAATATAGGTATGACATAATAATGGTATGGATTTCAGGACAAACATACGATACAGGTGAAATGGGCATTGAAATAATAGATGAGCATTTAAAAATTGGAGAGGAAGTGTTTTTATGAAGGATACTTACCTTCTGTAGAGTTCTGGTGGGTTGGTCTACAGCGCGACAGATGACGGTCGACTTGGCGGGGTGGTTGAGCAAAGACGCGAGGTGCTGCGCCAGCAACGACGCGTGGATGCTGTTGCTAGGAGTATTGCCTGGGCGATCAGTGTCCCAGGAATTCTTAGCGGCCTCAGTGAGCAAGCACCTCAAGAGTTGATTTTCTGCTTCCAGCCCATATAGACTTACCAGCTGCGACAAGCGAGATAAAACTTTGCGTTATAATCAAAGGTAATTAACAAGTAACACGAAAATGAGCACAAATCAGAATAAAATGGTTAAAATATTTATGAAATCGCAGAGCTTTTTATTGCAGCATAAGCTTTATTAGCAGTTTGCAAAAAACAAAACAAGATACTTAAAAATATATCTGCATACCTAAAGAGTTTAATATTAATATTTTGTCAGCAGTTATTCGCTTAGCAAGGCTTTGATTGCCAAAGAATATCAAGAATATTATTGGTGTGCTTGCAGTACGCCTACAATTTTACGAGTATGTTTGCAGTAGCCATAATCAATTTCATTGAGATACTTATACGCCGAGCTATAACGTGTCAGTAAATTACAATCATTATTACATCCCTAGAATCAAAACTGATAGTTACATGTCAAAACTTAGAAATTTATCAAAATTAGAAATCTTATGTTTTATTTTCGTTAAATTAATTAGTAGCTCATGTTTATCTGTAAAACTACTACCTAATATGTTTTAGAAAACTTCTTTCTTAGAAGAAGATACAGATACCCAACAATTTTTCAAGAAATCAAAATATGCAACTCATCCTATAAATTCTCCTCAAATTCAGTTTTCCTTTTTCCTTTTTTAGAGTTCCCTACCTCAAAAACAAAAACTTCTGTGCGTCTGTCTGTCAAGACCCTTATCTCGGGAACGCGAGGAGGTATCGAGTTGAAATTAAAACCTGATTTGAGGTTTTGAAAATCAAACTCAATAAGTTAACAGACAAAAAGAAATGGCCGTTTAAGTCGCAAAAAAACGTGTATTTCGACACTCTCAAGGGAATCAAAACTTATCCCGTTGACCAAGAATCTAAAACGTAGTGATGTCACAAAAACATACACCAAACATTAGGTCGTAGAAAAACGCCAAAGAAGAAGAATCTAGCATCAATCCCGCCATTCATTTGATACAACTTTTTATTATCAAATGGATGACGATACTAGGACATGGTCAGTCTGATGGCAGCCTTATGTTTAATGCTTAGGCTGATATCAGACGGACCGCATCGCAGCGACCGCGCACGGTCGTTATATATTTAACTGCATGCAGTTGTACGTTCGACTTCGTGCTGTCATGATATCAACTGCACGCGCTCGGCTGCAGTCGAGTGAAGTCAACTGCATGCAGTCGTGCCTTTAACTTTACACGGTCAGCGGTCATGCAGCACAGTCGTGTAGTGTCGACGCACGATGTCCATCGCTAACCGCATACAGTCAGTGTGCAGTTAATTACAAAGACCAAACGCACATTTTATCATTCTGACTGGCCTGTTGGTCTAGAGGTTAGTAACCCTGACTGCTATGCCAGAGGTCGTGGGTTCGATTCCCACCCAGGACAAATGTTTGTGTGATGAGCATAATCATTTGTTCTGTGTCTGGGTGTAATTTATCTATAATATGTATGTATTTAGAAATATATAAGTATGTTTACCAGTTGTCTAGTCTAGTACCCATAACACAAGCTCTGCCAGACGGCGTTGCGTGATAGTTGTGGAATATTATTATTTACATTGTCAACTTTGTTTTGAGACACTACAAGATCAAATTATACACTACGCTCCTGAGCTAGATGCGTGGCGCCAACCGCGCAAAGTCAGATCAAACTGCATGCAGTTGAATATATGGACTGCGTGCGGTTGCTGCGATGCAGTCTGTCTGATGGCACCCCAAGAGTCTAAAGCTCAGTTATAAAACCGATTTGGATCTACAGGATTCAACTGCAGTCTTCAGCCAGCAAATTCAACATATTTTGCCTACAACAACAACATCAAAGATATTGAGCCCAAAACAACATCAAGGATCATAAGTGGTGTAGCCTGGTTCACACATATCACAGAGATGAATGAGTAACTAAATATGAAGACTGTCATTGAAGAAGTCAAAATATATAGACAACTACGCTGAACGATTGGAGAAGCCAAACACTGCACAGATAACTACACTGAACAATGAAAGCTCCATCCCAACCGATATGACTAAGGATAGTTAAAGCATTGGCTTTAACCCACCAAAACTTCTATCCACTTCAACTTATCTGACTATAATTAACTAGACTGATTGCAGATCATATACGTAAGAAAACAAATTAATATTTTTAATTTAAATATACTTCATTATGAAGCATCTGAAAAGAATTAGATGATATAACTTATTTGTTTTAAATATTAAAAATATATTTGCTATTTTGACTTAACGGCATACCTACTAGTGGCAGTTTGCATCGAGAAGAGGAATGTGAAAAAAAAAACACTTTTAAGTCAAAGTAGCACAATGACATGCCACAGTTGATGATATGGTAAATTAAATTCTGCACAAGCACAATTTTACATATAATACTAGGATCGTATCTTCACATTTATTTGAAATTAAAAACAATTACTATCATAAATCACTTTCCTAGCCTTATCAAAATTTGGTAAAAAGTTTGAAAGCTAACTTGCTAACTTCTCTTTTTTTTTTAAACATGGGCTTTTAGCGATAAGACCGCCCTTTGTGACACCCTATAAATTTTAAATTTCTCATGTAATTTTTATTTTTGGTGTACAATAAAGAATCAATCTATCATTAGGAATCCTTCTTTATCGTGGGTGCGTTTACAAACATGTTACACCTATCTTTAGGTCATACATATAATTATATTTGTTGTGTGTGGGAATCGAACCTGCAACACGCAACACTGCAGCCAATCGCTCAACCATTGTGCAAATTGTGCCACCTAAAATTATTAGTTTGCAATTACTTGACATAAGTACTTTTATCCATGATTTGTTCGATCTTGTCATACCCTTCTATCATTAATATAATCTTCACTAATATATTAAAGAGATAAAGTTTGTTTATTTTTTTGTTTGTAGGAGGTAATCTCTAGAAGCACTGGTCCGATTGCTAAAATTTTTTCACCAGTAGAAAGCTGCTTTATTCCTGAGTTTTTTATGTAAGTGGGAAAAGCTGCGGGCAAAAGCTAGTAATATACTCTCCTCACAATGCTTTCTTAATTCCTTGTAATCACAAGGCCACATGACAACCTATTGCTGTGGTAAAAAACATCACTTTTTAGTTACCAGCTGCCACTTTCAGGCATAACAGTACGTAATGACATACAAATATCATGTTTCTTACAACTTAGAGCTCTATTAGAAAGAACATAATATTAGATGCACAGCTGAGTATTTATCTACTCATTCTTTATCTTATCTAAACTTCGACGTTTATAACGCAACAGCAACCAAGAAAATTGTAACAAAAATATGATTTGATATTTATATAATGACGAAAAAAAAAAATTGACGTGTAAAAGTGTTTTTTAAACCTATTTACAAAATAAATATCATTTATCATATAAAGGAGTCTGCTCACTAATTATAACATCACGGAGCATGCATGTTGGATTGGCTCAGGAAAAATATTCTCGCCGACAAATTGTTGTTCTTCTTCGTAGCACGCAACTATGTTGGTTAGTAACAGTATACTGGGCATTCTCACACCTTTCATTACAAAGACCACTTTTTTTGCCTGACACGGTATTGTAAGAAACTTCATAAACCCCGCGTTCCGAATTGCATCAAAAGCGATTATATCGCAAATCCGACTAAGGCGCAACGTCACAAATAGTACTCAATAGTCCTTATATTTTGTGACTATTAAATTTGGTCGGATTCGCGATATAATCGATTTTGACGTAATTCGGAACTAAGGGAAAATAAACACTCGAGTGACAACTCAAATAAATTCACAAACAGCACTTATTGATTCGAGATTGTTACAAACAGATTTAACAGGTACAAACTTTTTTCTGGTAAAATATCAGAAGATAAAATTAATATGTACGTTGTCGTATTACCTAACAAGTCGGTAGTACATAATAAATTACTAAATAAAAGATACAAACAATGAGCGCGCACAATGCAGTAATGTTTTACCTTGATTGCAAACACGTTCAGCACAATGCGATAATGAAAAACGTATAGTGGCACGTGATGCCGTTAAATACGTAAAACAAAACATTTTATTCACATTACCGAATAACTACAACATGCAACACAATCACGAATGGTGTAAACAGAGGTTACTCTTACAAAATTAATACAATTTGCAAAACTATGGATCGCATCGTAAGGGTTGCCATTGAGTAAAAATGGTAAGGGTTGCCATTGAGTAAAAATGAAAAGGGTTGCCATTGGGTAAAAATGGATTGTACCATTTTAAGAACTTGATGGTAGTTTTGTTTTTTAAAACCGTAAATTATGGTATTGTTAAATTAAATCAGTAAAAAGATAATTAAATTAGTTCTACAATATTTATCTTTTACGCATTTTGTATTGAGAAATACATATTTGAATTGAAAAATTAATTAAAACAACTAGAAATTAACTAAAGGACTTACAATGCGTTCCAAATGAGAATAGGATCGATCGCCATGTTGTAACGTCACGATTTACTGTCAAATCGAGGAAAGAAATTTTTAAACATTAATTAATTTACGAAAAATTTAATTTATTTATGAACTCTGAACGAAAAAAGTTTAATCAGAATCCAGTTCTTCAATTTTACTCATCTCCGAGTTCTTCAATTTTGCCAAAATTTCTTAGATTTGACAGTACAACGAGACGTCAAAACATAAGAATCGGTCCTATTCTCATTTGGAAAGCGTTTGTACAAAAAAAAATAAGAAATTGGCAACACTGAAGACAAATGGGGCGAATGGGCTTGTTTATGGAAAATGCACTTTTTTAGGGTTCCGTACTTCAAAAGGAAAAAATACGGAACCCATGTAGGATCACTTTATTGTCCGTCTTTTATTCTCGGGAACGCATGGAGGTATCGAGTTCCGTACTTCAAAAGGAAAAAATACGGAACCCATGTAGGATCACTTTATTGTCCGTCTTTTATTCTCGGGAACGCATGGAGGTATCGAGTTGAAATTAAAACCATTTACTCAGATCTGCGGTCCCTTGAAGCTGTGGAAAAATCAAACTTCGTTAACGAAAAAACAAGATAGGTAGGTACGTCCCGCGTCCGTTTGTGTCACAAAAACCGGCCAAGAGCGTGTCGGGCCACGCTCAGTGTAGGGTTCCGTAGTTTCCCATCCGTCACAATAAGTGTACCCACTTATGAGTTTAAAAAAATGCTTGCTTATACGATTATACTACAAACTTAGTCCAGAAATTATTTTGTAGAACCTTTTTGTCTTTTTTGTACAAAAACTGTTCTTTCCATCAAGTTCAAAATGATTTTCCTAGAAAGTTCTTATAAAGTTCTACTTTTCAGATTTTTTTCATATTTTCTAAACTTATGGTTCAAAAGTTAGAGGGGGGGGGGACACATTGTTTTTTACTTTTGGAGCGATTATTTCCGAAACTATTGACATTATCAAAAAATGATTTGAGTAAACCCATATTCATTTTTAAATACCTATCCAACAATATATCACACGTTAGGGTTGAAATTAAAAAAAAAATCACTTCCCACTTTACATATAGGGGGGCTACCCTAATAAAACATTTTTTTCCAATTTTTATTTGACCACTTTGTCGGCGTGATTGATATACATATTGGTACCAAATTTCAACTTTCTAGTGCTAACGGTCACAGAGATTAAGCGAGGACGGACAGACAGACAGACGGACAGACAGACATGGCGAAACTATAAGGGTTCCTAGTTGACTACGGAACCCTAAAAACGTACTATGCGTTCCAAATAGGAATAGGAAAGCCTGTCAAATGCCGAGTGAAAAGTACGGTTTGCAAAGAAAACTTATTTGCGTATCAATCAATTAAGGGTTATTTTTTTGCTTTGTATTACTAAGTCTTAGTTAATTCTAGGTTAAGTAAAAACGTTATTAAAACTATTTTCTTTCTTATTTCCATTGTTATGGACAATTCGCCACTTTTTTCCGTTTGCCACTACTCAGACACTTCACACAGTGACGCGGAGATGAGCAAAATTGAAAAACTGCATTCTGATTAAACTTTTTTCGTTCAAAATTCGTAAACAAATTAATTTTTTTTTTAATCTTTTTTAGTTCAACCTACCCAATTTCTTCGATTTGACAGTATGACGAAGTCACAACATGGCAATCGATTCTATTCTTATTTGCAACGCATACTTAACATATTGCGACACTCTCAAGGGATTCAAAATTCATGGGCATAAAGCAAGGTCTTATGGCAATAATCTAAAAATAGTAAATTTGTTGTTACGTCACAAAAAAAAATCTTTTTTTGGGATTCGGAAAAATCTTCGAAACTCCATTCGGGAATTGAACTACGTACATAGGTATTAGAGTATTTACGGAACCTTCAGTACCCGAGTCCGACTAGGACTTGCCCAGTTTTTAACCGACTTCCAAAAAAAGGAGGAGAAATTTTTACGCAGTCCGGTTTTTTTCTTTTTAAATTTGTTTTTTATACTACACTTGTTTTAAAATCCTTATGACGAGCTTTATTTGATTGACCCACATTGTAGAAACTCTTTAGACGGGTTCCCTACTTGATTTCGAAAGTTGATGATTCGATTTTTATTATATCGAACATGGTATGTCGACAATTCAGTTGTACGATGTTTTATTCCATCGATGCTTTATTGGTGCGATGTAACGTTTGTAAGAAAAATTCTGTTGCGAAATACCCTACAGTGATTGCTTATTAGTTCGATAGTATGTCGGTTCGAAACGCCTAAGGAAATACATTAAATACTATACATTATCTTCACGTCTATTTTCGTAAAATGAGGTAGACAGGTAACAATTTCACCACGTTTACTTACGTTCTTTTTGAACATTTCCTTAACTTTTTGTGAGAGTCAGAATGGCGGGTGTACCTCAGCGAAATAAATTATAGTAATTATGGTTAAAATGTACTATGAGTGAAGTCGGTTTTTTTTCCATTTGTTTTTTTTAATGACATTGTTGTCAATTGTGGCGGTGTTAAAAGTGGTGAGGAGGTACCTATACAACATTAGTTTCACAGGTTTTAGTATATGCGAAACCCGAAACACGTGTCTAGTATTTTTATGTAAAGAATCTATGTGAAAATTTTGTATGCAGCAAGGGATTTTTTGTATATCCCGAGCGCAGCGCAGGAATTAATAATAAAAATCTCGAGTGAAGTGAGAAAATCAAAGGGATCCGTCCAAGACAAAGACAGTTTTTATTCGTGTTGGATACTCTACTTTTTACACTTTCTGTTAGATAAGTAATAGACAATGTACTGAAACATACTAGGTATTTCTTAGAGAAATATCTATAAGTGTTGCTTTATCGTACTCGTTTTTTCTTTATTTTAAGTCCAAAAATAAATTATGCTTTAGCAGTGTAGGAATAAATAAACTAATTTTCATCCGTACACTCTCAATTAGGGTTACCAGATGAAAAAATCAAAAGTCCGGGGATAAGGCTCGATTTCCATTGAAAAATCATGAGATTTTTTAAAATTTGAATATTTCTTCACACTGTGGATCAAACTCATGCGTTGCACATCGCATTCAGAGTGGTTGAGGTAGCAGCAGAACCTCCCTTTGCCAAAGGAAGATCAATTTCAGTTTATTTAACTTTTTCTTAATTTATTTTAGTTTGTTTAAATTTTAAATGTAGCTACATTTGCACAGTATTTTTATCAGTTGTACAGCTGCATTTTATTAATAATTCAAAAAATCCTGAGATTTACAAAATACAGCCGAAATCCTCAGAAGAGTCTAAAAAACCTGAAATCTCAGGACAAATCCTGAGACATGGTAACCCTACTCTCAATAAAGTTCAGTTGAAAACCAGCGTCAAGCAATTACCACGTAGTTGTCCGACGATTTTGCTGAACTAGACCATTCTGGCGCAACCGTGAGACAATCATTGTTAGTTTCTTTTATTTAAATCTTAAGTTTCTATATTTTGTTTCTACTACGAGTACTACTTTGTCAAGAAAGTACCGGGAAAAGATCAATAATACACAAAATTTTTGTTATTCATCCAAATTTATTTTATCACCTTCAAAGTATGCCCCTTCAGAAACGATACACTTACGCCAACGAATAATCTAATCATCAAATCATTTTTTAAACGCTGTTTCCGAAATTGAGTTCAGTTCTCGCCGCGAATTCTCCTTTGTCTTCTAAAAATTGAAAACGGGTGCCACGAAGTGGTAATTTGACTTTAGGAAAAAGATAGAAGTCGGCTGGAGCCATATCTCGCGAATATGGTGGCTGCTCGATGGTATTTATCGAGTGTTTCCTCAAAAATTCGTTCACAATGATGGCCTTGTGCGAAGGCACATCATCGTAATGCAAAATCCAAGAGTTTTCTTTCCACAAATCTGGCCTTTTTCGTCGAATTTGCTCTCTTAAATGCCGCATAACGCTCAAATAATATTCTTTATTTACCGTTTGACCTTCCGGTAAGAATTCCGAGTGCACAACACCGCGATAGTCAAAGAAAATAAACATGACTTTGACTTTTGATCGACTTTGGCGTGGTTTTTTCGGTTTTGGTTCAGTTGGAAGGCGCCACTCCGAAGATTGTTGACTTGTTTGCATGTCAAACTCGTAAACCCACGTCTCGTCGCCAGTAACAATGCTTTTTATGAATGTTGGGTCGGAATTGACTCGTTCTAGCATGTCCTTAGCGACTCTCATGCGATTAAGTTTTTGGAGAAAATTCAGGTCTTTTGGGACTAGCTGAGCGGCAACATGTTTCATCATAACCAAATGATTAGTTAAAATGGTACGGATCGACTCGTGAGATACAGAAAGTTCGGCGGCTATCTCTCTCAAACTTGAATGAGGATTTTCAGTCACTATTTCCTTCACTTTTGCGATGTTAACTTCAGTTGCAGAAGTTGATGGCCTACCAGAGCGAGGCAAATCTTCCATCACATCTCGACCGCTTTGTATCACTTATAAGCACGTGTTTTTGATAAAGTCGATTTACCGTAAGCCTTCTGTAACATTTTCAGTGACTCTGAACACGAAATTCGATTGGCGATGCACAATTTAAGACAAACTCTTTGTTCGATGTTTTTGTCCATTATGAAATTCGCAATACATACTAGATACGATATAACTAAAAACAGCACTGTATTTAATATAAATAACAGATGCAACTCAAACTTCGCGCCAAAATGGAAAACAGTTGTGCCAATCTAGCAACAATAAAAAAAATCTAAAATTTGAATTTGGAACCATAAACAAATCATACATTCCCGATACTTTTTTGACTGAACGTATATCTATGTAGGAAGGAAGGAATAAGATTCTCCCATACAACATTTAACAGCCCCTAATTTGTTTTATAATAAAAATCTTTTACTTGGGTTTCTATTTATGCTGAGTTTCAAGTGACATAAGGAATATTGCGTACAAACGAATTTCCTGTTAAAAGGAAGCCTTATGCAAAATTTCACGTTGCGTCAAACGAAATTCTGAACATCTGTTGAGAACAGATGTTCAGAATTTCACGTGCCGCAACGTGAACGAATTTCCCGTTAAAAGGAAGTAATAAGCAAAATTTCACGTTGCGTCACATCAACGTGACATTTTGAACATTTGTTCAGAATTTCAACATCAAAAAAGGAACCTACAGCAATTAAAAAGGCATGTAATGAAAAGGATATTTGGGTGTATACTTTTTTAGGGTTCCGTAGTCAACTAGGAACCGTTATAGTTTCGCCATGTCTGTCTGTCTGTCTGTCCGTCCGTCGGTCCTCGCTTAATCTCTGTGACCGTTAGCACTAGAAAGCTGAAATTTGGTACCAATATGTATATCAATCACGCCGACAAAGTGGTAAAATAAAAATTGGAAAAAAATGTTTTATTAGGGTTAGGGTTGAAATTAAAAATAATCACATATAGGGGGGCTCTATATGTAAAGTGGGAAGTGATTATTTTTAATTTCAACCCTAACGTGTGATATATTGTTGGATAGGTATTTAAAAATGAATAGGGGTTTACTAAAATCATTTTTTGATAATGTCAATAGTTTCGGAAATAATCGCTCCAAAAGTAAAAAACAATGTGTTTAAACAAAACAACAAAAACAAACAAAAACAATTTTTTCTGAACTTATGGTTCAAAAGTTAGAGCATACCATAAGTTCAGAAAAAATTGAAAAAAATCTGAAAAGTAGATCTTTATAAGGACTTTCTAGGAAAATCATTTTGGACTTGATGGAAAGAAAATTTTTGGTCAAAAAAGACAAAAAGGTTGTACAAAATAATTTCTGGACTAAGTTTGTAGTATAATCGTATATGCAAGCATTTTTTTTTAACTTCGTTTACATATTTTATTATCCTGAACGTATCTTCTTTCAAACAAAAAAAGAATTATTAAAATCGGTTCTCGCAATCCAAAATTACCACCGAAAACTTCTTCTGGTACCTATGCATTAATTAGTAACCCAATTTCCCGAGAGATGGCGCTGTACTTTTAGGATTTTTCCTGGGTTGATGGGGTCGGGTATTATCGAATTGTTCGGTTGGTCTCTCCTCGGCATTGGCGGCATTATCTTATAACTACATAAAACTTCTATCAGGAACATGCTAAGGCAATTTACAACAAAACTAAAATTAATTTTTTTAACGCCATCTATCAAAATGTTAAGGTAAAAACCAGTTCATAAATGGTTCGATAGATGGCGTTGCGTAATGACGTCGTCATGACCTATCGTGGTAAAAAATCGTTTCTTCTTAAATATATTCGTAATTTTACGAGTGCACAATCGCTGAAATTTCTACTACTTGCATACTGTTTTAGTTATCACCGTCCTTTATGGGCCCGTTTTAGGGTTCCGTATTTATTAGAATTCCGTACTTAGTACGTCAACGTAACAAATAACCTTTTTTTAAACTCATAAGTGGGAACACTTATTGTGACGTACAGGAAACTACGGAACCCTACACTGAGCGTGGTCCGACACGCTCTTGGCCAGTTTTTTTTTTAATAAAAGGAATGTATTTCCTGAACATCTATAATGCAAAATAAGGTTATTCATTAAATGTCACGGAACAGTATGCGTTTCGAACCGACACACTATCAAAGACCACAACGGTTGCTAGCACGAAGTGACGTAGCAACAAGAGGGCAACATTATCCTGAAGTGCTTGAGGTATACCATGGTTATCAGGACAACCCCGGAAGTACGATCATACTCTACCAGCACCTTATTGGATTATACATCCTTCTCCCGAGCACGTCTACTCTTGCGAATCTCCACTAAAATCAGTCAATAAAGGCAAGAGAGGTGTTCTCTCTCTATTCTCGCCAATAAGGCAAGCCGGAGATGAAGAACAAGAAATCTCCCGGGAGATCGGGTCCGTGGGGTCATTAATGCCCAACAGTTCGCCACAAAAACGGGCCCTTGCCCTGCGTTCAAATTTGAGTTTAGAATTAACTCTAATGACGTCATAGGGTAATGTAACTACTCAACCCTGGCATTTTTGAACGCGAACGAGTTCAACTGTCAATTTCAAGCATATGGCCGCTTACTACCCTGCTCAGAGTTAGAGTTAGTTGGGTTAACTCTAGGGTTACAAAAGAACGACTCTGGGTTGCTACTCTAGTTAATTTTGAATGCAGGACTGAGAATTGTATCTTTTAGCCTGGCCCCTCACCCAAGGCACGTTATGGCAAAGCAAACGCTACCGATACAGACCTAGATTTTATTGGAACTCGCAAGCCCCACCACACCACGTCGTCAACTTATGCCTTGATCACACGTACCGAGTAAAAGGAAAAGACAGCAAAATGTTGCTCGGCCGAGACAATGATGTAAGCGAGTTGTATATGAGAAATAAGCACTCGGCCGAGCACTCAGCGTTTTGTTTATACGTACCGAGTCTTCGGCCGAGAATACTACTCTGTCAAGAAAGTACCGGGAAAAGATCAATAATACACAAAATTTTTGTTATTCATCCAAATTTATTTTATCACCTTCAAAGTATGCCCCTTCAGAAACGATACACTTACGCCAACGAATAATCCAATCATCAAAACATTTTTTAAACGCTGTTTCCGAAATTGAGTTCAGTTCTCGCCGCGAATTCTCCTTTATGTCTTTTACAGATTGAAAACGGGTGCCACGAAGTGATAATTTGAGTTTAGGAAAAAGATAGAAGTTGGCTGGAGCCATATCTGGCGAATATGGTGGCTACTCGATGGTTTTTGTTGAGCGTTTGGTCAAAAATTCGTTCACAATGATGGCCTTGTGCGAAGGCGCATTATCGTTGTGCAAAATCCAAGAATTTTCTTTCCACAAATCTGGCCTTTTTCGTCGAATTTGCTCTCTTAAATGCCGCTAACTCTCAAATAATATTCTTTATTTACCGTTTGACCTTCCGGTAAGAATTCCGAGTGCACAACACCGCGATAGTCAAAGAAAATAGTCAACATGACTGATTTTTGATCGACTTTGGTGTGGTTTTTTCGGTTTTGGTTCAGTTGGAAGGCGCCACTCCGAAGCTTGTCGACTTGTTTGCATGTCAAACTCGTAAACGCACGTCTCGTTGCCAGTAACAATGCGTTTCATGAATGTTGGGTCGGAAATGACTCGTTGTAGCATGTCCTCAGCGACTCTCATGCGATTGAGTTTTTGGAGAAAATTCAGATCTTTTGGGACTAGCCGAGCGGCAACATGTTTCATACCCAAATGATTAGTTAAAATCGTACGGATCGACTCGTGAGATACAGAAAGTTCGGCGGCTATCTCTCTCAAACTTGAATGAGGATTTTCAGTCACTATTTCCTTCACTTTTGCGATGTTAACTTCAGTTGCAGAGGTTGATGGCCTACCAGAGCGAGGCAAATCTTCCATTACATCTCGACCGCTTTTGAATGCTTTGTACCACTCATGTTTTTGATAAAGTCGATTCACCGTAAGCCTTCTGTAACATTTTCAGTGACTCCGAACACGAAATTCCATTGGCGATGCAAAATTTAAGACAAACTATATGTTCGATGTTTTTGTCCATTATGAAATTCGCAATACACACTAGATATGATATAACTAAAAACAGCACTGTATTTAATATAAATAACAGATGCAACTCAAACTCCGCGCAAAAATGGAAAACAGTTGTGCCAAACTAGCAACAACAAAAAAATCTAAAATTTGAATTTGGAACCATAAACAAATCATCCATTAGTCTCGCGTTATTATGTCTCGCCCGTTTACTCGGTACGTGTGATCAAGGCATTAGAGATCGCCGATCGAAGGCGATGATTTTATTATTATAATTCTTTGTTTTGCGTCCACGTAGCCATGGTACCACTGCGACGATGCAGCGAAAATAAACTTTATGCAGGGTCGCCCGGTCAGATCAATTTACCACTGATAAAAACCAACAATCAGTGTGACTGATTATCTATATGATTACCTGCCTTTAAAATCACAGTACTAAAGTCAACAATAATTAATGACAAGGTTGCAAGTTAATTCATACTTTAAAAGGTGGTAGCAACAGTTTCCAATGACATATATAAGGGTGATAATTATAGATAGATCAGTCGTTTCCATTAATCGCCAGAAATAGAACAGCCACTAGTTGTATTTCCAAGAATTATTGGCTTTTTTCAGTCATTCGGTCGGCGGCATATAAAATATAATAAATACGTAAGTGATGAATCAGGTCATGTGGGTTATCGTTCCTAAACCTAAACTGTCGAGTAAGAGATAACATTAACGTTTGATTTAGAACTCAAAATAACAATCGCAACCTAAATTACAAGCATAACAAAACCACAAAATATGTAATAGTACAAGTACAGTAATTTCACTCTGCGAAAGAAAATATGCGAATATAAATCTACTACCAACGGTCCTTATGTTCATAATACATTGCATGACACGGACGTAATAACTTTCATTATATCTGCGTAACGGGCTAGTCGCGCTCGTACCGAATCAAAATGTATCTCAATCTTAAATCCACGTACTTAGTCTCTTTTATTACGCCCGTTAAGCATCTTTGACAAGGGCCTCAAGTCTGCTATTACAATAGTGTCAGAATGGTCTATCATTGATGTCATAATTGTCGATTTTGACAAGTTTGGTAATCTACTAATATAATGGCGTCATTATGAATTTCCAATGGCCAACCACTGACACTCCATTGAAAGAAGTGACATAGAATGGTAATCTCGTACATATTGACAAATGAATATTTGAAGTTTGCGGTAATCTGCTAAAACTTTGACAGTTTATTTGATCCGTGTTTTACCATTAGAACGTTATTGTGCAGTTATTGGTTTTAATATGCTCGAAATTATCATTCTACCACAATTCTATTACAAGACCATTGACCGATCAATGATCGATCATTGTGAATTAGCAGATTACAAACTTTTAGCAAAATGACAATTGGATCGTGTTGGAATGACGAATTTATAAAAATAGCAGACTTGGGGCCCAGGTCGCTATAAGGTTAAGAAATGTGTTTTTGAAAAATGTAAAAAAATAGGTACCTACGTTTTATAAAATAAAATATATTAAGATTTTCTAAAATTACGAGTATACGGTAGACAGTTACCTAATTGATCTGTATCTATTATCTATTTACTTTATAATGAATTTTTAGAAAGTCATCTCATTTAAGTGTCAAGAAACTGTTTACGTTTAGTTAGGAAGTGGCCCAGGCCTTCAGTAAACAGGCCCAGGCCACTTCAATTTTTTATACAACTTTAATTCCTTCTAGAATATTCTATAGAGTTTTGACCTTAAAGATCATTCAATACACAAATACTTGAGTGCTGACTTGAACTTGAAATCGCGCAGACTTGAATGAGAAGTGAAATATTGGGTCTCTTTAGAGGTATGAAGTGAAACGCGGGAGCTGGGAGTACATATTTGTAGTTACAGTGATTGGCTCGACGATGTGTACGATGCGCAAATTGATCCTGACTGTTTCGACGAGCGCTCAAGATTCGTGCCGGTATTTGTAAGTAGACCTCCCGGTACCAGCGACTAACTTACTAATGGAAGGTCGACATATATACTGGTATTTAAGCGCACGGCCGTGCGCAGGCCAAGTTCCAGCAACAGGCTGCGCGCATGCCGTGCACTATTTACACGAACCGTTTCGACCCACATTTGACCCCCCTGTAGATCAGTGCCTATTGCAAGGATAGAGATAATAAAATTGTACCTACGTTATCATATACTAGTACTAAGGCAGTATGCCAAATTTCATAGATATAGCTTCAGTAGATTCTGAAATATGACCTTGTGAATATAGCTAATTTTGGCACTGACTCACTGACCGGTAATCAAAACCTCTAGGCCACTTCCAATTGTCCTAAAGTTATGAAATTTGGCACACAGGTCGTGTGTTACATGTAGATTAACAAAAAGCCAAGTGCCTATCGGCTAATTGTTCGCCTAAAAAAGGGTTTAAATCCAATCCAATGCCAAGTTTAGATGCACTTTAAAATCGATCATAATCATCTTCATCAACAGCCTGATCATCGTTAAATTTGAACTTGGCAGGTTAATTTAATAATAGAAATAATAAATTCAATTAATCAAGTGTTACGTGTAGCATGAAAACCTGCTAAGTTCAGATTTAACGATGATCAGGCTGTTGATGAAGATGATTATGATAGATTTTAAAGTGCATCTAAACTTGGCATTGGATTGGATTTCAACCCTTTTTTAGGCGAAATATTAGCCGATAGGAACTTGGCCCCCCTTTTTAACAGGTATGTTTTTAGTGGGATTACGTCTTACAAAATGTTGTTATTATCTACACTTCTATAAGGTTTTATTTTTTTGTTTGTAGGAAATTATCTCTGAAAGTAATGGTCCGAATGCTAAAATTTTTTCACCGATAAAAACTTGCTTTATTCCTGAATGACAGGCTATATTTTTTACCTTGTAAAAATTACATATGAACGCAATGCTAGCTCACACACAAAACTAAAAAAGTTATATCCAATTGATTTTAATTTTATTTCATTTGTTTAGATTCATAACTAAACGTAAATAATCTCTTAATACTTATATAATATGAGATGACTTTCTAAAAATACAATGTAAAGTACATAGATACAACTAAATTAGGCAACAGGGACTTAAAAACACCTTCATAAAGGTTACAGAATTATAAGTGTTACATGTTGAATTGGTAACAGAATCAAATATAATTATAACACATATAAGAGTGTTTCCAATGTGTTAACCCAAAACACTTATAAAAGTGTAACCGTAACATATCTGTAACAGATATAAAAGTGTTAACAGTATTAATAAGTGTAATAGGTATTTGGAGGTATGCGGAACAGAGAGTAAAGTTCATTTTATAAAACGTAACTTTCAAAAACACAACTTCTAACCCTATAACAAGAACGGCCTGCTCAAAGGTACAGAAGAACGGGCATAATAAAAGAGACTCTCGTTGCGTGGACTTAAAGTGCATTTTGATGCGTTACGAGCGCGTTTAGGTCCGGTAAGCAAATATAATGAAGGTCTCGTCTGTAGCGAGCAATGTATTATGAACATTAAAACCGTTCCGATTAGGTTTATATTCACGTCTTCTTTCGAAGAGTAATTACTTACTCCGTGGTAAAACTAAAGTATAGGCAATGACGTATCAGGTGTGTTAGTTCCCAGACACTTTATAATAGCTTGAAATTCAAAGAAGACGAACAAATTACAGAGGACACAATTGTACTTTTATTATTGATGAGGCCTAGGTATAGTTATCGGCACGAATATTGAGCGCTCGGCGTCAGAGTGGGGATCGCTTTGCGCATTCCATACATTGGCGAGCCAATTATCTTTGTTGTTAGGAACGAATCACGAGTGACGTCTATGACACGTCGGCGCGGCGAGCCAATCACTGACATTCCCCGCCCCCGCGTCTCACGTCGCACCACTAAAAAGACCGAATATTTTACTTCTGAGCAACTTGAAGCCAGCGCTCAATATTCGTGCCGATAACTATACATATATTGAGTCTGTTAGGTACCATTTTATGTTGTGTTGAAATTGTCCATGACAACCATGGTTTTTTTTTTTACCAAGATTCTTTGTTCGAAAACAAGCTTACAACTACAGCAAACACAGTAGAACAAATTAATACTGTTGATCATATTATTATAGGAATTTTATATGTTAATTTCAAGTGAATGTCTTTTATCAACGTTACAAGTGGGTGCATTAAGCATTTTTATAGTTTTAAGCTAAAACTCACAAAAACAGTATGTGTTATATCTACACTAATATTATAAAGAGGTAAAGTTTGTGGTTTTGTTTGTAGGAGGTAATCTTTCTCATTATTTTTAAAATTATCTTTCTTAATCAGAGTACCGGTCCGATTGCTAAAATTTTTTACCGATAGAAAGTTCTTGAGCGACCAAAGCTATATTTTATGTACGCGGGCGAAGTTGCGAGCAAAAGGTAGTCATTAATAAATGTTACGTTTTGGCAGGCACTCAGTTACATCTTGGCTGTAGACTAATGTTGTTAACTTTTGATAATATAACATCATGCTGGCAGACATATGATACTTGATGAGTGGCTTAAAGTTCACCCTGGTTTTAAGTTTACAGGTGTCAAAAAACGAAGAAAGAAAACCAGGAAAACTGGTTTTTATAAACACAAAAATGCAAAATAAGTCTTTGCAATTTTAGCCTTTGTTTCCTTTGAAGTCGGTTGCAGTATCAAACACAGTTGCTAGATCAGCATAACTACTATCGCTAATGCAGCTAAATAAAAATAGTGAACAAGCTTCACCTTTTGCCGTTACAAAAGTATCGTCTATTTTCAAATTGGCCCGTCACAGCCAGATATGGCCAACTTGGTGAAATTTTTCATAAAATGGCACCATCACAACATGGTGGGCAACTCCACAAAATAGCCTATTTAATGGTCTGGCTATCTCTGAAAATCCTAATTAATATTATAAATGTGAATGTTTGGATGTTTGTTACTTAATCACGCAAAAACGGCTGAACGGATTTGGATGAAATTTGGCATGCATGCTATATGCATGGAAAAGAGCCTTTCACATGGAAAAGAACATAGGCTACCTTTTATCCCGATTCCTTAAGTACCTAATGCCACGCAGGCGAAGCCGAGGGCAAAAGCTAGTTATGAATAATTTTGTTTACAGCAATAATTTAAAAAACCAAGCATTTAAATAAAATAAATCAAATAGGTAGGTATTTTGTTATTACTGATTATTTATTTGAAAAACATTGTACAATGACAAAATACAAGTGATTTGATTTACAAATAAACAAAGTGACCAAAACAATGTCTACTTATCTAGACTAGACCTTTAGGATCATAGTCCATAGATTAATTGTAAATACACATTCACCTATTGTTTTTCTCCATGTGAATGTACCTTTATGAATGGACAACTAGACTAGCAATAATAGGCTAGTTGCCGTAAAAAATGTAATTAGTCCGTCTTTTAGATTATTCAAAAATAAGGGACACGTATTTTTTTATTTGTAAATTAAACCAAAAATGACAAAGATATAGCCCATTAGTTACAGGTAACGTCACGCCGTGCTGCATTTTTTCGCACGGGGTGACGTCACACGTAACTTTAATGGGCTATATCTTTGTTATTTTTTGTTTAATCGAAAAAAGAAAAAATACTTGTACAATATTTTTTTATACTTAATCTAAAATACGGACTAAATAAAGTGTAATTATTTTGACCCTGGAAACTACCCTATTATCCTTACTTGCATAAACAAAGACAAATTGACATGGACAAGAGATATTTTGTGAAATGCTGCTGAAATAAATCCTGTTTTATGCAACTTGAGCAGCTGGTAGAACCATTAAGGCATCAATATTAATTTTTAATTGAATATTGGTATCTATTATGTTTATACATAAATATCTAGCAGCCAATGTTTTTGTTAATTATTGATCTTGATACTGTATAAAAAGCGCCACAGTTCAATCTGTTATTCTAATTATATTAAAAATGGCCTAGTTATTACAATCAATTAAAAATCACTGTTATCACCACTTTGTTTTGATTTGCTTACATAGTTTTCAGATTCTCTAATTATTAAAATGAAAACAAAGTTTTTTTTTGTAGTTTAATGCCTAAAGAAAAAGAACATTATGCAGAGCCACTAACTACAAATTTAAGAAATATTACTTTAATATTTCTATTGATTTTCAGTGGTTCAAACACTGGTTGGTGGTAATTGCAATTGGGGTTTACCCCTAACCTTACACGTTTTAAGGGCCTGTAAGTAGAACTGTTTTGAAACCATCCTGGAATTCTAGCCATAAATGATCTATAGCAGCTCAGTAGTGAAACCTTATTTTGGTATACTTTCTAAAATCGTAGTCACTCTCTTCTCTGAACCTCTGATCTAAATTACAGAAGCACACTTGTGCAGCTGAAATATGACCTCAGTGTGTTGTGCGACCTTAACAAAAAATAAAACGGTTCTGCTATACAAAGTATAAAAGATATACCAATTCAAAAATATTTGTCAAATACATGAAGAATTTATGTTTATATAAATAGATAATTCCAAAATTAAATACGAAAAAGGTTAAACCTGCTAAAGTTATACTATTTTTTAAGATGATGAACCTAATTTTGTGGCAAGATGAAGGAAGGTGTTCCAAAATACAAAAATTTAACAGTTGTAGAGTCTTTTAATGTATCTTAAGGTGTGTATGTCTTTTAAGGCATTTACAATAATCATAAAAGCTGGGCAAGTGCAAGTCGGACTCATGCACGCAGGGTTCGTTGCCGTCAATAGAAAAAAATCGCGTTTATTGTATGGGAGCAACCGTTATATATTTATTTTATTTTGTTTTTAGTATTTGTTGTTATAGCGGCAACAAAATACATAATTTGTGAAAATTTCAAAAATTTTAACTGTTGAGATACAGCCTAGTGACAGACAGATGGACAGACAGCAAAGTCTTCGTAATAGAGTCCCGTTTTTACCCCTTGGTTATGGAACCCTAAGGACCCATGATCTTGCTTTTAAGATGACGCCATCTGTGATTATCTTGTTGAATTTGTTAAACCACTTGGTGTATATAGATATTTGTGAATTATAGAGTACTTAGATAGTGCTTTGAAATATGGCAAAAGCAATAAACCATTATTGTATAGTAGGTTTCTAGGGGAAGAGAACCCAAACCAATGTTCTTTATAGTACCAGTGCAAAACTAAGAGATATTAAGTCTATTTAACCCGTTGTGTGTCTAAACGTGGATCCACACGAGACACAATAGCTTTTCAATTGTGACTCTAATTAAGGCACACGAGAGGTTAAGTCAGTTATATAATATTTTATGTTTTTACTGTGACAAATAAATGGCTAATATTCTACATCTTTTCATGTAGAACCATTGTATATATAGAAGTTTCCAAGAACTATGTTTTAACCCTCACCACACACCACTACTTAACTATTTAAAACATACAACCCACTCACAAACATTAAGAATGCATAATGGTGTGTGTAGATTCATCATTCTTTCATGCAGTAAATGAGGAATAATTCAACATGGAGATATAATAAGAGCAAATACAAAGAAACAAAATCCAGTGTCGAAGTTTGTATCCTGTAAAAATCCTATAGTACAGTGGACTGTCATGAAAAATCGCAAGAAAAAGCTGGTATTGTTGAGCATTTTAATGATTTAAGAGGGTTCTTTCCCACTCTGCTATCATCAACTTCGAGCACGGTTTAAAACGCAAACCAATACAATGTTTGATGAAGAGGCAACACTAAAAAAGAGAGAATGCCTAAAAACTCTATTGGCATTTGTTAATTCTGTGAATTACTCAAATATTTCACGAAAATGTTCCAGAAAATAAAGTTTTTAGAAAAATTCTTGATGTTCAGAATATCGATTAAATATGCAAGGGTAGTATGGATTTATTTTTTATATTTATAATATATGATTACATTATGGAGGACATACTAATAAAAATAAAATTAAGGTTTTAATTTCCTTAGAACCCTAGATAATATCCACAAGATAGCTGTGTATCTAAAATATCTGGAGAAAGATGTGAAATAACATCATAATCATGTAAAGCGAACATTACACAATAGGTTTCGATGTCAGTTTTGCCACAGTCAAAGTTTTGATTAACAAAAATCCTACAGGCAAATGCAATGATTGACATTTTTTAGTACTGATTGACGAAAACCATCATTCACGATTGATGGGATTGATTGACGCTTGCATGACCGTGTAATGTACGCCTTAGAGCGGTTGTATGGAAATGTGCTGCAAGTTGGACGCAATTGGTATTTGGTTTAAGCTAATGAACAGGTAGAAAGAAAATTGTACCTTGCTCTCAACATAAAAGGCGGTAGGAAAAATGAAATGTATCACAACTACTTGTTACTTCTTCTGCCATATTGAGAACTAGAATCTAACTAGAACTTACTGCAAAATCATGTAGGGAAAACCTTGCTAAAATATAAATTGCTGTTTAAACCACAACTTTCACGAAATATATTTTCAAAATAATTATTTTCGCGAACTGAAAAAAAAACTTTGTCGCAAATATTTTCGCAATGGACTTTTGACACAATATTGCTAATGCATAAATGAAGATCATCCTGGTGAGATTTCTTCAAAAGTAGTTTTTTCGCAGACAAGGTAGAAGATAAAAACGTGTCGTTCCAGTAAAATGGGACGAAAGATGATGACGGTCATAATTTTTTGACCATTTCAGCCTATTTATCGTATCTTTTGTCTTTTAGATAAAAATCTTATTTTGGGACAAAGCTGATGATTTTATTGCAAGTATTCGATGTTTTACAGTACTATGTATCGATTCTTTAAATCTTTTCGATTTATTTAACCTGGTAGAATGAAAGAGAAACAAAATAAAATAGGTAAGTAACGGTGGCGGGCTGAAGCGCTCAGCCAGCCAACCACATCCGTAACTTATAGTATAGCGAAGACGAAAATCACGTAATAGATGATTTGGCAACCAATATCGCACATCGCAACACAATACAGGAATAATTATAGTAAACTATGACAGTAAAAACCACTCAATGCTATAATACCAGATCTTGACTTTCATAATGCACAATATGGCGACAACAGAAAACAAAGAATATCTGTAAAGTGGCAATATCTTACCTGAGTCAACTCTTGATTCGTCTGCTTGAAGTTCTTCTTACTTAAATTTACAACGAGATAATTGATTTGCGATAAGCTAAACGTTAAAGGGTCCAGGTTCATAGTTCCATTAATGCAAAAACGAAAGCTTCAAACACGTTTGAAGCTTTCTCGATTTTCGACGGATTACTACGGTAAACTTGTGTTCTTTAACAGTTTTTCTGCGAACTAACAATAAGCCTAAGGCCAACATCACCAATTCTATTGTTCACTTCGTTAACATAATTTTAGCACCCTACACTGCAATTTTTAACTTAAAAACCAGCAAACGATGACGAAGGCACTCGCTCCATGCTCGCTCACAATCGTCGCGACGCACAAGTCGACGAAATCGTTTCCCAATTTCGTAATACCAACATAATCAATCAAAACAATGTTGCTATTTTGGGTTAATTTTGAAGAAGAGAAGTTGAGGAATATCAAGTATATTAAAATATTTATTGAACAAAAACAAGATTCTTTAATACTGCTAACATAACATTTTATCTTCCCTCCATCAATATAAATATGATTAAGTATTGTTAAGAGAAAAAGTTTGTTTTACATGCAACACCCATTAACAACTAAAGATTTTATCATTTTTGTATTCTACTACTACACAACTGCCCAAAAAAAGGAGTGTTATGTTTTTTCCGGCTTCACATTGTATATTGTATTTACTATTTATTTCTTATTGACTACTGAAGGATGGGTGAGGACGCCATTAAAATTCAATTACTCATACGTACCTACGTTTTTTTATGTAGGAGCAACGTTCGCGCGTTCGCGAGAGAGCGACACGCCATGGTTTGCACACAAAGGGTGCCGCATGGGAACACAAGGAAAGGGGGCGCGGCGTATATGGGAAACCTTGCTTCTTGGAAGATTACTACTAGATAATAGATCAACAATTCTCGAAATGCATAACGGATTTTCGGTTTTTTTTATCATTCTATTTGTCAAATATTTTTTCAAATTTATGCAATGGTTTCATTATCTTTTAACGTCGCGTCGGAAAAGTCTCACAAAATTCGCGTTCCCTTTTTATAATATTACTAGCTGATTGCGCAAACATTTTTTTACCATATAAATTAGCAAAGAAAAAAATTTAGACCTACTTATTATACACAAGAAAAAAAATCGTTCAAACCGTTTCGGAGGAACTTCTAAATTCTAACATTTAATCTTTGGAAAATATTTGAACTAAAAGTGGTCATGATCTAAACTATAGGCGAACATTACACGGTAGGTTTTGCTGTCACTTTTGCCACAGTCAAAACCTTGATTGACGAAAAACCTACTGTCAAATTCGTCGCATGACGTTTTTTAGTACTGATTGACGAAAACCAGCATTCACCATCATTCATGATTGATGGAATTGATTGGCGAACATCACACAGTAGGTTTTGCTGTCAGTTTTGCCACAGTCAAATCCTTGATTGTCGAAAAACCTACCGTCTAATGCGTTGCATGACGGTTTTTAGTACTGATTGACGAAGACCATCATTCATGATTGATGGAATTGATTGACGCTTGCATGACCGTGTAATGTTCGCCATTGACGCTTGCATGATCGTGTAATGATCGCCCTCGTATTATTTGTAAGATCACCGTGTAGTCTACATACCTTGCATTTGGATGAATAAAATAATTTGAACGTTGGCCACACTAGAGATGAAACGTATAGAGTCCATTGAGATCTGACATGGAGAAGCCCTGTTATCTATGACGTATACATAGTTATACAAATATGAGCGAAATATGAAACAGATTACGAAATATCGTTTTGTCTCACTCTTTCTAGGCCAATAATTGTATTTGACAAAAGAGACAACGATATTTAAGTTGTTGCTTAATTTGGCAACATTTCGTTTTGACATTAGTAAAGATGTAGGTAAGTGCCATTGTCCACGATCTTGTCTGCTCACTGCACCTGAGTTACGTGGTAGTTGTGCTGTCAAACGGGTGTTTATGTTTTGAAGCTATTGCGATTTTCTGGAAAATTACGAAGATATCCTTTTAAAACTCCAATATATATATATTGAAACAAAAAACAATATGCCTGTGTGTTGCATTGTGACGTGTGGTGCAAAAAAGAACAAGAATCAACCTCAATTGTCTTTGCACAGGTTAGTAGCCAGTTTTCACCAAATATTAGGTAAAATAATTCACGTAAGTTGAAAAAAATGTTACGGATACTTGAATCTATTGCCAAGGTACTGAGATTTACCTCTATTTCTGTTTATAATACTGTTTTAGTAAAAAAATTGTTGTTTACAATAATATGTGTTATGGCATAGTCCTGTACCATTGCTGCAACAGTATCGATATAATCTCCAATTTATAATTCTACTTATCATAACAGAACTAATCCATTTTATCAATGGAAGTTTCCTCAGTTTTGTATAGTTCTAAAATAATACGTCAGTATTTTTTTATTTGTTTTAGTTACAGAGAAGTTCAAATTATCATGTTTTATAATTCCTTTCTTTCATAGGTTTCCTAATAAAGAGAATCTAAGGAAAAAGTGGTTGGAAGCTATTGGTTAAGAAAATATTAATCCCAGACATAAAGATGGTATGTCTGTTCGCTTCACTTCCAAGAAAGTTGTTTCAATAGAACACTTGATGTGATGCGATTACATGATGACTCTGTTCCCACTGAATTTTAGGTAAGTTTGCATTGAAATGGCTGATAACACGTTGAAAACAGAGTTTTTAGTATTTGTAGTAAGGTTTACTTTTGCTTGTGCACTGCTTTTGTCATTACGAATACTTGAACGCGCTTGGTGTGAAATAATAAGAGGAGCTGACTAACTCCGATAGCGTACTTTTTCTCGTTCACGCAGCCGATCGGCTCCGATTGCGTGCTCTTTCTCGCTCGCGCAGCCGATCGGCTCCGATTGCGTGCTCTTTCTCACTTGCGCAGCCGATCTGCTCCGATTGTGTGGGCGCCGCCCCACGCCGACCGAAATTTTGATAGCACAATTTAAAACGGAACAGTTGTGTGCATTTGTACGAAAACATGACTGATGAAAAATTAATAATACTCGTGTAATCCTAACTATAGCGTATTCACGGAGACGAGTTAGTATAGCGCCTTCTCTATCGCACATTATCATACAAATGACAAAGACAAAAAAAACTTTTTTAGGGTCAGTGGGCGTTAACAATACCTTAGAAATGTAAATGTGCGTTCACACTGCGCTTCTTAAAAGTTCGCTTCGTTTATTCCTGCGGCTTCGTCTGTCGTATAAATTGAGAGACATTTATTTGATAGAATTTTTTTATGGGTACCTACTTTTTTATATATCTGGATGGATATGAAGGAAAGAAATAAAATCGAGAGTTAATGATTAAATTTTCTTTATTATATTATAATATCTACATAAACAAGTTTATAACATATCATCATCATCATCACTCTCCGTACTATCACTACTGGCGTCGTTTCCTACATTTATTATGAATCTTTCAGTCATTGCTTCTACATTTCTGTCCATGGCATCCATTTTGGGCTCAACTTTTTCTATGACATGCTTTATACATTTTTTCCATTTCTCTGCGTCAATATTGTGAATTGATTCGTTTAATACAATTTTTAATTCTGCCATTTTGTGTGTTTACGTGAGTGACAACTCTATACCCTATATAAAAAATGTACTCTGTGAGTAGACTAAAAAGTACTCGTACTGTGTACACCGCCTTAGCGTTTATCACTGACCAATCGCAGTTAAAAAATTGTGTGAGTGAGATAGCGCTCTACTAACTCGTCTCCGTGAATACACTTATAATATTATAAATGTGAAAGTGTGGATGTTTGTTACTTAATCACGCAAAAACGGCTGAACGGATTTGGATGAAATTTAGCATGCATATAGCCTTTGACATGGAAAAGAACATAGGCTTAACCCTTAGAATTTCACAAGCAATTTAAAATTAAAAAAAAAGAAACAATTTTAAAACCATAAAATACAGTTGCGCTGAGCGTGCCCAACCGAAAGGGTAAATTGATGTAGACACTTGTATATTAATACAATTTGTTATAATATTTTTTCAGACTGTGCACGATGAAAAAGTGAAGGCGTTGGAAATAAAATGTCTCAAGCAGCAGAAAAAAATTAAACGTCTCAACGAGAGAATTAGGAAACGAAACAAAAAGATAGCCAATTTGGCAGATATTGTCCAAGACCTTAAACGAAAAAATTGTGTTATCAGTTATGTGATGGTTTTTTGAAAATTGGTTAAAATTAGTTCTTATTTTATGACATTGTTATCAGTGAAACTAATAACGTCATTATTGATTCTATGTAGATTTTAGGATAAGAAAACTATAATAAAATTCATCATAATATCGTTGCTGTAATTTCGAACACCCTGTTAAATGTCATATTCCGTACGTAGTATCTAGTAAAACCAAAAGTAAAACTTGTACGTAACCCATAATTAAATAGTATCGATACCGTTAAATCCTTGGTCGGCACAACCCTAGCAAAGGCAGCCATTTTGTGCGATTTTTCCAATTGTAGGTGTGCACCTTTTTTTCGTAGGTATTTCCAGTCCTTATATTTATTATGTACCATGATAGAGTCCGTCTAATGAAAGCGTGACCTGAGAAAAGGCGGTTACAACCAAAAATTTTGAATGTGGTATTATTGAAATAGTAGAAAAAAAATTTTTTTTCTATATACTGGAACAGGTTTTTGGAATAGGTCTGTGGCTGGATGCGCAAAGACCTATTCCGTACGCACTACATAAACGGGTCTCGAGTATTTAGGCGTATCGCGTCTGAACAAGTCTCACGCGTACGTACGCGTACGTCGAGTACGTAGATAGATACTTTGACGTACTATTACGTACGCGCGGAACCGTGTTTCTTTGTGCAGTGTGCACTGCAAGTCACTTATTGTTGCACAGAGTTGTTAATGTATAAGTAATATTAAGTAATAATTTTATTTATGTAAAATACGTTTGTAGTTTTCAAGTTAAGAAGTTTTCAATAAAATTTAATTTGAAGTGTTCTAAAATGAAAAAAAATTAAATGAATAGCTGCGTACTTGCGTAGTCCTCCGCCTCCACTCCAACTCCAACCAGTATTTGTGTTGTGATTCCTGACCCGACCACGACATGGAACGGAGATTTTACTATGGCACAAAATGGTTATTTTAATTGTGCTTTATTGTGCCACTTATCCCAGGAATTTGTGCCTTGTACTTTTTGAGTAATAAGGGTACGATTGTGGTCGGGCTGGGGATCACGGTTCCTGACCCGACCACAACCAGATCTAATAAAATATCAATAGTGGGAAGTTACTGATTATGCCAAAAATATGTGCCAAATTGTGCTTGTGGCAGACGAAATTCTTTTACTATTCATATCACAGAATATATCTTGGTTCGGATAAAATTGAATAATCAGGAAGTAAAGTGTGTCAATCACACGCTATGCAATTTTACTACGACTGCAAGCAGTTTTATTTTGTGAAATTATGCTATATATAAAGCACTTTATTATTTTATTTTACTGGATGTGTTCACGACTTCGTACGCGTATATATGTAATTTATAAAAAAATTACAATCACTATGTTTTGTAGCATTATATTAGGTGTGTTAAGCTTGAATAAAAAAAAACGGTCAAATGCGAGTCGGGTTCGAATCCTGCGGGTTCCGTAACACATACGATTTCCATAGAAATTGACCAAATAAGCGTCATAAGTAGTCATATCTTTTAATTGCGTTGACTTAGAAATTTGATTATTTTTTGCCGCATGGGATTTCCGCATTGTCGATTATACTTTCTAGATCTATGATTCACTATTTAACGGAAATGCACTTATCATATGTACAACTATTGTTATTTACGTAACGAGGTAAGACATTTTTTGCTTTCAGTTTTAAAGCTAAAATGTGGGTAGTTGGAATAAATTTTTCGTAAGTGCCTTATTTGAGTACTTATATCAGTGATGATGACTGAATGCGTTGTGTGTGCCATAGGCACAATTTGACACATATTTTTGGCATAATCAGTAACTTTCCACTATTGATATTTTATTAGATCTGGTTGTGGTCGGGTCAGGAATCGTGATCCCCAGCCCGACCACAAACGTGCTCCTATTACTCAAAAAGTACAAGGCACAAATTCCTGGGATAAGTGGCACAATAAAGCACAATTAAAATAACCATTTTGTGCCATAGTAAAATCTCCGTTCCATGTCGTGGTCGGGTCAGGAATCACAACACCAGTATTTGATCGTCTCGATATTACATAAACGTAGGAAGACATCCATACTCCATAAGAAGTCGAAACTTCATTATACTCGGGACGCCTTAAGACGTCGAAACGTCAATAAACTCAAGACGCTTAAATACTTGAGCGAGACGCCTAAATACTCGAGACGTCTAAATACTCGAGATGCCTAAATACTCGTGGTCCTATCCTAGTATCTGGAATAGGTATTAGAATCTCACCTCTAGATCATACCTATCTCACTTGGCGGAAATTTGTAACCTTAAATGGGCCGTAAACAATAACATAAAGTCTATACAAAAATTTGTTTTAGAAAGCGACCTCACCGATGTTTAAAAAGAGAAATAAAAATCGACATATTAACATATTACAAAGAGGTAAAGTTTTTTTTTTTTTGTTTCTATGATATAATCTGAAAGTAAACTGCTTTATTCCTTAGTGGCGTGGCTATATTTATGAACGCGGGCGAAGCCGCGGGCAAAAGACAGGAAATATAATTTAAATTAGTCAAGTCAAGCTTAAATCAGTCAAGCTTTTTGTAGAAAGTGCTACTGCAATATTTTGAGGCTTCGAAGGTGCAGGTGCTTTTACAACCGCTAACGTCGACGTCTTGCGAGCAAAGCGTGTTTTTCATACTCTAGCGAGCTATTATAGACTCTAGGACAGTCTGAATATAGTATGCTGAATAACGCGTAGTCTAATAGGGACTTAAGTGAGAAGAGTAGAACACTAATATTAACATTTATTCCGTTATCAATAATTTAATTAATTTTATATAAACCTGAAGTAGAAAAAACATTTTTTTCATCATTATTGGTATGGAAACACTTATTCACTTACTAATCTGTGCTTATTTAATACCACATCAACGAAGACGCATGCGTCTGCGTCTTGCGGCATTACAAAATATTTGTTTTTTGGTACTCTTTGCAATAGTCAGTAGGGATGTCAGAAATGCAATAAAGTATCGATACATATCGAAATCGATATTTTTGAAAATAGATCTTCAAAAAAACCGATTATTAGAAAAAATATCGATGATTTATAAATATATGAAAATATATCGATATCGATATTTTTGTTTAAAAATTTCGATATATCGGTACGATACGAATAAAAAATGGTCTAATCTACTTCAGTCATCTTAGGTTACTATACTAGATAAGTACTAATCAATAGACTTAATTTTAATAAATCAAAAAAAACGATAAAAAATATTAATTATTTATTAACTGAACCACTATATAACTGATACAGATTTAAGAAAAACTCTTTGATTTATGTGCTCGGCTGTAAGCATTGACATAAAGACAGAGTTGCCAACTTAAAATCTAAAATAAATACAAAATTAAAAAGCAGTTAAGTAGCAAATTGAGTCGACCAAATAAAAACAAAAAAAAAAACGTTTTTGATACAATATCGATCTTGGATATTTGAAATCGATATATCGTTATAAAATATACCGCCCAAAAATAACGATGTATCGAATTGAAAATATCGATATATCGATGAATCGATATTTATTCTTTATGCCTAAGTCAAAGTTAAATGTCAAACATAAAATACCTATCTCTAATCTCCAGTTGGGGTTAGTTCAGATTTTCTTTTTATTTCTATTATTCTGCAGTATTTATTGGTATAACAATAAATTAACATCGCATTTTTTAATCGTTCCGTGTTTGAAAACCTACTCCACTAGCTTTTTACAGGACAGTGACCTCGTAACTTTGTTTTAATTCTGGTGCTCGTGCTTGTATTTCCGCTATCTTTTTCAAACTTCCGTGTTACAATCTTCAATACTTTCAGAAAAATTATCAGTGTCGCAAATAAACATCTTCTTGTTCTTCCTGCCCTTATCCCATATTACATGGGGTCGGCGCAACATGTTTTTTTCTTTCATTCTGTCCTGTCGCAAATAAACACACCTAATTTAAAAAACAATACCCAGTGTTTGTTATGAAATTAGGCTTGACTTTAATATCGTTTGGCAAGAGTTAGGGGGTACAAAGCTATTACTATAATGGTAGGGTTTGGGTCCCCGATTATACCACTCTTATTAAACGGGAAGTCAGGTGGCGGCTTCTGCATATCTACTGTTGTCACCTGGAAACCGGAAAGGATGTAAAGATTGGGGGCTTGAGAAAATGCATATTTTTGGAGAAATTTACAAAACAAATTTCTCGCCACCAATTTTTTAATGTTTTGAGGTTAGGTTACAAAAGATCGTTTTTCTCGGAAACGGAGGTTACCTTTTCACGGGAGTGGTGTCTGGGGAAAAAGGTCACCCCATCCCTCCCCCCAAACGAGATGGTGGTCAAACGCGAGCCTATCAATAATAATAAAAAATATTCTGTGCCTCCTCTGATTTTTTTGTAGATAGAAACATTCACAAAGTGAACTTTATTTTTTATGGTTAAAACATTGATTAATCAAAAGAGCGCTGTTTTGATTATATCAATGGGTTAATTTTAAAGTTTCGAGATCCCAAACTAAGTGCACCGTCCGCCCCGCGTCCGTTTTGGTAGGTACGCACACCGTTCAAGGTGAAATCAGAAATAGCGACACTGCGTAGATAATATCCTAGCACGCATGTACGATTTGCCCGTGGAGATGCAACGCCGCCGCGCCGGGGCGAAACTCCGCTGCCTCGTTATGACACGGCATGGCGGACAGAGTTCCGACGGGATCTCACGGTAGAATGGCGACAGTGACTGTCGCAACCCAGTGCTGGGCACGCCATAATTATGGCGATAAGTCTCCTCTTTGAAGAGTGACTAGAAAGACGTCACGGCATGCTCACTTTCAGCATAACGCAGGTCCTCACCGGACATGATGCACCTGATTCGTGCAGAAAAAAACCCTGGTGTCACCTTTGTTCGGACCGCCTGGAGGATATAGTGGAGTATACGGTGGAGGTGTGTCTTGGGCAGAGCATCCCCGTGTACTCATGGGGGCGCTCGGCAGTGGTGACCTCGAACGCCAAGGCGTGGTACAGGCCATGTTCCAGAGCAGAGGGATTGGGCAGCAATCGCCTCATTTTAAGAAGCAGTAATGCTATCGAAAGAGGCGGCTGCACGGGTGAGGGAACGGTCGTCCTCACGCCTAAGCCGCCGGGACCCCTATCCCGACTTCCAAGCCACTGTAGGCGTAGGATTGCGGGCGACAACGGGTAGCTTGCCGTCAGGCCTTATGGTGACCATCCGCGCCGAGGCCAAGTCGTCGACGGCGCGTTTTGTTCCACGCGCCTTTCGTATAGAAATGTTAATAAAACCGTAGGGGCCCAGCAGGGTCGAAGCCTACTGGGGCCACGGGTAGCTTGCCGTCGGGCCTTACGGTGACCATCCGCGCCGAGGCCAAGTCGTCGACGGTGCGTATTGTTCCTTGCGCTTTTCTAAAAGAAATGTTAGTAAAACCGTAGGGGCTCAGCAGGGCCGAAGCATTCTGGGGCCAAGTACTGCAAGCCTCCTGGTAAGTTTCCTTTCAGAAGTATAGACGTTAACTTCTGAAAGGGAAAACCGTGGTCTTCGATCGCAAAGGGCAATGAAGGAATATAGGATACCATTGTATTCCACAACTTTCTTGGATAAATCCTTGCTGTCCAGGCTGCTTGTCTGTGGAATGCATTACCAGATCCTATAACACGTGCCAGTCTGTCCAGCCTTCTAGTAACCGTCCGAGCCGAGCCCGAATTGTCATCGGGGCGTAGTGATCCACGTGCCTTCCTCAAAAAAATGTCAGCAAAACTGTATGGGCTCAGCAGGGGGTCATAGCCTACATCGTCGGGTAATGAGTTGACTTCTGAAAGAGAAACCCGTGGTCCTGGAACGCAAAGATCAAAGCCCTCTGCGCTCATTCCACGCCTATATTCATTGTGACCAAGGAATATAGTGTGGTTGTAGTTAGTAAAAGTGTCTGTTTGTTAAGACACGCCTTTCCGCTCCAGTCTAGAGCTGGATAAGTGATTAGATGATTTCACATTTAAAAAACAAACAAAAAAAATACACACTAGTTTGTACCAATCTTTTGGCAAGTGAATATCCACACTCGTGTGCTTTTTCTGCCCTCGTCTTGTCCTCTGTTTTCATAATAGTTTTGTCTCTTCGTTATATAACACTGACTTTGAAATCAAAGTTAAAATTTCAGTGTTTTTTTTTACATTAAAGTCGGTTATGTTTTTATTTTTACTGTAAAAAGTTTTTATTTTACAATTTTTAGTTATGGTACCACTACTAAAAAGTCCCCTCAGCCAAAATTAAATACCTTATAGCCAGGATGCATCTCACGATTCTACGAGTAATAATCCCAAACACGGTTATTTTACATTAATTTGCCTTCCGGCTTTATCATCAGATCAGATCAGTTCTATACACCCCCTCCCCCTTTTCTTTTAGTCTGTCATCGACTAAACGTATTAACAAAGCAATTTCACTTGTTACGACAGTCCTGCTGTGATTCTATGAAGAGTTTTGTTCCATATTTTCGAAGTTCATGATCAAAACTTAATAATATTTCTATAGGACCAACTTTCCAAGTTGGTCCTATAGAAATAACCTTTCAATCAAAAAATATTTTTTTAAATCGGTCTACAATTGACCGAGATATCGGTGAACACACATAAAAAAAAACAGTCAGCCGAACATAGAACCTCCTCCTTTACGAAGTCGGTCAAAAAGATGGTAGATTAAAAAAAATAGCAGATGGCATGAAGTCGGTAAGTCCCCTCTTTGAGGAGTAGCTGGAGAGGCGTCACGGCGTCCTAACCTTTTGCATGACGCAGGTCTTCACCGGACATGGTAATTTTGGGTGGTTCCTGCACTGGATTCAGGCGCAAGAAACGCCCAGATGTCACCATTGTGTAGACCGCCCAAACACCATGGAGCATGTGGTGTAGGTGTGCCCCGCTTTAGCAGAGCACTTCCGTGTCCTCATGGAGACGATCGGCGGTGGCCTCCTCTCACGCCGGGCTCTGGTTCAGGCCAAGGTCCGGAGCGAGCGGGAATGGCAGGCGGTCGCCTCCTACTGCGGAGCAGTAATGCTAGCGAAGAAGATGGTCACACGTGTGAGAAAGCGGACATCGGACAGACTTGCGGACGAAAAGCAATGGATAGCTCGCCGTCCGGCCGTCCTGTAATCGTCCGGACTGAGCCCAAGCTACTGTTCCAGGCGCCGCTGCACTCATTCTGTTTACACGGACACAATCAATATCCATTGATGAATTGTCGCCAAAATGGCAGGGCAAGAGATGTGTCATGTGAATGTTTAGATGAAGTAACTATTTTATAGTCTTTCGATAATCGTACCTTCGAGACGAGAAACTCACCGTTTAAAGACGCTTTAGATTTCTAGTGCGGTGAGTGCGAGTTGTTTTTACGTTAACGCGATCGAAACGTTTAGCGCGTTTGGCTCTCTGATTGGTTAAGATTTCGGAGCGGGCCAATCGGAGCGCCGAACGTCATAAACGTGTCGATCGCGTTAACGTAAAACAAACTCACACTAGGCACTCAGTATTATTTAACTAACTTATGTTATCTTTAATCTTCTGCAGGTATATGGCGGCGATAAGATTCATTCTCCGTAATCTGGTGACCATATCTTTTCCAATTTTGACTGCGACGTGCATTTATCGCGACTGGAGTTACACCAGGAACTGGAAATTACGACAGATACAACAGTAATAAGATGGCTATCTTCGGCATCACTTTGCGTTATGTCTGGTTTGCTTTACCAATTGGGGGCTTTATGTTAGGTAAGTACGTTGATGACCAGGAAACACTGAGAATGGTTACCTTCAGAGACAAGTCTCAACTCTATGGAAGCAAGAAGGAAGGGCCACCATCATGGCCTTGAAGGCATTTGGATTGTAGTGATTATTTATCAGTTCTAATTAAATAGTTTTAATTACTGTGTTAGTTTTATTTATGAACGTTAGTTTTATTAGAACACGCACGCACGTGTGTTACTTAGTTTATGAGCACATGTGATCACACGCGTCAACAACGATCATGGTGTAGAAGCTATTGTTGCTTCATCTAACGCAATCCAACGCGATGTTTGATGTACCTAGAGCCCATCCAAAAAAAGAGATAACGCCTGAAAACTCTTGGCATTCGGCAATTTGAATATTTCACAAAATTTGTTCTAGGAAATACGTTTTTTTTTTATTTCTATAAAAGCTTAGATAATATCCACAAAATAGCTTGGATCCAAAATATCTAGAGAAAGATTTGTAATAACCTCATAATCACGTAAGAGCGGTTGTATGAAAATGTAAGTACGTCGAATTATGTCTCCACATTAGAAACTAAAATGTTCAATGCCCTGCATCGCGGTATCCAAAGACATTAAATATATAGATACTAGCTTTTGCCCGCGCGGCTTCGCTTCCGCTCTTCCCTACTCCACCCTACTATACCCTACTCTACTCTACTCTAACTTACGAAACTTCACATAAACCATCTACTAAATAGTCCGAACAAAGCTTAAACATTTGGTTTGGATAGGTGAACCCGTTCTTGAGTTATAAAATTACAACGAAAAGTGGCATTGATTTTTATATATAGATATTACCACTTTTAAAGCTCTTTGGTGGTATCAAAATTCAACAGTTCAAAATAAATTACCAGTCAGTTGTCCAGACCAGACACAACACCCGTCTGGTCGGCTGATCCTCCCTTTTCAACGGAAGTTTGCGGGACTTTACACCCTGTCCTGCACACCTCAACCTGGTGACAGTCGACTAAGAAACGTCAGCATAGCCTTCGTGCAGCTACTTCATCTCTGCATTATAATCACATCTTCAAGCTTTCGAGCACCAAGCTATACAGCTAGCATCCAGGGTTTTTGGGTATCCTGAACACCAGCATGCCTTTCTGGTCGTCACCCTCAACTCGACTTATATATTCTAGTGATAGACAAGCCTTTTCATGGAAACTATTTGTCAAAATACTAAAAAGTTAAAAGTTCGCTGCAGCGCTGGCAGTATGTCGGCAAACAGAACTATTAAAACATACAGCGCAAAAATAGCTTTTAGAGGATACTTTTATCACGACCAAAATGTCTTGTCACAATTTCGACCATGTCGCTCCATCATAGCCAAACTTTGGTTTATTTTATATAATAAATTTTGTATTAAATTCTTGCCTCGTCTGACGTAGGCTTAGCTAAAATGTTGTTGCAAATACCGTTACTTAACAAAAAAGAGCTAAATATATTTCAAATGTCTTGTGCGACATGAATTTCGTGGCACTTCGCGTTTCATTCTAATAGTGTAATTTTCAAGGTGTACAGACTACATTATCGTAGCCCCACACGTTCCAGTATAGGTACTTGCGCAAGTTTAGACTTTAGAGTTGCACAAGTATACAAGGTGTGAGGGACAGCCCTCCACAAACTTTAAGGGTTTGCTCAGTAGACGAAACTGAACAACCTTCCACAATACTTTTTTTCAGGAAACGATAAAAAAAATCCGCCTCACCATACAAAATTATAAACTTGATTGGACAATTTGTACGGAGAGGCCGATTTTTTTTTTCGTTTCCTGAAAAAAATTTTTGTGGTAGGTTGTTCAGTTATGTCTACTGAGCAAGCCCTTAAAGTTTGTGGAGGGCTGTCCCTTACACCCTTTATAGTTATATACGTGTGTTGGAAGATAGGGTAAGTGCTCCAGTGAATGAACACACCCCAGTAAATGAACAAAACACAGTTTTTTCAAAAAAATAAGAAATTGAAATATTTCTACCCAATGACGTATTTTTTTTCGTAATTACTGCTCTATTTTCTATTATTATGACAATCTTCACTTCATATGTTACTGTTCGTTTCAAAACGGCAAGCGTTTAAAGTTAGCAGTGTAGTGTAAAAATATTTTTGTTCGGGCAAGAATTTAGGACTCGGGGTAGACATAAAATTTTTGATATCAAATTGTGGCCGTAATTTAAATATGCACTATAAGTTTTTTATTTATTTGAATAATAGATAGTTTTAATATATGTCTGAAATCTATTACAATGCCATTCTAGCCAGTTTTATGTAAATTATTCGACGTCCCAGCATTGGAAATACAAAACGTTTGAAATCCAGTGAATGAACGGGCGTTCATTCACTGGACAAATGCAGATTTCATATTTTTATTGAAATATGTAATTTATTTTTATGCCACAATGTTCATATTTTGGGAGCCGTATAAACAATCTATTTCTGATCTTTAGGCCAGTATTGGGACAGGTGCGTTCATTTATTGGTTCATAAAATCCATTGAATGAACTAACATTTTTCACCATGTTCAATTATTAGCTTTCGTCGTGATAATGTAACCATTAAATGAACACAATATATTCAGTTAGAAATCATCCTTTTAAGATCTATTTATTGTTACATACATTTTTCTTATATTGTACCTTTATATCACCATAAATTTCCATAAAAATAAATGCGAAAGGTTTCGATATACCTACCCAAGAAAATTTAAAAGAAGCTCTTAATACCGTCACCTTCCGTCTTGCTCATTTTAACGCAAGATACTGATTTCATTGTTCCTACTGAGCTGCATTGACTGATTTTAATTATATTACTAATTTATCCACTGCGAATCTAGGAAACGACCTGCTGGCTTGACTTGTCGAGTCAAGCCAGCTTTTGGGTCGTTTATCGATTCGGGTCGGTTATCGTTCGGTCTATACCGAAAATATCGTGCGAGACTAGGCTGGCTCTGAAGCAACGTAAAAACCACAAGGCATTGGGTGAAGAAGGAATTACGGCCGAACTCCTGAACGCGGGTGGAAAACCGATCCTTAAAGCTCTTCAGAAGCTGTTCAATTACGTCATAATCAAGGGGAAAACGCCACAGCAATGAAGCAGAAGTGTAGTAGTACTCTATTTTAAGAAGAGCGACAATGCCTTGTTTAAGGATTATTCATACATCCACATCTGAGCCATGTCTACAAGCCGTTTTCCGGAATGTTCACGAATTGATTCGCGCGCAGGTTTGGCGACTTCTAACCTCAGGATGGAAAAGGTTTCAGCACCGTAGACTACATACATGCACTGCAGCAGGTTATATAGAAGATCGAGAAGTATAATTTGCCTCTCTGCTTAGCGTTTGTGGACTACGAGAAAGCCTTTGATTTGATCGAATCTTGGGCTGTATCGCAGTATTCCACAAGTCAACGATGCCAGGTTGACTATAGCGGTACATCGAAGTACTGAAGTATTTGTACGAAAATGCCACCATGTCAGTCCGACTTCAGAAACCTCTAAACTTATCCTTCTGCTGCGGGCTGTGAGACAGAGAGGCGTCATTTTTCAGAAACTATTCACGGCATAATAGAGGAGGTATTCAAGGACCTAGATTGGAGAGAGATAGGCATTAATGACGAGTATATCACTCACCTTCAATTTACCGACGATATACCTAATGGTCATAGCTGAGGCTATGGAGGGCCACAGAACAAAATTTGATAAAACGAGTAGAGCTTCAAAAATACTGGGTCTCAAGATAAATATGGACAAAACCAAAGTCTTGGTAAACAACCATTTAGAACCCGCTCAAAGCAAGATCAGAGACTCTAAACTCGTGAATTGTAGACAATTACATTTACCTGGAACAGATGGTTCCAGGTACCTACATGGTTCTAAAACGTGGTCACTCACAATTGGCCTCATCAGAAGGCTTAAAGTCACTCAAAAGACAAAGGAGAGGGCTATGCTCGGAATTTCTGTGCGTGATCGAATCAGGAACGAAGATATCCACAAGAGAACTAAAGTTCCCGACATAGCCTGAAAAGGCAAGTCACATTGTTCGTAGAACAGATGGTCGATAAAGCTGAAATGGAACCTTTCGTGGGCTAGAGCGAGTGGCTACCGTATAGGTACTGGAATACGCAGCATCGGTAGGCGTTCCACAAGGTGGACCGATGACTTGATGATTTGAAGGCTTTTACTTTTATTTAATAATGTTTGTAATAGATTTAGAGGCAGAGGACATATGTTCGTTTTTTAACTTTTTCTGGGGCTAAATATGTTACAAAAACAAAGATTTTTTGAACTATTACACAAACAAAAATTGTGTTCATTTACTGGATTTACTCTGTTCATTTACTAGAAATTTTCGTTCATTCACTGGGGTTTTAGGGTATTTTTGAATTTATTGCTAAATATCTAAAAATGTATCCAGGTTATATCGTAAATCTAACTTAAAAACAATTATTTAATATATTTACATTAACAAAATATAGATTTGGACCGTATACCTTAGAGTTAACATGGTTTAATTATTTTTTGAAGTTCGAAAATCGCTTAAGTGTTCATTCACTGGAGCACTTACCCTATTTGCGCCTATTTCTGACTTGAACAAGTTTAAAAAAAAAATCTAATTTTCGATTCCAAACTTGTGCTAACTTGGGTTTGCGTAAGTTTACTTGAACGTGTGTTGCAATATTCTACTAGTCTTCTATAATATGTAAGTACGCATGTTCTGCGATCAATTTCAGTTGCTTGGACCAGACAACACCCGTCTGATCAAAGGATATCCTCACTTTTCAATGGATGTTTGCATGACTTTACTCCCTGTTCTGGACATTATATTTACCTCAAAAAATTAAAATAGCTGAAAACCCGACAGGGTATAATTTTAACTCGTCTATGATATTACAGATAAGTTAACTGTGACACCAACGGCACAAAGTACCGAGAGACGAGGCTCGATCAGTGATTTGATTTGTAGGTAGTCGCATTATTCGATGATAAAACCACAAAATAGATAGCTATAGAAGACAATCTCATGTATGTACTTACTTCACTTTTTATACCTACGCTCGGTGCACGCACACCAATGAGCGTTTGAGCCGCAACTGTTCGACGAGTGGGCCGAGGCCACAAAATAAATATATAGGTACAGAAGTCAATCTACATACAAAGCGCGCTCGAGCAACGTGCACAAAGACACAGCTCACAGGCACAATGTCTCGGTCGCGTCTCGGATCACTCGTCGAACAATTCCGGGTCAAACGCTTATTAGTGTGCGTCCACCGAGCGTAGGTATAAAAAGTGAAGTACATACACGAGATTTTCTTCTGTACCTATCTATTTTGTGCCGATGCGCTCCAAGATATCTCGTGTCCGTGATCGGTGTCTGTGTGCGTTGCTGGAGCGTGCTTTGTATGTAGATTGACTTCTGTCCCTATTTATTTTGTGATCAAACTAAGGTATATAATTATCGGCACGAATCTTGAGCGCTTGGTGTCAGAGTGGGGATCGCTTTGCGCATTCCATACATTGGCGAGCCAATCGTCGTCGTTGTTAGATACATGCAGCAAGCGAAGGGAACGAATCACGACTGACGTCTATGACACGATAGCGCGGCGAGCTAATCATTGACACTCTCCGCCCCCGCGTCTCACTTCGTACCACTAAAGAGACCGAATATTTGACTTCTGCGCAACTTGAAGCCAGCATTCAAGATCCGTGCCGATATAATTATGTAGGTGCCAGATAAACGTGAATCGGGTCATTGACCCTCCTACATTTGTTCGACATTCTTAAATTTAAAAAACGGAAAGACAAAGTCGTCTTGAATCTACATGTAGGTATCGTGATCCTTTGATCTAGTAAAGAAAAGCAATTCATTGTTTGTTTTTCGGGTAGGTACCTACCACAGAAATCTTAATAATAAGGCATATTATTAAGATTTCTGTGGTACCTACACAGAGATATTAGGAAAAGGTCAATGTACTTTATTCCACTTAACTGGCACCTTCTATGGCAGTGTAAATACGAAGCGAGGAATGATAAAATTTTAACAATGTTCTAAAAAGTTTTTTTATTTTTAATGTTGATAGGTTCGCACTTGACCACTATATCGCCTGATGGAAAGCGATGATGCGGTCGACGATGGAAAGCGCTTACCTAAAAGAAACCTATTCATTCTCGACTTAAAGATTCCCGGGTTGTAGCTATCACGAAACACAGACTCCGGCAAGGAATTCCACTCCCTAGCCGCACGCACAATGAATGTGTTCCCAAAACGTTTTGTGCGTGTAGATGGGATATCCACCATGTACCGTAGGCGCATCACCGTACGTCTGGTAGTCCGATGATGGAACGGGCTAGGCGGAATTAGGTTATGCAATTCCGATACACACTCCCCGAAATGCAACCGGTAGAAAACCGACAGGCTAGCAACTCTGCGCCGATGCTCAAGACTTTGAAGCCTCGACTCGACGAGTGTATCATCGCCAATTATTATCCTTCTGGCTAGCCTGTCTCAATTACCTCAAGTGCATCAAGCTGGTATCTGGCAGATCCGTCCCAAAGATGAGAGCAATACACCATGTATGATCGAACTTGCGCTTGATAAACTTGAGCAGCTGTTCCGGCGTGAAGTACTGTCTGACCTTTGCGAGGATTCCCAGCTCTTTTGCAGCCTTTGCTTTGATGTATGGCCCAAAATTGAGTGTTGATGTCAGCCTAACTCCAAGAAGGTCAAGATGGTCGGTTATCGGCACGGTTACACCCCGGAAAGTTGGAGCGGGGCTGAATTGGCTCCTTTTAGCGGAAAATAGACACGCCTGGGTTTTCGCAGCGTTGGACCTGACCAAATTGGCATCGCCCCATTCGGAGATTGGTATGCATCTGGATTGAGGGCCAAGGACAAGTTTAAGCGCTCCATAGCCTCTCGGAGAGACTGTATCTGTGACCCACAAGCACGCGCGCTGGATATGTAACTCTCAGCAACAGTGCTGTCATCTGCAAACCCAAAGGTACCGGGTTTAAGCCGATCGTTTATGTGCAGCAAGAATAATGTTGCAGAGAGTACTGACCCCTAAGGGACCCCGGGCATTAATAGCCATTTGGGCGGACAAGCAGCAATCGATAACCACTCGGATGGACCGGTTACTCAGGAAGTTTGCAATCCAAGCACATGATCCAGCGGGTAAACCGAAAGAAGGAAGCTTACTAGTAAGGCTTTCATGCCAAACCCTATCGAAAGCCTTCGAGATATCGATGGAGACGGCAAGCGCTTCCCCGTGCTTCTCGATGGCCTCACTCCAGAATGTGGATGGCATACGTAAAAAACGCCAGGGTAATAATAAAAAGGCTATTCTAATTTACTTTATTTTTAATTTTTAGTATCATTATTACAAACTCTTTTTCGCCATAGAATACCACACTATAAGGAACGGTGCCCACAATCCAACACCGAAAAAGACGGAGAAGAACACAGTCGCTACGTACCTGTAAGAAGAAAAATACCAAATTACCAATATTAATATTTGAATTCAGGGTTCGAGATTATTACATTTTGTTTGGAACAACAAATCACAAAAGACAAAGTTTAAATTCTATTAGAAAACATATCTTAAGTTGATAATAGTTAGGTACATAGTTACCCAACTTACAAAATCTGCTCACCGACCACCTCAAATTGCATAAAAACTACGATAAAATTAGGTACTGGTTTGTTGGGAAGAAAAGCTTACCGATTTGCTACTCTAAAAGGCAGATTATCAAACGGCTGTGGAGGTCCCCAATGGCAGCCAAATTTTTGCACGCTTAGAGGTGTTTGTACTTGGCTTAGCAAACTTCTTGCTCGCAAAGTGCCACTAATTAAAGATCTTAAACGAATCATATCACCAAATATAATTTTACCGATTCTTTTGAAAATAATTTTTGATACGGTGCTAAGCACGTCGGAATAGTAACTTAAACTTTTATAATAAGTACGACGGAATAGTATTGCAAAAACCGCAAAAACCAAATGGATTGACGTTATGAAGGCCGACGCTCTATTGTTTTAAAAATGTTTGGCAGCCAAACTCTTTCAGAAAAATTATTAAATGCATGGCATATAGAGGTCAGTAATGGCAAATCACATGGCAAATCAGTGTTTATAGGTCAGTGATGGCAAATGCATGGCATTCTAACATTGACACTGTCGCGGTATGATGTTAGAAAAGGAGTTACTGTGGATCGGGTCTTAATTTCGTGAAAATAAGCGATGGAGCTCCGGGTGTTAGCTCATTTTGTAAATTAATTTGATTAGACTAAAGGTAGACTATGTCAGTCGAGCCAGCTGCCTTATCCGTTACTAGGAGCCCCAGAGTGGCAGATCCTTGCGACGCCTAAGTCTTTTTTGCAAACTACGTAAATCAAAACTGCCAACTATTGGCCGATTTCGGTATCCTCCAGGCTCTGCAAGATTATGGAGCCTGTATTGAACTCGCGCTCATGGCATACCTATAGTAGTACGGGTTTCGACGCAATCGGTCTGCTGGGGACCTACTAGTGTATGCCACCCACATAATGGGCCGAGAGGCCCTCGAGATGATTGGGAAAGAGATTGCTGGCCTATACTTAGACGTCTCGAAGGCCTTCGACAGGGTATGGCATGCTAGCCTTTTGGTCAACAGTCAACAACTTTACTCTCTCGTGGTGGCGATCGGCTCGTGGGGGCGATCGGCGGCGGAGACCTCTCGCGCCGGGCCTTGGTTGAGGCCATGGTCCGGAGCGAGGAGGAGTGGCAGGCGGTCGCCGACTTCTGCGAAGTAGTAATGCTCGCAAAGGAGGAGGCCGACCGCATTAGACAACGGCGTTCTCGCCGCCGCCGCCGGGATCCTGATCCCGATTTTAGGGGGCTTACCATGACCTCTTGGGGAAACGTGCAATTCCCAGTGAGTCAAATTCCTATCAAAAGCAGGCCTGCTTCTGAATCGCTAAAAGTCGTACCATGACAGTTCTAAAGTTGAACGATTTTCGTACAGAGAGGTGAACAGTTACGCTTGAAGATCGCTTAATTTGACATTACAGACGCTCAAAAGACGGTTATCTGCTGTCAAATACACGTCAAATAGCATGCCATATTACAAAAAGTCTATACAAAAAAAAAGGTGAACGAATCTTGAGCGGATTTCGTAAACGTCACTTAGCAGGCCAGTTACAGGCCTGCTATAACAAAGTGATAGTACAAAAATGCTGGGCAGTTCAACTTCAGCCCTGCTATAAGAGGTCATGGTAAGCCCCCTGGCCACCGTAGGCCACAGTGAGCAATGGGTAGCTTGCTGTCCGGCCGTCCGGTAACTGTCCGGACCAAGCCCAAGTCGTTGACGGCGCGCACTGTTCCCGCGCGCCTCAAGGAGTTGTCAGCAACAGCAGAAACCCAGCCGGGTCGAAGCCTACTGGGGCCAGGGTTTTCCGAAAGGGAGCTCGAGCCCCGGTATGAAGGCTAGAAGGAACGGGGTGGGTCTTTTAGTCAGTAAGAGTCTGACACTATCTCCCGCTCCGCCCAAGAGCGGGGGTTGTCACTGGATGATTTTTTCCCAACATAAAAAAAATGCGGTAATATGGCCAAAAGACTATAGCCTTGCTACTCCTTGAAGTAAACAAAAAAAAACTTTATCTGTCATTGTCAAAATGACAGTTTTGGACTAACCTATAATCTATTCTATCTCCTCACTCTGAAAATAGAATAAAAATGAATATTTTAACTTCTGGCGCATAATTTACTTAAATTAATAAACAAACAAATGTACCATATATAAAAATGCTCTCAATTAAGCGTTTGCCGACATTATCTGCGTCTAAAATACAGGCGAAACAAAACTTTTTCCCAAGAAATGGTGTTGTTGAAAGGCACATAAATAAACAGTGCCAAAATAATTTAGTGAATTTGTGCAAATCTTTCTCAGTGTTACACAATTTAACGAGTAAATCGAAGCACCCGGTGAGATAACGCTTTAGAAATATTTGTTTGCAATGCATTCATATTTCCTTTTTTTATTTATTTTTTCCATTTAATTGCCAAATGATGAAAATATGAATTGTGGATAGTTTTCTTTTGAATCGGGAAGGCCAGGAAAACTTGCAACAATCCATAACTTAATTTAGCAATATTCTAATGAAATTATTCTAATGCAATACATCAACTATGTTGTGAAATCTTATCTGAAATATTATTTTGATATTTACTGCTAACTTCAGACAACTTGGAAGTATTCAGTACAAAATATAATAAGAAAGAAAAACTTTAGCTTATTACTACATTTGGTTCACAAACAGTATCTGTTATCTCTCACTCAAGGTATAAATTGTAATTTTACAGCAACTCCGTCAATTTAATGCAGAATACAAAGCAGCTTGGGCTTTAATCAAGAGGTCTAACTTGCCCAGTATAAGTTCATTCTTCAACAGCAATGTTCGGGGATTCCATACCAGTCCCAGGAATAGTAACCAACAAAAGGCTGATAAGGTAGGTTACATTTATCTCTGATGTGATTTGTACACTGTGGAATAAATTGTTTAATAAAACCAACCCTGTGCTGCAATAAAGACCTGCAACTGCCTGGAGTTACTGACTAAGGAGTAACCATTTTGTTGAGTTGGGTAGCTTAGCAGATCCACTTCCACGCAGGCCCTGTAGCGTGGAACGCCGTAGTCACAATATGTGGCAGTCTATAGAATTACAGTCAAACCTGAGTAAGTGAGAACTGGGTATGCGAGAAAACTCTATTTATTTTTTATTTTTTTCAAAATCTTTATATTTGTAATCTGCTATCCAGCCATAATCAGATGTATTCCACCAATCTCAACTTTGCAGGCGACATTCCATTAAATGGCACCATATAAATTCATTATTTTTCAGGTTCTCTGGTCCAGGTCCAGTATGTGCCATCTTTTTAGGCGTTTAGTGTTCTCTTGTGAGTGCAGCAAATTCTTTGCCAGTTCATTTGTGTGTTTGCTCAGTCTTTCTTTGTATCTCTTGCTGATATTGCTGACTTCCTTCTTAACAGTAGGTATCTCAAGGTATTCATGTATCTCCATATTTCTTACAAACCAATGTGCGCTTGATAGTTCTAAGGGCAATGTTTTGGAATCTCTGGAGGATCTCTATGTTAGAGTTGCTAGCAGAACCCTACAGTTCTATTCCATAGGTCCAGATAGGTTTTATGATGGCTTTGTATATCAAGAGCTTGTTACTAAGAGACAGAGGTGATTGTCGTCTAAGCAACCAGTTTAGCAATCAAAATTGTAGGTTCGCTTCTGTCCTTTTGGCTTGTATATGTTTACTCCAGGTCAGTCTTCTATCCAGGTGTAGGCGAAAATACTATCGTGATTCGGCAGGGCCTTGTCTTCTCAGTGAGAATGTTATTTGTGTTGACTTAGTTACACTAGCTTTTATTCTCCACTTCCGAAGCAAAGAGTGAATTTTATCAAGCTGTGCTTGCAGCTTCGATGATGCGTTGTTTGGGTCTTTGTTGCTTGCAAGGCATGCCGTGCCATCTGCGTAGGTGGCCGTTACAACACCTGTTTCCGGCAGGTCTGCCGTATATATAGAATATAACACGGGGCCGAGAACTGATCCTTGGGGCACAGAGGCAGTGATCAAGTACAGATTCGAGTAATCTTGTCCGCATTTGACTTGGAATTTCCTTTGATGTAGATAGGATTTCAGGATCATGACGAATGAGTTAGGCAGAAGTGTTTTCAGCTTGTACAGCAGTCCTTTGTGCCACACCCTGTCAAAGGCTTGTTGTATGTCTATGACTGCTGCTGAGCAATACTCTTTCTTCTCTAGTGATAGCCTGATTACGTGGACAACCCTATGCACTTGTTCGACTGTTGCGTGTTTCTCCCGAAAACCAAACTGGTGATCCGGTATAATCTTGATCTTATCGAGTATGGGTTTGAGTCTTTGGAGAAGAGCCTTTTCAAACAACTTTGGCAGTATGGGGAGAAGGCTTATAGTTCTATATAAGCTAGGATCTGTTGGCTGTTACCCCGGCTTTGGGATCATACATATCTGTGATATTTTCTACAATTTCGGGTAGTAATGTATTCTAAATATTGCATTAAAAAGTATATTTAGGAAGACAATTACTTTTTTGGGCAGCTGCTTAAGTACTTCCGCCGTTATAAGATCAAAACCGGGAGCGTTTTTGTTTTGTAAATACTAAATAGTGCGTGCTACTTTTGGAGTTACCAGTTTGACTGGTGCAGATAGTTGCTGGTCGCTATTGATAATTTTATCAACTTCAGTTTCAGTCTTTCGAGGTCGATTCGTTAGGAGTAAATACTTCGCTTAAGTGGTTTGCAAATAGTTCTGCTTTTTCACTATCACTTCTAGCACAAAGGTGACTAGGAGATTTGCGTATTGGTGGGATATTGAGCGCTTGAACTTGTCCTTGGAGGCGGTATCCGATTGGGGCGATGCCAACCTGGTCAGGTTCAATGCTGCTAAAACCCAGGCGTGTCTTTTTTCCGCCAAGCGAAGCCAATTTTACCCGGCTCCTATATTCCGGGGTGTGACCGTGCCGATAACCGACAGCCTTGAGCTTCTTGGGGTAACGTTATCATCTACCCTCAATTTCGGCTCTTACATTGAGGCAAAAGCACAACAGGCTGCCAAAAAACTGGGGATCTTGGCTAAGGTGAGGCGGTACTTCACTCCGGAACAGCTGCTCAACCTATACCAAGCGCAAGTTCGATCGTGTATGGAGTACTGCTCTCATCTTTGGGATGGGTCTGCCAAGTATCAGCTTGATGCTCCGGAGTCGATTGAGAGGCGAGCCAAGAGGATCATCGGTGATGATGCGCTTGTTGAGTCAAAGCTCCAAAGCCTTGAGCATCGACGCCGAGTTGCTGGCCTGGCGGTTTTCTATCGATTACACTTCGGTGAGTGTGCGTTGGAATTGCACAATTTAATTCCGCCAAGTCCGTTCCATCATCGGACCACTAGACGTACGGCGTTGCGCCATCGGTACATGGTGGATATCCCACCCATTCGTACAAAGCGTTTTGGAAACACATTCATTATGCGTACAGCTAAAGAGTGGAATTCCCTGCCGGAGTCTGTGTTTCCTGATAGCTACAACCTAGGGGTCTTTAAGTCGAGAGTGAATAGGTTACTTCTAGGCAAGCGTGCTCCATCGTCGGCCACATCATCACTTACCATCAGGTGAGATAGTGGTCAAACGCGAGCCTATCAATAATAAAAAAAAAAAAAAAAAAGATATGATTTTGTGGTTTCTTAAAGTTTTTGGTCATTTTCCATAACAAATAATTGTCCTTTTTATGAGCTGAGAGACCAGATATCTTGTGTTGAAAGATTGCATTCTTATTTTCGTCTATCAGTTCCTTTAGTTCTCTCGATAAAATCTGTTAAAGAGTGATTTGTCCGTGTCTGACCTTAATTGTGTATTGTGTGTAATTGTCTTTGTGTTCGTTTTTCTCGTAGCTTGTCCCATATCTCTAGTGGAATATTTCTGTACCTCAGTGGTAAACAACAGTATGTGCCAAAAAGTAAATTTTACAGGAGAGGCAAAAACGCGCGGATAGAAACTTTAAATGTATTTTTGACACAATTGCTTTAAAGATATTGAAACAAACTCACTTATATTTTTTATAATTATTATATGGAATTATTATGTATTACACATAATTACAATAAAGTAACAACATTAAATGCTCGTAAAGCTGAGGAGTAAACAATCTTATCATCATTTTAAGTCCTATACCCGATATGTTTTTGTCATATACGATTGGATATTTCTCTTCCTAGATGTCGTAGGACTTGATGCCCCATACCATTACGTAAAACTGGTTCTTAAGATTTTAACTGTGCAAAAAAACATATTTTCAAAAAAGTGGAGTTACTATTGTTTACCTTTGAGGTACAGATTTTTATGAGTCATTCTTACATTTCCAGGAACTCTTATTCTATTCGAAATACCAAATTTGCTTCCGTTATTGTTTTTAAAAGATTTTGGAATTTACATTGTAAATGAACGTCCAAATGTGCGTACCGACTTATTGTAAGGTTAACTACAGTCAGTTCATAGTCATAGTAGTCATAGTCATAGTAGTTTATTGGTAAGGGATTCTTACAAGTAAATAATCATAAACAGCAAATGCGAAAAAAGTCAAAGTACAGTTGCCATCACGGATCTTGAACACTTGCGCAGAAGTCAAATATTCGGTCTCCTTAGTGGTGCGAAGTGCGACGCCGGGGCGGGGAGTGCCAGTGATTGGCTGGCCGCGCCATCGCATCATTGACGTCACTCCTGATTCGTTCACTGCGTTGCGGCATGTATCTAATAACGAAGACGATTGACTCGCCAATGTATGGAATGCGCAAAGCGATCCCCACTCTGACGCCGAGCGTTCAAGATCCGTGATGGAAACTGTAGGTACTTTCTCTTGTCTAAACGAAATCTAAATGTGTTTTCTTTAAATGATAAACTAAAAATTGTGAACGCTTTAGAATCAAGAAACATGAAGCCAATCACACATTAGGGACGCTTTACAAGTTTTTTTTTAATATGTGGTGGTTGCTCCAACCATGTTTGATAAAAATGAACTTAAAAAAAAATATTAAAACAGAATCGCAAAAAAATAGAACATTTTTTTTTTTTAATAAATTTTGTAAGGTTATGTTAATCAAAGGGTTATGTAAATTGATTATTTAGCTATTATTTTAATAAATATAGGTACATACACGTATTTCCTTTTCAATTACACACACATTAGCCATATTCTTATAGACCTCTATAAGTGAGATAGACTCCTTCTGTAACTCTGTAAGCTAGAAACCTCTATAAGGGAGAAAAATGTCGCGGCCCCTTGAGCTCCCTCTTAGCCAGGTTTGACTGTAATATATCTTGGTTTCTATGAAATGACTTGAAAGAATACTTGCTTTATTACTAATATGCCTTAACAATATTGATCTGTAAACTGAATTTATACAAAATGAATTTACATACTGAATTTACATTAAATACTTACAGATTTTATTTTCTTTTTCAGGACGATAAAGATAAAAAGAAAAAGAATGAAGAAATGTCCTCTCTGTTGATGAAGGCAGCCTTCTGGATGTTCACTACCTGCTTTCTGATCATCATGAGCTCATTTTTAGTACCAGGAGGAGATAGTACTCAAAATGAGGTATGTTACATATTAATACAAATATTTAAAACCTGATATTTCCTACTACAGTACTTTGGGTGCTCTTTTTCCACTTCAATATAAAATTATTTAATTAATGAAATGTTCTGAGAACAATGAATGTGGTGTTAGTTCAATTTAATAGTTTCTATGTGATGAATGCTTAAGCTATTTGAAAGTCCTATTTGAATTAAAAAGCCGGTAGCAGTGCAGTAAAGGGTAGGCTTTGAACAAGGCCTGGCTCGGATGCCTTATTGGTATGCTTCTTTCTTTCAGTCTACCCACTGGATTATTTAGTTAGATTGCAGACTTCCAAAGAGATTGGTCTATGCAAGTGGTCATTGATTGTTCGTCCAGCCATTAATGTCGGGGTCCTTCAGGGGTCAGTACTCTCGGCAGATTTGTTCTTGTTCATGCAGATGACAGCACTGTTGCTGAAAGATACATGTCCAACTCAAGAGCTAGTGGGTCATAGATCAAAAACCCTGGTAAAACCCAGGTGAGCCTGTTTCCCCTGAAACGAGCCAATTTCACCTCGCTGGATCTCTCTGAGGTGTAATCGTTGTGATAATTATTGATCGTGAACTTGCAGTGTCATTTTGACATCCATTCTCAATTTTGGCGTATATTTGGAGTATATTTACCTAAACTTCGAAGAAGTACATAACCGCTCAAACTCTATGAGCAAAGTATTAGAGAAAAACATAAGTTATTTTGGTCTTTGGTTTCCTATACACCCCTAATAGCATAAGCAAGCCTTATAGTGTTCCCACTGCTGGGACTCAGGCCTCCTCTCTAGGCGAGGGGACATCAGGGAGTCTTCTGCAAGACAGTTTAAAAAATGCCATAAGCGTGGACGCGGAGTGTCCAGGCCGAAATGGGCGAGCCCTTAAGTACATATGCACTTACTCGAAAGTTACAAGTTCATGTGTTTTATAATCCCGAGTATTAATTATCATGTTTATGAAAATTATTGTTACGCCATTAAACGTGAACACGCCATATCTCCGAGAAAATAAAGAGTAGCTCGTAATAATTAAAACGCATTGCTGTTCGAAAGGTCTAGAATGGTTGTACGTAGCCAGCGTTAGAAAAATCTCGAAACATCCACAAAGTACTTACAAGTAGTAGTTAGGTATTTATGGGAAATGGTACTCTCCGACGTTAACAATAGAGTCGAAATTCGCATGAAAGTGACTGTTATTACCACGAGTAATAAAAATGATTTATGACTTCGAGAAGCGATTCAATTGTTCTGGAATTCTGGATCGTTCGTGGGATGTCGGTGTCTAGAATTTTCTTGGCTCCGCATATAAATACGAGCCCCCGGCCGGAAGCGAGTCAGTTGTGATTTCGACTGCGATCAAGAGCGAACTACCCTAGTACTTGAAGTGATTTTATCTAACGACCTAAGCGATAGTGTAACGGTACTCTAGTGTTAATTGCGATTCGGATTATTGTTGACTGGACTATTTTGTTATTGTTAGTGGTGAATAAAGTTGTCTCTTAGTAAATCGGCATTTGATTACCCACGTACGTAACAACTGGTGTCAGAAGTGAAATGCCATTAACACCGAGAGACGACGAACAGCGACCACGAACAAGAAGGCAAATGGAGATGGATGCTGCGCGTCATCGTATGGAGGAGGAAGATCAGGCTGGTATGGTAGCAACAGAAGCTGCTGAGGCGCCAACAGGACCATCCTCGGAATTGAACCTCGCTGCGGTGTTGGCCGCCATGCAAGCTAGTATGGAAGCTGTCCGCCGCGACCAGGAAGCCGCTCGCCGCGACCAGGAAGCCGCTCGCCGCGACCAGGAAGCCGCTCGCCGCGAACAAGAGGCCAACCAGCGTAAGCTTCAGGACCTAATCGCAGCGAACCAGGAAGAAGCTCGCCGCGAACAGGAAGCCGCTCGCCGCGATCAGGAGGCCAACCAGCGCAAGCTCCAGGACCTCATCGCGGCTAATCAAGAAGCTGCTCGCCGCGAACAGGAGGCTAAGCAGAACCTAATCCTCGATAAGATCGATCACGGCCTCGTCACGTTGGGCGAGAAGGTAAAGAATCTCACCGTAGAGGTCAAGGAGGTTTCCGCCCGAGCTGATAGCCTCGAAACAAGCCTGCTGGACATCAACAAAAAAATTATCAAGCTCGAAGCACGCGAACCCGTTGCTGTCGGCTCATCATCGCACACCCCCTGTGCATCTGCCGCAAAATTTGATGTGCCGCGTTTTGATGGCACGTCTTCCTGGACGGCATTTAAGTACCAATTCGAGACATTGGTCGAAACAAACCGCTGGGATGATAAGCAGTCTTTTGCGGCATTAACTTTGGCTCTACGAGGGGACGCCCTGCTGGTCCTAGAGAACCTCCCTGTGGACGGCAGGACATTAGAGCGCCTCATGGAGGGACTGGACACTCGTTATGGAGACAAGCACCTCGAGCACGTTTTCCGCGCTCAGTTACGCGAGAGAACGCAGAGGTCGAACGAGAGCCTTCAGCAATGGGGAGTCGAGGTTGAACGGCTGGTCCGGCGTGCATACAGGTCGATGACACCAGAGACGGTGGAAGTTAATTTGGTGCAAGCATTCATCGACGGTCTACGGGATACAGAAGTAAGGGCTGCGGTGCGACTCGGACACCACCAAACTCTGAAGAGTGCGATAGCTCACGCTTTGGAAGTAGAAGCCGTACGACAAGATTCACGTACGCATAGAGTTAGGGAAGTGGTGGTCTCGCCTTCAGCGCGACCACGTCACCGAGAAGTGGTGGCTTTTTCTCCAGCACAGTCTCGCTATATTCCAACGTGTTACGGGTGCAGAGAAAAAGGGCACATTCGCACCGATTGTCCTAAGAAAAAGAGGGAAAGTGTGGACTCCGGAACTCAAGTCAACGAGGAGCCGATAAAACTTAATGTCGCCAGGGCCACAGCCCCAACCATCACCATCAATCAGGTTCACAACGGAAATAGTTTGATCATCGAAGGAACGCTGAATCATCGTGCCTGCAATTTTACCGTTGACACCGGGGCATCGCGAACCATTGTAAGACCGGAGTTGCTAAAACGAACCATCTCATGGCAAAAAGAGTCTCCATCCTGCCGACTTCAGACAGCAACCGGCCAGTCAGTCTCCGTCCTCGGTGATACAGAAATCGAGCTTAAAATCGGTGATCAAGTGTACACCCATCCTGCGTTAATTGCGAATATTACCGACGACTGCATACTGGGTCTTGACTTCTTGCGGAATAACCGATGTATTTTAGATATCGACAGGGGAGTATTGAAATTCCCAGATCAAGAAGTCTTCCTGCGAGGAATTACCTCATGCAACCTTTATTGTTTAAAGGATACTACATTGGCTCCGAGAACAGAAACCTTAGTTGAAGTAAAATTCCCCAAGAAAATCAGGCAACGAAGATGTGTAATGGTTGAAGATATTGGCCGGCACCCGGAGCTCATCACTGCCAGAACATTAGTTATGACGAAAGGGAAATCCAAGGTAAGGATTGTGAACCTTGGGAAAGAAGAGTTCCAACTGAAGAAAAACAGTGTTGTTGGGAGATGTGAAGAAGTTCAGTATCTCCGTCAAATCAATACATCTCCAGCAAAGCAAAACACGACAAAAGTTGAAACGGATCACATCCAGCAACTTCTGGAAAATTCTAAGAGCAATTTATCGCCTTCGGAATTGCAGCAAGCCAGGGAATTTCTGCTACGGTTTCGAGATATCTTTGCAACGGGAAAAGACTGCGGGAGAACAGGTCTCGTCAAGCATGAGATAGATACAGGTGATGCTAGACCGATTAAACAGAGACCGCGCCGCATACCCTGGGCTAAGGAATCTGAGGTAGCAGAAATGGTAAAGGACATGGCTGATAGCGGAATAATTGAGCCTTCTACGAGTCCATGGTCTTCTCCAGTCGTTCTGGTGAAGAAGAAGGACGGCAGCACCAGATTTTGTGTGGACTACAGAATGCTGAATAATGTGACGAAGAAGGACAGTTATCCCTTACCAAGGATAGACGATACGCTGGATATGCTCAGTGGCATGAAGTGGTTTTCGACCATTGATTTGAAAAGTGGCTACTGGCAAGTGGAAATCAGCGAGAAAGATAAAGAAAAGACAGCGTTCAGTACGGGTATTGGCAGCGGGCTGTGGCAATTTAACGTCATGCCGTTTGGGTTATGCAACGCTCCAGCGACGTTTGAACGCCTCATGGAGAGAGTCATGGTGGGCCTTCTTGGTGACGTCTGTCTGGTATATTTGGATGACGTCATTATAATGGGTCGCACTTTTAAAGAAAACCTGAGGAATATGGAGAAAGTGTTCACCAGGATACGAGGGGCTAACCTAAAACTAAGCCCAAAGAAGTGCGCCCTGTTCAAGAAGGAGGTCAGCTACCTAGGACATATTATTTCCGCTGACGGGGTGAGAACCGACCCTGAGAAGGTAAAGGCAGTCCAACAGTGGCCGGTTCCAAAGAACAAAACGGAAGTACGTGCATTTCTAGGGTTGTGCACATACTACAGGCGGTTTGTCAAGAATTTTTCAGACATTGCAAAACCTTTACATCAGCTGACTGAGGATAAACGAGATTTTATTTGGGACAAGAACTGTGAGTCAGCATTCGACGAGCTAAAGCAACGGCTATGTGAAGCGCCTATACTGGGGTATCCGAGCAGAGACGGAAGATTTGTCGTTGATACCGATGCCAGCAACACGGGAATTGGTGGAGTGTTGTCACAAGTGCAGGGCGACAGACAGGTCGTAATCGCTTACTTCAGTAAGGCACTTTCAAAGCCAGAAAGGAACTACTGCGTGACTCGACGAGAACTGCTGGCTGTGGTAAAAACCTTGCAGCATTTCCACAAGTACCTCATAGGAAGACAATTTACATTGAGGACGGATCACGCTGCATTGAAATGGCTTCTACAATTTAAAAACCCTGAGGGCCAAGTTGCAAGATGGCTCGAGCAGCTGCAGGAGTTTAACTTTGTGACGGAACATCGTAGTGGAAAAGGGCATAACAATGCTGACGCCCTGTCGCGACGTCCATGTAATGATGACTGCAGACACTGCCAGCAGAATGAAGCCCGAGAACACGTTAATTTAATTAGGGCTGAAGGCAACTTCAAGAAGTCCCAGGAAGAAGATGACGATATTCGACCTATACTGGACTGGAAGCGTAGCGGAACTAGGCCCCAGTGGAGTGAAGTATCGTCACACAGTCCCGTAACTAAGAGCTACTGGGCACAGTGGGACAGTTTAGTCCTAGAAAATGATGTGCTTTGTAGGAAATGGGAATCGAACGATGGCAAGGAGGTGACCACACAAGTGATAGTACCACGATGTGAAGTAGTCCCCCTGCTACAGGAAATACACGATGGTGCTTCTGGAGGACACCTGGGCATCAAGAAAACTCTACTGAAAGTGAGACAGCGGTATTACTGGCTCAATTGTAGAGATGACATAGAGCAATGGTGTCGGAAATGTACAGCGTGCGCATCTGTGAAAGGACCACAGACTAGGAGCAGGGGCAGGCTTCAGCTGTACAATGTGGGAGCCCCATGGGAACGCATCGCTATCGACGTCGCTGGACCTTTTCCAGTTACAAATGACGGAAACAAGTACATAGTGGTGATCCAGGACTATTTCACAAAGTGGCCCGAAGTCTTCGCCATACCCAATCAGGAAGCGACGACAGTGGCGAAGAAGGTGGTCGAAGAAGTAGTATGTCGGTATGGCGCACCTTTGGAAATCCATTCCGATCAAGGCCGTAACTTCGAATCTGCGCTGTTCCAGGAAATGTGTACTCTTCTGGGAATTTATAAGACACGCACCACACCTGCGCACCCTCAGTCGGACGGAATGGTGGAAAGGTTTAACCAAACCCTGGAGAATCACCTGGCTAAGGTTGTCGATGACCATCAGAAGGACTGGGACCGGTATATTCCATTATTTCTGATGTCTTACCGATCGGCAGTGCATGATAGCACGGGACATACCCCAGCAAGAGTGAATTTCGGCAGGGAGATGAGACTTCCAGTCGATGCCATAACTGGCGTGCCACCTGACAAGACTAAGCCAGTTACGGACTACGTAAGTGACCTTCAAGATCAATTGGACGAAGTGCATAAACGAGTTCGTGAGAATAGCATGAACACCAGCGTAAAAATGAAAACTAGATACGACCGTAATGCCAATGCCAAGGGATTTGAGGAAGGTACACTGGTCTGGCTTCACAACCCGCTTCGACGGAAAGGGAAGTCGCCGAAACTCCAAGCTCGATGGGAGGGACCTTACACCGTGTTAAAAAGGATTAATGACGTGACCTACCGCATCAAGAAAGGGCTAAGAGGGAAACCCAAGGTTGTCCATGTGGATAGATTGGCGCCGTATCACGGATCTAATAATGCTCGGGACGAGCATGACTAAGAGGGGGGCACTGTTACGCCATTAAACGTGAACACGCCATATCTCCGAGAAAATAAAGAGTAGCTCGTAATAATTAAAACGCATTGCTGTTCGAAAGGTCTAGAATGGTTGTACGTAGCCAGCGTTAGAAAAATCTCGAAACATCCACAAAGTACTTACAAGTAGTAGTTAGGTATTTATGGGAAATGGTACTCTCCGACGTTAACAATAGAGTCGAAATTCGCATGAAAGTGACTGTTATTACCACGAGTAATAAAAATGATTTATGACTTCGAGAAGCGATTCAATTGTTCTGGAATTCTGGATCGTTCGTGGGATGTCGGTGTCTAGAATTTTCTTGGCTCCGCATATAAATACGAGCCCCCGGCCGGAAGCGAGTCAGTTGTGATTTCGACTGCGATCAAGAGCGAACTACCCTAGTACTTGAAGTGATTTTATCTAACGACCTAAGCGATAGTGTAACGGTACTCTAGTGTTAATTGCGATTCGGATTATTGTTGACTGGACTATTTTGTTATTGTTAGTGGTGAATAAAGTTGTCTCTTAGTAAATCGGCATTTGATTACCCACGTACGTAACATTATGAATAAATATTAATACCTCCTCTAAGGTCCGGAAATTTTAGATTAGGTATTAACAACTCCAAGTTACTTCCACGTAAAGATCACAGGTAACTATACTGCCTTCCTCTTCTGATGTCTACTCATCACATATTATTAATTTTTTTTTACTCTCTTGACTTGTACTTATAAAATATGGATTACTTAAACAATTTACAGATAATACGCTACGTGTCATGGAACGATTTCGTTTACTCCATGCTGTCCAAAGGCGAGGTTGAGGAGCTGATCGTGAGGCCTGACTTAGAAGTGGTCACGATCATATTGCATGAAGGTGCTATCATCAAAGGCAAACGGGTAAGTAGAATAGAATATAATTCATTTATTCAACACAGACACAACACAACAGAAGAAGATATGTCGCAGCCAACTAGCTTGATTCGCCATTCAGTTGACAGCCTAGCTGGAGAATTAAACGGCGTTTTTCAACGAGGTACAGTCCAGTGTTCGGCTCGTAGCAATTACTAGTATGTTCGCCCCCCTACAACACAATAAAATACCTTCTACGTAGGTATACAGGCGTGCTGATATGCTGCAATGATTTCAGCATACACGCAAGCGAAGCCACTGGCGACAGCTAGTGCGCAAAAAGAATAAAGTACAATTGCCGTCACGAATCTTGAACGCTGGCTTCAAGTTGCGCAGAAGTCAAATATTCGGTTTCTTTAGTGGTGCGAAGTGAGACGCGGGGGCGGGTAGTGTCAGTGATTGGCTCGCCGCGCCATCGCGTCATAGACGTTACTCCTGATTCGTTCCCTGCGTTGCTGCATGTATCTAACAACGAAGACGATTGGCTCGCCAATGTATGAAATGCGCAAAGCGATCCCCACTCTGACGCCGAGCGCTCAAGATCCGTTTCGGCAATTGTAAAACAGAATCATTTTTTTGTTATTAGCTGTTGCCAGCAGCTTCGCCCGGCTATAGTAGAACATTTTCCTTAGGAAACATCCTCCCGGGATAGAAAGTATCCTATCTGCTCTTCCAGGACAACGTCTGGCCGTGCACCAAGTTTCATCGAAATCCGTTAAGCCGTTAGAGCGTAAAGCCTTTAAATTGTTAGTGTTATTTTCCAGACCAACCATCGCGTGTTTCACATGAATGTGGGGGACATCCATCGCTTTGAAGAGAAACTTCGGGACACTGAAAAGAATTTAGGTGTTAAAGAAGGTATGTTGTATCATAAGTATTAGGCGATTATTACACTGCCACTCATGACGCTGCATGTTGCGTGTCAACGCACCTACGCGCGTACTTACGGGAGTGCAGATCTGCATCATCGTGTAGGTTTTTTACGCACTCACACGCGTAGGTGCCTTTTGTAAATGCACGCAAGCTCTGAATCATTTTATAGAAAATCACGCACGGCACTACGAGACTCAGTGTGTCATACCACAAAATAGATAGGTACAGAAGTCAATCTCATGTATGTACTTCACTTTTTATACCTACGCTCGGTGGACGCATACTAATGAACGTTTGAGCCGGAACTGTTCGACGAGTGGTCCAAGACGCGGCCGAGATGTCGTGTCCGTGAGCGGTGTCTATGTGTGCGTTGCTCGAGCGCGCTTTGTATGTAGATTGATTTCTGTACCTATCTATTTTGTGGTCATACGTTGCGTGTCGCCCCGCAACCCACACGCGTGCACGCGTGTTTCTCCGCATGTAGGCGCGTGATCTGCATCATGCAGCGTGGGAGTGTGATAACCGCGTTCAAGGCGTAAACCAGTTTGACGTGTGTAACGTGTCAAAGTACTCCTATATCAGTGTATCGTGTTCCTTTTAGTTCGTGAGTGAGAGGGAGCAGCCCCCTTAGCCACCCTTCAGCCACTTTGGAAACCAGTAATTGGAAACCAGTTTCGAAAACAGAAATATTTTTCTTTAATGGAAACCCCGTTTCCAATAAAGAAATATTTTTCGGTTTTCGAAACTGGTTTCCAACACAGAGGGTTGGATCTTCTTTCGAAACTCTTCGAAATATAGCTATTATTCAAACATTACAGTAAAATATAGTATATGGGTAGTTGTTTAAAATACATGATGTGTACAGTTGCAAAATAAATAATTGAAATTTCAATCAAATCTTTATTATTATAATAATATCATACGCTTAAAAAAAATCTACATAATGAAAAACTGTATTAGAAAAAAAATGAAAAAGAAGAAATTATTCCTATACAGTGTCTAACTGTTATTTTTCCTTCAGACAGTAGTTGTATGGATGTCTCGATTTCGCTTTAGCTTTCAGTTTATCTAATTGTTTCGTAAATATGGTTTTTGTGATATTCGCTTCACAGAAAGAAACGTGGGGTTTTTGTTTAATAATCTCATTTTTATTATTCAAAGTGAAATTTCCTTTGCAGCCAATTTTATACTTGTCACAGTACCAAAACGAATTACCTGTAGTATTTATTTTTTTCCTGTGATATTTTCGACCACTGAACAATACAGCTACCCCACCTCTTTTTGTAGAAATGAATTCTATTATTGTACTCATTTTAATAAGGTTTTAAGAAAGTAACCACTTCTCGAACTTATTAAAATTAAGTAAAACTAGTAATATTTTGTGATATGGCGGTAAAAATCTGTTTTAATATGCGCGTGCAAATTTTTTTTTATTTACCCCTAGGGGAAGGCTAAAGTATTTTGATCATACTGCCTCGTCTTATGTTTATGTTTTTTTTTTGCGTGAAAAGTTTTTGCAATAATGTCTTACGTAGTGACAATAGAATACGCATGTAACATTTTGTAAAAATCTGCAATGAAAAAAGAACATTTTGTAGTGATTTTGTAGTATTTAATTTTATTTTATTAATACAGTCACTAAACTTCTTTCGAAAAAATCGCGCCAAAACCCGCATGTCTTAAAATGGCGGCCATAGACAACAAAAAAAAAAAAAAATTGAATGTACGATTTATTTACTAAGTTTTTCTTTTTTTATTAATAAATCATTTTTACAAATGTAAGACACTAATAACTTAATGTGTAATCTTTTCGTACTCAAAATTTGTTTTGCAAACAAAGAGGTTAAATAAAAAGATTTGACAAAGTAAAAAAATTAAGACATGCGAAAATTATATGGAAATTGATAACAAAATCAAGACATCTATACAACTACTGTCTGAAGGAAAAATAACAGTAGGACACTGTATAGAAATAATTTCTCCTTTTTCATTTTTTTTCTAATATAAGTTTTTCATTATGTAGATTTTTTTAAGTTTATGATATTATTACAATAATAAAGATTTGATTGAAATTTCAGTTATTTATTTTGCAACTGTACACATCATGTATTTTAAACAACTACCCATATACTATATTTTACTGTAATGTTTGAATAATAGCTATATTTCGAAGAGTTTCGAAAGAAGATCCAACCCTCTGTGTTGGAAACCAGTTTCGAAAACCGAAAAATATTTCTTTATTGGAAACGGGGTTTCCATTAAAGAAAAATATTTCTGTTTTCGAAACTGGTTTCCAATTACTGGTTTCCAAAGTGGCTGAAGGGCCTAGCCAAGATACAATCGAATTCGTTCTCTAATCGGTAACGCCTCGGTGACAGCAATTGTAGAAAACGATAAGTTGGTAGCCATGTTGACGCGCCTGAGTCGGCCGCTCGTTCTATAATGTAGCGTTTGTACAACAAAGGATGTAGCGTTAAATATTGTAGAAACGATTTTGAACGATGTGAACTTGGCTACGAATTGTCTATTCGGTTGTTCTGACTACGCGACTCTACGTTGAGATGACGTCATTCCCATACGTTTCATCACTTTTCGACAGCGTTAACGATTGCAGAATAACAACTTGGCTAAGCGTGCAGGCCGGTTGTTGATCTCGCGGGTCAAGATAATAGACATCTTTGATTTCTCACGATGTTATCCACTGTTTTGATGGCCAGAGCGTACCCAGACTGCTTGCTTTAGTAGCCACTGGGTCGTTTCTTTTTGTCTATTTTTGTTATGTGGCATAGATTATGTAGAATGTTGATTAATTATTATTAAGTTGTTTTTTCATAAGTGATATAATTATTGAGCTTAAATATAATCATTATTAATTATGTTCTTGTCATTTTAATGATTATGGTTTTTTTTTTATTTAAATTTAATGGAATGTAAGGTTTTTAGTTTTAGGCTTCCTTTTTATTTTATTTTTTGTATCTTCTACACAATGTATATTGTTTGGAAATAAATTACTTATGACTGCTCCATTACATAATTCTTAACTATGAGGATCTTACAAAGTCACTGCCATTCGTTTCTGGATGGAGTCGAATGATTGTATATACCCACGTATAAAGCTACCGGTCCTAGGCTTGCAGGTGCGGTTGAGTCCTGAACAAAGATACCTATAGAGAAGGTGAAAAGAGACGAGTATTCGTCAAAGATAGTAGACGAGTATTGGTATCAATTGGACGAAGTTCTAAAAAAAGATAACTTACTGTTCGCACTATGAACTTGCCTCTCATATCCTCTTCTTTTAGACCTGTATAAAGAACCCTTAGTCCATTCGTTCCGTCGGTTGTAGGTGTGCGCGTGATTTACGACAGAAGTGGCGGCGCGGCCGGGAAGATGATAACAACGCTCCTGATAGCGGCCGTCATACTGTCCTTCCTGTACTCCACTAAGACGATGAGGATGAACATCAACCTTGGAGGGTTTGTGAGTATTCTTATTATTTATTGCACACACAAAAACATACATATACAGTATACACAGCTTATGTGCAAAGGGGAACTTCTGCGAGGTAGAATTGGATTCTCTAATTCTCTTACAGTAAACTTTGGTGTGATAGAGAGCTCTAGGTTTGGCAGCGAAGCCACGACATGTACAACTACATACATTGACCCTGACATTGCAGTTGTCCAAGTGCATAGCTGGTGGTGACCGCTAACCATATGGAGCTCGTTAACCCCGCTATGACAAAAAGAAAAACTAAAGAGCGAGATGCTTCTGTAAGCTTGACCGCAGTTTAATCTATTAAAAATATTCAAAAGGCGAAATAATGCTGAGGGTCTGATGATGAAGCAGAACAGTATCGTAGAGAACTCTCTGAAAGCACATAGCTTGTAGATAAGAGATTATGTATATTTTAATACACACATATATTTGTATTCTCCTTTTGCTTCGTGTACCTTCGTGTGTATACTGGGCCTGTCTGAATAAAATTATTTTAATAAGATCTGGGGCCGCCCTTTCTTGGCTTCATACTTTTTGCCACGACTTTTGTTAGTCGCCACAAGGCCGACGTAAACCGGGACGTCACGGCAAAAGATTATTTTTACTAATGGACATTATAATACGACCTAAATTCCTATGCTTTAAAATTATCCCGTGCAATCAAAAGAGACCGATGACCTGGTGAAGGTTGCGGGAATCCGATGGATGCGGGACGCACAGGATCGTTCATTGTGGCGACACTTGGGGGAGGACTATGTCCAACAGCGGACGTCTATCGGCTGATATGATGATGATGATGGATCAAAAGGGATATCATCGCACGGCATTGAAAGAGGCATCACAGTACAGGCTCCCGCGGCGGGATGCTGTGGCGCGCTGTGGTAGGTAAAGGTACGCCGAAGGATGCTGGCGTATTTCGTCCGTCGAAAATTCGAAAACATCCCACCACTAGTAAGCCGCGGCATGCCGTGACAAGGTGCTGGAATACCGTGGTATCTGAGTAGCTATAGTCTGCGCTGACTGCCGGCGATATATTCATCTTAATACGAACAAACCATTACATACACTCTTTTAAAATTACATTTATTTTTCAGAATCAGCTAGGCCGTGCTAAGTTCACTCTGGTAGACTCTATGAGCGGGCAGGGCAGAGGCGTCAAGTTCGAAGACGTGGCCGGCCTCCGGGAGGCCAAGGTGGAGGTCATGGAGTTTGTTGACTACCTCAAGAGGCCTGAACATTACAAAAGCTTGGGAGCTAAGGTACTGTCGCTAAGTCAAGAGTTAACAGGTTGCTTTTAGTGCAAGCGTGCTCTATCATCAACCAACCACATCATCGATTACCATCAGGTAATTCAGACCCAATAGTCCATAAATTGTTAGTGTATTAGTAGGTAACAAAAAGTGCTTATATACTATATTAGTATTGTTAGTAACCTATACCTAATTAAACCCAGTGTCTCTGGATGGGGCAAACCGGCCTATCAGCAATCATTTTCAGGATGCTGTTACGACTGTTGCGCAAACGTTGCAGTAAGGAAACCGCTTTTTTACGCATGAAAGCCTTCAGTGTGAGCCGCGGCAAACATTCCTGACGCACTACAACGCCGCGGCAACCGCAACAGCATCCTGAAAGCGTTGTTATACTGTACGCGCAGGACGTTGTAAGCTCGGTTTGTATATGACACCCACAGGCCGCTCGAATAGAAAGACTGACAGGACGCCTTAAATAAACTAAATAATACAATGTACACACACACACAGTAATACAGTGTTCACTCGCTTTTATCCTATTGTTACGGTCCATTCCAGGTTGCCTGGAAGATATCGTGGAATGCGTCAAGGCCGCCCATTATTGTTTTAGATTTCGTATGCATAATAAAGTATACAAAAAGTAAACCGACCGTTTTACAGACACATAAAACTAGAGTTGTAAATGGGCTTCTTTAATGTTATAACATAATTTATTTTATGGTTATTCTTATACAAGCCAGTTATTTTGCTCCGATCTACTGTGTGATCTACTGAAATAATTGTAATGTTAATACGAAATTTCAGATAATTCAGTTTTATGCAATCTCAGTTGATTAGCGAGTGAGCACTTGCATTAAACATAATATCATAAATTTTTCTTTATTGCAATGAAATTAAAATAGTATAAAAGAAATAGCAGCCTCTTAGAAAGTTATTTGATGAGCCGGTGAGCGCAGTAGGTAATTATAGGATACGATAAGCTCAGAAGTTGTGAAGACCGGTCTCAATGTAGCGAAGCTTGGGGGAGGCCCGTGTCCAGCTGTGGACATCTTTCGGCTGAAATGATGACAAAATCGCAGTCTATAATTTTTTTCACTTTATCATTTTGGTATCGTCAGGTCCCGAAAGGCGCTCTTTTGCTAGGGCCTCCCGGGTGCGGCAAGACTCTGCTAGCGAAAGCAGTGGCCACCGAAGCCAATGTTCCATTCTTGTCTATGAACGGATCTGAGTTCATAGAGATGATCGGAGGCCTCGGAGCAGCTAGAGTCAGGTGAGTGTCATATGTTTTGTATTATATGTATTTTTATCCATTTTTCAGATCGTATAAAAAAAAAAAAATATTTTGTTGACCTATTTATCGATCTCAGACTGCCATCCCTAATGGACTCTACTCTTTCATGTCATTCCTCACACAAGCCTTCTTTCTTTTTCTTCTATTTTTTGGCCTTCTTGCCTTCCTCTATCCATCGACATAGTGTCGATGATTATTATAATGTTCTTGCCCAAACCAAAATAATTGACTTACAATAAGCTTCTGCCAAGCTTCTGTCTGTGAGAGGAGTGGTGGCCGAGTGGTAACGGCCCCGACTTACGAGTTGTAGGTCGATTCATCAAACCCAGCCAGGCGCATTACTTTGTGTAATTTATTTCATCACCACTGCTCTCAAAACGGTGAAGAAAAACATCGTGAGAAAACCGGCATGTCCTAGAACCAAAAATTCGAAGACACGTGACATCCACCCACTCGAGCTGGGCCCGCGTGGTGGATTACGGCCCATTCCCTTTCCTAGAGAGGAGGCCTGAGTCCCAGCAGTGGGAACATTATAATGCCGACTTTGCTATATGCTATGCTATGCTAAGCTTCTGTCATTGATATAAGTATAATGAGGATCGATAAAAATGTCACACGTTTTGGGATGAACTACGTTTCCTTCACCTCCACAGTTTCGAAAGTTGGTTTAATTTTGAGACTAATCAATAAATTTCTCATCACAATATTAACAATTTCCAGAGACCTATTCAAGGAAGCTATGTCTCGGGCCCCGTGCATCATCTACATAGACGAGATGGACGCCGTGGGGCGCGCGCGGTCGTCGGGCCCCACCTCGTTCGGCCCTGGCGGCGGGGAAGGGGAGCAAACCCTGAACCAGTTGTTAGTGGAGATGGACGGCATGAAGTCTCGCGAGGGCGTGGTTGTGCTGGCGTCTACTAATAGAGCCGATGTGCTGGATAAGGTATGTTTCTACTTTTCACAAATTGAAATTTGCATTTATTGACGTAGGTACCTTTTTTGTTTTGTACAATTAATTTAATTTGGATAGTATTATATTGATATTAGCATCACTATTTTGTATGCCTTTCGGCGGAACATAGGTTGGACCAAACTCATTATACCCAAGTTAACAAATTAATTTGAATTGCAAGTAATTTGAATAGTGCGTTTCACATAAGAAGTTCCATAGCCGTAATGTTGGCAATACGGAAAAACAGTGTTGCTATATTTTAGCAATGAAATTACATAATATTAGATAGATTAACTGAAATTTCGTTACTTTTAACAATTGCCTAATAATATGATTTTCTTTTCTTTTGGAAACTATAAAAACTATTTTGAGTAAAGTATAAGACGCTAATCCCTCTCCTAGAGAGGAGGCCTGAATCCCTGCAGTGGGAACATTAAAAGGCTGATGATGATGATGATGATGATGATGATAAGACGCTGGGCTTCATGTCGATTGTCCTGCAATTCTTTCAAATACGAAAAAGCCACGCCACAATATCGTACCTCTCCTGACAACTTCCTTTTAGACCTGCTTTCTTTTTAATTAAAATCCCATTCCTCTCATAATTCTCCAAAAAATGTTGCAACTACCGTTAAAATCGATTTCTTTTCGCATTTCGTGCAACAATTTTGCTAGAGCAGGGCAACTCTTTTCTTTTTTATTTTCTTATGTGAAACGTACTAGACATGTGATACAGCCCACTGACAGAGAACAGTGGTTTACTGAACCACTGCTCCGTTGGTTACTTTTCGCGTATGGAGCTCTGAAAATAGTGAATACTCTATACAGTAAAATGGGGTGAATAGAGACTTAGGGGTGAATAGAGACAAAACTTTAAAGGGTTTCTCGATATTTGAATTTTTTTTTTTTGCAGCATTTAACTATATCAATTTAATAATGAATTGTTATTCTAAAAAATCGATGCTTTGTTAGAGGCCGATATTATGTTATCAAAGTGAAAAACCAAACCAAAGTTTTGTCTCTATTCACCCCGTTTTACGGTATATGCCAATAAATACATAAAGTTATGTTTGTGCCCCAGGCTTTGTTGCGTCCGGGTCGTTTCGACCGTCACATACTCATCGACTTGCCCACGTTGGTCGAACGCGAGGAAATCTTCAACAGGCATCTCAAAAATATCGTCCTCGAAGAATTGCCCGATTACTATGTCAAAAGGTAAGATTTAGAATAATTCTAATATGAATACGTAACACACTAGCGGCACGTCCCGGATCGCAAGGTCAATAAATATAGCCTATGTTACTCAGGCTGAATGTAGCTTTCCAATGGTGAAAGAATTTTTGAAATCGGCACAGTAGTTTTTAAGTTTATTCATTACAAACATACACACACACACACACACAAGAATAAAAATTAGTGTGGATAAAAACAAGGGAAAAAAGTCATGTACTCTTTATTTCAAGTATTTCGAATGTCTTTATTTGAAGAAAACTTGCACAAGCCTGTCTAGTGGGTGCAGGCGCTATCACAAAGCATGGTGTCTTGGATTCGATTGAGTAGTGTTATTCAATTTTTCACTACGGGATTTTTTTCCCGGAATTCAGAACCTGGGTTAGTGTCGTGCCTTGTAAATGGCAATACTCTTTCCCTGCATTATTTGTGAGATAGAATCATAACTGGTACAATGTGTGTACTTTTGGAAAAGGCAAAAAGAACTTCATTTATTTAATAAAAGTACGCTCTTCCTGTAAATGAGTTTTCTTCTAAATAATTAGATATATGTACCTACTAATAATGACCCCGTACAGGGCTTTACACTCACTGTATGCATAATCTCGTGTTCGCAGACTCGCCTACTTGACTCCAGGGTTCAGCGGCGCCGACATAGCGAACGTGTGCAACGAGGCGGCCCTGCATGCTGCGCGGCACAAGCAAACCATCGTGACGCACAAAGACTTGGAGTATGCCGTCGAGAGAGTCGTGGGTAAGTCCTCCACATGTACTTAACATAACCTCTTTAAAAATAAAAATAAAAGTTTTATTTCACTTGTAAAACGTCAGAAGCCAGTGCACAGTTCCAAATTGGTTCTTTCCAATGGAGACGAACCGGCAAGAAACAACATGGTTACTCTTTTGAAAAAAGTGGTTGTTATTACAATATTTCCATATTACAATATTAATAGATATTATGTAAGAACAGTGTAGACCGGTCTATACTGTACTCAAAAGCACAATAAAAATAATCAAATTAAAAAAGTGAGTCAAAATAGGAAGTAATCTAAGAATTCGTGGAGTCTACATGTTCTTCCATTTACATCATAAAAAGAGGATATATATATATAAAAAAGCTAGAAAATAAATAATAATTACAATTGACAATAAATCTCTACTAAGTCTCCTCTACTAAGTTTGGCTCGGCTACCAGTTACTAGATGTGGCTGAGCGCCGTCTTGCTAGTTGAGCTACATGTATCACATGCTTGGTACAGTATGGACAGATCCACCCAGATCTATGTGGAGCTTTCCTTAAAACACCACATCGTTGATTTAACCTACATGGTCTTATTATGATCTGAGAATTACATTTGCATGGGCTTTAGAGAAGAGTTTGTTTCGGCAAGAAAACCGCATACATTGAGTGAATAAGCTATTAATAAAGTAATGCTTCGCCATCAATGATTGCGTCACAGCGTACACTGTGCGGTCAAGCACTAGGTTATATAATAAAAAAAAAATTGGTGAATTTGATGTAAATATTTAGGTTTTTTTTTCACCAATTTACTAAAAATTAAATATCTTTTATCATCATTTGCATAGCCTTCTCTCAGCAGTGCCAGGGTGGGGCTCCAATCTAGCCTAGTGCAGCTGAGTATCAGTTTTCACATGACGCGACTGCTTATCAGATCTCTTTAATTCATAAAAAAATGTTATCAGATTATCATGACTACTCTCTATTCCAAAATAGTATATTTTAGCATGCTCACTGAGATGAAACGCATGTAACAAAAAAAAAGAGATACATGTGGATGACTGCAGAACCCTCTCCAGGGAAGGAAGACCAAAAACAAGATTGATGGATTGTGTAAGGAATGATGTGGAAGACAAGTGAGTCAGTGATAGCGTGATGGGTCACAGGACAGAATGAAAGAAAAGTTACTTAGGTATGATATTTCTGCATGCTTACGTTGCTTTTTGACATGCTTGCGTTCGACCGTTATTTCACGATGGAGCATGCTTGTCTAGAAGTAACCTTAGATATGTTACACTTGATTTATAGGCCCTCACTTTGTACTTATTAGGAAACACAGACTCTGGGAGGTGGGAATTAGTATACACACAACGAAAATATTCCTTTAGTGTTGTGCGTGTGGTTGAGAATTTGAGATGTCCACCATGTACCAATGTAATTCGTCAACCTATAATTCATTAGCTTTTTACAATTACCGGCACGGATCTTGAGCGCTCGGCGTCAGAGTGGGGATCGTTTTGCGCATTCCATACATTGGCGAGCCAATCGTCGTCGTTGTTAGATACATGTTGCAAGCGCAGGAACGAATCATGAGTGACGTTTACGAAACGATGGCGCGGCGAGCTAATCACTGACACTCCCCGCCTCCGCGGTCTCACTTCGCATCACTAAAGAGACCGAATATTTGACTTCTGCGCAACTTGAAGCCAGTGCTCAAGATCGGTGCTGGTAATTGTAACATTTATATTGGAGTCTGCTTCCATTCTAACCGGATGCAGCCGAGTATCAGTATTTTATATTGAGGATCTGTTTACCTGCACAACCCACTAACTGGGCAAAACAATTCTCCTTGGCAAAACTGTTGTCAGATTTATGGTTTCCGGCTACACGTAAGGATTGTCAAAGATGTACGACCAGAACCAACTAATAATTTGTAGTCTGCGTACATGTTGCTATGATGATCTGGTCTGGATACCGATGACCTTGTCCGGTTCGAAGGAATCGTGATGCGTGACGCACAGAACCGGTCGTTGTGGCGACGCTTGGGGAAGGCCAATGTCCAACAGTGGATGTCTTTCGGCTGATATTTAATAGAATAAACTAAAAAAAAGCGTCATTCCAGGTGGCACAGAGAAACGCAGCCACGCCATGTCGCCGGCAGAGAAGCGCGTGGTGGCGTACCACGAGGCTGGGCACGCGCTGGCGGGATGGCTGCTGGAGCACACGGACGCGCTGCTCAAGGTCACCATCGTGCCGCGCACCAACATGGCGCTCGGCTTCGCGCAGTACACCACCTCCGACCAGAAGCTCTATAATAAGGCAGAGGTGACAGAATCTACAATCCACCTGAATGTTTGTTTTTAATAAGAGTTGTCGGGAAAATACACGCAACCAGCTGATGCCCCTATGGCGAGAGGTTTTCTACTTTAAAAATGTAATTTAGTCGTCTGAAAACTCCGTTTTTTAATACATTTTATTATGATAAAACATACACTCTTGCTCATAATGATAAGATGATGGTGATCATGATAGACTACTATAAAATCGTTAAAAGCAACGCTTTTATGTATTAATTTAACTACTGCTACGAATACGATAGTAACAGATTTTTATTACCTTTGAAAAATTGAAAGAACTGTAAAGTTTGTTATTTGGTTTGAACATGTTAATCTCAGGAACTGCTGATTCAAATTAAAAAAAACATTATAGTGTTGAGTAGGCCATTTATTGAGAAAGGCTTTAATCCCTAATAAAACTAAAGCTAAGTGAGACAATGTTTTACTCAAGCCTTGTAATGCCATATAGTAACAAATGTTTGGCCCCTTTAGTTTGTTTAATGCCAATTTTAGGGTACGTTGCCCTAGTGTGATGTGGTTAGTTTTGTGACTGTATTATCTCAGTGTAATCCTCTATTTTGATGGTTTAGAGACTCGAAACGTGTTGATTGTGGAAGAGACAATAAATCCTTACATTTGCATTGAAATGTTAAAATGATCAAATTGAAATAAACTCTTTGACTTTGTCACATGTCATGTTATGTTTTGTCAGCTGTTCGACCGCATGTGCATGGCACTGGGCGGGCGCGCGGCCGAGGCCATCACCTTCAACTCCATCACCAGCGGCGCGCAGAATGACCTCGAGAAAGTCACCAAGATCGCCTACGCTCAGGTATTGTAGGATGAGTCTCATCGACTTCGGATTGTTTTGTCACACCAAGGTTGAATTAAACGACCGAAAGGTCAGTTAACAAACGGTTAAACTCAAGTCGCATTCTCATATCGGCGAGATGTCATAACTTGTGAAAATATATAGAAATCAGAAATGTTTTAGACAGATTGAGCCTACAATGGGAACATTCCTTAATATTAGTAATTGTCGTAACGAGAATTACAGTTGACCTGCGGTAATCCGACATGCCTATTACAGTATGCAATCGATTAAAATCAATATTTTCTTGCAAGTGATAGAGCGTCAATGACAATAATTTTATAATAACCAATTTAAAATTAAATAAATAATTTTATGATAGCTATCGATTGTAATATTTATTTAGTGTGTATTTCTTCGATGTGAGAATAGATCCCCTTTTGTTTATTTCATAATTTATATGGTGGACCATAAGGGCGACTCGTTGGAGAGACCCATGTGGAAAACGACACAGGGGAAGACCACTTGACATTTTGAAAACGGCTGGTTCTAACTGGATGGACACAGCACAAGACAGGGAAAGATGGAGTTCCTTGCCTTCACCTGCGGAGGGGTTCTTGCATAATAAGCAAATAATAATATATTAAGATTATTATTTTTTTACAATTTACTTTACATCAAATAGGTTTCACTTTAGATTTATATTTTACTTTGTTATCTCTAATTGCAGGAAATAAAAGGCTTTTTTTTATTTTATTTTAATTATAATTATAACTTACTAGATACTTCATTTCAAAAAGAACTCGTGCTCTTATGATCGGTAGCGGTACCTTGTATCCTCACGAATTCGATGACGGATCATCATTGTGTTACGAACTTTGTCGGATTAACGCGTGTCAACTATATTTGTTCATGTTTGGTGGAGGAATTATTGTCAACAGTGATAAAACAGTTGCGAGGTCGCCAGTACAATAATTCATCTTCATAATCACCACCCCAACTGAGGACGACCACTGCTAGCCGTTTGCCTCTCCTCCCCACCAGTCCTTGTTCTTTTTGCAAACAGCGAATTTCAATGTTCGTGTAGTTGATCTGTTTTTGTTTATGATTGTGATAGATACGAAAACATTGTGTATGTCTACAACCCGAGCGCATTAACATGGCACCAGGCTCGAAAACTGTTGCCACATAGAATACCCGAAAATAGTTTATATTGTCACGTTTAAAGCATCGTAAATTCGTAAAGTATAGTCTGTCTAATAAGTCAACCGACTTGGGAATTTTGTGTAATATTTAATCATTTAAAAAATACTTATATTCGATACTTTTTATAAGGTTCTTCTGTTAATAAACAATGATCTCTATCTCTTAATCAACCTTGATTATTGAACCCATGTTGACTACATCCGATTTCATTAAATCCTAATAATTACCCAAGTCGTTTAACTTATTAGACAGACTAAGTAGTATGTCATACGAGAGTATTCAGCGAAAAATAAATGTTGATATTAAAAAAAAAAAAAAATTTAAAACACTCAATACTTCAAACGTCATTCATCAGGTGCCGTGTTAATACGCACGCGTTTTACACAAAGTACTAGTTTTAATTCTTTTGAAGAAACCATAGTCGACTTTCAAATTCATGATTTTAATACACAATATTTCTTTTAAAATATTTAGTATGTCCATCATTAAGTATTTCATCATAAAGCGAAAAATGTAATGATTATTATTAACAGTATCAACATAATTTGTTGCAAATATTCTCTGCTAAGGCTGACACGCTTTTTTTCTTTTAGCAAATAAAATATTTAAATAAGACACTGATTGCGACTACTTAAAGAGCGAATGATTTTCAATTCTGTATATATCATATGTTGTTTTGTTTTTATAATGCGACTTTATTGCATTGCGAGTATTTTTTCGTAATCGATAAAAGGCTATGCACATTAGCGAGTTTTTTTTATTCACATGATCATAGCTGTTTGATGTTTTCGTATGATATATACTTAGTTTTTCTCTCTTTCTTCGGTAGATCCGTGTCTATGGTATGTCTGAAAAAGTGGGTCTTCTATCGTTCCCTGACATCAAGGCACACGGCAAAAGTCCCTTCAGCAAGACGCTAAAGAACCTCATCGATCTGGAAGCGAGGAAACTGATCGGCGAAGCTTACTTCAGGACCGAGAAGTTGCTCAGAGATAACCGGGACAAACTTATTGCGGTCAGCATATATTTTATACGTGATAGGTTTTTTTATTCAAAGCATGTAAGCGCTCCTGGACATGGTGTTCTTTTTTCCGACAATCCCTATTAAAAACTATGACAGAGTTGTATTTCGTTCATTCTGTAAAGCAAATTCCAAAACTGTAAAATACTAGGTACCCTTTGCCCTTGAATAATTAGTTTCAAAAAAAATGAAAAACTTAAAAATTTCAAGTGTAAATACGATATTTACTTAATTTTTTGAGGCCATTGTTGGTGAAAAAAGAACGTACCATGTCCTTTTCTAAGCAAACTTTCACTGGATATGAGACCTGGAAAAAAATGGGATTCCTTGAAATACGAAAAAAGCAGCTGTACTATAGTATTTGTACAAATAAACTCTTGTTGTACGCAAAAAGTGCTGACTTTTTTAGAAGTCAGACTACTTTTTTTATCTTAATAATAAATATAGCATATTGGAAAAAAACGAGCTTGCGAACAACTGAGCAGTTCATTGTTTTTCCACATGTCGTGGCTAATGTCATTTTAAAACTTGTTTATAGTTACGACTAATGTCACCTTCTGTGAATCATATAAAAAAAGAAGATAAAAATGCTGACTCATGTGGAAGAATATATTCATTCTTTTAATAAAAAAAAATTATTCGTATATGAATAGGGAAAAATTACTTTTTTGTTTTTTTATAATGGATAGGCTCGCGTTTGATCACAATCTCACCTGATGGTAAGCGATGATGTGGCCGACGATGGAGCACGCTTGCCTAGAAGCAATCTATTCACTCTTGACTTAAAGACCCCTAGGTTATAGCTATCAGCTACTTGATGAGTCAACTCAACTTTTATTTCTTTCTTGAGCAAATTAAATAATATTTTTGTGGAGTTTGCTAACTTATTTGGTCTTTAAATCGCTGTCTAAAATATTGTTTTACCCGCAGTTGGCCGAAGCACTTCTTAAAAAGGAAACGTTGAACTTCCAAGATGTTGAAAGTATTCTGGGACCGACGCCGTTCCCGAAGAAGAAGTTCATTGAACCCGTCGAGTTTGAGACGAATCTGAAGAACTTGGAGACAGCCTCGCTGCCCGAAACGTCTACCCAGCCCATAGGCGCTCCGTCAGCGAAGCCCCCTTCCGTTTAAATGTATATAATATATGTAGTAATTGTTTGTTATAAGTTTATTAAAAAAAAACGCTTAAATTAAATCATGTTAGTTAGACGTTTATGTTTGATTGCAAATTGATCTCTCTTTAAATGCGGCCGAAGCGACTATTTCTACAGTTGCCATCACGGATTTTGAACACTCGGCGTCAGAGTGGGGATCGCTTTGCGCATTCCATACATTGGCGAGCCAATCGTCTTCGTTGTTAGATACATGCTGCAACGCAGTGAACGAATCAGGAGTGACGTCTACGACGCGATGGCGCGGCCAGCCAGTCACTGACACTCCCCGCCCCCGCGTCGCACTTCGCACCACTAAAGAGACCGAATATTTGACTTCTGAGTTCTGCGCAAGTGTTCAAGATCCGTGATGGTAACTGTATTTTAAAACTGTTCTACTTTCATCCATGGGTTTACTACGCAAAGAACATCTCACCCCAAGCGAATGCGCCGAGCTAGTGCGACAGAACAATGGCACGCCGTACGCGCATGCCTGGAGCACGTTTGCGTGCAACTTCATTGATACAGCCATCAATATTGTAATCTACACTAATATAATAATGAGATAGTTTGTTTTTTTTTGTTTGTAGGAGGTAATCTCTGAAAGTACTGGTCCGATTGCTAAAATTTTTTCACCGACAGAAAGCTGCTTTGTTCCTGAGTGACATAGGCTGTATTTTATGTACGCGGGCGAAGCCATGGGCAAAAGCTAGTTACAAGCTAAAAGAGGTCCACTGCTGCACACGGGTCTTCCACAAGCGACTGGTGCTGCGCTTCATACATGATTACGAGTCGAGATTATTATTATCAAAATATATAAATATCTTGTGTCACGATATTTGTGGTTTTGTAGTCGCACTCCTCCGAAACGCCTCGACCTTTAATGATTTGGTTTTTGTATATTTCGTATGTATGATGGGAATACGTCGTAAACTATTTTTCAACCTCCTACCTCACCCTCCATTTTAAAATCGCGATTTCATTATTCATAACGTTAACGTTTGATTTCTTGGTGCAATTTATATGGCATATCAAAGTTTACTGGATAAACTAGTTACCTACTAATAATTAATTAATTATTATTATTAATTGTTTCAGTTTAGTTTTTGTTGACACGGGCGCAATGCTCAATCGAGGAACACCAACAGCGACCGCCTTTAATGTCCGTTGCTACCGGCCAGTAGAACCCATCGCTTACAAATCTAGTAAATTATAAGAACACTATTGGTACTAATAAGTAATTGAACAAAAAAAAAATAGTACTACTAGGGTGCGTTTTTAAGTTCGCGGAATGGGAGGGAAGGTGATAAAAATTGGCCATTATCGGGGTGGCCACGACTTCAGCCACTCAATCTATAATATAAAAATGAATCGCAAAATGTGTTGGTAAGCGCATAACTCAACAACGCCTGGACCGATTTCGCTAATTTTTTTTTGTTGTGTTCGTTATTATGAGGAGAAGGTTCTTATGGAAAAAAAAATGAAAATTAGGGTAGTGTAGGGTAGAGTAAGGTAGAGTAGGTTAGAGTAGAGTAGGGTAGGGTAGAGTAGGGTAGAGTAGGGTTGAGTAGGGTAGAGTAAGGTAGAGGAGGGTAGAGTAGGGTAGGGTAGGGTAGAGTAGGGTAGAGTAGGGTAGAGTAGGGTAGGGTAGGGTATAGTAGGGAAAAGGCAGGGCTGAAGTAGGGAAGAGCGGGAGCGAAGCCGCGCGGGTACAGCTAGTATTAGTATAAATACCAGGTTTTATCTTAATTGGGTCATTAGTCTTTAAACTATCGCTAAGCAACCAACTCAATCGGGAAGAAAATGTGAATTATGGGAAAAATCGAGTACCGTGTCGTAATAAAGTTGCTTACAAAGCATGGAAAATCGGTTCAAAATATACTGAAAGAGATGGAATCCGTTTACGGGGACTCTTGCCTGGGTAAAAAACATGGTTTACAAGTGGCACAGTCTATTTAAACAAAGCAGGACCTCACTTGAAGATGACCCACTGGCCTGACGTTCGATTGAGGTGACTACTCCGGAAATCATTAGAAAAGTCGAAAAAATAATATTGGAAGATGCCAGACTAAAGAAGAAACAGTTTGCAGAAATAGTTGGACTATCGGATCTCGACAAATTTCAAAATTCTATACGATCAGCTTGGCATGACAAAGGTCGGTGCAAGATGGGTGCCGAGAATGCTCACGCCAGCTCAAAAACAACGCCGCGTGGAGTGTTCTCGCACGGTTTTGGAGCTCTGTAACGAGGATACGGATAGACTATTGAGTCGAATTGTTACTGGGGATGAAATTTGACTTCATCATTATGAATCTGAGCCAAAACAGGACACTATGAAGTGGCACAAAAAAGGCACACCATCACCCAAGAAATTTAAAGTGTGAAAATCGGCTAGAAAAATCATGGCAACAGTATTTTGAGATTAGGAAGGGATCCTGTTGACCGATTATAAAGATAAAGGCATTTCTATCATCGGAGTAAAATATACTTTTATCCTCGAGAGGTTGAAAGAAGGCATTAAAGAAAAAAGGAGGGAAAAATTGACCGAAGGTTTCATTCTTCACGACAACGCGCCTGTTCACGTAACACGGCTCTTGTGTTGCGTTGGCTGACCTGCATAAGGTGGGCTTCGATATATTAGACCATCCACCCTACAGTCGAGACCTGACTCCCAGTGATTATTACCTATTTTTAAAACTGAAAAAAGAGTTTCGTGGGAAGAAATTTTCAACTGATGAAGAAGTGAAGGACGCGGTTTCAGCGTATTTTTCGGACTAAGACAAAACATTTTTTTATGAAGGTATACGTAGGCCAATTGAAAGATCTGAAAAATTTATTAGAGTAGCAGATGAATATATTGAAAAAGAAAAATAAATTTATTTTCATTTCTTCCCCTCCATTCCGCGAACTTAAAAACGTTTTTAAGTAGCCTCGTAGTTTCCGTGAAAACCAAGACCATAAGCGGGCCAGCGGTGTCACGGACGACTTTAATGGGCTCGTATGTTTAGAACCGCCAATACACCTTTCAGTCGCCATTGTTAGTGTTTTATACCTTTTGTTTGAAAGGTGACAGACACATAGGGCGCCCACGCGAGATATCGCGTCAAAAGTGTTCGAGTTCCATTCAGAGTTGTTTTTTTTATTTGAATGAAATGTTTTGGCCCCTACCTCCACAATGTAATGCACACGTTCGATAGGACTGTCACGTATATCAGAAAAATCGTTACGTTGTTTACTTTACTAGCCTGTTACCTTCTCACTGTTAGAGCACAGAGCTCCTCTCTGTGAGAGGCCCACAATGCGGGCACAGTGCCAAATAACGACTGCCATCCTTTCATTGCCAGCAAAGGTGAGTAAATAAAACATGGATTCCATTCAGTTTTCTCACATTTATTTAAACATCGAGACTTACAGAGATTAACATCGATCCTTGACAATAGTCTGTAGGGAAAGTACATACAAGGTAACAGTACCGTTGGTTCCTCTAGAAATACACTACAAAGGGAGTATATAATTTTATCTAAGTTTTGTTTTAAAATTTTGCCAGTCTTCAAACTTACCGATAGATTAATATTACCAAATAATAAGATGAAAATTAGAAAAGGAGAATCGCATGTTCTGATGGACATTTGAAAGTTCAGCAATAGTAAAAAAGCAAAAATGAATAAAAAAGGAAAACCAAACCAATGAAAAAATAAAACATTTATTTAGAAAACAAAAAAATATTAAGTACAACATCAATCTAAAAAAAATACTAGATATCTTTACAAAATGAGTTGTTAGATCAATATTATGTTTCATACTCGATCGTAGTAATACATATAATAGTGCATCTATGTGAAATAAGAAAATTATCAGATGTAAAACATTGATGCAAAAACATTATACTGCACAATAAAAAAAGCTCTGGGGCTTCTTAAGTCCCAGGGGACATATTGTGCTCAGTTCTTCCGATGTTGGCTATTGTTTCATGTTTTCATTATGGGAAAGAGCTGTTTTCTTCGTTTTTTTTCTATATCACTATGTAAATTCTTATTTTTGTGGTTAGTAGGTACATGATTAATATTATATTATGAAATTTTAAGCTACATTTGATATTGCCTCTCAATGCTTCGTAAGTACCAACTATATATATTCACTTCTTATGTGAGAATAGATAGAAATAGCAGATTGTTTGAAATAGGTAAACTTCTGACCATGGTTGTGGCTGTACCTATATATCCGGGAAATGTATACATTTGTTTCCGTTTAGCCTACTGGTGTCTTATTTATTTTCTGATAAAAACTAGCCCTCATAGTGTTTATAGTTTTTATGAATATTAAACCAGTTAAGTTATGAAGAGTGTGTGAAGATTAATCTATGAATCAAATAACTCGACAATAAAAGTAAACAACCTGGACCAAATTACATGAACACAAAGCAGGGTTTCTATATATATAATTAGGTTTATAAGTTATATACTATAGATATACATTAGAAGTTTTTCTATTAAGAATCTATTTACGTGTTGAAGTACCTTTACATTTACTTTTTTTATGTTGGTTATACAGTTTTAAGTGATCAGGTACAATCATTTATTCAATTACATCTGAAATATTTTTTTTAAATTTATAGTGACTTAATGAAATATTTGTAACGTTTCAATACTATTTGTCTGAAGTGAAAGCCAGCCAACAGTCTCAAATTTTCCAGCCTGAAGTTATGGTATGGCCCCTGAAAAATCTGTCAGTTTTACATACAAGATATCGCATAATAGACACCCTACTTTAATATGACAAGATTCAGTCATTTATAGTTAAACTACAGAATGCAGAGCTATAGCAATTACCTTTTGTTCTTAAAAATGTACTGTGCCCTATACCTGCCCCCCAGCCAAGTTACAACCGTTTCTATATTCTATTTGTGTCGAACGCCTCGAGTAGACCACGCCTCCGATTCTTTTGTTCTGACGTCGTCTCAACGCTCAGTCACAAAGGAATCGGAGGCGTGGCCAACTCGAGACGTTCGACCCAAGAGAATAGAATAGAAACGGTTGTAACTTGGGTAGGAGGACTGCATTTATTTCACTGTAGCTAAATTGTATACAACATATAGAAGACCAGGCTACAATCAGTTTTTTTTTTACTAATTATTACTAAGTTTATCGTTAAATATTTTCGAAAACAAACAAAGTATGACTATTTACTACGAACGAAGAGTCTATCTATTGTTCATAAATCAGTTAGTTTAAAAGTACTGTAGTTAATGACTAAGAACTTGTGGCATCAATTTTACAATTATTTAAATTATTATCTAACATCAAAAAACATCGAAATACACATCTAGGTACAAGTTGTTAGGGTCGTACTAGTTGTGAGCTAGGCCCGCGGCGCTACGTGTCTACTATATAACCTCCCCGACTACACGTAGAGCCACACTGATCTTTGATGACGGAACAAACTACTGTTACTGACTTACATGGTATATTTTTTTGAACACAGAAACTACTTTATATTATAAAACATAGATTTAAAACATCAATTTTATAAGTGTATAACTTACTTTATAATGAATATTGAGCCCGATATAAACCAGTACCGTTACAGATATCTACAAGACTAGCTACAATTGAATGTCCTACTACTGCTTGCGAGCAGTTCATTCTGAAGTCATTATAGTTTATAGTGTTGTGCAATTAAGAGTTCGAAGGTAAAGTACCTTCTGAATAATACTAGAAGGTTTTTATTGAGCTTTTTTCAATCTATTTCCTACAAGATTACAGAAATATACCCCGCTGTCGATACATTTAGCACGCTTTAATTAATATCAACTAGACATTGTAGAGCTATTGAACTTCGTAAAAGTGCACCTTATTAGTGTCTGAGTAAGTGTTTGTCAGGTGAAGAGGCAGATATTATATATGTATATACATAACCATTAAGTACCTTAAATGAGGTTAATAGAAACGCACGGGTGAATAGTGAAAAACAAAACCGTTTTGTTTATCACTTTGATACCATATTATCGGCTTCTAACAAACCGTACACTTTTTTAAAAATATCAATTCATTAATAAATTCATGTAGTTAAATGATGCAAAAAAATATTCAAATATCGTGAATATACCCTTTGATTCTATTCACCCCATTTTACCGTTACATTATGTAGAATCATACGACTCTACTTAATTTCATAATTTTAGCAATATATTGTGCGAAAATTGAACTTCTACGGACATGCCGTCTATGTGGCTACTCCTTGATTATGCTAAATGATCGCGACACATGTGTCACAGCGGGCTTGGTAGTCAACTATTGAACAAAATACATAAGATCGACTCATTACTAATTCTAACATCTTAACTAACAATTACATTGAAGTGACGAACGTTTCCGTAGTCATATATTTGAAGAGAATCACTATTCATTTCTCTTTGATAAAAATGCGTCTCGTTCGAAATGACTAGTCTTTTCAAAGACACGGTCGTAAATCTTGAAGGTAAGCATTTTAGAGAAAAGTTCGACAAACCCTGGCACATACAAACTTATACTCGTCAAGAAATCTACTCGGGACAAATTACAAAATAAATTGAACACTTTTACATTAAATGGAACACATTATCTACTTGTTTACGATTAAAAGAGAACTTTCAACTATTTTGTGCTTTTCAATATTAGAGGTAATATGAAATGATAAACCTAACGGTGCGTCGGATTTTATCTGTATAACGCACCAGTGCAGATCAATGTCGGTGTATAAGACAAAATTCTATACATATCTATGGATGTCTGTACCTACCGCATGGACGCACCATTGGTTGCGAAACCATCACGATTCATCCCTCGCGAGGATCGTCTTATTTCGTCACTGTTCATCATCGTGATGCTTGGTTCAACTTAAATACTAAATCATTCTAAAGTCATCGACTGATGACTTTAAAGTATACTTTATAAAAATATTCTTCACGAGCTACGCTCAGAATCCGCCAAAAACTCAAATCGACTAAAGTCGTATTTTGTTTAAATATCTGAACCAACTTGTTACTACTAGTCCTGCTACCGTAACATTAAAATACTTTCTTACCATATGTTCTAAGATTGTGTACTCATGGGAGCATTACAATCGTCCAGCGAGCCAGCGCTGATACTCTGATAGGTTTACTTCGAAGCAAGTGACGCTACGACTAGGCTCCCACATAATTGCTGAGGTTCTGTACAGGTGTCAGTTCACGAAGACGCCTTGGTCTTAATGATGCATATGTGTTGTGCGTAATCTCGGAGAGCGCTTATTATTGGTCAAGCTGCTGTTACGCACTGTGTGTATGATCTAGAATTCATGAGACTATTTTTAAGAAACCCTCAATGAGTAAAACAATTTATTTATTTAAACTTCATGTACAATAGTGGTACATAGGCGGACTTAATGCCACAAGGCATTCTCTACCAGTCAACCTTTGGGTTAAAAAAGACAACACTGTGGTAGGTACAATGGCGACTGGTTTGAGCGCCAGCTTTCAAATGTCCCGGTTATTGGACTGAAGCCGCCCTCTATCACTCGATTGTTTCTCTAGAGTGAGAAAAAATGTTATTGGCGTCAATCAACTTTGTAAGCTCAGCCATCGCTTGCTTTAAGTTTTTTATTCAATAATTTTTGCTTTTAGCAAGTTGAGCAACAAGCATCACCGAGCGCGTAGCGAGGCGACAGCAGCAAGCGTAACACCGATGCGATTCTTGCCACAAGGTGCCAGCTGACAAGTTAATTCATCAATCAAGTATTTGACATAGTCCTTGACCTCCCGCACTTTACCAAGTAATCTATCTACAGCGAATCCCACGAGCCCGAATTGTGACAGACTTGGCACGGATTACTGTGCCAATATAAGACGTGGACAACCATGAAAGATCTTTGGAACACATACATATAACATTGTAAAAAAACTTAAAAAAAAATAATTCCGTTCAAATAAATTCAGTGTCGAATGTAGCCTAAACCTGACTTAATAATAATATCTTTAAATATAAACATACCTAATATACAAATCAATGTTAAAACAAAAATATTAAATACTTTAATGAATTGTCCACACCACGCCCGTTGACCGCATATCTGTACTTATTGCGTGCGTACCATAAATCTTACAGCTTTAAATATATCAATTATTCCAATATTAATAAAAAACTTCTAAGTTAGTATAACTGTACATATCAGAAATATATAACAAAAGCTCGGACTTTATTATGACGTCATGGTTATGGGATTTGGTTCTACTCATATATAGTCGACTAAATCAGTCACATTATATCTGCAACTTCATCAATCAGTTGTAATATTGTGTACATGTGTGTTATCTCGGGTAGCGACCTTGTGAAAGCGGTCAACAGACGGCTGCTATGCTGTCTCATAATACTGAACGTTTCTCTAACATACTCCCCCATCAACATTCTCATGTGTTTCACTCAAAAAGAGCGTCTACCACTTTCGTCACGTCTTAAACACTACTAAGTACTTAAATCCTATGACTAAATAACTTTCGAAATAATAAAAGTTACTGAATATGAGACTCAATCCCTTCTATGTGTAAGAAAAAACCAAAACATTTCTCAAATTAGGATAATCATAGTTTTTGGTATAAACACATGTACTTTTCATAAATTAGGTGAAACATAAATTCTGTTAAAACTTACAATAAATTTGTGATTTTAACCTATGAGACAAAATATTGAAAGCAATTAATTGACTAACTATACAAAAAAACAAAAATAATTAATTGTGTGGAAATTATATTTGTACTAATAATGTTCACATTTTGAAGATGTATAAAACACTGCAAAGCGGCGCACTGTTTGATAACGTGACCTTTCCAGGTCCAACATTGGCCTTCGACAATGTTCATTGAACGACATTATTCCTATGTTTGAATGAATCAATAACCATGATAATGATATATTCGTTCTCCATTATTTTAGGAGCTTTATTCATAATAACCTAACTCTTAGAACGCATTTGAGCTTCATCGTCGCAGCATCCACGTTTGTTCTAGTTAGTACATCCGACATCAACTGCGCTAATTTTCTACAATACTTAGGTAAGTATATTGATACCATTCCCTGCGGAAACAAACAAGTGAGTTTACTCACTGTACAAGTGGGTTTACTTACTGTAACTTACAAATATTACGATTATAATGATGGCCTCACTTTCAGGCCATTTCCATTGATTTTATATGATTATCACAAATTAATGCTGCGTTCGAGATAAAAATTTGCTTACATCTACAATAATTCATGTACTGTTTCGCTTGTCATTGCGCACGGGGTGGGCTGTATTTACATAATATATCATTTACTCAATATAGCATCGTCAACGCCATCAAGCAAAAATTAAACGCAAAGAAACGAAAAACTAATATTATTTAACAAATATACAAATATCATCTGAACTGCTAAAAGTTAATTTTGTGTGTACTAATTTATGATAATCACAAATGAATGTTGTGTCCGAGGTACATTGTAATTTTTATATACATAATCGACGTCCAGTATTACACACAAGCACCACCTATGCATCACTTTAAAGTAAACGATCTGGTTCAAGAGTGGGATGGGGTTGGGGAACTAATGACCGTCTTACATTCTAACAAGCCTATACAAAAACGTCACTATTTAAACACCATCAGATGAAAACACACTTATGCGGTCATATATCGTAGATAGGATTAAAGATCTATTTACAATAAAATTACATGGGAGAGGAATAGGATTCAAGAGATCGTTTAGATAGAAGACGCACGATGCCGACTGACGAATGGCAGGTTGATCAGCAGGTTGGCGTCGTCGTCGTCCAGCTCGTTGTTCTCGTCGTCCGAACGTTCCAGAACTAGATTTTCGTGGAAATGACTTGTGTAGTTGTCGTCGTAAGAACTGTCCTCGTCTAACTCTTCGTCGTCTGCGTCGTAATTATTATAAGAAAGTTCGGAATCATCGTCATCTAATGAATCATATTGAGCCTCTCCGGGCTCAAGCAAATATTATGTGTCGTCGCTGGAGTTAGTGGGTCGATATACCTGGATAATAAGAAATTTGTGATTAATTCAATTCATAAACAAAAAATAGTATCTTGTTCAAATCATCATCATCATCATCATTTCAGCCGAAACACGTCCACTGTTGGACATAGGCCTCCCCCAAGTGTCGCCACA